>CM033453.1:6860874-6900874 GCA_019425755.1 Amaranthus cruentus
CTATGTTTTTCTCCGTTGTCCGCCTCACAAGAAGGAATGTGACTCGGACCCCTTTTTAGCCCAAGAGGTGATCTTGGGGCTAAGAATTCTAAGTTTTTTCCGTTGTCCGCTTCACAAGAAGGAATGTGACTCGGACCCCTTTTTTAGCCCAAGAGGTGATCTTGGGGCTAAAAATTCAAAGTATTTCTTCGTTTTCTCCGTTGTCCGCCTCACAAGAAGGAATGTGACTCGGACCTCTTTTTAGCCCAAGAGGCGATCTTGGGGCTAAAAATTCAAAGTATTTTTCCATCCTTCATCCGTGGCACCGTTGCCATAGAAGGAATCTCATTCGGACCCTTATTTGGTCCCTTGCTAATCAAAACTTCCACGGAACTCGCCACCCGCGGGAAACATCGGCATACATGTAACCTGTGGCACCGCAGCTGCAGTTCAAATTTCATTCGGACCCCGATTTTGCCTTGTGTTATCCGGGGGAATGTTCAACTCATGTCCTATACAGGCGGATCCTCGGCCCCCTGTAGCAAAAACCCATCCCTTGGGGCTCATTCATGAGTTGAGTTATCGCCGTACCACGGTACGACGGTTCCACGGACAAACTCATAATCCCGCATGAAGAACCATGTTGCGAGTCGATAATCATCTTACATCCTCCTTCATGCATGGGGCTAAATGTTAAGGTAATGTTTAGCTAAGATGAAATTTTGTCAAACCAAGAAGTCAAAGTCAAATGCTTGACCATTCCCGTTGACCAATTCACAGTCAAGGTTAGACTTCTTCCCTTCTATAGTAGTAACCACCCTGGTAACCTCCAAACGGTTACCAACCTATATAATAACCTCCTATTTCTAAAAATAGAGACGGTTAACTTCCCTTTCTAACTCCCTCCTTGAGTAACTGCTTTCGGGAGTATATAAGGACAGAGGGTTGCGATAACCACCTCTAAGCTGTCATATTCATACCGAAACTCTGCCAAAATTCCTCTTGATTATTATCTCCGGCTATGCCACTTCCGTTGGTCGGTAACCACCACTAAACACCCTTATTTACTCTTTTCTAGTCGTTATTCACATACTTTTCCCCTATTCCGTTATCTGACTTGAGCGTCGGAGAGGGTTTCCGGGAAAAACCCCCGGGCAAGGCTAACTTTTTGCTGTGTAGGACAAACGAACCGCTTTCAGGAGGCGTCGCTTCCCAGCTTGACCGACGTTTGACCACCTTGCAACATCCACGCCAGGCATCCCACGTGCCTTGCATACTTTCTTAGTTTCGTAACAGAAACAAGAATCAAATTCAACATAATCATGAATCACGATTCATGAAACACGAAAGAAAAGTTAATGCTTAAAGAAGCTACTATAGTAAGATAACCTCAAAAGAAATTTAAAAAAAAAAACATCTTCAGTAATAGCATTACATTGATTAACAACAATACTAAAATGATCCAGGTTGATGAATATTAAGTGTCTAACAATCCTAAAATGATCAAACTAAAATCATTGAAAATAAAATATGTTTAACATTAAGTGTCTAATAATCCTAAGTTTATGATGAGCAAATTTTAACTAACCGCAAGCGCACGATGTACGCGTAGTGCGGGTCGAACACAAGGAGGCTAGAATGCTAGATAATTCCAAATTGTATGTTTTATGATAAACAAGACAAGGGTCAAACAAGAATATGAGTTTAAAATCTAATCCTAGGATGCAAGAAACTAAAACAAGTATTATAATGATATTAAAACGAGATATGACAAACACTAAGGTGTCGGGCGTTACCTAATTCTAACATGCAGTTCAATCACTCTCATGATTGTATGGAATTAAGCCATTAACATAATCGAACGTGATCTAATTAATCTCAAGCTTCCGCTCTATTGATTAATATCGATTTAAGGCCAACTAGTATTAATCCTCAAACTTCCGTTCTATTGGTTAATACTAGAAGGAGTTTAACTTAAATATATCTCAATCCTAAATTAATCCTAATCTCAAACTTCCGTTTTATTGAAAAGGTTAATAAAGATATTTAAATCAAGATTCATTAAGCGTAGGTTCAGTCATAGGTTTAAATCGCACACAATCAATCAATAAAATATCAATCCATGCTTCGAATTAGGGATTTTACCCTAACCCTAGATAAGAAAACTACTCACTATGCATATTAATGGAAAACATAAAGCAATTGATGAACAAGAACGAAGAACAAAATGATAACGCAAGAAAACTTACAAATCTGGAAGATAACATTAACTAGATATAAGAAATCCAAATGCAACAATGAATTCTTCAAGCAAAGCTTCGAAAATCCAAAAGTACGGTGCCGGAATTAAAATTATAATAATGAAAGTGCGGGAATTGAAATTACAATAATGAAAGTGCAAGAAAATTGAAATTACAATAATGAAAGTGCAAGAAAATTGAAATTACAATAATGAAAGTGCAAGAAAATTGAAAGAAAACTAAAAGAAAATGCAGAAATAAAAATGGTCTAAGACATGAAATAATAATAGTAACCGCCATTATATATAGTGGCTCCAAAAATTAAGAAGAAAAACCGTCAAAAATGCATTCTGAACGGAAAAGTGACGAGCGTCACTTTTCAGGCGACGAGGCGTCGCTCACTGTCTGACTAACGAACTTTGAATGGCCGCCATTTCTTGCACGGTTATCGAATATGGACATATAATATATTGTTGTAAAGCTCTTGAAGTCTACTTTCCAATGCCGCAAAACGTGAATCAATGTGATCTCTCTATCAAAAGTTATGGCTAAAAGAGTGAGCATGTATCAAATTTTACTTCCAAACTTTTGTCGTTTAAGCACTTTTCCATTCTTTTCTCTTTTGCCCATCTTCAAGTGAGCAACAATGTCTTCACTTATGTAAGGGGTCTTAGGCTATTTCTCCAAGCCTTCACCCTCTTATCATCCCGAGACGAAACAAAAACTCCAATTTTGCCTCATATATCACATAAAACACAATGTAAAGCTCATAAGACAAAATTATCACAAATTACTAAAAACACTACCTAAAACCCACTAAAACTACATATATGGAGCATAAAAATAGCACGGATAAGCCGAAATAATTGCACTTATCAGTTTATAATCACTAAAGTACTACTAAAGTAGTGGGACAATGTGTATTAAAATATAGGTCCAAAAGTAGTTCAAGGGATAGGACAAACTGAAATTAGGAAAACAAAGTCAGCACAAAAAGCCGACTCGGCTTTCCTTGTTTTGGGCCTAAAGCCGACTCGGCTTTAGGTTTTGGAAAATGGTTTTTGTCCAGAAGGAAAAGCCGAGTCGGCTTTCCTTGGTAATGGTCAGACCTCTGACTCGGCGGTTGATGTTGTTTGTGACCGTTGGTCTTTTTCGGTTTTATTTAAGTGATTACATTGGATCCCTATACTTATTCTATAATAATTATGAAGGAATATTATGAAGTGTAATGCTCATTAATGCCATAGATTAATGGTATTGATTGTGTGATAATCAATATGATCATTAAGGGTGATTAATTGGGTCAAGACCTTTAGGTTATACTCTTGTAGTATATAGAGCTTGATGATGAGTGGAATGGTACGCCAATTTTCTGAATTCTTCCTCTCCTATCCTCATTTGCTTGTGCTTTTTCAAGAGAGTAATTAACTCTTGTTTAGAGCTTCCAATTCTTATAATTTCTAAACACTTTGTTATTAAGTTATATTCTCTAAGTACTTAGAGTATATTGTGTTGTTTGTATCTCTTTGTGAATTTCCAAACATCAAGCCAAGTACCTTTGTGGGGAAATATCACAAAAGGAAAGTGATCACACACCTACAACAAGTATCAAGCTTTCGGGTTATGGTTGTCGTTACAAAATAATCTTCAAGTTAATTTAGCATTTTTCTTTGTAATTTCATTTTGTCATCAACAAAGGGATAAATACATAATTTGTATTTGCATTATATAGTCCTAATAAAATATAAATTTAAAATTCATAGTTTACTTTACTTCCATTAACAGATCCGAAATTCGCACATAAAAAATCACTACCTCATTGAATTGAACAAATCTGAATCACAATCCAAATAAAATGCAATGATAATACTCCCTCCGAATCAGTTTAGATGTCTGATTTGAGATTTCACGGATTTTAAGGGTTGAGTGGGGTCCATTAAAAAGGTGATAGTTGGGTATTTTAATTAATTAAATTTATTATAAAGGTGGTAGTTGGATATTAGGAATTGGAAAAGTGGGTATTTAGGTAAAAAAAGATAGACAAAAAAGGAAATGAGACAATTGATATGGTTTTGCCAAATAAGGAAATGAGACATCTAAACTGATTCGGAGGGAATAATAAATTAGCAAGTCATAAACATCAATAGAAAGAACAAATCTATTTTTTTAAATTACAACTACTAAAGTATCAAAATTTACAGGTTCAGGCAGATACAAATTCCGACCTTTTGGTGGTCGGAATTTTTGGTTATGTGGTCGGAGTATTGTGTTTTTGCCTACACTTGTAAACATTGATACTATGGCGGTTTTAATTCGCAACAAATAAATATTGAGGTTATAATTCGTAAAAGTGCTAAACTTTATACCTGTAATTCGCAATATATTCTAAACAAAAAAATGAATTAAAAGGAAAATTACAATAATGTACTTCCTCTAGATTTTATGAATCGCTGTATATAGTGACATCTTGTGAAAAAATTTGTCACTATGTGAAGCATATAATAAAAACAGATAAAGTATTAGATTAGATTTAGATGTTTTTAAAAATTTGATACAAATAAGATGACACACAAAGCCCGCGTTAGGTACCCCAATAAAAGAAAAATGGCATCTACTCTTTTTCACAGTAAAACACACAACTTTCAGGCTTCACAAATCAGGACCTCCCACTTTTTCTTTTCTTCTTTTATCTTCCTCTATCTAAAAGCTTCATTTATAATTTCACTCTTCTTTTCTCTCTTTCTCTATATTCCTCCATTTTCAGCCCCCATGTTTCTGTCTAATTTACCTGTAATTCCACATTTTCTTATTATTTTACTCCTCTTTACGTCCTTATTCTCACTTTCCTCAGCTTGTTCTGGGGGAAATTGTCAGGTAATCTTCCCTTTCTTGTTTAATTTATGACATTTTTCTTCTGATGCATGCCAAGATCTATGTATTTGTTTATAAAATCTTTATAATGTTCATTACAATTCAAAGCTAAAATCTCGGAGGAATTTGTTTCAGCTTTTAGAGTCCTGTTCTGCTGCCAATGATTGTGCACCTGGATTGTACTGTGGTAATTGTCCTGCTGCTCATAAAAGGCAACCTGTTTGTACTAGAGGCCAAGTCAACATACCCACTTCTATTGTAAGTTTTCCTCATTTCTTATCTGTAAATTGTGCTAATTTGAGCTCATTATTTTAGTTTTTAAATTTAAAAGTGGGATTCATGATTGTTTGTGGGTTCTTTTTTCCATGTGATAAAAAAGCCTTACTTCTAATAAATTCCCTATAATGACTTCAATTTGTTCATTATTTGTCAATAATTATGTCTAGATTTTGGAGGGTTTTGATCCTTTTGTTCTGTATTTGTGGAACCAGATTAGTGGATTGCCCTTTAATAAGTACACATGGCTGGTAACTCATAATGCTTTCTCAAATGTGAATGCCCCCCAATTGCCTGGTGTTCAAAGAATTACATTCTATAATCAAGAAGATACAGTGACCAATCAGTTAAGGGTATCGAAAATCTCACCTTTCTTTAAGCTGATTGTATTGATTGTTGATTAAGAGTTTATTGATTGAGTGTATGAGATTGAATTATTGTAAAATGATTCCTTTGATGTTGTTCAGAATGGTGCAAGAGGATTGATGCTGGACATGTATGACTTTGAGGATGATGTTTGGCTTTGCCACTCTCTCCAAGGGCACTGTTATAATATCACTGCTTTTGTAATGTTTCTTCCCTTAAATCTATTTATATATGTTGATTAATTCATTTAAATAAGACCGTATTCGAGGGCATAAGTCGGGTTGGTGGTAGTGGTTACTCATGAATATTCCGATGACATGCTTGACAATGAAAACACAGGGACCTGCAATCGACACTTTGAGGGAAGTTGAAGCATTTTTAACTCAGAATCCAACCGAGATTGTGACCATTATAATAGAGGATTATGTTCATTCTCCAAAAGGTTTAACTCGGCTGTTTGCGAATGCTGGGCTCGAAAAGTATTGGTATCCTGTATCAAAGATGCCAAAGAAGGGCGAAGATTGGCCAACTGTTAATGATATGGTTCAACAAAATCATCGTCTTTTGGTTTTCACCTCTGATGCTTCAAAGGAGGAAGCCGAAGGGATTGCTTATCAATGGAGATACATGGTTGAAAATGAGCGTAAGCATCTTTATCGATACAATAATGTATTAACTCGATGACTTGAGACTTAAAATTATGTGATGGTTTTCCAGCTGGAGATCCTGGAGTGAAACAAGGTTCTTGTCCCAACAGAAAGGAATCGAAAAAACTTAGCTCCAAAGGCGCATCTCTTTTCTTAATGAATTATTTTCCAACTTATCCTGTTGAGGATGAAGCTTGCAAAGAAAATTCTTCTCCTTTGGCTGATATGGTCGGCACCTGCTACAAGTCCGCAGGAAGTAGGATGCCTAACTTTGTGGCAGTTAACTTCTATATGGTATTGATCTTGTAACTTTGGCTCTAGAGCTTTATCCATACTCTATTTTCTAAACTAGATATTTCATATTTCAGAGGAGCGATGGACCAGGCGTCTTTGACATATTGGACAGAATGAATGGACAGACTCTGTGTGGCTGTAGCACTGTAACGGCTTGCCAGGTTTTCTTTTTTATCTTTGTCCATATTTGATAGCATTCCTGTATCATCTGCTGCATGCCATAGATAGGATCTCATAGTTAGGAAAGTTTTATCCATTGACACCCCTTCACGTACTCAGGGGAAACAGAAAAATGAATTTAATGAGTTTGTGATTTGGTCCCAAGCAAGTGTAAGGTTACGTACATCCAACCTTCCAAACCTTCCCTAGGTGGCAGCTACTACTGGCGCTGGGGTAATGGATTGTTGCTAGCTCCTTAAATTTTGTTTAGTCAAAAGTTATTACTACTATTTCATTGTCTCCATGGCATTGGACATAGGAAAAGGACATATTCCTAACACCACCCCCCCTCCCATCCCATCTACATGTGAATGCATTAAGTACCCATAAATATATGTTCAAATGAACTTTTTTAGTTCTGAATAATAGAGGGCATGAGTAAAAAATTGAGACCATACATTAGAAGACAGGAGGAATATTGTTTTTGGACATTTATAGGCAAAAAAAAGGAGATAGGAGGAACAATTATCTTTCCTTATTGGGGATTGAATGTGAACTATAAAACACAATTCTTCTTTAGTAATAATATTGCCTGGATCTTACCAACTGTAAACCTTCTTGTTCGCCAGGAATCTTATTCAGACTTGAATATGTCGTTGGTGCTTACTGCTGAAGTTTAATGTTATAAAGAACTATAGAAGATCTATCACTTTTGGGGAGATGAACAGCCTTTCTTGTATGAAGATCGGGGATTTAAGTATCTGTCAATAGTTGTTTCTGTTGCTAGAGCTTACGCTTTCAAAAATGAAAAACATTTAACTGTTGAGAAATGGAAAATAATGAGCAATGTAAAATAGGGGATTTCATGCTATTAGTGTTCAGTAAAGATATATTTGAATTAGCTCGCCACATACCCTAGGAGATGCTCTCCGAGATATAATTTGAATGTTCACTGAGCAGTCTAGAACATGACATAAAATGAGGTAATTTTGTTACAGAATAGCCACTATATAATGGATTTTGAACTAGCCAAACTGTAAAATCCCGTTACATAGCCTATAATTTTATGTCGTGGAATAATGTGTTAACGACCATTAAAAGTTGTTCTAGTGTATTAGCCATTACATCCCTTGTTTCGATATAGTTTTTTGGTGTCGTATACTCGTATTATAATGTACTATAGTAAAATGACTCAACTAATCATGTGCACTTCTTATTTATGTGATGAAGTTCAGATGATATTTACTATAAGGAATCAATTTAAAAAACCCCTTATTTATCATTAACAAGTGTATAACAAGATTAAGGTTGCGTACATCTTACCACAGAGGGTCGTGTCCACTACATTACACCCATTACACAATCGCAACGACATCTGCAGTTTTTTCTAGGGGTTTAGAGTCGCGACTCAGTAAACAATAACATGGTCAAAACTTTAGAGTTTAGACTACTCATTTAGTACTGCATTCACGGTCCCAAGTCCTAGTAAAATGGGTTTTAGACTTGCAACAGATTAGTGACTGATGAGTTAAACCCCAAGAAATAGGAAAATTCATCTTGTTCTTGCAAAGTAGAACTCTTTTTGTTCAATAAGTGCAATATTCCCTTCATCCCCACCAGTGACGCCCGATTGATGCTCTTTTTCAAAGAAAACAACACACTTTCAGTCCAAACACCTAGTTAAAGCTTCACTCAGTCTACCAGGTTTCATTTACAGGAATAGTTAGAGCTTCCTATATAGATTCGTGGCTTTCCGCCAAGCATTTTTTGGTTTATATTGGTTGATTCTGCATTCTCTTAACAATTGTTCTTTCCTTTAATTTTGCAGCCAGGATCACGTGCTGGGGTCTGTAAAAACATCCCTGCACCAATCACAGGTTCTGCGGCTACCCCAACTTTCAGCGGTAGCTTTTCAGGATCCGTACAGTTATCCGGATTTGCTCCACCGACCTCTTATCCAAACACCATCTTAACTTGTTCATTCCTCGTTTTACTGATGCTATTGCTGCTGTGGCTGTAATACAACTTGTGAACTGAGTGTCAACTGCACAACAGAAGTTGTATCTATACAGTTGTATTCTTCATTCGAACCGGATTATGAAGCATTAGCCGTAAATTATAGAGGAAGAAAAGATTAAACTAGATTCTTGTAACAGTATATTGTGACGGAATGATAACGAGTATATATACCCCTTGAGGTCGATTGCTGGAAGACATCGCAGAGCCTTATTGTGATTCACAGGTATGCCACATACTTCTTGCTTGGCATTTTTCGGACTGTTTTCTGTTTAGCTCCCCTTTATTTCCTTATGGGTATGAGGGTTTTCCTTCTTTTTTTGTTCTATCCTTAGCTTCTCAGGTTAGTTATATATACAGGAGATAACTACTAGTTCCAAAAGATTCAGCCCATCTTTTATAAGACTGTCTCACGGTGAGACGACTTCAGAACAAGAATTGCATAAGCTAATATTTTCTATTATTGGACTATTGAACCTAGTATGATATCTCATAGTGAGATCGTCTCATACATGAATTTGTGCAAAAGATTATGAATGCTTTCAGTTTGAAGCAAAATGTGGCGTGCCCGACTTTGTATTAGATCCCTAATTTACGACTCTCTTTTCATTGCAGTTTCTTTCAAATGGCTGAAGAAGTGTACCAAAAACATAGCTATATCCTGTAGAACTTGAAGTTGAAGAATCAAATAGTATAGTAGTCTTTATTATTGATAATAGAAATGCAATAGAGTTCTTCAGCACAAATGAATACATTGCGTTTATGTAGCTGATATTTACAATAATTTAATAGAACAATTACTTCCATATTTCTGTTCATCTGATATGATAAAGGCATGTGCATAATAAGCTCGGAATGATCGAGATTTTTCAAATAAACGTGATGAAATCAAACAGTAATAGGTCCATTGTTGGGAAGGAGGCCTGTAGGTTTGATTTGGAGAGCGGGGCTGATAGTTAGTAGGCCGATAAAGCAATGTACAGGAACCCGCGTACCCCAAACATTGATTGATGTGAGCATCCTGCATTTATTTACAAGGTAGAGAAGTCCGATCTCAGTCACATGACGGCAGCTCCACAACACTATAGTCTGCACAGTTACGAATATCAGAGGTGCGTACTCAGAATAGAAAATCATCCCTGAAAATGTCTATATACAAAACGAATGGACAGAATTAATCGCGTAATAATAAGAGTAAGACTACCTTTAAATGTGGGCAGCTATTTCCGATGGCAAATAGGGATTCATCGGTGATGAATGTCCCGCCTATGTTTAGATGTTGTAAGGATGTTGCTCTTGAAACCTGTCACCACAATACGTTGTTAACGTTCAGTCTTAAATCCGAGGAAAGGAGAAGGGTTGTGGTAAGTTAGTGAAATCAGAGTAAAATACCGTCACATCTTAGGACAAATTATGACGTCTTTATAGAAAAATACAAGGATCAAGCAGAACTTATAAGTGATAAGATGAGCATCAAATGAATGACTACTTGCCCATTTACTTCATTAAGCAAGAAATTTGCTGCTAAAAACAAATCAATTCGACTACTTGATCGCATAATCCAAAAAAAAAAAAAGATATGCAAATTGTAGCAACAATGACTGGAGTGGTTGCATTAGGTTTCAGTGTGCTCTGCACTAAAACTTAGATGATCCTTAAAAATCGGGTATGAATCCGAGATACTAGTATAGAATGGAACTCATCTACCTACAAACTTAATTCGGTTGCTACCTTAATATAAGTTATCAGGTGTTCTCTTGAGAGACCGTCTTTTGCAAAGAAGATTCTCAAAAGTTCAGTCTAAATCTATATTTAAAGTTGTAACAATATTATTTAGAATTAAACTGGACTTTTAAGAGCAGTCTTTACAAAAGACGGTCTCAAGTAAGAATTTGTGATAAGTTATACAATTCAATGTAAACAAATTTATAATCAAATAAACTTAACCGTAAGTGAGCTTGGCTTGGGCGTAAAAGCTACTCTACCTATAATCATGTATTCCCTTCGTTTTTCAAAGTTATACTCATTTGCTATTTTGGGTTGTTTTATTTGTTATTCTCATTAAAAAAAAACTTTTTATTTATAGCAAAAATTTTAGACTAAATTAACCTTGTAAATTTTCATTTTAATATTTTAATATTGCATTGTCTCCACATGTATTCCACTGATTTCATTTTAATATTTATATATGGCTTATGGTTCCCACGTGTTCAACTGACTTTATAAATTATTTTTTTAATAATAATAGTCTCCAATTTTTTTTCGACTAATTTTCTTTTAATATTTATTAATGTTTTTGGAATCTACTTTTCCGCTATAAAATTTATTATTCAATACTTCCAATATATATCTACAATATAAAGAGTCATACAACATCCACATCAGAGATAAAAATTAACAAGTACATAGCAAATGATATTTAGAAAAATACTTGCTCCGTTCCATAATACTTGCTACATTTAGCTTCCAATGTACTATTTTGTTAATTTATATGTCGAGTTATACACATTTAAAAATTATAAAAAGTTTATATTATGAAAGTATGCGATTAGACGATTCAAACAAGATTCCACTTTACTATATTATTACTTATATATTAGCCGCAATATATAAAATAAGCTTAAACGATAAAAGTGCCAAAAACAAAATGTAGAAAGTATATAAGAAAGTCTTAGTCAAAACAAGTGGAAAAGCAAGAGGAATGATACCAAATGGACAACACCCTTATCAGTGATTCCTGTCATACCCCACACTGAAATTGATGTCAAATTGCCAATACATTTAGCCATTGATATCTCAAACAATCCATTGTCTGTTATTTGACAACCCCATCGACTTCTCGAACTGCAACCAAAACAATGCACATTTTCATGATCACATTTCTTTTTAATCTTTTACTCCCTCCTATTCAAAATAATTTTCTACTTTGAGTTAAGACACGGATTTTAAAAAAATGGTAATTGAGGTATTTTAAGTGATTATAATAATTGTAAAGGTGATAGTTGGAGTATTTAAGTGATTATAATAATTGAAAAGGTGGAAGGTGAGGTATTTTAAATAATAAAAGTTGGATAGTTGGAGGCGTTTAGGTAAAAAATCTTTGTCAAAAATAGAAGTGAACAATAATTTTGAATAGGGGGAGTATTAAGTCCACCTACATTCCCACTTAGATAGCGGTTGCAAATCTTGCACTTGGCAACATTATACGTACTTATAATAATATATTAGATATGAGTTTGATTTTCACTACCTACATAATGAAGTCTCTTTGATAAAAAAATTTAATTAGAATTAATAATCTCTCCATCTCATCTTGTTAATGTTGATTTAGAACGTTCGTAGAAGAATTTTAAACATAATTTCTAGAACAAGTCTTGTATAAATTGCTTCACCATTAAACTATCCATATAATTAGCTCATTTATGTAATTGATTATTTTAAAATTATAAAAATTAATTACTATAAAATGGTAAGTGATCACTTAAGATTATATGCGATCAGTTTAAAACAACTCTTGAGAGACCGTTTCTCCATGAGGCAATTCATATAATTAGCTTATTTCTTTAATTGATTATTTTCATATTATAAATGATAAACTACAATTATCACTCAACTATAAAATTTAATTACTAATTATTTTAAAACGGAAAATGATCAGCATAAAAATTATTAGCAGGGCCGACTCTAAGGGTGGGCAAGAGGGGCCGTCGCCTAGGGCCCTATGTCAAAAAAGCAAAATTAATAGTTGTAGAAGGTCCATATAGGTTTGAAATTATGAAGGAATAGAGCCTCAATTTGCTATTTCGCCCAGGGCCCCAAAATATATAAGGCCGGCCCTGATTATTAGTAATCAGTTTAAAACAATAAGTGTACATTATACCACTTAATATATTTATAATAATTAATCACTAACTTTAAATACCGATTGGGTAAATAAAATATTGTTAACAAGATTCAATTCACCAAGATAAAGACAGTTGAAAAAGATTAAAAACTTTATGAAGAATCCAATATTTTTATAATACTAAGTCTATGATTAATTAGATAAAAAAAAGTAAAAGAAATAAAAGAGAAAAGGGTAGAAAAAGAATACATGTCAAGTTCCTTGAGAGAAAAGGCAAGGTGAATAAGGCGAGAAGTAGATGCGTCATCCATTTTATACCCTGAAAAGCTTAGACTTTCCTTCCTTCCTAACGACTGTTTCACACCTTCCATCCATTTCTTACATACACAACTTGCCCTATTTTCATCAAACAATTCACCACATAACCAACAAATTATGTTAAATGTCATCCAATTTTCACAAGTTACATAAAAATGATAGAATTTAGAATATAGGTCTCGACAACCCAAACAAGGAAGAGAAAAAGTAGTCCCCTCATGAACCCAAAGAAGGTTCACTATTAAAACCAATTGTTAATAGTAGGAGTTACCATTTGAGTATGGGTAACACATCGACACTTCAACAAAAAATATTCACTCTGTCTCTTTGAATTTGCATCAAATTTAAATATAAATACGAAAATTTAAATACAAGACATAACTTACTGAGCTAAATCAGTGAAAGAAGAGAAAAGGAAGAATATATGAGAAAGAAGATCAGTTGGAAGCTTATCTATCTCGGCTTCTTTTTCTTTTCCCATCATTTTAATTCTAGCAATACTTATTAGAGATGAATAAAAAAATGGGATTAAAGAAATAATAATTATAGATTGAACAAAAAAGAGACAGAAACGTAATTGAATTAAGGAAGAAATTAGGAAGTTTGGGCAAAAAAAGAAGTTAATTTGATGGAAAGGTCATAAATGTGTGGTTTCTAGAATAAGCAGAACAAGTAACATAGGAGACTTTGATTAATATAGATTTAAACATTTAAGTTAATTTTTTATTTATATATTAGAAGAGAGAGAAACATTAATGGATTGGATGTGGTCATTTAACCTTCATAGCTTCGTCATCTTAAACTCATCCATCCTTTGTACGCTTTCTCTCTCCGTTGTTTTCTCTATTTATTATTGGATTTTTCCTAATTATAGAGTTTTTTTAAAAAAAAAACTCACATTAAACTTTTATGAAACCTTAATGGTTGCATTATAGTAAGATTTTTTCACATGGTAGTATCTAATTTATGCCTTACCTAACTGTCGTAGCATTTTCTATTAAATTCTTATCAATTTCGTTTAGTTCGCGATTTTAACGCTTCTACCCTTATTAAGTATTGTTGTTATCTTTATAATTTCGCGTAGCATTTTGACGTTTCACCAAGCACACTTACTTTGGAGCTCTTAGCAAATGGACTCCCTTGAAAAGAAGATGCACATAGGGATGGCAATTCAGTCCGAATCCGACCCTAGTCCGACTCGATCCGAGTAAAATAATTCGATTCGAGTCCGAGGAAAAAGTCATCCGACTCCGACTCCGACTTTACGATCCGAGTCCGAGTTAGAGACGGACCGGAGTTGGACCTTATTAAAAATCCGAGACTCCGACCCTGAAGGACATCCGGCTTTGAATTTGACTTTTACACTAATATTTTGTTTCCTTTAAAAGTCTACACGTGACTAATTCAAGTTGTCTCTCATAGTAATTGTAATTTTCGATTTTGAAAAACCACTTGGTATTTTTATTTAGATTAATGAATCAAGATACGACAAATGAAATCAAGAGAAATAAAATACGCAAAATCAGAATACGAGAAAATTTTGTTAAATTGTAGTAGTAGGTTTATTTCTCATGTTAAAATTCAATTCAAATAAAGTACATACTTTTTTGTTAAAGTGTATTTGAAAAAATATATTATGTTAATTTTGTATGCTTTAAAATCATTAGTACAATATCACAACGATATTGTTTGATTATAATCTGACTCTGCATCCGACTCCATTGGAGGTCCGAGAATCCGAGTCGGGGCAAACTTGGAGTATGCATAATCCGACTCCGAGTGGAGGTGGACTAAAAACAAAAGTCCGACTATTATCCGGAGCAAAGTCGGAGTATGTATAATCTGAGTCGAGTCCGACCCATTGCCATCCCTAGATGCACATTGTTTATATAAGTAGTTTATCAATCCTTTATAAATCTCAATTTGGGGTATGACACTATGGCATACTTCCTCTGTACCATTATACTTGTTACATTTCACTTTTTACGCATTCCAATGCGTTATTTTGTTAGTGATGTTGAATTATACAAATCTAAAAATTATAAAAAGTTAATATTATGAAAGTATGTGATTAGATGATTCAAATAAGATCTCAATTGACTATATTTATACTTAGGGGAGTTCAAAAGTACTCGACCCGTCGACCTGTCGACCTGTCGACCCGTCTCATAAATGGCGAGTCAAATTCTTAATGGAAAAAAGCTGATTTATTTAAGCAAGTGCCTATAATCAGGTGAATATCTCAAGCAAGAGTCATATCATCAAAGGCTAAATGAAGTACTTGCAAGTTGTTAAGGATACTTTTGCTATAGAATATTAAAGGTACTAACTATACAATGGAAAAAAGTTTGTTGACCGAAGTTTCATGCATTATTCCTATTTCCTTTTGAAGGCTAAATGAAGTACTTGCAAGTTGTTAAGGATACTTTTGCTATAGAATATTAAAGGTACAAATATATATATATATATATATATATATATATATATATATATATATATATATATATAAAAGGGTAGAATCAAGTGAAAACACTTAAAGTGGTGAAAACTGAAAACCAGATAGAGGTATACATAATATAGCAAAAGGGGTACATATTATCCTATAGAGTGTACATATTTTTTGTGAAGAAAAAAGTTCATATTATTTACAAAAATGTCATCCGAATATGTATCCTTTTAATCATATATGTACACTATTTAGCAAATGTCTAATTATTTACAAAATTTTCACCCAAATATGTACTCCATTTGAGCTTTTATGAACCCCTGTTTTCAGTTTTCACCATTTTAATTGGTTTTCACATGATCCAAATCTCTCTCTCTCTCTCTCTCTCTCTCTAAAAGAAAAAAGTTCATATTATTTACAAAAATGTCATATATATATATATATATATATATATATATATATATATATATATATATATATATATATATATATATATATATATATATATATATATATATATATATATATATATATATATATATATATATATATATATATATATATATATATATAGGGGAGGGATCCATTGAGAAGGGGTCTTAAAATGAGAAGTATGAGAAGGATTTATAGCCATTGATCTTATGAAAATCTAACGGGTGAAAATCATCTTTCTCGTCGATTTTCTTCTCCATTTTATGTTATGATTTAAGGTTACTATGTTTTTAGAAAATGATACTATGTTATGATTAAATGTTACTATGTTTATTTTAAAAAGTTACGATGTTCTGTATAAGATTAAGAGAAGACAGTAACTATACATAATCATAGTAACCCTTATTCATAACATAGTATCTTTTTCTAAGAACATAGTATCTTTATAAAATGTAAAAAACTGGGTAAAAAAATATGCTGAACCGCGTGCAAGGAGCTAATAAACCGCGTGCAAGGAGCTAACTAAACAGTAACTATACATAACCATAGTCCTTCTCACCCTTCTCATTTTGAGACCCTTCTCATTTAATCTAAATCTATATATATATATATATATATATATATATATATATATATATATATATATATATATATATATATATATATATATATATATATATTATATAATTATATATATATATATATATAATTATATATATATATATATATATATATATATATATATATATATATATATCTTATTTTTTCATTTAATTTTTCTGGAATTGTTTTATTTCTTGTATATTTGTATAAAGACTATATCTTTAGGTTAACATTTCATCCAATTTTTTTTATCTTTTTTACAAATGGAGTAGTGTTTCAATGTGAATTTTTTATGGGTTTGTAATTTTTAATTCTTGTAATTTGTATACTAATTTTGATGAGTTTTTTTAATATTCATAATTTCATTTGATTTGTCTTTGATTGGGATTTTGTCATTATCTTAATTTTAATGGTGGGTGGTTCACGTGTTAGTAAAATAATGAAGATTTAGGTGAGTTAATCCGTGTTTATATTTTAACATTAAAGATTTTTTGATAATTGCTTTATTAATTTAATTTTAAAAATTATAATTAAATCTAAAAAATAATCAAAAATAATAACGGTACGTGTCCCGACGTTTATCCGGTACCGCATTAAATGGGCGACACGGGCTAAAAGGTACCGACTAATCGGTACGCTTTCGTACCGTAATGAACACTCCTCTTTTTACTTACACATTAGTCGTAATATAAATCCGATCTTTCGCTTGTTCTTATTTAAAAATTCGACCTTTTCCCTCCATTTTCTTTTATAATACATACCCCCTAAACAACCGATTAATTTCTAACTTTTTTTTGAAAAAGAGAAATTCGAAAGTAAAAAAACCTAACTGCATAAAGGAGGTTTCTTCTTCCCATTCAACCATGGCATACAGGATTGTTGTAGCTATGTACTCTCATCAAAATCAAAGTGGTTCATATTCTCATTGTGTTAACTTAACGAGATCTAGGGTTAAGTTATGAAATTAGGAAATAGGGAGAAGAAGAATTACTGTGTTGAGGAAATACTTGCTAAACAAACAATAAAACTTTAACAATTGTTTTTTGATATGTTTAAGTAAGTCTGTTGAACTGAAAGTTCATACGAATACAATGTGGAAGATTTAGAGTGTATTTGGAGGAAGAAAGAAGAAAAGGAAGGGTTTAGGAGTGAAGGAAGATTTGACGGGTGTTATCTTTCCAGAAGAAATTAGAAAATGGGGAAATTTGTCCCCATCTTCTTTTTCCAGTATTTCCTTCAAACAAAACAAACCATTAGATGTTTCTTAAAGGCAATTCATTAATCAGGATGAAATCATTTCAGTATGGAGTTCTTGTAGGCAGACCGACAGAGATCAAGCTGATGGAGTGTCACTTGAAAGAAGTTGGGCTGGATTAGCATAGGGAGATTTTTCTTTGAAAAAATCCAATAATCTGAGCACCGAGAACATCATCATCTTTAACATTAAAATTCAACAACGCAGGCTTACAGAGATTTGACAGGAGGGAGCACAGGGGCAGTAATGGTGAGATGATGTTTAACCATCTTAGGGAAGGAGGGAAGTAAATGAGCAGGAGGTAATTAATGGGTGGTTGAGTAATTATTTAAATTCATCCGATCACCGGTAAAATGGACTATAGAAGAAAACGAAGACAAAAGGTTAGATTTTTAAAAAATAATCAAAAGATCGGATTTTTAAAAGAGAACAAGCGAAATATCGGATTTTTAGAATTAAATTTTTCTAAAAACAATTATATTTAATACTAAACAATGATTAAATATAAATGAAATATTATTGATAAACAAACATAAACATGTTTTTACAAGTGAATAAAAATGAAATAGTTTAAAGTCACCCGTCTTCAAGTCTATTCCGCATAGATCTAGGATGACGTTCTGCTTAAATTCTGGTAATGGTTTTGTCAAAAAATTTGCAATATTATCATCATTATGAACTTTGCAGACTATTACATCTCCTCAAGCAACAATTTCTCAAATAAGATGGAATTTCCTATGTACAAGTTTGAAATTTTTGTTTGATCTTAGTTCTTCACAATTAGCCATATCACCCATAATCATAATAGAGATTGATTTCATTCTTAATGCTAGGAACAACTCCAAACTCAATGATGAACTTATGAATCCACACATCCTCATTTGTAGCATCAAGTGCAACTATGTATTATGCTTCTGCAGTTGTACTTTTTTGTGAAATCTTCTAGCTCACCACTTCTCCACTCAAACTAAAGATATGAAACTCGATTGAGATCGAGAACTGTCCATAATTTTCTATGAACGGAATACACTAGGTAGGATGATTATGATGATGAAGCTCGCATTTATCTACCCATCAATGACCAATATAGTACTCCCTCTATAAACAAGGAAGTTGTCCTTAGTTCTTCTTGTACTTAAGGATTGTTTTCACAACTATCCAATGGACTTCTTCAGGGTATGGCTGGTATATGATGGTGCATAGTATACAAATGATTTCTCCAGCATCTTATTCATCCAATTCTTATCCAATTGTTGTTGGTTCGTTGATGTTCTAGAGCTGTTGGTTCTTCTAATACTGATGCTGCTAGTTCGTTGATGTTCTAGAAACACATGAATGTCTCAATTAGTAACGATGAATGTATGGGTGCCTCGTATTTTGGATGTATAGCTTGTTTCGCCGTTTACAACTTTTCTTAGTTAGTTCTTTGGTTTAGGTTGTATAAACATTATTTTAGTAATAGAAAAATCTTTTGCAATAATAATAATAATAATAATAATAATAATAATAATAATAATAATAATAATAATAATAATAATAATAATAATAATAATAATTTACCATCAAAATTAATTAAAATGTTAATTATGCTCATTAGCCACGCTTATTTGTGTGTAAAGACAAGAACAAAATAATTAAATATGAGAGAAAGGTTATAAGAAGACCGTTGGGTGTTTCATCTTCTTCCTTTTTAAACTCCCTCCCCCTTGTGTTAATCCATAACCCTTTTCTGACCCTCTCTCCTTACCCCTCCTACACTATCTTTCCCTATCTTTTCCCAGATGGAAGACTTCAACACAAAAGACTGGCTCAGGTAAATCTCTTCCTCTTTTTGGACAAGCCAACCCTTCTCCTTATCCAATCCCTCCTACCAACCTCAAAAAATCAAACCTCCTTCCCATGACATCTTGAAGCACCCCAAACCTGCCCCAGCCTGTATCTCTCTTATGGAACAACCCCTCCCCTGCTACCCAGAGATAAACCCCAACATCTGCTGGTTTTTCATCAAGTCGGGTTCACAATGGGATCGTGTACCTCCATCCCTGATAAGGCGCTTCATAGCGTGTCCCTCAACGGTGAACCACCCGTATACGGAGATGATGTTTTTACCGGAGGGCAGCACACTAGATACCGAAAAAATGGATGCACATCTCCCCAATATAGACGATCTTCGAGGATTCAAGCCTTACTTAGGAGACTGTTGGGCAAACTAGTTAGTTCAAATGCCTCCAAACCAGAAACAAATTGTTCAACAAGACCTATTATTCTTAGTTGATCCAGCACCGATCTTGAGTCCATTCAGAGATGTCTTGAGGTTGACTTCTCCATGTACAACCATCACCATCGCAGGATACTCCAATGCCCTCCTTCATCTGTTTTCGGCCAACACAGCACAC
Organism: Amaranthus cruentus; assembly: GCA_019425755.1. Lineage (NCBI taxonomy): Eukaryota > Viridiplantae > Streptophyta > Magnoliopsida > Caryophyllales > Amaranthaceae > Amaranthus > Amaranthus cruentus. The sequence goes on from CM033453.1 coordinate 6,881,017, forward strand.
CAAGTTCGTATGTCGGCAATAATGACCTGTGGGGAGAACTGCCACCCAGTGTGCTCTCTGGAAATCATGCAACTTACAGAGACTTTCTTCAGCCACATTATGAACAAGGAGATGCCCATGGTAGCCCATGTTCCACTACATGTCCTTTGGGAACGAACGATGATCACCAACAACTCTAACCCCATCTCTATCCTGGCGTGGAATGCACGTGGCATAGCGCACCCTAGCTTTCGAGAAAACATCCTACATTTGATCTCATCCCATAATCCTGATGTGATTTGCCTCTCTGAAACCCATTGCTCTGCCTCAAAAACTGAAAAAATCATGGAAACCCTCCCTTATTCAGATTATGTGTTGGCGGAACCCCATGGCTTTTCTGGTGGTATCCTTCTTATCTGGGACAGCACTAGAGTTTCATTCTCCTCTCTCTCTAAGGATCTCCATGCCATTAATGTTATCCTGCAGGTATTATCTTTTAACACTAGCATTTATGTTTCTTCTATATATGCGAGTACTTGCTTTCATGATCGTTTGTCTCAGTGGAACTCTTTTAGGATGGTAGCCTCTAATATGTGTTATCCTTGGATTATGCTTGGTGACTTTAACCAAATTACTTACACCTCTGAGAAACTAGATGGAAACCACCCTTCTTTTAGAAAAATGGGAGCCTTCTTGGACTTTTGGAATGATTGTAACCTGACAGACTTGGGTTGTAATGGGCTTAGATTTACTTGGTCAAATATGAGGAGAACCGCACCCATCTTTCAAAGGCTAGATAGGGCCCTAGCTTCCCCCTCCCTCCTTGAGCTTTTTCCAAATGCTAGAGTTCTTAATTTACCCAAACTCCATTCTGACCACTCTCCTATCCTGCTCCAGCTTAACCCACCCTGGTCTAACCACCAAAAAAAACCTTCAAGCTCAAGCCCATGTGGTACCTTGAACCTACCTTCAGAACCCTTGTTAGTGATGTTTGGACTTCTTGCTCAGACTCTTTCCTTCCGAACCTCGACATCCTTACGCATCATATTGGATCTTGGGTTGAAAACTCTTTTAGTAACATTTTCAAGGAGAAAGCTTCCCTCAGGAAAAGAATGGCTGGCATTGAGAAGGCCCTTGAATCTCATTCGCTCTCTAGTAACCTTTGGAGCCTTCTAAATGGCCTCCGTTCCGAGCTAGACTCTATCCTCCAAAAAGAAGAAGAGTTTTGGCGCACTAGAGCTCGTGACGCCTGGGTTCAAGGTGGGGATCGTAATACCACCTTTTTCCATCACTCTGTCCTTCTTAGAAGAAAAAGGAACAGGATTGATTCAATCTTGGACTCTCAGGGCAATCTGGTTTTTGACCCTACACAAGTGTCTAACATCTTCCTTTTGTTCTTTACCAATCTCTTTACCTCTCAATCGATGGCTTCCCCTCTTCTTCCCCCTACCTCCATCAACCCTTCTATTTTCGTTTCTCATATCCCTTCACCTTCTGAAGTTAAAAAAGCTACATTTTCCCTCCCCTCTTTGAAATCCCCTGGGCCAGATGGCTATCATAGCCTTTTCTATCAAAGACATTGGTCTACCATCAAGTCATCTCTCGTTTCTTTCGTCTAAGATACCTTTTTTTGAGGTAGCATCAATCCTGTTATCAACTATACTTTCTTGGCTCTTATCCCTAAGTCAAATTCTCCTTCTAATCCTAGCCAGTTTCGTCCTATTAGCCTTTGTAACTCTGTCTATAAGATTATCTCTAAGATCTTGGTTGCTAGGATTCGACCCTCCCTCAACTCCCTCATTTCCCCTTATCAAAATAGTTTTTTTCCTGGAAGAGGAACATACGTAAATTACTTAATTGCTTCCGAAATCCTTCACTCCATGCGCATCAAAAAAGGAAGGAAAAGTTTCTTTGCTCTTAAGATTGATCTGAGAAAAGCTTATGATAACATTGAATGGAGCTTTATCAGACAAACTCTCATTCACCATGGTTTTGATGAGGCTTCTTGTAAACTCATTATGAGTTGTGTTTCCTCCTCCTCTATATCTGTTTTGACTAATGGGACTCCTTCAGCCCCTTTTTTCCCCTCCAGAGGGATTCGACAAGGTGACCCCCTCTCCCCCTACTTGTTTATCCTCTCCATGGAAATCTTGTCTAGAAAGAACGAGCACGCGGTGGAACGTGGTCTTTGGAAGCCGTTCTCTCTCAAAGGAAACAAAGCCTCAATTTCCCACCTTATGTTTACTGATGACCTCCTCCTTTTTGGAGAAGCTACCTCTGAAACCATATCAGCTGTTAAAGAGGTCCTTCTTGAGTTTAGCGAGGAATCTAGGTTGCAGATTAACCCGGAGAAAAGTAACCTTAGCTTCTCTAAGAATGCACCTACTGCAACCCAACAGACTCTCTCAAGTCTCCTTTCTATCCCTATCTCAGCTTGTCATGGATCCTACCTAGGTTTTCCTCTCCTCGACAAGCGCCCTTCTCTTTCTGCCCTCCATGACATCATCAACAAGATATCCAAGAGGCTGGCCTCTTGGAAATCAAATCTCCTCTCCAAAGCAGGCCGCCTTGTGCTTATCAACTCTGTCCTCAATACCATCCCTTCCTACTCCTCTTCTTGTATTAGATTCCCTAAAGCCTTGAGTTCTAAGATCGACCAAATCATCCGAAATTTCTTTTGGGGCTCCTCTCTCTCTTCCTCTAGGAAACCTCACTTAGTGGCTTGGAAATATATCTCAGCCACTAAACATGCTGGGGGATTGGGAATTAGACAAAATGGTCTAGCCAATCAAATTGCTCAACTTAAACTCTGTTGGAAACTTCACTCTGGGGGGACTTTAGCTTCTTCCTTCATCCGAGCCAAATATCAAAAAAAGGACTCCTCTTTCCGCTCTTTCAATCGAGGGTCTCATATCTGGCAAAACATGGGCAAGATTTGGGGACTCTTCGAAAAATCTGCAACTTGGAACATTAGCTTGTCTTCTAACCTCTCCCTTTGGTTCGATAATTGGACCCAGATAGGTACTCTTAGATCCATTCTAGTTGGACTTCTGCGTCTCCAAGACCTCTCCCTCACCCTCCAAGACCTCCTGGCTGACAATCAGTGGAATTTATCCTGCATTTCATACCCTCTTCCTACCTGGCTTTCCAATCATATATCCTCTATACCGTTTTCCAAATCAGGCTCTGACCTGATGGTTTGCAACCTTTCCAAAGGGAAGTTTTTCAACTCCCGCGACTTGTACTCTTCTCTCCACCACACCTCTAACCCTCCACCGCCTCCCTTTAACTGGAACCTCATCTGGGATACGTCTTGTCCTCCCAAAATATCCTTCTTTCTTTGGCAACTTGCTTGGGATGCTCTCCCGACGAGGTGCACTCTTTACCATCGATCTATTGTCCAGGTCTCCGACTGTCCCTTTTGCCCTTCCCCTGCGGAAACTGCTATTCACTGTCTTCGGGACTGTTTTGTAGCCAAAGAATTCTGGCTTCTTTGTTTTTCTGATTTACCCAAGAACTTTTTCAACCTTGAGCCATCAGCCTGGTTATCCTTAAATCTTGGTTATGTTTCCTCCTTTTGCTCTATTCCGTGGGCAACTTGGTTCAGCTTTGCTCTATGGACCTTGTGGACCAGACGGAATAACAAGATCTTCTCCAAACCAACACCCTCAACCAACCTTTCCTTCAACCTTACTTTATCTATCGCTCTTGATTTTTTCTTCTCTCAGCCACACCATAGTCAGCCTGCCCAAAGCATGATTGGTCCCCCTTCCCTTGCTCCCCCTCAACATCCCCTTATCCAAGTAGATGCCTCTTTCCTCCCATCCTCTAACCTTTGCACCATTGGCGTGGTCTGTTATTCCCAACCTGATTGTTGGCATTCTGCATTCATCCTCTCTGCTAGGGCCCTAGATGCAAACATGGCTGAGCTTTTGGCTATTATTACGGGTTTTTTGGTTGCCGATCTCCTCTTGTGGACCGGCTTTTCGATTGTTTCGGATTCTAAAGTGGCAGTGGAGGGTTTGTCAGACATCACTCCTATTAGGGACAAATATTCCTCACTTTGTACCTTTTGCAGGGAGCTCTCAAGCTGGAACCTCAAGAAGGAAGTGTGCCATGTCCCCAGACAGGAAGTTCACTATGCTGATTACCTCTCGCACCAAGGTCGTACGGAAATCCCCCAACAGTACAAATTACTTAAGCTGTCTAGGCCGCCATCCTTTGTAAATAATGCTATTATCTTTGATTTTGATGTTTTGTTGCCTTGTGATGATGTAACTTTAGACTCTTTATTCCTTCCTCTTGTCTCTCCGACTCCTCCTGTGTTAGAGGAGCATGAGACCGTTCTTTTTTCTTATGATGTACCCTAACTTATTTATGTTGCTATAATATGTTGCATTTTCTCCAAAAAAAATAATTAAATATGAAATCATTTAGCCTCGGTTATTAAGTGAGGATAGTTTTCAACACCAATAAGCGTGGCTACAAGAACTACCAGCCACTCTTATAAGTGTGACAATGAGCAATTTTAGCCTCACTTATTAAGCGTGCCTAAAATTTACCCACACAAGCACGGACCTCGCTTTTTTAAGCGTGGCTAAATCCATCAACCTTATATATAAGCGTGCCTATATGTATTTTTAAGCGTACGTAGCTTCAACTTTTTTTGTAGTGATGCTACATATGCTCAAAGCAAGTGCAACATCTGGTCGAGTACATATCATTGCATACAAGATTCACCCTATTGTTGAGGCATAAGGTAAAAGTCATCCGCTTAACTTCTTTGGTGTTAAATGGACGCAGAGGATAAGCCATGTTGAATTGGAATGAAATCTTTCTTAGAGTTTTTTATGTTGAACTTTACAAGAGTCATATCCAAAAAAGCAACCCAACTAAGATAAAGAACATGTAGCGACAAATAAATAAGATACACAATGGCGGGCATGCTTTTGAAAATTCAAGCCCACGACAAAATTTGTTAAACATGCCAATTCCGGAAAAATTGAAACATATAAGCAGAAAAATAAAAAAAAATCAAAAAACAATTAAATTTTGAAACTATATCCCAAACTAAGCACTTTTTCGACGAAGTTAGGATTAGAATCGCTCACAGTAATACAATGGCAAATAAAAAGAACAAAATGGGCATGTTACTACATCAAGGGCAATTAGGTTTAGTCAAAAATCAGTCAACAATTGCCCGCTGTAAGTAACAACGGCCCATTATATGCCTGAAATACTAAACAAAATGTATATATAATAATTCAATGTATATATATATATATATATATATATATATATATATATATATATAGCAATTAAATATATACAAAAGATTATTTACAATTCAGTATATACAAAACGACCATAGCAAGTTTTCATTCCTCGTCCGCCCTATCTAATTATGACGGCCTAGTTCGCCTCTTACGATAGTAAGCGGCTGTGGTGTGACGCTCTGGCAAAGGTGGTGATTGGTATTGCACAACAGGTCCCTGTGATGATCCCGCATCGTCATGTGGATATGAGGATACGTCTAGCTCGTCCAAATGCCTCGGTGGAGATGCACTCGGCTCCTCATCTGTCCGTTGAGCAGCGGGCTCCTCGACATCAGGAATGAAGTTCTCAAACTGAGAACCCCGAAGAATAGTCTGTGCCATCTCCCTGACGGGGACCTCCTGACTTGTGCGGATCAGAGACGCTACTCCTTGTGCCTTTAACAAGAGGAAATAAATGTTTGCAATTAATCTAGAATTAAAATGAATAATAATCGTTTAATTTCATAAAGTAAATAGTATTTACGAATGCAGTCATCATAGGTGCAGCGAGTGTGTACTAGGATGCAGCAACAGCATGTCGTGGAGTCATCCAACGATGAGTGATCGATAAGAACCCTGGTAGATAATCAGGCGTCGTAGGGATACCATTTGCCTGGTCGATCAATATACTCTGACATAAGTACTCCTGCCTTTGGTCCCATAACGCGATGTGGCACGCATTGATGTCGCTCCAATTCTTCGACACTGGACCCATTCTGTTGCATCGATGAAGGTGCGCATCTGTGTTGTACTCTGGAGGAATGCCCTGTACCATACCATACTGGCGCAATACGCGCTCAGGTAGGTGTAGCTCGACAATGTCGAAGCATATAAGTGGTACAGCGCTTCTCCAAGTGCCCGCCAACATACCCGAATGCTCAGGCAATGCAGCGTATGCCGTAGCAGAATACGGGTCCCAAGAAAACTGTTCAAATAACATAAATTAATTCATTAGAAAGCAAACATAAATCTGAACAGAGTGTAAGGAGAGAATTGGATACCTGATCATCTCTAAGTAGATCTAACTGATCGCGGTAAAAGCCCACACCTTTAGACGTGTGTGTCCGCGTACGCTTGTCAAACAACCATCTTGTTCCCCACGGAACATCTTCAGCAGGCTCTTGGGGATGAGCAACAGCACCACGACCAACAGGCCGTAATGGCTGGCCAACCTGTATGTGTTCCCAAGCCCAAAACTGTTTACCTATATATTAAAAAGTTAGAATAATAATCAATTAATTGACTTTGAGTAATTCATCGTGCTTACTTGAAGGAGTACTAGTGGTCCTGAAATCTCCTTCACGTTCTTCTTTGATGCACGACATAGGCTTCTATATAAGTACGCCAGTGCCCCAGATCCCCAACTGTATGATCCAATACGCTCCCAGGGCTGATCCAATAGGGTTATATATAGCATCTGGATCTCGCCGCTGCTCTTGTCGGCGAACAAAACAGCACCAATCAAGTAGAATAGGTACGCCTTAGCATACCTCTCAACAGTCACCTCATCCGCATCAACGGGAAGCTCACGGAAGGTTTCAATCACCCATGTGGCCCTCAATGCACTACCTCGACTACGTGGAGGGCGTTGTCCTAATACCCGCTCAACTATGTCTTGCCAGCTATGAAGCTGGCGACCAACTGTGGAAACGACATGTCCCTCAATGGGAAGCCGTGAAAGTACAACGATGTCTATTAAGGTGATCGTTGCCTCACCTAGTGGAAGATGGAAAGTATGTGTCTCTTGGCGCCATCTTTCAACCAACGCCGTGATCATAGCTCGATCAACACGACCATATGCGACTAGATGATAATCGTATAGCCTAGCTCTACGAAGATATGGGATGATACGGTCATCAATCTCCCATGGCGCTGAGTCGAGATGCCTACAGTACAGTGTATCAGTGTCTGAAACCTGGGCATCCCATAATAATGTGCTCCTATGGTCTTCCTGCAATGTGAGGATGCTAGGGTCACTAGGGCCGGGTGCTGCTAGATCCATGTCGATCTACAAAGCAATGATATTAAAGCTATTAAAGCTCACAGTGCCATCCTCTAACATGGTCGCTAAGTATCAATCACTAGAAGTAACATACCTATTAAAGCTCCAAACTTTCCACCCTAAACACCACTTTCACCATAAACACCACTTTCACCATTTAATGCATAAGACGTATCAATCCAAGGTATTCAATGGTTGTTAAGTATCAAGCTTTTGCATAATTTTGCATCATAATTTTGCATAATTTTGCATAATTCAGTAATTTAGCATCATAATTTAGCATAATTTAGTACTGATGAGTAAATTTAGCATCATAATTTAGCAAGCTTTTGCATAATCAACCCAATGAGTAAATTAACAGCTAAATACTCCATTAATCTCCAATGATAGCCTTATTTAACTTCACAAACAGCAGTATAACCAACAAACAACATATCATGATCTATGCCCTAAAAGATTCACCATAAAAAATTGTATCCTTTGCCCTAAAAATGTCGATAATAACAATAAAAAAGAAAAAAAATTACCTTTACGCAATCCAAGTTTATCCTAAATCAATTAAGAAGCCTCCAATTGAAAGAATAAGATGTTTGGGAGCTTTGAGGTGTTTTAATGGAGGGAAAATGGCGAGTTTGTTACTAAAAGCAATTGGGGGAAATGAATAGAGGAAGAAGGCTGGTGCAATTTATGTCGACTATGGGCCGCTGTTATTAACAGCGGGCAATTGGTGAGGTAAATTTAATTTAAATAATGGCCCGCTATTGCTAACAGCGACCCAATGTTGTTCTAATTTATTTGTCCGCTGTTATTAACAGCGAACAGTTATATATCTTAACTCCGTTAAAAAAGTGCTCATTTTGGGATATAGTTTCAATTTTTCCCAATTCCGCTATCCACCGAAATAAAAATGTATGTCTTATTATTAACATTGTACAATTTTTATTTTTTACCTTTTGTTTTTTTATCTAATTATGTTTTAAAATATTTGCTTTCACACATGTATTTTTTATGATATGCTTTTAATAATGGAATATACAATCCAATTATTCTCCTAGACACTTAAAAATCTTTTAAAAATCTTTTTTTTTCTATATAGTGCAGAATATGATTATGTACTAGAAATAAAATGCATATGGCATGCAATCATCATAATTCTACTAAAGCAATAGAAGAATATGAAAAATGTCACACTTATAAGAGTTATTTTCCCGCCTAATTCCACTTAAGTTATTTTAAGTAGTTTATTAACTTTAAATTTATTCAATTGATTTGCTTAGTTTAACCCATATTTAATTTTTCCTCATATTCTTTCCATTGATTGTTCTTTTATCTTTTACAATAGTCTTCAATGTCCAATTCATTCTCATATTTTTTTTCTTCAATATCTGGATATCTGGTGTTAATTTTGATGAAAAAATTATGAAATTATTAAAGATGTTCATGACGTAAATATGTGTTTATTAAAGGCGTTAATGGTGATAAAACAAATCTACTAATCGTGAACATAACAAATCCATAGGGAATTGGTGTAATTATTTTTAGTGTGTGTTAAATTCTATTTTAATCTATAAAAATGTTGAGTTTTTTACTTTGATTTTGAAAACAAAATCTAGGTATATATTGTTAAATTGAATTTAAGGGTTTTTGTTGTTTTCTTTTAATATTTAATTTTTGGGGTTTGTTATGATAAAAAGAATACGATTTTTTATTTTTTTCCAGGCAACTCAATTTAAGTATTTTTGTGACATCTTTATCAATATAATTCAAGTAATATTTTTGGATTTTTTAAAAAACAATAGTATAAATTTTATCAAGCAAACTTTTAGTATTTTTTTTGACATCTCTCTTATTTTCACAGTCACTTTAATTATTTTCAAAAATATTTAAGCTGCAACTTAAATTTCAGTGTTAGGTATTCATATTTCAACAAAAAAGAAATAATAATTCATTCTTAATCAAGGGTTAAGACCCATTTCACATCCGTTGGATTAAATTTGTTGTCTTATAAAGAGAAAAGTTAGATTTTTTTTTGTAAAAAGGATTGAAATTAGAGTTTTTTGGTAAACTAATGTTTTACAATTCGGTTAATAATTATGTTTCATGATTATCAATTAGGTCTGAATTGGAAGATTTCTTATTAAAATAAAAATGAAATTTTGATATATTAGTTTTGTAAGATATTTTCTATGAATCAAAAAGATTTTGTAAATCAAATATTTGATTGTTATCGACAATATTAGGCATGTGTTGTTCTTCTTAAATGTTTAATTTATTCTTACACAAACATTTACGTTATACCCAACTATTTGAAAATTGTTCTACTATATCAAAAAAAAAAAAAAGAAATGGTTGCATAATAAGATCCATCAAAATATTTATTTTCCTTAATTGTTTAGAGTTTTCAAATTACAACCTAATTTTGTCCAATATCTAAACGGATACGTTTTACACATGGTCTTCAAACTCATAAATTAAATTTTCAAGTCGTAAATAATCATGAATTACATTTGCGCACAAGTTTTTATTTTTTACTAATTCAAAAACATGTGTGCCAAGCGTCACTTCATGGCATCACTTTATAAATCAATTGTAATTGTTTTGCCATTTGTCAATTTGTCACTTCATGAATCAATTGTTTTGTCAATTTACAATGTAATTTTTAGGTCAATTCTTTCATTTTCCATAATGCAATGTGAATTATTAATAAAAAGTTCTATTTGAAATGATTGTTGTCATGGTAACATTTATTTATGTTATTTATTTAATCAGTTTATTATTTAATAACGCCACCTGGACACCTCCTTCTACCATTGACTGACTTTGACCTACAATCATAATCGGTTTCATTCAGACTCTTCAACTACCTCACCCCACTCTTAAGTAACTACCCCTTCAACTGCCACATAACTTCCATTTATTGCACTAACCGACTATAACCTCCCAATATCATCAAATATAACCTCTCATCTCCCATAAATAACTCCCTCCTGAGTGTTATAAATAAAGGTTACTGACATCATTTGAAAGGGACTAAGATTTTATATTCTTACCATACTCCACAAAAAATACACCACCCTGCTACTTTCGATCGATATGTAACCATATATCCCTTCATGATCTGAACTCATTCTATGATCCGTTAATCTTGCATTCATTAATTATCATATATTCATTATTTTCGGTTTCCCGATCTGACTTGAGCGTCGGAGGGGTTTTCCGGGAAACCACCCCCGAGCAAGGCTAACGTTGTATTGCAGGATTTGAGGTCTCATCATAGGAAGGATCAAGCATATTAACAATCTTCCCGATTACACCTATCTCCAGGTATTTTAAGTGTCTTTTGCACTTCCTCGTTTCATTACCGAAACAATTGTAATTGTAATTATATAAAAAAACTAATTGTGAAATAAATTCCACAAGTTTACATTAATGGTAATATTAATAATGTGTAATCTAATCAATGAATAATGTAAGACTTATAAATGTTAGATAATTATTTTTAAACCCCTCTCTTTATATTTCCTAATGCAATGTACTATTATAAATTCACAACAATAGAGTCATCAAATATCATCATACATTCTACTAAAACAATAAAAGAATATGACACATGTCACTTTTATACATCATGTTTTCCCTCCTAAATTTTAAGTAATTAAATATGAAAACTTTGAGTTTTAATTAAACTTTATTTCTTAATGAATAATAATAGTGCGAAGAAAGTCAATTTTAAGACATTTAATTTTTAAAATACACTTTTTTAAGAAATTTTTTTTGGGTAACTTTCAGTTTCAGTAAATCAAATGACTAAACTATCATCATATCATCATAAATTCTACTAAAACAATAACAGAATATGACACATATCACTTTTATAAATCATGTTTTCCCTCCTAAATTTTAACTAATTATATATGGAAACTTTGAGTTTTAATTAAACTTTATTTCTTAATGAATAATAATAGTAAGAAGAAAGCCAATTTTAAGACCTTTAATTTTTAAAATACACTCTTTTAAGAAGTTGTTTTTGGGTAACTTTCATTTTTAGTAAATTAAATGACTAAAATATCATCATATCATCATCATCATACATTCTACTAAAACAATAAAAGAATATGACACATGTCAATTTCATACATCATGTTTTCCCTCCTAAATTTTAAGTAATTAACTATGGAAACTTTGAGTTTTAAATAAACTATAATTCTTAATGAATAATAATAGTATGAAGAAAGTCAATTTTAAGACCTTTAATTTTTAAAATACACTTTTTTAAGAAAAAAATATTTTGGGTAACTTTCATTTTTAGTAAATTATTTGACTAAACTATTAACTATACCTTATTTACGATACAAAAATAATTAGAATATAAAATAGTTGTTAACTATAAATAACATTATAATTAAAAACTCTTAAATTATGTAACGTTAAAAAGAATTTTAACTTAATTTTTCAGCTAATATTTACAAAATAATAACTGAAATCTTATTTAAAATAATTTTACAATGATAATTATGATAAAGAAAATTATAGAAGTTTATATTTTGAGCATGCCATAAATAAATTGTTTGTGTATGAGTATACTGTATATTCATTTCATAGAAGAAAGTTTGATATAATGTTTGCACAATAATGTAGCCCATAAGTTTATATTTTAAATTTAATATATACTCATTAATCGATCCATTTAGGAAAGAAAAAGTATCATTAGTAAAAATTATTTTTTTTATTAGTAAATAATAGTTTAATCAGTAAAATAGAATTATTTTACATATAATCGTTTTAACTAGTAATATATAGTTATGATCAATATAATGGTTAGTTTTGAAAAATAAACAATTATATTTAATAAAGTTTTTCACATAAAATAATAAATTAACATATTCATGCATTGCACAGGACATATAATAGTCATTTATTAATCTGTAATAGTATTAATCTATTTCATCAAGCTCTTGGAGAATGTTGTTTGTTTTCCCCAAAAAAGTTATTAATGTAAATGACAAATTAATTGGAGAATGTTGTTTGTTTTATATATATATATATATATATATATATATATATTTATGTATATATATATATATATATATATATAATATATCATATATATAATATATATATATAATATATATATATATATATACTACATATATAATAATAATATACATACATACATAATATATAATAATACATACATATATATATACATATACATATATATATATAATACATATATATATATATATATATATATATATATATATATATATATATATAATATATATATATATATATATATATATATATAATATACATATATATATATACATATATATATATTATATATATATATATATATATATATATATATATATATATATATATATATATATTGTCAAATGATTTTGTATTATATACCAAAAATAGGAGACAAAAGAACCGCTCGGCATGGAACTTAACTCCAGCTCAAGCCACCAAAAGCACTAACGCTCATACAAAAATTAAGAGCGAAAGCCCAAAAAAGCACAACCCCCAAGAAAAAACAAAAGAAACCCCTAAATAGATACAAGCATGTCTTTCATTCTACTGTTTACCCTCCCAGCTTTTCTAAAGACTATATAGTCTATAACCTCCTTCATGCTGAAGGTGTGGTTATCAAAAATTTTTTTGTTGCGCTGCATCCATATGTTGTAAATCATCTCCGTCCATATCCCAACAATAAGCTTTGCACGATCAGTTTTCTTTTTGTTGATTTTATTCATCAAACGGATTTCAGCTTGGAAGTTTGGCTCGTCCAGCTTAAGAGGCAGGAAGCTGAAGATTTTGCTCCCGATTCCGCGGGCATTCTGACAATCAAAAAACAGGTGGTGAGTAGATTCCTTATCGCTATTGCACAAAACACAGTTATCACTAGTAATATTCAGCCATTTCCGAATTCTATCCCTTGTAGCTAGCCTGTTTTGGATCGCTAGCCATGTGATGAACTTTGCACTAGGACTAGCACTATTCCTGATCATGATGTTTCCTCAGGGTACTTTGGGGGCTCCAGCTGTAAGGGATTCGTAGGCCTTGCCAATGCTGAACGTAGTACCTTTAGTCACGGCCTCCCAACCCCCTACTATTTCCACGAGGTCTCTCTGCTTGATGATTTTCTTGAAGCTCCATGACGCGTGAATAGAGACCCTCACATCTTGGACTGCTTGGTTTTTCATGTAGTAGTTGTGAACCCATTTGACCCACAAATTGTCCTTTTTGCTCGCCAGATTCCACAGATGCTTAAGAAGAGCAGCCTTGTTCCAAATGCACATGTCTATCAAGTTAAGACCCCCTTTAGAGAAAGGTAAAACCATTTGGCTCCAAGCCACCCCTACTTTCCTTGCAATGCCATCCTTCCCCGTCCAGATGAAAGACCTACACACATTTGTGTCTTGATCAGCTTTTTTGGGAGGCAGAAGATTTGGGCCCAGAAATTGATCATGCCCCTGATAACACTACGAACCAGCTGGATCCTAACAGCATACGAGAGCAAGCGAGAGGACCAAAAACCAATTCTGCCGACAATTTTGTCCACCAGCGGCCTGCAGTCTCTCGAGTTGAGTTTCTTGGAGTGGAGCGGGACCCCCAGGTAACGAAAGGGAAAAGAGCCCTCATCCATTTGTAAGAAGTGAAGAAGCTGCTCTTTAAGTTGATTATCAATCCCGGAGATGTAGGCATTGCTTTTATTGGTGTTTGCTTCTAGGCCGGACGCTTTGGAGAACTTCTTGAAGGAGGCCATCATGTTACGAACTGAGGAAATATCTGCCCTGCTGATGTAGATCAACCCAGCCTAATATTAACTCTTTCAAAGATCAACTTGTTCAACATTTGGGTATGGTTCTCTTTAAACTTTAAGCTAATTTTTAGATTATTCGAGGTTCACAAAATAAATACTAATCTCTTACTCGTTCTTTAGTTTAATTTAAATTAAGTTGTGTCATCAGTCAAGTATTTTCTAATTCAGTCTTTTCTTTATTATTTTAATTTTGTAGTCATGAACTAAGGCTTCTTTAGATTGAGTCATTTTATTAATTGAGTCTTTTATTTTATTTCGAGTATTTGAGTCTTTTATGTATTTTTGTTTTTGCAATAAACTAAGTTCTTAGAAATGATTAAGCCAGGTTTAGGATCAAGCTTAATCATTCTTCATGTTTAGTTAGTCGAGTTGTACGTTTCTTTTTATTTGAGTCTAGTAATTAATTTTGCTCAAGGTTCAAACATCATTAAAATGCATGAACAACCAACCCAAGTATCCCCTGAAATATTGAAGAAAATATTTGCACACAATTGCAAATATAGCCGTTTGAAGAATCATGATCCAGCCGAAATTAAGCACTAATCCTTGAAGATAAAAGTGGAATATTTTCACGAGTATTTCTACTATATTCCAGCCCAAATTATTTCATGAAGATTGAAGCAAAGATTGTGCAAATATTGCTGACTTTGTAGCCGTTTATTCTAGCCCATATTGATCAAATATTGCTTAAAATATTCAGCCAAATATTGATCAATATAGAATATCTTGGAGCCGTTGAAGATTATTCCACCAAATATTGCAACAATATTTCTTAGAAGATGTGCTACCTAATCAAAGGAGTATTTCAACCCAAATATTTCAAGAATAATTTTTTCTAGCTAATATAGCCGTTAGCAACATTCTGATTTGTATCTTTTCTTGTCTTGCTAATTAGTCTTTAGTATAAATATGCTTGTATTTGCTGGTTTATCATTCAACTTTCATTAATAATAATTATAACCTTTGAGCAATTTCTCTTGTTCTTTCATTGCATTTACTTTAACTTGGATTAGTTTGAGTATTTGAAGTTCCTATGCTTTTCATTCTTGTGGCTTAAGATTGAATGTGTTCTTAGGAGCCCATTGAATTAACTTGTGGTGATTTTCTATATCAAGTTAGTACTTTGGTTCAGCCATTTTCTAGTTGATTTTCTTCAACATATCTTTTTAATTCCCTTGTTACAAAAACTCACAAAAACACAAAAACAATACAAAATTATTTTAGTTTAATTTCGAACAGCAACTTATAGAACGTGTGCTTATAGTTTGGTTATTGATCGAGACGTAGCCAACCTATATCATCTTGGTACCAGAGCCAAGGCTACGCTCCTAGCCTATATCATTTTTTTCGGTGTGTTCATAGCCCCAAAGATTCATTCAACCGAGCCTAGAAGTCCACAAACGAAAACAAGAATTCTTCACGTTGGCAGTTTCTGTCCCAAACTTCGACAGGCCATAACTTGCTCGTCCGATATCCAAATTACAAAATTCTTTTTTTCATTTTGGCTATTTTTTCGAGATCTATCTTCCTGTAAATTTTCACAATTGTATGAATTTATTTGCTATTAAACTGGGCAGTTTTTTCGAAATACGCAAGCCTTCATTCCGTTTCACAAAATAGTACGCCATGTCTAAGAGTGGTAACGGTGAATTTTATAAAACACTTCAAAGACAATTAGTTGAGGGGAATGCCACCATAAGATATTTAAAATCTCAATTAGAAATTCAATTAAAATTAGAAGAGTGTGAATTAAAACGACTTCGAGAGTGTGGGGAGTTCTATCAAGGCATACTTGGTTATGCAATAGATTGTGGAGATTGGGATTTGGTGGAGGATGTAGGTCCACGTAAAGACCGAGCCTTGCGTGCATATCGAACCCTCAAAATAAAAATTGATGCTCTCAAAGAAGCATTATTAAAAACTCAAGAGGTGAGAGTCCCAAAAATTTTTCCTGATCACCCACCCCCTCCAATGGAAACACCATCACCTCTTCTCCCTTCACCCAATACACCAAAACATCCTGAACTTGAGCCTCAAGAAGTTAACAATTTGGTTGATAGAGAAACGGTTCCAATCATACAACAAATTGAAGAGAAATGCACAAAAGATATTAACAAAGACAAACAATGTTCTTTATGCGTACATGATTATGTGGGCGAAATTCATTTCCAAATACAAAGTTTGAGGACAAACTTTTCAAAAGAAAAGGAGAATGATGTAGATCAACCCAGCCCAATATTAACTTTTTCAAAGATCAACTTGTTCAACATTTGGGTATGGTTCTCTTTAAACTTTAAGCTAATTTTTAGATTATTCGAGGTTCACAAAATAAATACTAATCTCTTACTCGTTCTTTAGTTTAATTTAAATTAAGTTGTGTCATGAGTCAAGTATTTTCTAATTCAGTCTTTTCTTTATTATTTTAATTTTGTAGTCATGAACTAAGGCTTCTTTATTATTTTGTATAAATATGCTTGTATTTGCTGGTTTATCATTCAACTTTCATTAATAATAATTATAACCTTTGAGCAATTTCTCTTGTTCTTTCTTTGCATTTACTTTAACTTGGATTAGTTTGAGTATTTGAAGTTCCTATGCTTTTCATTCTTTTGGCTTAAGATTGAATGTGTTCTTAGGAGCCCATTGAATTAACTTGTGGTGATTTTCTGTATCAAGTTAGTACTTTGGTTCAGCCATTTTCTAGTTGATTTTCTTCAACATATCTTTTTAATTCCCTTGTTACAAAAACTCACAAAAACACAAAAACAATACAAAATTATTTTAGTTTAATTTCGAACAACAACTTATAGAACGTGTGCTTATAGCTGGTTGTGTTTAAAGACATAGCCTACCTATATCACCTGCAGAACATGAGGAGGTCGTCTTCAAAAAGGAGGTGCGTAATGTTGTCTATCCTGCATCTAGGATGGAAATGAAAGGTTGTCGAATCTTTGTGATTGTGCAAGATTCTGGATAGATACTCCATTGCTATTGAGAAGAGATACGGTGAGATAGGGTCACCTTGGCGTAAGCCCTTTTTTGCTTCGAATGGCTTAAGCGGTGTACCATTAACCAAAATAGAGAAGGACACAGTCGTGACACAAGCTTTTATCCAGTCGACGAATCTAGGCGGGAACCCCATCTCCTCCATTACAGAGAATAAAAACATCCAGCTGATCGAATCATAGGCTTTCCTAAGATCCATTTTGATCATACATCTTGCACTGTTGTTCTTACGCGTATAACCCTTGATGAGCTCCGCTGCTAGCATAATATTATCGACCATTTGTCTCCCTGGAATAAAACCTGATTGGGCTTGGTCAATAACACTTCCCATCACCTTCTGAAGCCTGCCTGCTAGAACTCTAGAAATGATCTTGTATAAGACAGTCCAGCAGGCAATCGGTCTGAAGTCTCCTACCTTGCTTGCATTGTTCACTTTTGGAATAAGAGTAACTGAAGTGCAGTTGAGCGGGGGGAACAGGGAACTCTTATTGAAAAAGTCTTGGATGCCTGTGATTAGGTCCTCCTTTATGATCTCCCAGGTCCTCTTGAAGAAGCATGCATTAAACACATCTATACCCGGAGCTTTGTTATCATTCATCCCAAACAGAGCCTCTTTGATTTCTTCTTCTTTCACATCCTGGATTAGCATCTGACTATTGGAGTTGTCAATCTGGGGGCCATTTCGCATAGTGACTCTATCAATCACCTCAAGGTTGTTGGTTTCTGTGCCTTGGAGGTTTTGATAGAAGCTTGTAATTTCATTCTGGATCTCATGTGTAGAGTTAAGCCAAATGCCATCCTTATCTTGCAGCTCAAAAATACAATTCGATGCCCTTCTCTCTTTGATTATAGCATGAAAATACGCTGAATTATCATCCCCATTATGAATCCAGTTGATTCTAGACTTCTGGCGAAGAGCTTTGTCTTCAATATTCCTCCATTTCCTAACCTGGGTGATCGCTTCTTTCTCTTGGTGGTGAAGGTTCTCATCTGTGGGAGTGGATTGCAGCTCATTTTGAAGCTTGTCTAAGGTTTCCTCCCAGTGTCTGATTTTGTCCTCTATTCCTGCAAACTCCTTTGTGTGAAGGTTTTTCAAACCAGCTTTAGCATTTTTCATCTTGTACTAGATTTTCTAAAGCCCCACACCTTTGACTTTGATCTTCCACGCATCACTAACAACTTTGAGGAAATCCTTGTGCTCACACAGGTAGTTGAAGAAGCGAAACGGCTTGCTTTGGCTTTGGGTGAACTCTGTGAGATTCAAGATTAAGGGAGTATGATCGGATGTTTGTGGGTTAGCATAGAGGACACTCGCTTGGCTGTAGCAATTTAACCAGTGGAGATTACCTATGGCATGATCAATCTTTGTTAGGGTGCGGTTATCTCCTTTCTCTCTGTTAGACCACGAGAACTTGTGGCCTCTCTCAATGATTGGGAACAGCTCCTTATTATCCATCCAGTGTAGCATGTCTTTTGTTTCATACGTAGACACCTGCGAACCATTCTTTCTATGATCATCTTTGAAAATAGCATTATAGTCCCCCATGTAGAGGCAAGGCGAGTTATAGTCTATCTTCTCCAACCCTTTCCACATCTCTCTACGATCCTGCACATTGTGTAAGCCATAAACAAAAATGATGTGGAAACTCTCTTTCGTGTTCATGGGAGTGATTTTGGTCACAATGTATTGTTGTTGCGTCTCACACGTTTCCAGTTTACACCTATCCTGTCTCCAACCAACCCACAGGCGCCCTCTCTCATGATGAGTGTAGTTCATGATCCATCTCCAATTGATGCCAAGCTTTTTTTGTATTTTTTTTTGCATTCGGTTCTTTGATTTTAGTCTCCATTAACCAATCACACTGACGTTATTCCCAACCAGAAAGTTTCAAACTTCCTTGGTTTTTGTGGGGCTATTCATGCCCCTCACATTCCAAGAAGCTAGGATCATTGCATTGAGGGAATTAGAGGGTTCCCGTCCCTATTTTGATTTACTCCTTGATTGTCGCAAACCTGTCCGTTGCCCTCTTCACTGTGCATTGTCACACTAGTCGAATTGGGGCTGCTGTGACGGGCCCTAGAAAGACCCCTACGCGCTACTTTCCCAGGGGCTACCGGCGTCCAACCTTCATCCTCCTCTTCATCCTTCTCATTTTCAAGCTTTGATTGAGCATCATGGTTATTCGGATTATCATTTGCAATTTCAGCAATTTTATCCTCATGGTTTTCCTTCTCAAAGACACTCACTGTGTTGCAGTTTTGTTCATCAAGTTTTGCCTTAAGCTCCTCAATCTTTGACACCCCTTTTACCAGTTTTGCAATGGATGTAGGAATCCACAAACTTCCTTCTCCCTTTCGTTTTTCCTCCTCTTTCCCCGTACCCACCTGCTGATTTTTAACGTTTTTGCTAGCCTCTGTGCAATCATGCCCAATTTTATTACATTTATGGCAAAAGAAAGGACGCCACTCTGGAATAGCTTTTTGCATAAACTCCCGTCCAGTATTATCTCGCACTCTTATCTCCTTAACAAATTTCCGGGTGATATCTACTTCCACTAGAACTCTCGCGTAGGATACCTTAAGTTGCTTTGCAGTGCATTCATCTGCAAGTACCGGGACACCCACTGCACTCACGATCCTACTTAGAGTTCCCCCCCCCCCCCCCAACAATGAAGGGGTAAGCTAGGCAATCTAACCCAAACGGGGATAACCCTCAAAATCTCC
>CM033453.1:6905874-6965874 GCA_019425755.1 Amaranthus cruentus
AATTCATTTCAATACATTACCATTAGAAGAGGTAATATTAGACAGTAATGGAAATTTATAAACAAAAACACTTTTTTCTCACCAAAGTTTCTTTACCACCGTAATAGCATGGAACATTTGATGAAATCATTTCATTACCGTTATTTGTTATCACTAATCAACGGGTCGTAGCTGTAAAAGAAATATATTTTGTAACACTACGATAAAAATAAATGTTTTTTTCTTTTTATACTTCCATTTTATTTAACCAATTAAATAAATGTTGTACGTTTCTGATTATACTGTTTCTAAAAATATGTTGATTCGTTTTATTAGGAGTCTTAACACTAGTTATGGAAAAAATTTCTAATTTTAGAAAACATTAATACTCAAAATAATTTCTTACAACATAATTATTTATCTAAGTATGTTATGTTAGAATGAGTGAAAACAATCTTTAAATTAAAATCCATTGATGACTACATGCTTTTTTCAGTAAGTTTGCAGACATTTATTAAAGGAAAAATTACCTAGAATAATCCAAACTATTCATGAATTTCCTACAATAATCTCACCTATTGATTAACCATGAATAATCCTAACTTTAAGAGGCATTTTTCTAGAGTAAACCCGGTGACTAGATGACTTGCTATAGCCATTTAATTTTATTTTTTTTAAATATAAATTAAAATAAAATGTCGGAAAAAAAGTTAAAAAAATATTCTTAAAAAATTTATGAATTTTTTATTATTTAGAATTTTTTATATAAATTTTCAAAAATATTTTCTAATTTTAAATTAATATTTAATTTATATTTTTGGTGAATTACCTACTATAGTAGGTCATCGGGTTACGCAAGTTTACTCTAGGAAAAGACCCATCAAAGTTGGGATTATTCATGTTTAATCAATAGGTGGAATTATTGTAGGAAAATCATTAATAGTTTGGATTATTCTAGGTAATTTTTCCTTTATCAAAAACATTGATCTATTATGCAAGTTCATTTTTATGAGAAATTATAAATTGTAAAAGTAAATTAATTATTTTACCAAATACTTATTATTTTTAAAGTGTAAACTCCGTATTTTTTTAAACAGTTGCTCAAGTGTCTAAATACAAGCGTCTAAAAGCTACTTACTTTCTTGTTGTGTATTCAATAAAATACTTGTATTATTGATGCATTGTCTTATTCTTTAACATAACTATTTTAAAATTTTACAATTTAATATTTACGTAGGATATTTAAATAGAAAGTGAAACACATCCGACATCAGAATAGGACTGGTTGATGAGAGTTACCTCGGAAACAAGACAGAGTAAGGAAAATACAATTCATTTGAGGTATTTTTTCAATTCAAATAAAATGTAACCAAATCTAGTATGAATTGGCGCTCAGAACGTATATGGATAGAACTTATGACGGAATCTAGAAAAATAAGTAATTTATCTTGGGCCTTTATCCTTTTTTAAGGTTCATTAGGATTCGTCTTGGTTGGAATTTTCAACTATCTTGGTAGGAATTTGCTATCTTTATTTCCGACCCAGCAAATTAATTTTTTTTCTTCCAAAAGGAATTGTGATGTCTTTCTATAGGATTGCAGGCCTCTTTATTAGCTCCTATTTGTGGTGTACAATTTCATACATTTTAAATAATTTATTCTTTAAAAAAAACTAACTCCTACAAACTCAACAAAACACAACCCAAAATTTTAGATAAATTCAAAAAAAAGGAATAAAAATGTTATCAAAAAATCAACAACTTTGCTACACCTCACATTGAATAACAATCAAAAAATCATAAGAAACAATGTTGTGCATTATATTAGTCCTTAGATTGTGATTGAAGCAGTAATGAAAGAGGGAAACTAATTTGACATACCTCTTACTCTGGTACATAGTCTAAAATAAATGATGGTGCTGCAACTGGAATTCGTGAGGCAGGTTTCAGAGAAGACGACATGGCTAAGAGATTCAATTTCATGAAGCAACTACTGCAATGTACACATATACCCAATTGAAATTAAAACCCAGAAATCAGATAAAAAAATTCACAATTGCAATGTACACATATACCCAATTGACATTTTATACCCAGAAATCAGATCAAAAAAATCACATCAAAACAAAAAAATCATAAGTAATGTCTTAAACTCACCATTTTAATGCAAAACACTATTTCCCTTGTTATTCACTGCATCAATCATCCATTTTCACCATTTTTAGCAGCAAAACATAAGCAATTTATATGAAATGGACATGAATTTAGAAGAACAAAAATGCCCATTAAAAAAGCAAGCAACTTTAAATGAAATTTAAGCAGCTTTTGAAAGATAATCATACCTGAAGTACATGAAGCAGATCTTGCTCTGTCAGTATCTTCAATCTTGAAAATCTTTTTGTTTGATTAAAAAATCTACAGGTAGGTGCTTTTGATTAGTAATGGTGGATAAAACTTAAATTTAATGAGATAAAGAAAATGTAATTGTTCACATTGATAAAAGAAATAAACGAGTAAAGAATAGGGTTAGGTTAATTTTCTGTTATATTATTAATACCTCCATAACCAAGCTTATATACAAAAGGAGAAGACTAAAAACAGAAAGAATAAATACATATACACAAAATATGCCTAAGAATAATTTACTCCCTAAAATAATATATCCTAAGAATATTTAGGATATTCGGTATATTCTAACACTCCCCCTAAAGTTAGGTCATGGTTCTCCAATGCCTAACTTGCATAATGTGTTTGTAAAGGCTTCTGCTGTGACAGCTTTGGTGAGGATATCTGCCAGTTGGTCTTTTGACTGTATAGAAGGAAGGCTGATGATTTCGTTCTCAAGTTTCTCCTTAATAAAATGCCTGTCAACTTCTACATGCTTGGTTCCGTCATGCTGAACTGGATTGTTTGAAATACTTATGGCTGCTTCATTATCACAAAAC
Source organism: Amaranthus cruentus (assembly GCA_019425755.1). Taxonomy (NCBI): domain Eukaryota; kingdom Viridiplantae; phylum Streptophyta; class Magnoliopsida; order Caryophyllales; family Amaranthaceae; genus Amaranthus; species Amaranthus cruentus. The sequence continues at coordinate 6,908,797 of CM033453.1, forward strand.
AACTTGCTTGCCTTCTTTTGTGGAAAATTCAATTCACCCAAAAGCTTCCTTAACCATAGAATTTCAGTGACTCCTTTTGCGATCCCTCTGTATTCGGCTTCGGCACTTGACAAGGCTATCACATTTTGCTTTTTGCTTCTCCAAGTAACTAGATTACCCCCAACAAGAGTAAAGTACCCTGAAGTAGATTTTCTGCTGTCCTTATCTCCAGCCCAATCTGAGTCTGTATATGTCACAAGATCAAGGTTCCCATGGTTTCTGTAAAAGACCCCTCTACTGCTAGCACTCTTCAAATACCGTAAGATTCTCATGACTGTCTCCATGTGGGGAACCTGTGGTCGATGCATGAACCTGCTGACTACACCTACTGCATATGAAATATTTGGCCTGGTATGAGAAAGATAGATGAGTTTCCCTACCAATTTCTAGTACTGCTCTTTGTCTGCTGGTTCGTCGTCTTCTAAAGTTTGTAGCCTATGATTAACTACAATTGGTGTCTCAGCCAGTTTACAATCAAGCATTCCTGTTTCTGCTAACAGATCAAGGATGTATTTCTTCTGACACACAAAGATACCTTGTTTCGACCTCAGAACTTCAATTCCCAAAAAATATTTCAAGTTCCCCAGATCCTTCATCTCAAACTCTAGAAACAGTTTCTTCTTAAGCTCCTTGATTTCACTTTCATCATTACCAGTAATCACCATGTCGTCTACATAAATAATCAAGCAAGTGATCAAGTTCCCTTAGGAACAACGTATGATCTGAGTGACTTTGAACATACTCGAATCTCTTCATAGCTGAAGTAAATCTCCCAAACCATGCTCGAGGAGATTGCTTTAAACCATAGAGCGCCTTCCTCAACTTACATCCTTCCCCAAAATTAAACTCACCCATAAATCCTGGTGGAGCATCCATATATACTTCTTCTTCAATTTTCCCATGAAGAAAGACATTCTTCACATCAAACTGATATAAGGGCCAGTTTTCGTTTGCTGCTATAGAGAAAAGTACTCTAATAGTATCAATCTTGGCAACCGGAGAAAAGGTTTCGGAGTAGTCTATACCATATGTCTGAGTATAACCTTTAGCAACTAACCGAGCCTTGTACCTCTCAATCGTTCCATCGGAGTGGTATTTGATTGTAAATACCCATTTGCAGCCTACTGCCCTTTTTCCTTCGCGTATCAAACATTTCTCCCAAGTATCATTTCTTTTAAGAGCATCAATCTCATCCTCCATTGCCTTTAGCCATTTCGGATTTTTTAGTGCTTTTTCGGTAGACTTTGGAATAGTACCGGAATAGAGAGAGGCATTGAAGGCAACTGCAGTCTCAGATAACGGAGGAGCATTTAGTATAGGAGGGTATCTGGATCTCTGGGCCTCATATTCAGAATCATACCTCTTTGGAGGTACACCCCGTGTTCTCCTTGGAGGAAGATCATATCTGCAAGACTCATCAGTAGCAACAGAACTATCATCAATATTTAAGTGATCAGTGTCAGGGAGTACCTCAGGAGGATCAGGAGCATCCTCGGATGCCTCAGACAGGTCGGTTGTAGTCTGAGGTAGAGGAAACATCACAGTTTCAGTGACAACGGCGGGAGTACACACTTGCTCTTTTGGATCAGGACTCACAGTAATAGGATGATATGTTAGCCAGCTCAAGTCATCACTTACCTCAAACAGGTCGGTTGTAGTCTGAGGTAGAGGAAACATCACAGTTTTAGTGACAACGGCGGGAGTACACACTTGCTCTTTTGGATCAGGACTCACAGTAATAGGATGATATGTTAGCCAGCTCAAGTCATCACTTATAGTCTCCCCCTGAGGACGATGCTGGGAGTAGTAATAAGAACCCTCAAAAAAGTCGCAGTCCATCGTAGTGTATAGTCTGTTTTGAACCGGATCATAGCACCGATACCCTTTTTGGTTAACCCCATACCCAAGGAACAGAGATTTGAGAGCTCGCGGTTCTAGTTTATTTCGTGTATGATGCGGAAGGTGAACATACACTACACAACCAAAAACACGAGGGGGTAGGGAATGGAGAAAAGGATTGGTGAAATGGGTGTGAAGGATATCAAGGGGTGTTTTGTAATGGAGAATTTTTGTGGGTAGGCGGTTTGTGAGATATGTAGCAGTAGCAATAGCTTCAGGCCAAAAGTAAGCTGGAACTTTGGCTTCAAACATAAGGGCTCGGGTAATTTCAAGGAGGGTACAATTTTTCCGTTCAGCTACTCCATTTTGTTGTGGAGTGTGAGGGCAGCTAGTTTGGTGGATGAGGCCATGGTTAGACATAAAATCTTTCATTTTGTGGTTTATAAACTCACCCCCATTATCAGAACGAAGTATTTGGGGTTGAGCTTGGAATTGGGTAACCAGCATATTATAGAAACTCACAAAAGTATCAAAGACATCAGATTTGGATTTAAGAAAATAAACCCAACACATACGAGTACAATCATCCACAAACGAAACAAAATATGAAAAGCCATGATTATTATTCTCAGGAGCAGGACCCCAAACATCCGAATGTATCAAAATAAAAGGTTTATCACTACGACTTTGACTAGAAAAATAAGAATGTTTATGACTCTTGGCAAGAACACAAGCTTCACCATTTAAAGGTTCATTACAACTACTAAGTGATGGAATAAGACGTTTTAAGTACCCTAGGGATGGGTGACCTAGACGTCTATGCCACATCCATAACTGTCGATCCAACGATCCTTGAGCAAGCAAAGTGTATCCCTTTTCAATCGTCTCATCCACATAATAGAGTCCTCCACATTCAGTACCACGCCCAATTGTCTTCCCTGTCTGAGCATCCTGCACAATACAATGAGACGATGACATAAGAACAACACAATTTAGCTCTTTCGTTAATTGACTAATAGACAACAATTTATGAGATAAATCAGGAATAAGGAGACAATTATTTAAAGGCATCGTCGGAGAGATATTCACAGAACCAGCTTGTGTCACACTCACACACTCCCCATTGGCTGTTTGAATATGGGTTCGGGGTTTTTTGTGGGAAGATAATAAATCACATGGGTCAAAGGTCATTGTATCAGTTGCCCCGGAGTCAAACCTAAATAATGATGTTCTATTAGCAGTCAGAACAACTAAATAATCATCTTCATTAATGTTAAAAACTCCCTAAGCCAATTATTTATTGACATTTGATGTATAAATTTTAAAACCTTGTATTAAATGTTGATTTAGAAGCAACAGAACATGTTAATTAACTCCATGGTGACGAACAACATTAGCAAACATTTAATGTATAGGATAAATAAAAAGATATATCAAGAAGACAATCAAATTAAGAAATAGCTGTCTATGAAAAGGATAATTTATATTCACATGAATAATAATGATGTTCCCAGCTCGTATTATTTTAGAGTATAATTTGTGTTGATCTTTACATTATTATATAGTACTACTATCATCTTTTTGGAGGTGGGTTTTGGTTTCTGTTACGAATTATTTAAGATGAATATATTCAGATTAGCTGGTGATATGACCCATTTGGACTGAAACCAGAGACCAACACAAATGCAGGAATCAGAATTTCTATCACTACCTTTCCCTCGAACAAACAATTAAGATAGATCATTGATTATCAAATGAAAAAACCCCAAATAAATTGAACAAGGAAAAAACTGAAATAAATTGAAGAAGAAATTCTTCAAACCTGACAAACAAAATGCTTCACGGTTCTGAAAACAACAAAAGGTAATAAAATTAGTCAAACTTGATAGAAGAATTTCTGCAAATTAGAAAAAACCCAAATAAATTAAAGAACTTCAAACCATGAAAAACAAACCATTTAACAATTTATTGAACAAGATTAAAAAGAAGACAAAAAATGGCTGTTTACTTACAGTATTGTCAATTCCTCCACCAGATTTTTTATCAAGTCTAAGACTAATGGCTTATCAACTTCAACAATAATTTTAGGAGCACCAGCAGCTTTGCACTAATCTCAAACCCTCTTCTAGATTTTGATAAATTGCTTTTCCTCTCAGCTATAAGTGAACTAAAGATGACCCTTTTTGCATCTTGCAGAGAAAGACCATGGAAGTTTGTTTTCTATGTCAAACAAGAAAAACCCAGTATCAACACTTCAACCCAAAATAAAAAAAGAAAAAGAAAAATATTTGCAAAGCAGGATTAAACTTTAACTTCAACTACTTCAAGTGTTGATTTATCAGAAAAATTCTGGAGGAAGATCAGTCGTTCCACTTTAATATTAGTTAACAATCAATCAAGAATATCAAAACCCTAATTGCAAAAACAGAAAAAAATTGCAAAAAAATAAAAATAAAAAATAAAAAATAAAAAATTACGACATTTAGGCACAAGATAAAGATGAATCAAAAGGATGTTTGAGTGAAGAAGAACTTCGAGGAACCCTAAATCGAAATCCAATCTACAAATTTCTTATCTGCAGAATGAGTGGAATTTTGTTTGAAAGGATTTACTGAGAGAAATGGAATGGAAATGTTGTACTGAGAGAAACGGGAAATGAGCCAAGATGAAGTCAAGGCAAAGAATCAGGAAAGAAAATGGAAAGAAGAGCAAATGGGAAATGGGAAATGAGCAAATGGGAAAGCAGTAGAATGAGCAAATCAGGACAATGAACAGTTCCGTTCCATAATACTTGCTACATTTTCCATTTTGGGAAATTTCATATTACTTGCTACATTTCCTTTTTAGTAAAAAACCAATCATTTAAAGTTATACCTACTCCTACTTTTATCCTACTCTATATCTAATTACTCCTATTTTTCTTTTTCATTTTTCAACAAATAGTATTAAAAATTTTCAAAAAAGCAACTTTCCACCTACTACTCATCATTGCACAGTAACTTCTTAATATGTGTGCCCATGCAATGGTAGCAAATAAATCAGAACGGAGGAAGTAGTATTCTTCTCTTGCAAATGTTTTATAGTAAGAGATATTTAGAGGATTTATTCTTTAAAAATAATCTTATAAATAAAATTTCAAACTTTACCATTTTTTTATAATAAAAATCAATTTAATTATCATACTAAACCTTTTGATATCTATACTATATACTAAAGAATCATTTGTGAATTACAGCCTCAAAGTTTAGTCGTTTTGTGAATTACAGCCGCAAAGTTTTTTTTTATGAATTACAGCCACCAAGTTTTGAAAATGACCACCATTACGGCCAAATGACCGGTTCTCACCGTTGACCAGCAAAATGACCTTTGACTTTCTTTTTTCCTGATTTTACGTTTTTTTGTTTTCTTTTTTCTTTTTCCTTTTTTTAATTTAATTCCTTCGTCCACTTCCTCCTTCTTCTCATCATCTTCATCTTCTTCATCCCTAATAAACTTCAAACACTTCATTAATCTTCAAAGACTCAATTTCTCTCCAAAGTCCAAACCCTAGATTTATTTCCACCATTAATCTCTCTTCATCACTTTCCTTTCTACCATTGAAGTTTTCTTAATACCCAACTCTCAATCAAACCCACACGAACCCTAACAATGAGCTTAAGAAGGGAGAAAAACAAGAAAAATTGAATCTTTTCATTTAATAATGCCTAACCCAGATCAAAAAATCAGTCAAAGTATAGGATCCAAGGTTGTTCTTCTTGCCAAAACAATTTCAGTTACGTTGTAGCAATTTTCTTGATGACAATAATCTATATTCTTTACCATTGATGACAGTAATTTTCTTGATTTCGGCTAATCGGAAAAATTTTGGGGTTACGATGGGAAATGAACGGATCATGGATCTTAAAATCCGTATTGTTTTGGGTCTTTTTTGGGTTTTTGTTCTTAGAAGGTTCTAGACCTGTTACAGGTTACAGGGGGTTGATCCTGTTCGTCTTTTTCATGTAAAGAAGATGGATTTTCTGTTAATTCTTTAAAAGCTTTTGTTCCTGTTAAGTATTTTAATCTTCCCATTAATGAAAATTAAAAGGTTTATGATTTATTTTAATTTTGGTAATTAAATGGGATGAGAAAAATTGGTCATGTGCAACAATGGAGGTGGAAATAGAATGAAAATTAAAAGCTTTTGTTCCTTTCTACCATTAATCCAAAGTCCAAACTCCATTAATCTCTCTTCAAAGACACAATTTCCTGTTCTATCCAAATCCAATACAGTTTTACTACATTGATACTCTTATTTGCTGAAAAAACTGAAATCTACATATTAAATGTGGATTTTACAGATTAAAACTTATTTAATCGATCAAAACTTAATATTACTGATTTGATATTGTATTTCTTCTCTAAGGTCACCTTTAACTGGGTCTTTGAAAATTAAATGTTGTCAAACTGGGTCTTTGAAGATTACTGTTGACTTTGAAGATTAATGGAGTGTTTGAAGTTTATTAGGGATGAAGAAGATGAAGATGATGGAGAAGAAGGAGGAAGAGAATGAAGGAACTAAATTAAAAAAAGGAAAAAGAAAAAAGAAAACTCAAAAAAAAAGTAAAATCAGGAAAAAAGAAAGTCAAAGGTCATTTTGCTGGTCAACGGTGAGAACCGGTCATTTGGCCGTAATGGTGGTCATTTACAAAACTTGGTGGCTGTAATTCATAAAAAAAAAACTTTGCGACGTAATTCACAAAACGACTAAACTTTGAGGCTGTAATTCACAAATGATTCGATACTAAAACAAAACACATCTGATATAAGCAACTCAAAAAATTGATCAGTTGTCATCTTCTCATGAGATTGATGTTGTCATTGAATAAGGATGAATATAGGAATATTAAATGTTAATGATGTTTATAAGATGGTTAATTTGACCATCATTAAAAAATAATTAAAATTTATGTAATATTAAGCCGGACCTATTCAATTTATTTGTTTTTTACATCAAAATGAAAAAAACCGTGCACCGCACGGGGATTATCTAGTTTTAAACTAAGTAAGAGGTCGTTTGGTTGACATATGAATTAAATTCCTATGAGAAGTTGTAATTCATTGGAATTCACTTCCGTTTTCAATTTCCTAGGAATTACTTAATGTTGTTTGTTTGACAATAGGTATTTTCATTTACTTGGAAGTAATTTTTCATGAGTGCTTTGGTTAACAAGGTGATAGAGATGAGAAATGAAGTAGTTACTTGGAAAATAGCGGTTACACCAAATATTAGAGGGTATTATTATAATTTCACTTAAAATGATACATGTGAATTGTTAATAACCAAGGGAGTATATAGTAATCTAATTCCTATGTATCATAGGAATTAACTTCCCTTGGATTTTAAATTTTTTTGCAACCAAACAAATAAAAATGATACTATTTCCTAGGAAATTAAAATTACGAGGATAATAGAGGGTAATTAAACAAGCCCTAATTATAAGTCGAAGGACAAACGCTATTTGATGTTGTCGAGGAGTATTTCTCCAAACTAAAATAACATTCGCTTTTAAAAATACATCAAATAGACATAATAATAATATTTCCTCGTAGTTTTGATTTAGCATTAAACAGAAAGTTAAGTAATTTAAGAAAATGTAGATATTTTATTACAAATGAAAAGAGAAATTGAATTATGTAGGGATTTTTAAAAAAATTATAATGTATAAAATAATTTTTAAAATAATGAATCCATTTTAAAAATAAAAATATATAGTGTAAAATAAAAGACAACAAAAATTAAAACTAAATTTATCGTGAAGATTGCGGGTAGGAAACCCTTCCGAGAAGGTGTGCCTACTTAGCAATCTGATGCAGATAGACGAAATCAGGTGGTTCGGTCTAGGATGTCTTTATACATGTTTGTAAGATATTCTTTCTTAATAGAAAATTTCTTTCATCTTCCAAAAAAAATAAATAAAACTAATACTAGATAAAAATAAGGAAAATTTGCCAAGAATAATCCCAACTATTACCCATTGCCCAGAAATAATCCCAACTATTGATTATTTTTTAATAATCCTAACTATTGATAACGTTTGCTGAAAACAGTTCCATTTCAATTTCAACCGACTATAGCAGGTTTAGTAAGTAATTTTCTTTTACCTTTTTTTTTCCTTCATCAAATTAGGTAAACTCAACCTTTCATCTTCAAAAATTGATTTACCCATTCAATATTTGATAATTTTTGAAGATGAAAGGTTGGGTTTACCTAATTTGATGAAGGAAACTAAAAAAAAAGGTAAAAAAAAAATTACTTACTAAACCTGCTACAGCCGGTTGAAATTGAAATGGGACTGTTTTCAGCAAACGTTATCAATAGTTAGAATTATTAAAAAATAATCAATAATTGAGATTATTTCTGGCCAACGGGTAATAGTTGAGATTATTCTTGGCAAATTTTCCTAAAAATAAAAATATATCTTTGATGTAGTTCCATGAGGAGCCATTTGCTGCACACTTGGCCCATCAGTTAATACCAATCTCTATTCTATTTATGAGCTGTTTTTGTAGCGGTAGGTAGTACTACCAATAAGCAATGAGGCAATGAGAATGACATAATGACACAAATTTATATAATTAACTTATTTGATTGATTATTTTAATATTGTAAGTAATTATTTTAAGGTTAATCATAATCATTTTAACGTTAAAAGTAATCATCACCGTAATACTATAAAAAATAATTACTTTAACTCTATAAATAATCAATTTAAGACAATAAATCTACATTGAGTCAACCAAATCGAAATAATCTCACTGTAAAACTGTTTATTTGAGAATATGTCCATTATATGACATATTCACAAATTATAACAATAGCTTGGATCGAATCACGCCCAGTTCTTTTGCTGATTTCTTGAAGCCCAGAATATACTCTGGCCCAATGAAGGCCACTTACTAGCCAAGTCCACTTGGGAAGTGCAAGCCATCATTCATAGCCCAAACCTTGGATCATCATATTATATTTATCATGGGTGTTAAAAATCGGATACCGAATAATACCCTATTCAAATATCCGGATATTGAAAAACGTGATTCCGGTCAAATTCGGATACACAATTTTGTTGAGTCACTCTTGTGCATTTTTTCCTTTTTTTAATGTTATTACAACTATAAAATACAAGTACAACAAACTATATTTGTAAACCCCTTAAATTGGCTATGGAACTTCTTTGATCTCCAAGTAAGACTTCTTGAACATTATGTTGCAACAAAACTGTGTCTCGAAAACCTAATATGAGTAGTAGGTATGTTGTCACTTTTCTCTTGTGATATTTCTCCCACAAGGGTGCTTGGGAATGTTGATGTAACTCACAAAGAGATACAAAATATAGAAAACCCTATTAGTACAAAGAGGATGCAAAGAAACATTGTATTTGGATGAATTATGTACTCAAAGATGCCAGAAGAGTTAATTACTCTTTTCTTAGACTTCATGCAATTAAAGAAGCAAGAACAAGCGAAATGTTCTAAGAGAATTTCAGAAAAAGACTCAAAAGAATGGAATTTCCTTTACAAGCAACCTATGTATAGAATGATGCATCTACCAATACCAAATCACATTATAACTGATGTGCCGTCAGTTATAATCATTAGAAGGTTTCTAATTATGTGTTATCCAAAAAGCTGATTCGGCTTTTTCCTATGTCTCATTTTGAGACATATCTAATCCACTACAAGAAAAATAATCTTGGGCGTCAAAATACTGACTTTATGGGCGTCACATAACAAGGTGTAGCCCAAGATACACTTAGGGCGTCACTCCTACCTATATGAAGCCCAAAAGTAGTTTTGTGCGACAGAAACAATATATGTCGCCCAACATCCCATTATGGACCACGAGACATGAATATTGTCGCCCAAAATTACGTTATAGGCGACGCTAATTAACAATGTCGCCCAAAACTGCACTGAAAAATCTTAAATTTCGGTCCTTCCTAAAACCTAAAACCAAAAATGTAAATTCAAATTCCCGCCTCCCTCAATCTCGCCTGCCATTCACCCTAAACTAAAACCCTTTTTAGTTTCCCCTAACCCTAAAATCAAAAAATAATCAATTCATTGCATCCCTCAATCTCACCCGCCTCAATCTTTTCATGCCTGCTTTTCTCCATTGCTTACTAACATCTCCATTCAAGGTTTGTTTCCATTTTCATGGTTTCTTTAATTAATTTTTTATTTTTTTATCTTTAAAAAAATCAAACTATTTATCGTCTTTGAATTCTTAAACGCACTCCACAGAACAGAGGTCACATCTTCGTCTTCTTCAAGTAAGTATCCTTGATGTAAATTTTTCATGGCTACTCCCCTTCTCTTCCATGGTTGCATTTGATTTTTGTTTCTTTGATTTTTGTTTTGTTAATTGTCGTTTTTTACATGTTATTTTCGTTTCTTATTGTTTTATATCTTTAATTTTTGTTCCTGATTTTTCTGGATTATTCACGCCGCTTTTGGTAGTTTTGGAGGATATGAGACTTATACTTGTGCATCCTCTAATTAGTTTTAGTCTTTGGTTGCAGTTAGTGCCATGTTTCATTAGTTTTAGTCTTTGGTTTGTTTAGTTCTTTTGGGTTATCTTATGGTTAATATAAAAGCTTGTCTCAAACATGTGTTTTGGTACTTAATACATCAATATTTTTGTTGTTCTACTTCATAACTTTTAGGTCATTATAAACGCGGGCCAACTAGGGGTTTATAATCACGTCGGTGGAGGGAGAAACACCCAACAATTAAGCCAACTGCCAAAATTTCTAATTCAATGCGACGTGTAATTTGGGGAAAGATCTCCGGAGTTTATCAGTGATTGTAGTAAATGGGTTTGAGAGTATTGTCCACTCAAAGCTAGGTAAGTTTATTTAAGAATCATAATTTTTAATCTTATACTCCTATCTAAAATTAAATTGATTTGTTTAATGGTTTAGGAGTTGGGTTATGATGGGATCTAGAATGCAAAGAACGATTTTATTCTAAAATTCAGGTTATACGATACATTTATTTGTTAATGTTTTGGTTTGTTAAATGCTTGAACTAAGATGTGATATCGATATTTATAGGGAAAGTGGACTTTGCCAAAAGATGTTGGTGAAGAAGGATGTGAACAAGGATCTCAAGCACACATTGATGAAAAACCCCTTTACGTGAGATTATATGAATATATCATTTAGTTTTATTTCTATTGGAGAACTTATTTGTGTGTGTAGTTTATTGTGTGTATAATTTATTCATTGCCTTTGTGAAGATGCTTTTGGATTAAGTTTTTTGCTCGCCGATGTTACGTTTTAAGATATATGGCTATTTTTATTTGTTTTGGTTATAAGATAAGATCTTATTCATATGCTAATTTACATTTTTGAATATTTTCAGGTCAATGGTGCAATACTGAATATGACAACATTTTGCTGATTATCTTGAGCAAGTGCATAGCAATTAAAATTTTTGTAATATTGTTATGAGTCGAACTTTATGAAAAGAACTCAAATTAAGTGTATATACACATACAAGCAAGATACTTGCTTTTTTGTTTAGCAATATTATTATTATTATTATTATTATTATTATTATTATTATTATTATTATTATTATTATTATTGTTCAATTAATAATTATGAGCTTCATGACAAATAGTACCTAAATTACTCTTTAGGCAATAACTCAAGCTCAAATATTGGTAATATTATAAATTTATATGCCCTATGTTTAACTATGGGCTACACATATACTTACGTCGCCCAAAACATATAACTATGGTGTGTTGTCGTCCAAAGTGTAATCATGGGCTGCATACAAGTACGTCGCCCAAATGTGCTAACTATGGGCTTCGTAGACATAAGTGTCGCCCAAACCTAAACATGGGCGTCAGATACACCTATATGTCGCCCAAATATGTGCGGCGGTGATAGGGCGACACTTATCGTGTCACTTTTTAGATTTGTCGCCCCAACTTTGGGCGACATAAAAACAAGAATGGGCCACATATTTATGTGTCGCACAAAGTACTTTTTCTTGTAGTGTCACAAGGCACGAGTGGTTGCTTCTTCTCCGTCTTGAGTTTGCGATTTTTGGTTTTGCCCTACTTTGGACTTTAAATGTAGTATATGGTATACCATAACTTAGGTCCTATATATTTTAAAAGTCCAACAGAGAGGTGAGCTAGGGTTTTGAGGAGCTTAGCTACCTCTACCCATATGGTAGTTTACCTTCTCCTTGATTTTTGAAGTTTCTACCCCTAGTACCTCATTATGGCTTGATGTGGTTGAGCGAGTTGGCTTGGGTCGAGCAATGTGCGGTGGTCAATCATGTTTTTTAAAGCATTTGTTATAATTTAATTAAGGACTATTTTTATAATATAATTAAATAGAAGTATTTGCAACAGATTTTTTAAACCATTTGTTTTAATTTAATTAAGGACTATTTTTATAAAAAGTATTTAAGAACTATATTAACCAAAAAAAATTTTGAAAGCTAAAAAAAGTATTTAAGGACTATTTTTATAATATAATTATATAGAAGTATTTGAAATTTAATTAAAAGACACTTTTTTTTAATTTCGCTTAGGACCTATAAAATATAAGAGATGATTTGATCTATATAAACAACACAAGACCATTGCAATAAGTCTAAGTTGTCAACTCTTTTTGTTGCACATCCATTCTTATTTGAAGGTTTCCAACTTGAATTATAAACCTCAAATGTGTAAATTGCTAAAACAATGGGTTAATCTCAACCACACTTCTACCTCAACAACTTTTTTATATCACTTTCATCTATTTCATTTATTTGATAATTTTTATATCCACATTTGCTCTCTCCGTCCCGTTAAATTTACATCATTTTCTATTTTAGCTCGTCCCATTTAATTTGCTTTATTTTTTATTTTAGACAACTCTACCACTTTCTTTTTACCTCATTCATAGATGTTAAATCTATCATAATATCATCTACACAAGTTATTCTCTATTCTTTAATTAACACTTTCTTAATATACTAGGTACATACCTGTGCTAAACACGAAATCATAAGAATTTTTGGAAAAATATATGAGAAAAAAATTGGTTATTAAAGACTATTGTAGAAGTGAAAAGAAACATCAATGGAAAAACATATGAGGCAAAATCAAATATCGGTTAAGTTAATTAAGCAAATCAATGGTATAAAACTAAATTTAAAAAACTACATAAAATAACTTAAGTAGAATTAGGCGGGAAAATAACTCTTAAAATTGTGACACTTGTCACATTCTTCTATTGCTTAATAGAATTTATGATGTCGAGTAAATTACAACTAAATTCAAATTTATAGTTGAAAAATTAGAATATCAGTTTGATAAAGAAAAAACAGTTTAGAAATAAATGCTAGTTTTATTAATGAATATGATTATAATGATGATATAAGAAAGGAATATTTGAAGGAAAATGCTTATTATATATGTTAAGTTAATTAGTATATAATTCACTGAAATTTTGGAAACATTTTTAAGGAGTTTGAAATCTTTGAAAATTCATTGCTTACATTAGTTTAACCAAAATGACTATAGGTATTTAATAAAATTTACTCATTCATTAATTATGATAGATTGAAAAGAAATTAAATAATTAATTTTATTTCCATAAATATCTAATGTAGCTTTAGGCGGGAAAACAAATCTTGTAGAAGTGACACATGTCAAGTATTTTATTGTTTTAGTAGAGAATATGATATGATGATATGATATGATGATTATCTTTCTCTTTAATGTAAATCAAAAAGTACATGTTAAAGCAAGTAACAATATTCTTGACTTGGACGATAACTTTAGTCATTTAATCGAACATGCTTTGTCTTGCACTTTGGAGAAGGACGATAAAGATGTGTCGAGATGTGTGGGATTAAGGTTTGGAACGTTTGATGAAGTGTTGCTTGATCAAAGCAATAAGAATTGAGTGCAGAAGGAACCGCTCGACCAAGCTGAAGGTCGCTCGACTAGGTCGAGCGGGTGTGTGGGGGTCGAGCAAATGGGTCAGAAAGCAGGCAGTAACATTCTGGAAGTTGGCTCGACCAAGACTTGGGTGGCTCGACCGAGCGGGCAGTCGAGCAAGTCAGTCAGAAAGTCTCTTCGGATTCTGTTTTGTGCTGTTTCTGTTTTGGAGCATTTAGGTATTGCTTAATTGCTTGGTTAATGTGTAGCTTTATTTCTATGTTAATTGGGATGGTTATTAGCATAGTAATTAGGGAGTTACTTGTGAGTTTATGATGCTTAATGTGAGACTCTAAGAATCACACCCATCTTACACTATAAAAGGGAGTGTAATTTTTAGAGTAAGAACCACCACAAACACACATTGTGAGTAGACTATTGCATTGCTTAGAAACTAGAGGAGTGTTCTAACTTTGCATTAGTATTTGAAGGTCTTAAGAAGTTGTTCTTAAGATAAGGAGAGGTTTATTACATTGTAATTGTTGAGTTCAATCTAATAAACATCATTTGAGGGGGAGGTATCAAAGATACCTCATAAACACTTGTGTCTTTCATTTTTGCTCTAATTTTTCATTGTATTTACTTTGTTGAATCTTAATTTGCACCGTTTCTTTCAGTACAGATAAGTAATAAACATGGGAATAATACAACATTATGGTAATAATATACATAATCTCACCAAACATAAATAAGAAGGGCGGGACTTGGGAGTCGGGAGTAAGAGATAATCAGGTAATACGACGGCACAGGGTAATTCCATCACCAACAGGAAGCTGGCAAATCTCAATCCTAGGATCAGCAGCCAAGGCCTTGTTGAGTTCCAGTACAAAGTCTTTGTAATATCTAACATACTTCCTTAATGGAGCTTCTGGTGGGGCCACAACTGATCCATTCCATAAGGTGTTATCATACCCGATTACCCCTCCTATTCTCACTAGCTCAATTAGTCTTTTATGGTAGTTAAGGTAGTTGTCCTTGTCAGCATCCACAAAGATAAAATCATATGTTCCATGTGTTTTCTCCTGTTATTACAACATATCATAACCAATTAGCCTTCATCAAACTCTTCACAACAATTTTTTAATAAAATTAATACCATTATCTCACTCAAAAAGCTCTTATAGATATTTGAATTTGAGTCAAACGGTGCAATTTCATAGGAACAAATCAGCATATTAATATTTTTTAATGTATAGAACAAGAGATAATAGCCGTTTAAAAAATGGATCGGCTTGGTATGTGTTAGAATTAAGAAAATGGGCTATAACAACTCAAACAAGACGGAGAAGAGTTAACCCCACATATAAGCCGAAATGAGATTTACTAATAAAATCAATTGGTAATATATCTATTTCTTCGATGCGAGATAATTCAGATGTGGATGATAATGATCAGTTTAACAAGTTGTCGCTAAGTAAAAAAAAATGGTGGAAGTATATAAAAGTATAAGATGATATAATGAGATAGTTACATCTAGGATCATTTGATCAAGAACAGGCAAAGCAGGGCCTTCTTTGAATTCAATCTTGTGTGCAACTCCAGCCTTTTCAATTACTGGAAGTCCAATTTCATAATTCTCTCTGTTGATATCCATGGCCAATATCTGAATTTTGTAGATAAATATAACATTAAAATAAATTAATCAATAATTAACTTAATCATTAAATTAAAAACTAAAAAAACACAATAAGTTAATGTTGGGATGATTTATCCCACATCGACAAATATGTGCACCTCATGTCTCTCTGTTAATATGTCGGCATTCATAATTAGTTCAGAAAAAGTGAAAGAATTGATTACCTTTCCATCATGAGGCAAAGCAAGAGCAGTAGCAAGAAGAGAGTAGCCAGTAAAAACACCAATTTCCATAGTGTTTTTAGCATTAATGAGTTTAATTAGCATGTTCAGGAATTGCCCTTCATCTGCTGATGTTGTCATTATGTTCCTGTTTAATTGAAAATTAATTATAATTTTGCTTTAATTTGATTTCTAATTGGATTTAGAAGAAGCTAATTAATACATAATCCATAATTAGCTAACATACCATGGGTGCTTTGCTGTAATCTCTCTAAGTTCTTTCATGCATTGGGGCTCTTTAGGATATACACTGGTCTCTAGTATATACTGCAATATTTGCAATCAAATTCATGAGCATACTTAATATTATCTCAACTAATTAATTAACCTTTTTTTTTTAATTACAGGCTAGGCAGAAGAAAGGTAAATTGCTAAGTGAGAATCGAAATCTTGACTTTTGATTGAAAAAGTCGCATTTTCTATAATTGAGACAACACCCACTTTTCGTCCTATCTCACATTTAATTTGAGTGGTAATAACTAATAATTTTGTCCTATCTCACATTTAATTTGAGTGGTAATAACTAATAAGTCATGTGTGTACATGATAATTGCAAAATCTAATATATGACTTTTACATGTGAACACGTAAAGACTAAAATGCGTGAGTCGTAACACGGTTAAATAATTAAACTTGAAATAAATGAGATTTGAATTGCTAAGTTGGAGCTTTTGTCACGTTAACTTATGATATTTATTTAACGGACTAAATTAAAACTTCAAGTTACTCGTTTTACCTCTATATTGAATTACGTTTGATCTCAAGATTCAATATTACCAGCTAAACTGGTTGACATTTTGGTAGCTATATAATAAAATTTGTACCTGATAGAGAGCATCACTTTGAAGGAGACTCTTGTGCCCAACTTCTTGGTGTCTGAAATTGTCTTGCTGCCCATTTTGATGTTTCACTTCTGAACCATTGGTGGCCATTTTAATTTTAATGTTACAAGTAAGAGGTGGAGTAAATATAAAATTTGATGGGGAAAGTGGGTTAGAAGTTGTTGGTTTGAGTAGGTGTTTCCCTGAATCATTTATAAGGAAGATGTTATTGAGGACATCTTTGTGGTTGGTGAGGAGTTGGTGACTTGGTGGTCTAATTTGGTAGGAAAAAAACAACAATTTTTCAAAAGTACTAGAGTACTACACTATAAGCTACTACCTCCGTTCTAATGCACTAATTTAATCCTTAATAGCTATAATTATATATAATATAAAATTATAAAAACTTAATATTAATAATTTTTACGTCGAGACGAATCAAACAAGATCTCCCATGACTATATTTTAACTTATAGATTACTTATTAATCACAAATTAAGGGAGATAAGTAAATAGTGCTTATTTTTCGTATGTTACTACTATATTGGAACGGAGGAAGTATTTGGAATGTAAACAAAGAAATTGGTTATATTGAGTTAAAATAGTGAGACATTTATAGGAGCAGAGCAAAAGATTTCGGAGCTCTATTTAATTTTCATAAATTTTAAAAATAGGGCCTTTTATATTTAAAAGAAAAAATTGCTTAACCTAAAATTAAAACTCAACCTAAATTTTATTTTATTAATATTGATTTTATAAAATAACTTAAATTAAGTTGTTAATATTAAATTTTAATCTCTAATTTTAAAAGGAAGAGAAAAATAACAATAGATTATTGTTATATGATAAAAAGATTAAAACTTAAAAGGATTAAAAAATTTAGATATAAAATATTGATTATTTCTTACAAATTAAGTTGGTGATAATTTTTTTTTTCAAAAAGTTGGTGATAATTGATATTTAAAGAATGAATAAATATTAAATGATGTAATAGATAATATTAGGAAGTTAAAGAGTTGTTTTGGAAAATGTTAAAAAAGGAGAGAAAAAAATAATCAGTAGGATTTGAACCTGTGATTAGGGATGAGTCTTATTTTTTGAGACTCATCGGATCTGGGTCGGATCTGGAACTAAAATATAATTGGCGGATCCAGATCCGGGTTCGTGATCCACACCCTAGACCCGCCCCTCGGACCCTTATAAATATTAAATTTTTCATTTTCATTCATCTTCTATGTATGAATTACTCCTCCAACACTTACTTTCTTTTCATATAATCATAATATAAATAAATAATAATCCCTTCTATTCTACTCATTAGTCCCACTGATTTTTTTTCACTATTCACTTATCACTCTTAATTTGTATTTTATTCTTATTCTATAAGTTAAAACATAGTCATGTGGGATCTTGTTTAATTCGTCTCAATACAAAGATTATTAATATCTATTTTTTATAATTTTTAATTAAAATCAATTAGAGATATAAAATGTTAAAATATTGTCTCAGCAAGCGTGAAAAATCAAATGAGATTAATGGATTGAATAGGAGGAAGTATATATGCTAACCGAATTACCCTTATTTCATAGACTTAAACTAGTGTTTATAATAGAATTTAAGTGTAGATGAATGAAACTATGCGACTTTAGATGTTAAATTAATATTAAATATTTGTAAAATATGATAATTACTCTCTTACAAATATACAAAAAAATATAATGACTTACAAATGGTTTAGATTTGACAAATCAAAGAGATTTTTTAGACCCATCAGATTCGGAGGGTCTAGGTTTGGATTTGAAAATTTTGAACCCTTTGGGTCCGGATCTCAAAAAATTAAAAGGGTTCGGGTCTCCAGACCCGCCTCATGACCATCCCTACCTATGACCCTGTGCGGTTGCGCACCTCGCACACCCCTAGAACCGCCCATGGATATTTAAAAAATACTTTTTGAAAAAGTAATAGAGTACTAAATGATACTTCCTACGTTCCATTTTACTTGCAACACTTACCGTTTTTAGAAGTTTCATATTACTTGCAACATTACTATTTTTGGCAAAAATAATCTACTTATTTTATCTCACTTTATTCCTACCCCACATATCACCATCAATCATACATCATCCCATTAATTATTTAATATAACCACAAGTGACAACCACTATCTATTTATAATAATTTTTTTTATTTCTACCTCACATATCACCATCAATCATACATTATCCCTACTTTTACCATAGTGATTTGACAGCCCTTAAAAAATATGTCAAACCCTTATGGTGCAACTAAAACGGAACAGAGGAAGTAGAATATTAATGGCTTGTTTGGTAGTATGTATTAAATGGTGGCAATAATAATAAAAAAATAGTATAATTTTAGAAGGAATATCAATTGACAAGTTTTACGGTCATACTTATTCGCCTTCAACAAAATCATTTTCTTCACAAAATTTATCCAATGCTATTAACTACAACATAACTGTTTTATGGTCTAACTTTAGTTACCATGAAAATAACATGATAAATATCATGACCCCACAAATTATTTCTTAAAATGGAAAATGTGAGTGTGCATAATATAGTATGGAATTAGGAATATATATTTTTTCAAGGATACTACTATTTTGTTATTGATTAATTTGTGAGTGTGCAAAATATGGCATCCTTATTTATTATAAAATGGAAGGTGAAGTATGCAATAATTATGAACGTAATTACCAAATAATGCCCCTAATTGACGAAAAGGAAGTTTTTATTAATTAATTGGGGGATTAATTATTTAAATCAAGCCAATCGAGTATAGTCCAATGAGCACATAGAGTATTTCTTACCTTCCTCCAAGTGTTCCATGAATAAATTATCATGCAAGTTTTATGGATGAAAAGTGGCAAAGTCAATTGGACAAATATAGAGTAATAAAGAATGATGTCATAATAATTGATATCTTTCTTAACGTACTCCCTCTGTCCTATTTAATTTGCAATGTTTTTAAATTTAGTCTATCTCGCTTAATTTACATCATTTCGATTTTTGTACTATGACCCACCACTTTCTTTTAATCTCATCCATACATTTTTACTCCCTTTTAATTTCAACCACACAAATCATTTTCTCTCTTCATTTATTACAATTATCTACCTTTTTCTTAAAAATCAAAAATTTTCTTTATTTCAAACTATATGGGACGGAGGAAGTACTCATTTTAAAATAATAAAATTAATTGAAAATTAATTGAAAATTTTAAGTAATCACTAAAATAGTCTAAGGGTTATTATTGTAAATAAATTAGATCCCACCATGATATTAAAATCACGTTTATGGTTTATGATTCTACGATTTTACGACCTAAAAATAAGCGAGTGATTTGAATCGTAGGCATAATTGTAAGTTGGTAGAATCTTACGATTCTAATTAAAAAAATTCGTAGACGTAAAACCATAATAAGATTCTACGACCCTACGATTTGACGATTCGATTTTACATATTTATTCTTAATTTTTTTGAAAATTTTCATATTCACCATCTTTTATTAATTTTTCTAATAATTAAAAGATCCATTATCATAATTTTCAAAAAATAAATATCTTATCGACATGATTCTATAATTTGATTTTATTGATTCGATTCTACAGGTTTGAACATTTCCAAGTAGAATCCCGATTTTAAATACTTTACCAACTATATTTGTCATTCAATCATAGAATTCTCAAAACACTTATAAAAATATTCAAAATTTAACTTGGAGAATTGAACGTATCATCTAAATTAATGAAAATGTTTAAATTTTAATTTATTAATCAAATTGTACAATACTCACTACAACTAGAGGTGTCCAAAATAGACCCGACGATTCGATATTCACCCGACCTTATAATTAATCGAACCCGATTTGACCCGAATTAATAATGAATTTACAATTATGTAAAAATCAATGTGAACGCAAAACACGATATTGAACCGACCCGAAATACTTGATCCAAAATTAACCCGATGACCCGAATGAACACCTCTAACTACAACATAACTTGTTTTTAGTGGGATATATTTAGTGACATTTAATTTAAATGTCGCTATTTTAAATTTCTAATAGTATAGATAAAGGATTTAATGATATTTATTAGACCTTTTAGCAACATAATAAAAAATTAGACCAAAGTTTTTTGTGACATAGGATCTAGTGACATTTTTCACAAATGTCACTATTGACTATAGTAACAATTATATATGCCACTAAAGACCAAATAAAGTGTCGCTAAATCACTTAATAATAGAACTTAAAATAAAAATCAATAATTATTATACTAAAAATATGAATTAGTGACATTTTTTTAATGCCACTAAATACAATATAGCAAAAAATTAAATTTGTTGTAGTGACTGGTTTCTAACATTCTAACCTGTAATAGCTCATTGCACATTCAAATTGTTAAATGTAGTTCATGCAAATTGGGCGGCCACAAAGTTTAATCTCACATACAAGATGAATAATAATTAAATGAGGTATTATGTCAAAGATATATTGTAGGAAATACGTTTCAAATCGACATATTGCGCTAACAACATCGAGTTGTAAGTGTCAAAAAACCAACTCAACTAAAAGTTTAAGCAGATGGTTGAGGTCCTAGAATATGTTATATACTCTAACACGTCCTCTCACGGGAGAGTCAATTGGACTAGATGTGTGGATGTGTATAGGCGTTGAATACACTCCACTTTAACTGAGGGGTTGTTGAGATTTGAACCCGTAACCTCTTATCACGTTGACTTCTGATACTATGTTAAGGAACCAACTCAACCAAAAGTTACACGATCAAGACAATCAAGTAATTGGATATCTCACTTGAAAAGGAAATACTCCTCTAATTTATTAATCTAAACCTCTAAATAGTCGTCAACAACTTACCAAACTACCCTCAAGCTTTAACTCTCTCAAAAATTTCACCCACACCAACAAAATCGAGCTTGACTGACTTTCCATTTTCTATAAAAGAAGTTTTTTCTTCCTACGAAAGGGATGATCAATGCGAATATGTGAAGCTTTGAATAATGTTTTAGTCTTCTCGCATCCATACTATTGTTTCAAATCATTTCAAATAGAACGCAAGTTGAATTGTGTCTTAGTATATGCATCGCACGCCAAGACACCTTCATCCAGTGACAACTCCTTATCTTTAATGAGTTGCAGGTAATGATGGCCACAGGGCGGGTTACCCGGAACCGAATCGGTCCCGAACCGCTTGAAATCGGTCCCGGAACCGTCCGCGACAGGTTCCGAACTGGCCCGAGCCACGAAACCGTGAACCCGTCGGCAAAAAAAGTTGTCGAAACCGTGAAACCGCCGGAAAAACCGTTTGAACCGGACCAAAGAACCGCAGGCCAATTCACCCGGTCCAAACCGGTGCACCCGGACCAACGGTTCCATGGAATCGGACCGGAACGGTTCACCCGGCCCAACGGTTCCTTGGAACCGAAACCGTACGGTTCACCCGGCCCAGCAGTTCTTTGAAACCGGCCAAAAACTAGCCGTTATGTTACCGTTGAACTAGCCGTTGGGATTTTCCTATAAATACCCACCACTTTCAATCTTTCCAATTCACAACTCATCTCTTCTCCTACTCTCTCTACTTAATTACGCAATTATTCTCTTAATTACATAATTAGTCTCTTAATTATTTCTTAATTACATTATTAGTGTTTTAATTATTCCTTAATTACATACTTATTCTTTTAATTATTTATTAATTTCTTAATTACATTATTATTTAAACTTTATCATGTCTTCTTTTTTGAAAAAAACTTCTAAAAAAGTTTCTAAAGTGGCAAAATCTTTGAGGTTCTAGCTACAAACGAAAGGCCACTTCAACTCCATCAGTATCAACAACACCTTTGATTAATACTAATTATGAACCGAATTATCCAGAAGGGTACGACCAAGAATTACACGATTATGCTGAAGAAGTGAAAAGAGAAATAAGAATTGAAGAAGAAGAAGAAGAAGAAGAAACACAAGAAGAAGAAGAAGAAGAAGAAGAACCAACGACCCCCATTGGGATACTTAGATCTCGACAATCATCAACAAGATCACTTGAAGCACAACAACAACAACAACAAAGACAAGCTCGTGGTAAATGAGTCGATTTCCATAGTATCGATTAGTTTTATAATTTTATTCTTCAAATTTATTGAATTTTAAATCATTATTTATTTATATATTGTGGTATTTGAATAATGTCTTTATATTTATATTTAGATGAGAATGAACCAGTAAGACAACCTTTTCCGGCAATGCCACCTCTTAGTGGTAGAGCTATTTCACATGTGTGGTCGTATTTTACAAAAGAACCAACCGACAACCCGGATGTTTTCTTATGCACCTGTCAAATTTGTGAAAGTCAAGGGGTAAAGCCCTTAGTTTCTTACAATTTCAGCAAAGGTAAATACTTTTTAAGTTTTTATACATGATATTTATATTTTGTAAATCAAGAATGTTAGAATAATGTATTAAAATTTCATTTATTGTGTTTTGTGAATACGTGTTAGGTGGTGGTACGGGATCTTTCAACAAACATTTGGCAAAGGAACATGGAATCACAAAGGAAACTCATGCAGCAAGCGGCAGCGGGACCACAAGTGGAAGCCGACAACAATGGGCAACGGACTTCCCAGGCGAGGGTATGCCTTTTAAATTTAATCGTAATGAAATGATTGATGAATTTTTCAAATATTAATTTGTGATGGGTTGCCTTTTAACCACGGTGAAAGTAAGGCATACGAATACTACAATAGAAAAACTTTACAACCACAATATAGAGTAATCCCTAGGAATACTCTTAAACGACGAACCATAAAATTATATTAATCAAAACGCTATGAGTTAGTAGAAATGTTTAAATCTTTTAATGGTAAAGTTAGTTCAACAACCGATATATGGTCAGCTCCCCCCACATTTAGAGTCTTATATGTGTGTAACAGCACATTTGATAGACAATTAAAAAGAAGATATAAACAATTATGTGATCATTATAAACTAAAAAAAGTATATTGGTCTTTAGATACTCCTACACGTTGGGGTTCAACACATGATTTATTAAAGAAGACTATTGTTTATCATCCGGTTATAACACAATTGTATATTGAGTTTACCGATAGCCGTATAAGTGATGAACTTGGGACCTAGCTATAGGCGTACAAAAACTATTAGAAGCGTATGTCCACGCAACTAAGATTTTTTCATATGTTTATGAACCAAACGTTCACTTAGTAATAAGTGAATGTATTACTGTTTTTTATCATCTTCTTAGACATTCTCATGATGATACTAACGTTTTTTTAAATCAGATTCTTGCAGATATGATGGATAAGTAGAAAGCGTATTTCTCTAATTTTCCTTATATTTATGGAATTGCAACAATTTTAGATCCGTGTTTTAAGACGGAAAACCTAAGTAAAATAATAGGATTTTAGTACCAAGCATTAGATCGCCCGTCTAGTGATGTACATATTTATGTAGGAACTTGTAAAAAGCTTTTAGCAGACCTTTATGATCATTATTCTAGTATATATAACCCGAGTCGCGATACGTCTAGGCGTGCTAGCGTCTCGGCACATCCCATGTATTATAACCCCATAATAGCTAACATAATAAGTCAAGATGATACTTGTATAGGATCATCTCCTTCCTCCCCTTCCGCTTCATATTTAGAATTAGATAATTATCTTAAACATCACATCGAAATCGACCAAAGTATTTATAACATTTTACAATGGTGGAAAGAAAAATCATTAAAATTCCCCATATTATCGAGAATTGCAAAGGATATCCTTGCAATTCCTGCTTCTACTATTGCGTCGGAGTCTGCTTTTAGTGCAGGTAAAAGAGTTTTTGACGAAAATAGATCTCGTCTTGCTCCACATACTATTCAAATATGTGTTTGCAAGAAAGATTGGGATCAAACGGATGTCCGAACATAAGGACTCAAGACCGATGATGATCAAGACGACGATGATCCATGGATGATGATGGATACATCTGCATCATCGTCGGGAGGAGAGTCGGTGGAAGCATCTAACCAACCATATGACGATGACGAATAGGATTATGGATACCGGACCACGATCAATCAACATCAACATTCAACAATTAAAAATAAAAGGTACGACAAAGAACTATGTGGGCTTTGATTCCTTCGAGATACGTAGGCAGCTTAGTATTTCTTCGGGATACTAGGTTCAAGTCCATTCTCTCCCCTTTTTTATTAATCATCTTTATCGTTTCTTATTAATTTAGTTTTTTCCTTCTTTTTAGTAAATATTTTAATAACGATGACTAGCATTGAATTTCACTAATAATCAAGTAATCGACGAAGGTACGTCCGCATTATTATAGTATTTTTATATTAAAATTAAAAGAAAAAATAAGAATGGAACCGATGGTCCGACCCACCCGACCCGGGTATTGGAACCGTCGGAACCGCCTCATGAACCGTCAAGGAACTGTCTGGAACCGTCCGGAACTGGAACCGGAAATGTTCGGGTTAGGTTCCAGATGGTCAAAATTATAGTCAAAATATCGTACCTAAGTCCTTGCCGAATCAAATGAGTTCATTCCATCAATACAAAGATAAAATCTAACATTTTGAGGTTCTTGATGACAAAGGATGAGTAGGGCGCCTTAATGATCCATTTGTCTTACTCACTTTAACATTATGCCTTAACAACTTCACATTGCTTAAGCAACAGAAAGAAGCTTTAATCTAGTTATCATTAGAATATACTCTCACAAGTCACAACCTTATCTGCTTAGTCCCTGTCCATTTTGCTTAATCTTATAGAAATTTTAATCATTCATACAAATCGACAAGTTTCTTGGATTACAATACACGATCTTTCCTACCCTCAAGCTCATTCTTAGCAAGTAAAATATTTACTAAGATGTCCAGTAGCTTGAATTGAGAAGCTATCGGGACATTGGAGGTACAATAGTGTCTAAAATGCCTTTTGAATACCAACAAACAAACTAGAACCATCATCTCATTCTCCTTTTCAAAAGCATCACTTATATCTTAAATCACTTTTGCCACAACACAAATTCTTACTTGAGACCGTCTTTTGTAAAGACGTCTCTCAAAAGCCCAATCTAATTCTAAATATATATTGTTACAACTTTAAATATAGATTTGGGTTGGACTTTTGAGAGTTGTCTTTACAAAAGACGGTCTCTCAAGAGAGCACCTGTTTGCACAATTACTTAAACTTACAAATTGATTTATTTCTTTATCGTGCTTTGTCCAACTTCTATAGCTTTTCTTAAATCCTTATTAATCAAGTGGTTTTTTGTCTCTTTTATTCTAGGGTATCCTTTAGAATTGTTACAATGGGACAAAATTAACCATGAACATGACTCTAATTTGTTTTAGCTTCAATTTCGATAACTCGTCAACACCCACATATTATATAACACTAATTGATGATTACTATACATCTAATCTTGATTTATTTTTATTATAACCTAATTATAAAAAATTTCTAATTTTTTGTTAAAAGATCAATCAACAAATCCGAATTCTAAGTACAAGAATATAGCATACTTTATGCATAAAATTATAGGTTAGACACGAAAAACAAAGCATACTACAAAATAAGAGCAAAAACCAGCTAAAAATAAATCTAATATAAAATTTCAAGTACCTACAATGAAATTAAACAAGATTAAACTAAAAAGAAATACGAGAGTAAAAATGAACTAGTATTTCAAGCACATCCACAAAAAATAGAGCATGTACCAATGAAAAATAAGTATCAACACGATATTTCATATACTCACATAGAAAATCAACAAGATTATACCTAATAAAGCCAAAAAGTAAAAACGTTTGAAAATCTTATTGATCTTGCCCAACGCCAGGTCCTTGACAATAAGTATCAAGGCCTTCGATACAAAAGACTAACCAAATGCAACATATAAATGCGAACAAAATTAAATAAATTGCTCCCCCTAAGTTTAAGCACCCTTGTTTAACATACCTAATTCACGTACCATATAGCTGAATTTGTCTTTGGTAGTGGTTTTGTGAATATATCCGCAATTTAATATTGTTTTGAATAAAGTCAGCGGTGATATCTTTTTTGTTATAATGATCTCGTATAAAATAATGTTTCACATAGATATGATGTGTACAAGAGTGTTGTACCGATTTCTTTGTTATTCAAATTGTAGTTTTATTGTCGCGTTTTATTGGTACTTTGTTGTCCAACCCTAGATCCCTTAATTATTCTGACATTTATAAGATTTGTGCACAACATGCATCTGGTGCAATATATTCAGCTTTGGTTGATGATAAGGACACCGAGTGTTGTTTCTTATATTACCAAAAAGTAAGTAAGAATCCAGGAAATCGACAATTCTTGTAGTGCTTTTCCAATATAAAAACATGATTTAGAAACATTTCATTTTCAAAACCAGGAGGTTGATCTACATACACTTCTTGCTAAGAGAACCATTTAGTTAAGCACATTTAACATCCATCTTGAATAAGTTTAATATGCATAAAAGAAGCAAAAGCTAATAACATTCTAATAGCTTCTAATCTAGTAACAGGTGCAAAGGTTTCTTCATAATTGATATATTTTTGGAAAATTTGTCGAGAATAATCCTTACTTTTATCTTTTTCCTGTGAATAACCCCTACTTGTGATTATTCAAAAATAATTCGAACTTTACAATATTTTTGCCCACAACACCCCCTCCTCAAAGTGATCGGGTATAGCAGGTAAAGGTCCGTCTTGTGACTTGTTTTCTACTTTATAGTTGCTACCTTCATCTTCCTTTGTGTTACCTCCATTTCTCCATTGTTAACCAAAACCTTAAGAGAGAAAAATCGCAAATCAATCTAAGTAATCCAATATTCCAATTTGATTTTCTTTGGAAACCACATCACTTTTCCACTTAAAAAATTTGCAATCGGCATCCTACCATTACAAATGTTCATCAAATCATAATATGAAATTCAATAGATGCATACAATAAAGTATAAATAAATACTTACAGACCATTTTGGACATGAATAGAGCCGTTCTCCAGCACGAAAACCCTTCTTTGCCATTGCCAATTTTGCAACAAATTCATGCTCACATTTCACACTCTTATTCAAATTTGAAACTCTATTTTATGCTGAACAACAATGAGAACTCATTTTTGTAAAAAAAAAGGAAAAAAAAAAGTGAATGGATGATTTGAACTTTCTCTTTCCTAAGGTTTGAGTTATCAACGGAGAAATGAAGGTAACAAAGAGGAAGATGAGGCAGCAGCTATAAAGTAAAAAACAAGTCTCAAAACGAACCTTTACCTACTATACCCGGTTACTTTGAGGAAGGGGTTGTTGTGAGCAAAAATATTGTAAAGTTCGGATTATTCATGAATAATCAAAAGTAGGGATTATTCATAGGATAACGTAAAAAGTAGTGATATTAATTTTTCCTATATTTTTCTTGATTATAACCTTTTACAACAAATCTAGTTATATTGCGAATAACCTTTATAATATCCTAAAAGAGTAATATGAGTTGTCATTGTATCATAAAAAGGTGCAAATAATAGTACATTTATTCTTTTAGGTCAAATTTATTTTTCATGGGGCGATTTAAACCAATTCAATAGTTGATTTTTTGACATATTCGGATAAATACAATTCATGTACTGTAACAACCGGACTTACTTAAAGACTAAGTATGAGAAGTTGTAACAAGTTTATATACCCAAAACAAAGTCAAAGTCAAAATAATATCCAATCAAAATGGATCACCAATCCAAATCCTCATCTATGACAGCTAGCCTCAATCTCAACAACTATATACCAAGAACCAAACAATTTAAACATGAATGTATAAAGGACCACAATCTATACAGCTACTCTATTAATATTACATAATTCTACGACTAAAAATTATAATACACACAAGCGACCAAATCTCCAATCGAAGAAGTCTTCTAAACACACTCTCATCACCTCTGATATTCCTTCGTTCCCAACTAGTATGAATCTGCGAGCAATCTAAAAGATAAGAAACAATAGAGGGTCAGACTTAACTGAATGAGAGGAACAATCCAAAAAAACAAATATGATAAATCAAAATAGAAGATTTAAATGCAACATCAGTCCTAAATCTTTGTGCGCACTATAGTCTAGTTGAGAGGAGCCCCATAGCTCTTAAGGCTATGTCACACACAGGTGAAGGTAGCCAATATCTATATGACAACTCGCCTCAAATATTGGGAAAAAAGGGAATATTTCCCTCTATCGACCCATATCACAATATCAACATAAGTAATGAACAAGTTTGACTCAATAGTATTCAATATCGAAAAAACTTAAGTAAAACTATTTTCAAGAATCGAAGTCTAGCCAAACCCTTTTAAAGGATTCCAACTACTCATCAACAATGTTGCTTCAACGAATTGAGTTCAGTCCACAACTATCAACTAGAAGAGATCCTTAGTGAAATCAAATCCTTGAGCATAACAATAAACATTATCTAACCATGGTGCGTTCGATGCTACATTACCAACACATAACTTATTACATCTCTTCCTAAAACTAAAGCTTAACCAAGACTCTTGATTTAACATCATAATCATCATAATAATACATAATCTAATCCTTAATTCACAATTTACATTTTATTAAACCCACAAGTCATTCAAGCCCACAATCGATAATGTTCATAAAGAACTAATAATCCATCTAAATGTTAAATCATCTAACATTTGGTTCTTGATTAGTGTCCATAATAAAATTATTAATCTCAACATCACCTAATTCTACCACTCAACATAATGTCCATTTTTTTCGAGATTGTCCAATTATCTAATTAATAAAACAAAATATATTTTATCCACAATTAGATCCAAAGAAGACATCCAACCTAAAAATCAATCATTTCTCTAAAGAACCTAGGTATTCCTTTGAGACTATCACATGGGAAAAATTACCTAGAATAATCCAAACTATTCATGATTTTTCTATAATAATCCCACCTATTGATTAACCATGAATAATCCCAACTTTGAGGGTTATTTTCCTAAAGTAAACTTGGGTAACCCGATGACCTGCTATAGTAGGCAATTCACCAAAAAATAAATTAAATATTAATTTAAAATTAGAAAACATTTTTGAAAATTTACATAAAAATTTTGAATCCTCTAACTATAAAAAGGTTGTAAAGCAAGAATACTATTCATCATCCATTGATGAATAGTGTTTTTGCCACATAATGCCACTTCATCAAGCAATTGTCACCTATGCTATTTTCACTTCCATTTCTTTTTGTTTTTTTGGATTATAGTTATCATTTCATTTTTTGCCAACACTATTTTCACTTCCTTTTTTTTTATTATAGTTATCATTTTTTTTTGCTTTACTTGTCATAATTCTATTTAATGTTAGAAACTCTGGGTTGAAGGATTCAAATTTAGAAATCTAGATAATTTCTCCTATGTCCTCACACATGAAATTGAAAGGGTAAAAGTAGAATAAAGATTGCATGTTGGAGATTTTTTATGAAAATCTCAAAATGATTTTGATTTGCATTTTGCAGTTATGTTATATTATAATTTATTATAATCCTGTAATCATAATAGGAAGCATTATGAAGAAACTTGATCTGATGGATGTTTCCAAGTTCTAAGGAGTACAACAAAAGTGATTTGGTGTGTTAAACATTTTTATGAGATATGCATCATGATGAAAATGTAAATGCGGTTAATACTTGTAGGCAAAATGTGCATTTCTGTTGATCTTTGCTAGAAAGTTTGGTAATCGACTTTTAGTTTTACTTTAATAATAACTAGATAATCCCCGTGCAATGCACGTTTTTTTTTTCATTTTAATGTAAAAAACAAATAAAACAAATAAATTGAATAGGTCCGGCTTAATATTACATTAATTGAAAATCAAAGATTATAATTTATGCATCATTATTATATACTACTATCTAATACATTGTTTTTCAAATTTTAATAGTATATGTTATAGTCCCAACTAAAGTTTTTAATGATGGTCAAATTAATCATCTTATAAACATCCTTAACATATTTAATATTCCCATAGTCATCCTTATTCAATGACATCATCAATCTCATGAGAATATGACAACTCATCAATTTTTTAAGTTGCTTATGTCAGGTGTGTTTTGTTTTAGTTTATAGTATAGATAGTATATTAGTTTTTTCTTTCCACCTTCTCTTCCTACCACCACATTCTAAACTAAAACTTATTTCGATCCACAATCAATGTGCTGCAAGAAATTTGATTATACATCTTATGTGTGCTTGTAATCATATAGCTGATAGGACAAATGATGTAATGGTTGGTGAATTGTTGCATCAAAGGATTATCGAATAACTTATTGTATGTTTTTGTTCTAAATACTTGCCAAGGATATAAACTAACAAAGTATTATGTAGCCGAGAAAAGCAAGAGCAACTTTAAGAGAAGACCTTTTTACGTCTTGTAAGTATTTTGTTGTTGATAAAGCGATTGGTTCATGTATGAATGCTTAGAGTAATATATCAAACATAAGGGTGTATTAACAATTAGTTATATAAGTGTTTATATATGCCCCAAATGCCTTCGGTTGAGGTATTGATAGGATGATCCTTAATGTTTTTGTTAAGTAATATTCGTAATTCATTTGTTTAGTTTGATGAAAAACTGTTTTGAATGAGGAAAATTGGTTTCACTCAGTTTTGGGAGGAAATTGAGTTATATGGTAGAAACTATATTTGTTTCAAAATATGTTCCCAATTATATATTGGAAAGAGGGAAAATTGTTTTCTTGGAAAATACTTCTCTCCAGAACAATCCTGCCTTCATGCTTGCACCTCTGGTGATCAACATTAGTAGTGAGAATTCCAATTGACTTTTGTTTAGAATTGGAGGGTTTCTACACTCAATTTTGACAAAAAATGATGTTACTTTGTTGGTATAGCTAAATTAAGTTGCATTAAAAGTGATAATTGAGTTCCTTAAATTAAAATCGCAAAATTTATGATTAGAATGATCTCTTGGGTCGTCCCTATTTTCAGTCTGTGAAATTTGGATAGTGCTTCTTTTAACAAAAAATTGTTTTGATTACAGGAAGGTGACATTAAGTCAAGAGTTTATGAGTTCAAGGATCAATAAATTGGGGATAATGATGTTGAGGAGTTCAACACCTATAGTATTTCAAGGTTGATAGCACACATTTGTAAATAGATTCAATCGTTACTAATTACTACCAAAGAGAAAATTAGAGCTTGAGACAAGGAGTCAAAAGTGTCAAAGTTTGTTTTAGATTGTAGGTGCTGGGAGATACTCAGATTTTACTTGAAAGAGTCAGAAAGGATGTGTGATTAGTTAAGCTTGTCACGGGACATATTAATGGATATTGCATCTATAACCAGGAGTGCTTTTCATTAATTTAATTCTGTGGATACAGAAATTAGAGAACTCACTTTTGCTTCTGTAGAAATCCACTTATTTGAGACTGTGAATGACTGCTTGAAATTGTTATCCTCTTCCCGTAACCAATTGTTGAATGAAAATTTGAATGTATGGGCAGTGGCTGTTAGCTCATTGCTTAAACTTTTAATCAGATAGTAGACTTAAAGTTTCCAAGTTAGCGGTGTGCTAAGATTTGGTCACAGAATCTTACTATTATTATTCATTAAGAAAAAAACTTTAATTAAAAATCAAAGTTTCCATATTTAACTACTTAAAATTTAGGAGGGAAAACATTATATATAAAATTGACATGTGCCATATTCTTTTATTGTTTTAGTAGAATGTATGATAAGAAATAAAATTTAATTAAAAATCAAAGTTTCCATATTTAACTACTTAAAATTTAGGAGGGAAAACATTATAGATAAAAATGACATGTGTCATATTCTTTTATTGTTTTAGTAGAATGTATGATTTGTCCCAAAATAATACTTGATATTTTTTTTCAATTTCCGAACTCGAAAATATTAAAATCTTAAATGTTACAATCTACCCGACTTGAAATAAGCATCATCCTCGAAGTTTAATGAATTCCAAGGTCATGACTAAATTAGTTCCTAGGTATATGATCCTACTATGCAAAACCTAATAAAACTATGATAACTAACAAACATTAAGACTTCTCGCAAGACCTAACAATTCCAAGCATCCCGCTGAAATCTTACGATACTACCCATCTTAGAATAAAGTTCGTCATCAAACTCATTTCTCAAAGACTAATTAAGTATGTGTAATAGTTATAACAACTACAATCATAATAATACTTGAACAAACAAACAAGGATAATCCGCATTCATGGCAACCTCTTCCTCTTATATGACTTCTTTGGTAAAGTGGTTATAGCATAGCACCTTCACATGTGCTACACTACCCCAACCGAGTATCATGCGTCTTCTTATGTAAAATATGAACATGTGTCACTACAACATAATTTGCTTTTAGTGGAATATATTAAACGACATTTAATTTAAATGTCGCTATTTCAAATTTCTTATAGTGTATATGTAACACCCCTGAATTTCCGACCCCTTAAACGAAACCAAAATTGTGAAGGACGAAAGGAAATTCGGGTGTTACATGAAAAGAAAAAGGAAAAGAATTTAAATAAGCGTTAAAGATTAGCTTTGAAAAGGCAAGTGGAAATTTTGACAGCATCTTTGCTAAAACTCGAACATGTGGTAAAGCAATTAGCACCACAAAGCAGTAGACTAATATAAGGAATCATTGCCATTAAAATCTCACGCCACGGCGGAATGGTTCATCCCCGGCTTCTCAAATCGACATGCCAAGCATGGATCGTGGTTCCAATATCAACGCTTGTGTTTTTTTAAAAAAACTGATTTGACTCCTTTAAACCGTACAAGTTATAAACTACGCAGCGGAAATACAAATATACAAAGGAGAACACAAGGCCTCATAACAAAACTTATACAACCAAAGCTTACAAACGATGAATAAGAACTACAAAAAATCAAATTAACGGTATGATGCAGGTTATGCTTCGCCCTCGCCACTCTCCCCCAATACAATGCAATGCAAAAGAAGCTCCACTACCCGCTGCGACTGCCCATGATCCTCCTGCTGCTCAACATCAGACCAAGGCCACTGTGTCATAGCAGGACAATTATAGAAAGTCATCAAACAATCAAACATAAACACAAACACATACACGTCAGTCACTAGCATCAATTATAATAAGACCAACTGATAGATAACATTATGTAATACAATAACGTAAGATGATTTCATAGGACACAAGCACAAATAGTAATCGTTTGTCGTCCACCAATGCTTCTTGGATAGAATGTGGATCTTCACACTTCTCTTCTCAAAACATAAACTCTTATAGAACACACGTAGCATCAACTCAACCAAGGCATTAACAAACTATCTAACACATGACCTTATAGAGCTTGTCTATCTTGAAGTAAGCGTAGTCAGCCCATCTTTGGGACTGGTGACACCTTTGAGGTAAGTTAGCTTAGGCGCACTTCTCACTAGCATAAACTACTCTATCATTGAATAATCAATGTGCAAACATCCTTTCAATGTGTACGCTTTCTATGAATGAATGAACTTTCTATTAATGAGTAACATTCTATCAATGGATCTCTTTTTCCACTTCATGGCATAGTGCCATGGCCATGGGCGTTATCGACCACCCGACGCATGGCAAAGTATGAGCTCATACCCCCTCCAGCTGACCCTAGCGGGTCCTACCTTCGGGAAACTAACATTGGGGTACCAATCCAATGGAGAGGCAACCATATTGGGGTTTGCAAGGCCCGCATGGTGACACCTCGGTCAAGGGGCGTTATCGGCCACCCGGCGCCCAATTGACAAAGTATGCTCATACCCCCCTTACGGTGGTCCCGTCGGGCCTCACCTAGGGGACTATTAAATCAACCGGACATAATCCAGTTGAGTCACGCCAGCTAATCATAATTTAGTACTTTATCAAAGGGGAATAACTCCCGCTTTTGACTATTAATAAATGCCCTGGGATAGCAAAACGCTGAAACCCACTGAGCAACTCAAATAAAAATATGAAATTCACCTATAAAGGAGTCATTCTAACTCCAAGTAAGGCATAAACCAATTCTTAAATAAATGAGGGGGATGGTCCCCGCCTTCTACTAATACTCTCATTCTCTAAACTATTTTATGCTCAAGGATTTCGTAATCGATATCTCTTCATACAAGGCTTACTCGCTAATATTTCATAGTTTCGATACAATGCATATTATCACAATAATAATAAAGTCTTAAAGCAATTGCATATAAGGATAGTTATTGCGTGTACGTACCTACAAGCGTCGCTGCACGACCAAAAGTTACAAAAGCCACCCAACTAAGGTTCTACTTTCCTCTTATGAAATGGGCACCTATATAAGTTAGGAGTAGAACTAATAAGTCCACTTATCTATTTTGTCATACCAGCTAGAAGCCAAAGTAACCACTATTACTCATTCAATATGAGTTTCCGATTACTCTAGCACGCACACATTTCATTCAATATAAGTCATGATTATTAACTCAACGACAACACAAGTCTTTCCATCAATTTAAGGATAAAAAGGATTATGTGAATCGTTCATTTACATCCACTAAATCCGAGTTATATCGATTCGCATTACTTTTAAAAAAAGATAAACAATCACACTTAAGTCATAAAATGTTAATATAACATTAATCTAACGGTAAGGAAATCTTAAAGTCATCGAATCGCAATGTCATTTGTTATATTCCTTGAAGTTAGAGAATTGCAATTAAAACATCATAACAAGTAACCTTAGCAACCATCAACAATGAGTGGACTCTATACTCATGACCTTATGTATAACTTTAATAACCCCTAACAAGAGTATTTGTAGTTCAAACAATGCAACCACAACAATTAACAACCATGACTCTCAATTTACAATAAAAATCACTTTCAACTATCTCTATAACAACAATTAATCAACCAAAATAGACCTTAAAACAACTTGTGAGGTTATTTAAAATAATCACACCACTAAAACGTAGCATAAAAGCACACACCATTTCTAATTTCAACTCTAAATCAAACCCTAATTATTTTCATTTTCAAAGATAACACATTTACTATAATCTATAATAAGAATAAATAAAATAAAAGCACAATCCACCCACAACCCATAATCTTGATAAATTTCAATTAAAACAAGCAACTCAAAACAAAGGGGAAGAGGAGGTGCTTACAAAGGTGAAATTAGAAGAAAAAGAATGAAGAAGTAAGTGATAGTAGTGGTGGTCGTGGACCAAGGCCGGTCATGGTGGTGGTAGGACACCAAATGCGGCAGCTGAAGCCGCTGCTGGCAGTACAAAGCAGCCCGGCTGCTAGTTGGGGGGAGAACACACGCCCTGCAGCAATAGGCACACAGGCTGCTGCTCGTGGATGCTCATGGAGTGGTCGGTGCTGCTATGGGTGGTCGGAGCTGCTCGAGAGGCGCCAAAACAGCCGAATCTTTGTTGAGAAGGGAGTGGGAGCTGGTTGTAGTTGTTGATAGTGATGGCCACGGTCCGGGTTGGGCCGGTTCCGTTCCGATTCCATCCGGTTCCGGTTCCACCCGGTTCCGGTTCCATTTGGAACCTGACCCGAACATTTCCGGTTCCGGTTCCGAACGGTTCCAAACGGTTCCTTGGCGGTTCATGAGGCGGTTCCGGCGGTTCCAATACCCGGGTCGGGTGGGTCGGACCATCGGTTCCATTCTTATTTTTCCTTTAATTTTAATATAAAAATACTATAATAATGCGGACGTACCTTCGACTTCGTCGATTACTTGATTATTATCGAAATTCAATTCTTGTAATCGTTAAAAATATTTACTAAAAAAAAACAAAAAAATAAATTAATAAGAAACGAATCAACGATAAAGATGAATAATAAAAAAAAGGGGAGAAAATGGACTTGAACCTAGTATCCCGAAGAAATACTGAGCTGCCTACGTATCCCGAAGGAATCAAAGCCCACGTAGTTCTTTTTCGTACCTTTTATATTTAATGTCGTGGTCCGATATTCCGTATTTGTGATCCTATTCTTCATCGTCATCATTTGGTTGGTTGGATACTTCCGCCGACTCTCCTCCTGACGATGATGCAGACGTATCCATCATCATCCATGGATCATCTTCCTCTTGATCATCATCGTTCTTGATTCCTTGCATTCGGACCTCCGCTTGATCCCAATCTTTTTTGCAAACACATATTTGAATACTATGTGGAGCAAGACGGGATCTCTTTTCGTCCAAAACTCTTTTACCTGCACTAAAAGCAGACTCCGACGCAACAGTAGAAGCAGGAATTGCAAGGATATCCTTTGCAATTCTCGATAATATTGGGTATTTTATTGATTTTTCTTTCCACCATTCTAAAATATCATAATTACTTTGGTCGATTTCAAAGTGATATTTTAGATAACTATCTAATTCTAAATATGAAGCGGAAGAAGATGATCCTACAAAACTATCATCTCGACTTATTATGTTAGCTATTATGGGATTATAATAATCGGGACGTGCCGAGACGCTAGCACGCCTAGACGTATCGCGACTCGGGTTATATAATCTAGAATAATGATCGTAAAGGTCCGCTAAAAGCTTTTTACAATTTCCTACATAATTATGTACATCAGTAGGCGGGCGATCTAATGCGTGGTAGTAAAATCCTATAATTTTACTTAGGGCTTTCGTCCTAAAACACGGATCTAATATTGTCGCAACACCATAAATATAAGGGAAATCAGTAAAATATGCCTTCCACTTGTCCATCATTTCTGCAAGAATCGGCTTTAAATAAACGTTAGTATCATCATGAGAATATGTAAGAAGATGATAAAAAATAGTAACACATTCACTTATCACTAAGTGAATGTTTGGTTGGTAAACATATGAAAAAATCTTAGTTGCGTGGTCATACGCTTCTAATATTTTTTGTACGCCTATCGCTAGTTCCCAAGCTTCATCACGTATACGGCTATCCGTAAACTCACTATACAATTGAGTTATAATCGGACGATAAGCAATCGCCTTCTTTAATAACTCATGGGTCGAACCCCAACGTGTAGGAGTGTCTAAAGCCCAATATACTTTTTTTAGTTCATATTGGTCACATAACTGTTTATATCTTCTTTTTACTTGTCCTAATCTAAGCCATTTCACTATGTCTCTAATGGGACCTAATAAATCACTTAGGTTTTTAATACCTTCTTGACAAGACAAATTAATAATATGAGCACAACAACGTATATGTAACAAACTACCTCCTAGGATACAAGTAAAAGCGGGTTCATTATATAAAAGTTCGATGCATTTAATATTTGCGGATGCATTATCGGTAGAACAACTAAATATCTTATCTAGTAAGTTCCATTCTCTACATATTTCTATTAGTCTATCCAATGTGCTGTTACACACATATAAGGCTCTAAATGTGGGGGAGCTGACCAAATGTCGGTTGTTAAGCTAACTCTACCAGTAAAAGATTTAAACATTTGTGTTTAATATTTGCGGATGCATTATCGGTAGACAACTTCTTGTCTTTTCTCTATAATTTAATGGTTAATGTTTAAGGGTATTCCTAGGGATTGCTCTATATTGTGGTTGTAAACATTTTCTATTAAAATATTCAGTATCTCGGCTTTCACCGTGGTTAAAAGGCAACTCATCACCAATTACATATTTGAAAATTCATCAATCATTTCATTCGATTGTATTTAAAAGCGTACCTCGGGTCCAGGGAAGTCCGTTGCCCATTGTTGTCCGCTTCCACTTGTGGTCCCGCTGCCACTTGCTGCATGAGTTTCCTTTGTGATTCCATGTTTCTTTGCCAAATGTTTGTTGAAAGATCCCGTACCACCACCTAACACGTATTCACAAAACACAATAAATGAATATTTAATACATTCTAACATTTTTGATGTACAAAATATAAATATCATGTATAAAAACTTAAAAGTATTTACCTTTGGTAAAATTGTAAGAAACCAAGGGCTTTACTCCTTGACTTTCACAAATTTGACAAGTGCATAAGAAAACATCCGGAATGTCGGTTGGTTCTTTTGTAAAATACGACCAAACATGTGAAATAGCTCTACCACTAGGAGGTGGCATTGCCGGAAAAGGTTCTCTTACTGGTACATTTTCATCTAAATATATATATAAAAACATTATTAGAATTTGAAACTATATATAAATAAATAATAATTTAAAATTCAATCAATTTGAAGAATAAGATTACAAAACTAACCGATACTTTGGAAATTGACTCGTTTACCACGAGCTTGTCTTTGTTGTTGTTGTGCTTCTTCAATTAATCTTGTTGATGATTGTTGAGATATTTTCTCTTTCTTTTTTATTTTCTTGTGTTTCTTCTTCATCTTCAATTTGTATTTCTCTTTCCACTTGTTCCGCATACTCATGTAAATCTTGGTCGTTTGGCTCGTACCCTTTTGGATAATTCGTTTCATAGTTACTAATCGAAGGTGTTGTTGATATCGATGGAGTTGAAGTGGCCTTTCTTTTGGAGCTAGAAGAACCTCCCAAAGATTTTGCCACTTTAGTGACTTTTTTAGTAGCTTTTTTCAAGAATGAAGACATGATAAAATTGTAATAATAATGTAATGTAATGTAAATATGTAATAAAGAAATTAATAAATGATTAAAAAAATA
The DNA here is from genome assembly GCA_019425755.1 of Amaranthus cruentus. Classification (NCBI taxonomy): domain Eukaryota; kingdom Viridiplantae; phylum Streptophyta; class Magnoliopsida; order Caryophyllales; family Amaranthaceae; genus Amaranthus; species Amaranthus cruentus. Next base: position 6,948,075 of record CM033453.1, read on the forward strand.
ATTATTTAATTAAGAAATAATTAAAGAATAATTATGTAATTAAGAAATAATTAGAAGACTAATTATGTAATTAAGAGAATAATTGCGTAATTAAGAAATTAAGTAGAGAGAGTAAGTAGAGAGAGTAGGAGAAGGGATGAGTTGTGAATTGGAAGGATTGAAAGTGATGGGTATTTATAGGAGGAGGAGTAACGGCTAGTTTGACCCAAATAACGACTAGTTTGACCGGTTCCAAAGAACCGTTGGGCCATTGGAACCGCACGGTTCCGGGTCCGGTTCCGGTTTCGGTTCCTTGGAACCGTTGGGCCGGTTGAACCGGACCGGTCCGGGTCACGGTTCTGAGCCGATTCCTTGGAACCGTTGGGGCGGTCGAACCGGGTGAACCGGCCCGCCGTTCTTCGGTCCGGTTCCTGCGGTTTTTTCCGGCGGTTCCACGGTTCCGAAAATTTTTTTCCGACGGGTTCACGGTTTCGCGGTTCGGGTCCGGTTCGGAACCTGTCGCGAACGTTCCGGTTCCGGTTTCAAGCGGTTCGGGACCGGTTCGGTACCGGGCCAACCCGGACCGTGGCCATCACTAGTTGTTGAGGTGGGAGAGCCGTGGGTTTTGAAACTAAAAGAGGCAAGGAGTGTTATAGTCTTTCTAAAATAAAACCCTAACTCGCCCTTTTTATATTATTTATCTATTTATTTAGAATCTTCTTGCGAGACCGAACTAAGAAATTCACCTTTCATGTGCTCACACAATTTAATATAACAATATTTTGATTCGAACCTCTTTATTTTAGAAATCGTAACTACATTTTTAATCCTTATTTAAATTCAATTATATATATATATATATATATATATATATATATATATATATATATATATATGTATACACGTTAGCATTTAAATTCGTCTGTGGAAGAAATTTATAAAACTAATTTAAAAAAAATAATTTAATATAATTATAAAATCTCCAAAACTTATTAAAACATTAAATAATTACGTCATTAAAATCTTGGGTTGTTACAGGCTACCCCCCCTTAAAAGAAGTTTCGTCCCCGAAACTAGAGTAACAAGGCACTGGTCATGAAAATTTGTATTTCTAATAACTAAAAGAGGTGTTTTAACCATTTTAAGTCTAAGAATTAACTCAACGATCTTGACTCTATTGACACTATTAACAAAAGGATGCTCAATCTATCAAAATAGTCATACATACTTAGTTTTGAGTATTTATAATCACCCAAATTGACATGAACAACCGAGCAAAGCATGAAGTTACGACACAAAATTAACTCAAACAACCCATCAACGCATGTAAATATCACACAATTAACTAAAACAATCAATCAAAAGCATGTGAATTTGTACTAAGTTAATATCATAGTGGAGAAAATGCGTGAAAAATGCACAAAGTTCAATCGCATTCTACCCCCCTTAAAACTTAGTTACGACCCCGTAACTCAACTAACCTCAAAATAGGACAATTCGAGTCTTCTCTATGATCTCATAAGGTCCTATGAATTTCGTGCTTGTCTTGCTTTTACTAACAATTCTCAATACTCCTTTTGTCGAGCGTAACCCTCAATAGTAGTTTTCCCATAGTGCACGCATATTGACTTATAGTAGACCATCTTTTGAGTTTATTTAGTAAACACCGCCATCCCTTTTTCTTTCACTTATGTATCTCATATAACAGTCGACTTAATGAGACGTTTGGTTAATTCACTTTACTTTAATTTTACTCACTTAAAATAATCATATATGAAAAGGTTGGATAGTAGTATAAATCCCCGAATAACGAATATCTCAAAAAAAAAATACTTTAGAGTGAGGAAGGCATACTAGAGCAATTAAATTAAATAGGACTAAATAAGAAAGTTCACTAGATGGCACTGGCCTTATCGAATGACTTTATTCATAAAAGTTGATATGTTTGTATGACTACAATGCAATATGTTGAATTTGGGTGATTGAATAATGTATGTAGAAACGCTTAGAAAATATGAATGCAACAAGAGGGGGGTGAATTGTTGTATTGCTTTAATGAGTATTTATGCCCTGTTTTTGCGGAAATTGAATCTAACAAAATACTAAAGCAAATGCAAGAATATAAAAAGAAGACAAGATTTTTACGTGGAAACTTTCTAGGCCTAATAGAAAGAAAACCACGACCACTCCGGATTTTAACTTCTCTTATTATGTTTTAGGTAATTACAACTCAATTACATAAAACAATTTTTTCTCTTTCTCTTCTAGGCCACTTCTCTTCTTCTCTTTCTCGTTCTCTTCTCTCTTACAAAATCTTGCTCAAGATTCCCCTTAGACTTCCCCAAGTCTAATTTACACACTCAAAAACCCTTACAAAAATATTTCTCTAAATTGGATTAAACCAAAGAAAGCACAAGGAAAATAATTTGGAATTAATTGGCGAATGAAAACTAAAATATATTTTCCTCTTCTTGAATTGATCTCTCTTGTTTTCTTTATTTGGGCACACGACACCTATGGCCGGTTATAATAATTCTTTTATAAGAAATAGAACCGTGTAACACAGCCATGATCCCATTATCTAATGATGTGGGAAGGTGGGCAGGAAGCTTGGAGGTTACTCATAGTCCCACGGTTAATTTGGCCAAAAATAGCAAATTTCTATTTTTGTGGAGATAAAATAGGATATTTAATTTTTAACTCTTAAGTTAGTTATTTTTTCGCCAATTAAAAACCCTTGTGCAAACTCTAATTTTATCCGTACAAACCAACTAAATAAAAGAAAACTTATTTTCCTATTTTTAGTTGACTCTATTCTCTGACTTGCTGCGTTAGGAACACTACGCTGTCTCCATCTAATCTTACTTCAATTTCATCAATCTTGGAACTGGAATAGTTAGCTTGATCGTTTGACATTCAAGATTGACTCTTGAAATTGACTTTGACTTTGACATGCAACGTTCTTTCAACAAGTCTTCTTAGGTACCATCTACGATCTTGACAATCGGATATACGACCTACAATACAATCTCTAAAGCTTTGTTTGTTTATTAATGTTACGTCATCATCAAAATTCAAATGGGCCAACAAATTCCTCTTTTTTGATGATGGCAAACTTTATAAACAAACTTAATTAAAAATATAGAGTAAAATAAATAAGCTAGAACATGCTAGAGATTAAAGCAAGTCTAAGCACATTTAGCAAATTAAATCATTACAAAATAATTTACTAAACATCCATCAAAACAGTTTACTCTAATATTGTACTTTTGAAACATATCAAAGACCATGTGATTAAACATGACTTAAGTTTTCAAAAGTAATAATAAATCAAAAATAATAATAAACACAGCAACTCAAGTATCAATTTTCTACTAAAGTGAGGTTGAAAGAATTTTCTAAACGAAACATAAGTGATTTAACCATAAACGAAACATAATAAACATAAACAGGAACCCATAACACTTAGAAATATAAACATATAGCATAAATAGTTTGCAAATCATGTAGCATGAATGAGTACTTTAGCATTAACGAGTACTTTAGCATTAACAAAGACTAAGTTAGGAGTATAGCACTCACAAGATCATTAAGTTTGTTGCCTTTCTTCCCCCTTTTGACATCAATCAAAAAGTAGGGGATTGAGCATACCACAACACTAAGGCAAGCATTAGTGAAATTGAGAAAGTAAGCAGCAAACCACAAGTACCAAAACATAGCCAAGATATGCACAGCGAAAACATCATAGACCATAATAAGATAGTGCATAGAAAGGAAATAGAAGCATAGTTGTTAAAAATACATCTTGGCATACCCCAGCATGGTACTCAAAACAGAAATTGTTTAATTGTTTAAAAGAAACAGACGATGAGGCCAACAAAATAAAAATAATACATAATCGGAGTAGATAAGCAGAAGGAAGGATCACAGGGCAGTCTCTTCATCAATGAATTCGGTCTGCACTTCCACTGTATCCAGTTTTGCGCCTAGACGGGTCTCCATCTGGGTGATCTGGTCAGTGATTGAGGCAAGTGTGACTCGAACTTCATCCTGGAAAGCATGGAGTTGAGACTGAAAATCAATGAACTTGGAGAGTATGAGATCAAGGGTAGCAGGAGGAACCGCTGATGGGATATCATCAAAACCAGGTGAAGTGTGTGGTGGTGAAGTGGGTATAGGTGATGGTGGTGGCGATGGTACATAGGGTGGTGGAGGTGTAACTGGCTTTGGTGAAGGAGGAGCTTGGGTAGGTTGAGAGGTGATTTCATCATCCAAACCAGAGGGACGCTTTGAGGCCAACCTACTGCTCTTTGTAGGAGTGAGCGCAGGTTCCTCCTTGACTGGCACAGCAATTTCCTCGTCCTCTGAACTATCGCTGGATTGATCCTCCTCAAGTTCAGCATCCTCCCCTTCTTCAGAAACTTCCCCCTTACTCACTCCATTGTTCCTTATCAGCTTCTGCCTTTTCAGCGCTGGCAGTAGGAACAGCTCCTTGACTCACTTCTTCTCCCTCCTCCCTTTCTGCTTCTTTTTCTTCTTCTTCCTTCTCCTCATCAGAACTAACATTCTCAACATTCTCCAATACATCCTCTAAAATCCCCTTCTCATTTAATGTAAGACGCAAATTATTCCAACATTTTGTACCAATCTTGTTGTTTGCGCTCATGGGAAATTCCAATCCTTCAAGAGGAACACCAAATTTCTTGAAAACATGGGTTAACAAGCCCCCATATCCCACCATACTCTTCTTCTCAATGCAATCCGACAAGTGAGAAATCATTAATGAAGGGAAATTTATTTTTATATGGTTAGCCAAACAATAAATTAGGGTAGCATCGCGAAGGTTTACCTCACTACGCTTGGAGTTGCGCGGCAAGATAAATCTTCTAGCAACATTGTATAACAGTTTGTGGAGTGGAGACAGGGAATTGTGGCTAAAGCGTTTTTTATTATGGATCCCTAAAAATTTTAACATAGTCTTCTCATTTATACCCGAAAAAACGATTTTTGACCCAACGTAATAAGTATCAAAACCAATGGCAGGAACTTCGAACCATTCTCCCAACATAAGACTATTAAACTCAATTTTGATTTTCTTAACGCGCTAGGACAAAGACCGTTTTCAATTGAAAATTTTTGGATGAACTCACGCAAGAGATTTGGGTAAATCGGGTTGCATGAATAATCATACATTAAAACCTCCCATCCTTGATTACTTAAAATAGCATGCAATTGAGGAAAGGAGTTTGATTTATACCAGTATTTGTCCAGCCCAAATCCGACAGACATCTCTTTTCCAATTTCTTCAGCGCTATTAGTGTCCAGTTGTTTGGTTTTCTTCGATGGCCTGGATGAGGAAATCCCTTTGGGATGAGATCTTTTTGTTCCGGCTTGCATGGTTTTAGGTTTGATTGATCTTTGACGTTTTTTAGACAATGAAGGATGTGCTTCAGATGATGATGGATGTATCACATGAAGAGGTTCTAGTTGGATAAATTTTGGAGCTTTGCCTTTTGTGTTCTTGTTGGACGAAGATGATTTGGGAGATTTCATGGTTTGAGGAAGATGAAGATGGAGGTTTGAGAAAGAGAAAGGTGAGAGGAGTGACGGTTTTAGATGATTTTAGCAAGGAGTAGTACTTTGGTGTAATGATGGGTTGTGTGAGTGATGGATGGGACATGAGAGAGTGGGTTTTAGTGGGGTGAAAGGACGGTTACACGGAAGGTTTGTACTACTTCTGGGCTTCATTTTTGCGTGTGAACAAGGAGTGTAATGAAAGGTTCGCGGGTAAATTCGAAACACCCCGATGATCCGTCTGCTACTTTAATTTAAGTTGACTCACCGGAAAATAAATAAAATAAAATGCTGGAATTTTGTGAAAAAGAAAAATAAAAATTAGAGAAAAACATATGTCCTCGTTGTTTTTTTTTTTGTTTTTTTTTTTCCGTTAAGCATAATTACGTAAAGTAAACTTATGCTACTTGATCTAATCAGTTAAGCATGCAATCAAGAAAATATTCATGGCACATACTTGAGATAGTTGCATACCTAAATCTCGCAATAATTGATTTCTCAATCATGGTCGTTGTGGTTGATCTAACCCTTCCAATTTTCACGATGCTTTGAGGAGGTTTGCTAGCATTAAACTTTAGTGAAGCTTGATCATACCTAGCTCCAACCTCATCTTTTCAAATTGTTCCCTAGGAAGTGGTTTAGTCATTATGTCTGCAACTTGCTCATTAGTACTGACATGTTTAACAATAATATTCTTATGTTCCACATTATCCTTAAGAAAATGATGTCTTATATGTATATGCTTAACTCTAGAATGATGCACGGGATCTTTTGATATGCATATGGCACTAGTGTTATCACAATAAATAGGAACGCATTCAAATTTAATACCAAAATCTCTTAGCTGTTGTTTTATCCAAAGCATTTGGGAACAACAGGCTGCTGTTGCCACATATTCAGCTTCAACGGCGGATAAGGCAACGGTGTTTTGTTTCTTGGAAAACGAAGATACTAAACATGAGCCATGAAATTGTACCATTCCTGAAGTACTCTTTCTATTCACAAGATCTCCTGCATAATCTGCATCACTAAAACCTTTCAAGTCATAGACATCACTTTTTGGATAAAATAGGGACAAGTCATCTGTTCCCTTTAAATATCTTAGAATTCTCTTTACTACCGTATGATGTGATTCCTTAGGATTTGATTAAAATCTAACACACAAACCAACACTAAACGAAATATCGGGTCTACTAGCAGTTAGATATAGTAAAGATCCTATCACGCCTCTATACATGGTTTGATCGACACTTGTACCATTCACATCTTCATCTAATCTAATGTTAGTGGCCATAGGTGTATGGTTTGTTTTAGCGTTGTCTAAACCATATTTCTTTAGAAGTTCTTTTATATATTTTTGTTGATGGATGAAGATACCGTTAGCCGTTTGTTTAATTTGCAAACCAAGGAAGAAATTTAATTCTCCCATCATGCTCATTTCAAATTCATCACTCATTAGGTCAGCAAATTCTTTACACAATAGTTCATTGGTGGCTCCAAAGATAATATCATCAACATATATTTGAAAAACTAAAATATCCGATGCTCTATTCTTAAAGAATAAGGTCTTGTCAATTTTCCCTCTTATAAATTTATTTTCAATCAACAATTTAGATAATCTCTCATACCATTGTCTAGGTCATTACTGGTTTTAAGGTCTTTTTCTCTTTGGAGACAGGTGGCCGTTTGTTTTGCTAGATTATTTTGTGTCTCCAAGATCATTTTAATTAATTCATGTTTATCCAATCTAAATAGGCAATTAGGAAATGAATTAGAAGACGATACCTCTTTTCCTTTAGACTTTTCATCATGTGTTGCCATGAGACAAAGATTAGCTGTTTCTTCCTCAGCTGGAGCTTCTGTTTCAGCTTCACTTTCAGATTCTCCCCATGCCGCGATCATTGCTTTGCGAAAGTCAGTTTTGTTGAAGTTTCCTTTGTTCGGTTGTCTTCCTGTTTCCCTTGCCTTCCCTTTGCCCTTCTCGTTCTTCCATTTAGGGCACTCTTTGATGAAGTGGTCAGTGCTTCCACACTTGTGACATTCATAGTTGGTTTTGGTATTTGTAGTTCCCCTTTCTTTGTTGTTTCTTTGATTATTGTATCTGTTGTTCCTGAAAAACTTTTTGAATTTTCGAACCATCATTGTTGTTTCTTCTTCATCACATTCTGATTCTTCTTGTTCATTTGCTGTAAGAGCCAAACCTTTATTCCTGGGACTGTCAGCGGTGCCCAGATGCAATTCATGAGTCATCAGGGAGCCAGCCAGCTCTTCCAGATTGAATTTGGTGAAATCTTTAGATTCTTGTATGGCTGTGACCTTAACTCTCCAGCGATCATCTTGAGGTAGGCTTCTGAGGATTTTCCTAACCTGTTCATCTGAGGGAATAAGCCTTCCAAGAGAGACAAGTTCGTTAGTAATGTTAGTGAACCTAGTGAACATTTCTTGAATACTTTCTCTAGGTTCCATAACAAATCTTTCATATTTTGACATGAGTAAGTCAATCTTGGAACGCTTCACTTCACTGGTTCCTTCATGGGTAACTTCCAGCAGATCCCAAATCTGCTTGGCTGTTTTGCAACCATAATTCGATTATGTTCATTCGGTCTAAGCCCACAGTGAAGTAATTTGATGGCAAGAGCATTCATCTCCATTTTCTGAAAATCTTCTTTCTCATATTCAGTTATCGGTTTGGGAACAGTCTCGTTATTGGAGCTGGTAGTGGTTACTTCAAAATCTTCAACTTCGATGACTCTCCAAACTTGATAGTTTTCGGCCTTGATGAAGATTTACATCCTATTCTTCCAATATGTGTAGAATTTTCCATCGAACATTGGCGGTCTCTGAGTAGAGTAACCTTCTTCCATACGTTCATTCATTTTCAACATCTCTAATATACCAAGATATGGCTCTCAGGGTTTCTTGATCAAATGAGGAACCTGACTCTGATACCAATTGTAGAAACGCTTAGAGAATATGAATGCAACAAGAGGGGGGGTGAATTGTTGTATTGCTTTAATGAGTATTTATGCCCTGTTTTTGCGGAAATTGAATCTAACAAAATACTAAAGCAAATGCAAGAATATAAAAAGAAGACAAGATTTTTACGTGGAAACTTTCTAGGCCTAATAGAAAGAAAACCACGACCACTCCGGATTTTAACTTCTCTTATTATGTTTTAGGTAATTACAACTCAATTACATAAAACAATTTTTTCTCTTTCTCTTCTAGGTCACTTCTCTTCTTCTCTTTCTCGTTCTCTTCTCTCTTACAAAATCTTGCTCAAGATTCCCCTTAGACTTCCCCAAGTCTAATTTACACACTCAAAAACCCTTACAAAAATATTTCTATAAATTGGATTAAACCAAAGACAGCACAAGGAAAATAATTTGGAATTAATTGGCGAATGAAAACTAAAATATATTTTCCTTTTCTTGAATTGATCTCTCTTGTTTTCTTTATTTGGGCACACGACACCTATGGCCGGTTATAATAATTCTTTTATAAGAAATAGAATCGTGTAACACAGCCATGATCCCATTATCTAATGATGTGGGAAGGTGGGCAGGAAGCTTGGAGGTTACTCATAGTCCCACGGTTAATTTGGCCAAAAATAGCAAATTTCTATTTTTGTGGAGATAAAATAGGATATTTAATTTTTAACTCTTAAGTTAGTTATTTTTTCGCCAATTAAAAACCCTTGTGCAAACTCTAATTTTATCCGTACAAACCAACTAAATAAAAGAAAACTTATTTTCCTACTTTTAGTTGACTCTATTCTCTGACTTGCTGCGTTAGGAACACTACGCTGTCTCCATCTAATCTTACTTCAATTTCATCAATCTTGGAACTGGAATAGTTAGCTTGATCGTTTGACATTCAAGATTGACTCTTGAAATTGACTTTGACTTTGACATGCAACGTTCTTTCAACAAGTCTTCTTAGGTACCATCTACGATCTTGACAATCGGATATACGACCTACAATACAATCTCTAAAGCTTTGTTTGTTTATTAATGTTACGTCATCATCAAAACTCAAATGGGCCAACAATGTAAGATAGCATAATATTACATAGTGATTCAATTACCATGACTCAAAAGAATAACAAATTAACTTCGGAACAAGCTTCAAGAGAACCACTCAAATGTTTTACAAGTTATGGATAAAGTTGATGGAGTAAGGATAGAAAAATCATTTATAATGAGGAATTTAACAACCTTTGTCAACTAGTAGATGAACAGACATTATAAACTTTTACTAGCAATTGATAGCATGATTATAGGTTAATTTCAAGATATTTCAACATAGAAAAGTTTTAGAATAAAACTCCAATTTAAAAGATAAAAAAACAAAAAAAAAACAAAAAAAAAAACCCACTTTAATATTTTAACTCAATTTATTTTTGAATTATTTATTTTAACTTGGCATGTTTACATCAAATAAAAAATGAAACATTCAATGCTTTCCTTAAAACGTTAATGAGCTTTATATAGGTAGATGAGAACTTTAGTTATGCAACTGAATCATTAGTTAGGTTATACATTTAGGAAGACATTCTATGATAAACTTTCGTACGAGAACAATATAGAGTATTCATAGTAATTCAATCACCACCACTAGTGGAAAAAACTTCATCTGCTACTATACATTTGCTACGGTTTTATTTATACGCAGCAATTAATTAAGGTTAAATGAGTGATTGTAACTTAGTTAATTAGGGTTAAATAGATATTTTCATTTATGTGTATTAATTTTGCTTGAAATTAGGATGACAAAAGATCGTTCTTGGATGTACGGAAGCATTGAATCATCAGAATTTATTGATGGCGTATTAGAATTTTGTAGTGTTGCGGTTGAACATCAAGTTAGGACGGGTGGAGTTGGTTTTTATTGCCCATGTGTCAATTGTGGCAATGTATCAAAGGTAAATAGTGTTTATATCCGTAGGGAGCACATACTTCGACGTGGGTTTAGGCCTCAATATCATGTTTGGGTTTGGCATGGTGAGGAGGGAGTTTACAAGGAAAAGAGTGTTGTTGAGGATGTCAATAATGTGGCCAATGTCAATGAGGATGTAGTGGATCGTGTTGATGAAGAGAAGTTAGAATTGAAAATAATTGTCATATGCTTGAAATTTAGTGTTAAGTTGCGGTTTTAAAGGTTTTGTGAAGGATTTTTGTCACTTTCGCGCGTAAAATAGCTTAAACTTGGTTTGTTATGCATGAAACTTGGCACACAACACTATTTGGTATATATTATTGTGTTGAAGTAGTTAAAATCGAAAATAATTGTCATATGCTTGAAATTAAGTGTTAAGTTGCGATTTTAAAGTTTTTGAAGCATTTTTTTCACTTTCGCGCGTAAAATACCTTAAACTTGGTTTGTTATGCACGAAACTTGGCACACAACACTATTTGGTATATATTATTGTGTTGAAGTAGTTAGAATTGAAAATAATTGTCATATACTTGAAATTAAGTGTTAAGTTGCGGTTTTTAAGGTTTTGAAGGACTTTTGTCACTTTCGAGCGTAAAATACCTTAACTTGGTTTGTTTTGCACGAAACTTGGCACACAACACTATTTGGTATATATTATTGTGTTGAAATAGTTAGAATCGAAAATAATTGTCATATGCTTGAAATTAAGTGTTAAATTGCAGTTTTTAAGGTTTTGAAGGATTTTTGTCACTTTCGAGCGTAAAATACCTTAAACGTGGTTTGTTATGCACAGAACTTGGCACACAACACTATTTGGTATATATTTTGTGTTGAAGTAGTTAGAATCGAAAATAATTGTCATATGCTTGAAATTAAGTGTTAAGTTGCGGTTTTAAAGGTTTTGAAGGATTTTTGTCACTTTCGCGCGTAAAATAATTTACTTGGTTTGTTATGCATGAAACTTGGCACACAACACTATTTGGTATATATTATTGTGTTGAAGTAGTTAGAATCGAAAATAATTGTCATATGCTTGAAATTAAGTGTTAAGTTGCGGTTTTAAAGGTTTTGAAGGATTTTTGTCACTTTCGCGCGGAAAATACTTTACTTGGTTTGTTATGCATGAAACTTGGCACACAACACTATTTGGTATATATTATTGTGTTGAAGTAGTTAGAATCGAAAATAATTGTCATATGCTTGAAATTAAGTGTTAAGTTGCGTTTTTTAAGGTTTTGAAGGAGTCTTGTCACTTTCGAGCGTAAAATACCTTAAACTTGGTTTGTTATGCACGAAACTTGGCACACAATACTATTTGGTATATATTATTGTGTTGAAGTAGTTAGAATCGAAAATAAACCTCATTTGCTTGAAATTAGGTGTTAAGTTGCGGTTTTAACGGTTTTGAAGGATTTTTGTCACTTTCGCGCGTAAAATAGCTTAAACTTGGTTTGTTATGCATGAAACTTGGCACACAACACTATTTGGTATATATTATTGTGTTGAAATAGTTAGAATCGAAAATAATTGTCATATGCTTGAAATTAAGTGTTAAGTTGCAATTTTTAAGGTTTTGAAGGATTTTTGTCACTTTCGAGCGTAAAATACCTTAAACTTGGTTTGTTATGCACAGAACTTGGCACACAACACTATTTGGTATATATTTTGTGTTGAAGTAATCGAAAATAATTGTCATATGCTTGAAATTAAGTGTTAAGTTGCGTTTTTTAAGGTTTTGAAGGATTCTTGTCACTTTCGAGCGTAAAATACCTTAAACTTGGTTTGTTATGCACGAAACTTGGCACACAATACTATTTGGTATATATTATTGTGTTGAAGTAGTTAGAATCGAAAATGAACCTCATTTGCTTGAAATTAGGTGTTTAGTTGCGGTTTTAACGGTTTTGAAGCGTTTTTGGCACTAACATATAAAATATATTTCTTCATAGTGTTTTCACCAAGAAAATAGCATCGATTGCGGCTACTACGTTCTTAAATTTAGGGATGATATTATACAAGCCGTGAAGAATGTCGGGGTAGAAAACATTGATACCGTAAGTATTATTTATTATGTTCTCAAATTATAATATTATTTATAGAAAATATAATTATATATATTAACAATTTTTAATTATTTCATATAATATTTTATATAAATTTTAAACGACACTCCAAGGGAACGACGCCAATTGACCCACACGGAAATGCGCGAAGTGAAAGACAAGGTTGGAGTGTATCTTGCTAATTTATGTTGGTAGTTATATATGTAATTTCTTAGTAATTATTTATGATTGATTATTAATTAGGACTTATATGCATGTAAATATATATTGTATATATATATATATATTATTATATTTTATATATATATATATATATATATATTACACATTTAAATTATTTATGTATATATATATATATATATATATATATATATACACACGTTACTATTTAAATTCGTATGTGGAAGAAATTTATTAAAACTAATTTTTAAAAAAAATAATTAATATAATTATAAAATCTCCAAAACTTATTAAAACATTAAATAATTACGTCATTAGTATCTCGGGTTGTTACAGTATATAAAGGATTTAGTGACACTTATAAGACCCTTTAGCAGAATATTAAAAAGTCACACTAAAGCTTTTAGCGACATAGGATCTAGTGACATTTCTCACAAATATCACTATAGACTATAGTGACAATTACATATGCCACTAAAGACCAAATTAAATGTCGCTAAATCACTTTATGGTGGGACTAAAATTAGAAATTATTAATTATTACACTAAAAATATAAATCAGTGGCTTTTTTTTAATGCCACTAAATCCAATGTCGCAAAAAGCTAAATTTGTTGTGGTGTATCTCCTCGTACTGAAAGGATTCATCAACGATTAACTACTCGAGCCAGAGTATTTGTAAAACGTCTCTCATATTCTATCCCAACTAGAATACGCAGAACTCATATGCACTCGCTCAATCGAAGTTGCTAAATCTTGAAAATAAGCTACTTTACCCATGCACTTAAGAATCTAACAAGTTCTAATAACCTTGGACATAGTTTACCCTTCATCTCAAATCTTATCACTACTCTTAGTTTGTGAACTTGAAGGAATACCTCATCCTAGCTTGAAACTCAATAAGTCTACATCGCTAATCATCATAGCTCTAAGTTTTATCTTACGGTGCTTTTTACCTCTTACGTATCATTTGAACCTTGTGCAATCATGTCCTAAATCAACAGTGGTCCCAAACATACAACATTAGAGCTACAATAACAACTATGATCATATAATGCTTCAAACATTGTCAACTCTATTATGAAGAAACTATTGTTATACGAAACTCAATAAAATCTATCGAATCGTCCCAAGAAATGCCAAAGTGACATAACACATATTTGTAACATATCCTCAAATGTTTGAACTGTCCTCTTAGTATGTCCGCCCAATCGAAGTTGCTAAATCTTGGAAATAAGCTACTTTACCCATGCACTTAAGAATCTAACAAGTTCCAATAACCTTGGACATAATTTATCCTTCATCTCAAATCTTATCACTATTCTTAGTTTGTGAACTTGAAGGAATACCTCATCCCTAGCTTGAAACTCAATAAGTCTACATCGCTAATCATCTTAGCTCTAAGTTTTATCTTACGGTGCTCTTTACCTCTTACGTATCATTTGAACCTTGTGCAATCATGTCCTGAATCAACAGTGGCCCTAAACATACAACATTAGAGCTACAATAATAACTATGATCATATAATGCTTCAAACATTGTCAACTCTACTATGAAGAAACTATTGTTACACGAAACTCAATAAAATCTAGCGAATCGTCCCAAGAAATGCCAAAGTGACATAATACATATTTGTAACATATCCTCAAATGTTTGAACTGTCCGCTTAATATGTCCATCTATATTCCTTTTATTGTTCGCTTGAACATAACAATCAACTTCCGCTAATATGAGAAGGAAATTTAGGTCACTTTAAACAATGAGCTAAGAAAATTAAGATTTTTGTAGTCTACTAGGTTTGCAATCTTGCAAAGGTTAAATCTATCCAAAGAACTAAGATATAACCATAAACTTCCCCTAATATGAGAACGACTTCTAGGCCACTTTAAACAACGAGCTACGCAAATAAAGATTTCCTTAGCCTGCTAGGGTTGCGATCTTGCAAGGGTTAAATCTATCCAAAAAACAAAGATCTCTTAATTTCTTACAACAGTTAATATAACCTCCTACCAGTCAACTGTAGTCACAAAAACTTTATATAGTGCAATATTACACACATAATTTGATACAACTCACAAAACACAAAATTTCAACTTCCATGATAGTCAACCAATGTACACATCTCTAAGAACAGCCTACAGCCCCAAAACTTTTCCTTATTAAATGATAACCCTCTCAATCTTGAAACCATTTTTTGTTACTTATTGTTTTGCTTTCAACACAACCTTTAGCTAGACACTCCCAAGACATTATATATCTCATAACATAAAACCTTGAAATGTAACAAGAAATTGCTAATTCTTAGGTTTTTCATTAGAGTACTCTCTTCTCTAGACTATTATATATCTCATAACATAAAACCTCTACGGAGAATGGATATGCGAGCGGAACATGAACCCGAGTTGGAGTATGACTCCTATTTTGTTTAGATCTCTTTCTTGTATTTGAGAGACTATTAGTTTAGTTGTTTAGGTTTGGACTATTTTAAGGATGTAATTTGAACTTTGGACTTATTTCGATTTGGTTTTAATTTTTCTTTATTTTAGACAGTTAAGACTTTTGTTATATTGCTTTGGTTTTGGTTCAAGTATTCTACTTGGACATTGATTTATCCGTTAAGTAACGTCTTAATTGTGTTGGCAAAATTAAACTTCCGCTTGATTAGTAATAAATTCCGATTAGTGTTGTGCTTCATAATTCAAGGAGGTTACATATACAACTAATCTATTATGTAATTCTACAACTAACAAATTCTAATACACACAAGCGACCAAATCTCCAATCGAAGAGGCTTCTAAACATTCTCACATCACCTCTGATGTCCCTTTGTTCCCGGCTAGTAAGGATCTACCAACAATCCAAAAGATAGGAAACAACAAGGGTTCAGAATTAACTGAATAAGAAGAAGCTATCAAAAAATATAATAAATCAAACAAAAGATCTAAAAGCAACATCAGTCCTAAATCTTTGTGTCGAACTAGGAGTCTAGTTGAGAGGAACCCCGTAGCTCTTAAGGTTATTTCACTTTGGGGTGAAGCTAGTCAATATCTCAATGACAACTCGCCTCAAATATAGGGACAAGGGAAAAATGTCAATGGCCAGCTCGTGAGCAAGATCCATGGGCCTATTACAATGTCAGCATGAGTAATCAACAAGTTTGACTCAATAATTGGCAATATTAAAGAATTTTAGTAAAACTATTTTTAAGAAAAATGGTATGGCTTTCTGGCCCAACCCTAAGCGACTACCATTATTCATCTACAACGTTGCTTCAACGCTTCGAGTCCAGTCCACAGCTATGAACTAGAAGGGTTCCTTAGCGAAATCGTCTCCTGAAGCATAACACTAAACATTATATCAACATGGTGTATTTGATGCTATTTTACCAACATATAACTTATTACATCGCTTGCTAAAACTATCTCTTGCTAAAACTGAAGCTTAACCAATACTCTTGTTTAAACATTTCTAATAATCATAATCGTACATATTTTAATCCTTAGTTCACAATTTACATTTTATAAAACCCACAAGTCATTCAAGCCCACAATCGATAATGTTCATCAAGAACTAATAATCCATCTAAAATCTTATATCATCTAACATTTAGTTCTTGACAAGTATCCATCTAAATTTACAAGGGTAGGCAACAACTTTTTTTTGCGTCTAACAAGGAGGCAATCACAAATTTTTTGGATCTTCAATCAGAAATTGAGGCTACTGTGTTATTATCTTTTCTTGATAAAATTTCAGACTAATATGGGAAAAACTAAAATTGATTTCTTGTTGTTGATTTCGAACAACAAATAAGCATTATGACTGCAATTTAATGAAAATTCTTAAGGCATTTAAGAAGGATAATGGCTGTTTCCTTTCGAAATTATCTAAGCTCATGAAATTAGTGTTTGAAAAGGGTAATATTAAGAAGATGATGAATAATGTTGGGATATTGAAATTTTTTATTTTTAGAAAAATTATGAAATTATAAGAAAAACATAAAATAAAGAAAAGAAAAGGAATTAAATAAGATTTTATTATTTCAATTCTTAATATTTGTTTCCAACTTTTCAACTCTAAAATATTAACTTCTTAAATGTTACATGTACATACATGTCAAATTAGATCATTTGTGAGTTATCTTGATGGCAAATGAGATTTAACTGTGAGACGAGTTGAAAGAGGGTCGAGTCAATTACATATCGCGGGTCATTGTATATTGGCTTATGTTGGATACCTATCAGGCTAAATTTAGGCTCTGACTTAATGGCTAAAAATGTTTTTTCATTCATTATGAAAATGGTTTTTTTTATCACCACCTTTTGACTTTTGCATAGTAAAAGGAATAATGGTAAGATCCAAAGCACCAAAAGAATTAGGATGGACCAATGAAAAACATGTAATCCACACATTCCTTTTAGCGATCTTATTACGGCTAACTTGAAAGAAAAAATCTATCATCAGGAATAAAAGAGTGAAAGGAAACAACCTCCATTTAGAGATGTAGTAGAAATAACAACGGCACCGAGAAGAGAAGAAACAACATGCTTTTTCTTGGAAAGACTAGTAGCAAAAGGTTTATCAGAGAAAGTATAATTCTTCTTATTACCTTTACCTTAACTATCGAAATTTTTGACTAAAAGAAAACATTTGAGAAACTTAACAGGTTTTCACGAATCAGAATTGACTGCAGTACTACTTATTCATCATCAATCAAGAATTTGATTTGTTGGAGAAAGAGAGAATAACGGGGCATATCAACAACAACCTAAGCAACCTAAATTTTGATCTTAGCAAACATAACATTATCAAAGCGAACAAAGGACACAAGCATATTAGGAATCTTATGGGTAGCATTATCACCTTAAATTTTAAGTAGGCTAGGAAGTCAAACCCATATAGGAATGGAGTGAAACCAACTCAAACTAGGATCAGGATTATGACCGTGTTTCTGTAAAACCAAGGGATGTCTATAAAAGGTTACCACTTTGTCCTATGACTTTGTATCTGTAAGAAATTGAGTCAAAAGAAAATAGTAATAGACCCTGATTCATCAAGCAACTACACTAAA
>CM033453.1:6970874-7022605 GCA_019425755.1 Amaranthus cruentus
TCTCATCTCCGTTCTTCAGCTAGTTGATTCTGGACTTTTGAAGGAGGGCTTTTTCTTCTATTTTTCTCCATTTGCGAACCTGGCTGGAAGCCTCTTTCTCCTGGCATTGATGCTCCTCATTTGCTGGGTCAACCTGTAATTGAGTTTGAGCAGAGTCCAACGTTTCCTCCCACTTTGTTATTTTATCCTCAATTCCCGCAAATTCTCTGGTGTGAAGCTTCTTCAACCCACTCTTCACATTATTCATACAGTACCAAAATTTCTGTAGCCCTGAGCCTTTTACACTGATGTTCCAGGACTCCTGTACTGTAATGAGGAAGTCCTTGTGATCACAGAGGTAATTAAAGAAACGAAACGGTTTTTTCTGCTGATGCGGGGAACTATCAAGCTTAAGGATAAGAGGAGTATGGTCCGACGTCTGGGGGTTGGCATACGTGACACTGGTCTGGCTGAAGGAAGATAGCCATTGGAGATTTCCAATTGCATGATCTATCTTTGTCAGAATCCGCTTATCACCACATTCTCTATTCGACCAGGAGTAGAAGTGCCCACGTTCTCTGATTGGGTGGAGCTCTTTATTATCTAGCCACTGTAACATGTCCTGCGTCTCGTAGGTAGAAACCTGGGAACCATTCTTTCTGTGCTCTTCTTTGTATATAGCGTTGAAGTCTCCAATGTATAAGCAGGGGGAGTTGAAATCAGTATTTCCCAGCTCTTGCCACAATTCTCTCCGATCTCTTACATTGTGCAACCCGTAAATGAAAACAATATGAAAGCTTTGGTTGGAATTAATTGGAGTGACTTTAGTAGCAACGAATTGTTGGTGGCTACTACACTCCTCTAGTTTGCAAAGGTCTTGACGCCAACCTACCCACACGCGGCCCTTCTCATGGTGATTGTAATTAGCAATCCATTTCCATTTATTTCCCAGCTTTTGTTGAATTTTAGTGGCTTTTTGGCTCTTTACTTTGGTCTCCAGCAAACCTACAATATTAACACTGTTAGTAGCAAGGAAGTTTTTAACCTCCTTGGTTTTTGCGGGGCTATTCATGCCCCTCACATTCCAAGTCGCAATAATCATTGCTTCGAGGGAATTAAGGGGTTCCCGTCCCCATATTGTGTTTATCAAACATAGTAGCCCCTCCTTTATCATCCATTTTCTCAAGTCCGTCATTTCTACTGCTGCTGTCATTTCGCACCCTCCTTGCCACCTTCCCCGGAGCAACCGGTGTCCACCCACTCTCCTCTAGGTCCTCCGAGTCTCCACTGTTTTGCTCCTCATCAAACTGACCTGTGCAGCCCTCTGTGTTGCTGTACAGAACAGTAGGGATTTGAGCATTTTCAAACTGATCTGTGCAGCCTTCTGTGTTGCTGTCCAGAACAGTAGGGGTTTGAGCACTTTTAAACTGGCCTGTGCAGCCTGCTGCTGATTCATGTACACTGGAGTCAGTATCTTTGTGATACTCTGGTGTTTCAAGAATGTCAGTGGTATTGATTTTATGCTTGAGCTCCTCGACAGTAGATATACCAAGTATAAGCCGGGCAATGTCTTTGGGAATCCACTTTTTATTGTCTCCTTTCGACTTCCCTTCTTCATTTATTTTACTCGTATTATTACCCTCAAGATTATTATCTTCCTTGCACTCATGCCCTATTTTGTGACACTTTTGACAATAGAACGGTCGCCATTCCGGGATGGCTTTTTGGACAAATTCCTTTCCTGATTCGTCTCTTACTTTGATCTCCTTGACGAACTCTTGTGTAATGTCAACTTCCACAAGAACCCTAGCATACGATACCTTAAGTTGTTTAGCCGTGCACTCATCAGCTAGCACTGGTACCCCAACCGCACTCACAATTCTACTTAAGGTTTCAACTCCCCAGCAATGGAGTGGTAAACTAGGTAATCTGATCCACACCGGTATAACCCTTATAATTTCCTCATGAAAATCAAAGTTACTACTCCATTTTTTGACTACCATAGGAGCCCTATTCAAGAAGTATGGTCCTCCATTCAGAATGTCTGAGCATTCTTGTTCATTGGCAAATTTCAAGACAAAATATCCATCTTCATGGGCATGGATGACAGGCATATTGACATAAGTCCAGTGTTTTTTGATATAGCCTCTAAGAATGTCAATTGAAATGTTTCCTCCTACCACATATACTACAACAGCTGATTCCCAAATACTAACTAAATCAACAACATCATTCGATTCAATTTGGACTACTTGTTGGCCATTTTCAATCAAAGGTGGTATAAATTTAAGATGCATTCCAATTGTAGATTTTGGAAGAGATACCTTGTCCCTCCAAGAGGGTTGCTGTGTCAGTTTTTGAACTTTCTGGGCTGCTTCAGCTCCAACCTCAGATGAATTGGGTGTAAGTGCTGGAAATTCCACTTCGAAATTGGTACTGGCTTCATTATGCTCCTCCACTACTGGACTGATCTGGTTGTTCTGCATCATTTTTATTTGAGATTGCAACTGCTCCAGTTGCTTCTTCAAACTGACGAATTCCACCTTCCCAATTGCTGCGCTTTCATTTTCCAAACCCTCTGCATCTGAATTCGAATGACTGCCCTCAATTTCGTTATGGTCAGTTATCTTAATTGGACCACTACATATATTATCTTCCCTTTCCCCAGTCCCAATTGGAACCCTAACCTCAGATTTCCCAGAGTTGCTTCGAGTAACAATTGTTGATTCCCTCATCTCTTCTCCCCTGCCTCTCCCCCCTCTTCCTCTAATTGCCCTGCCCCCTTCCCAGAGTTGCTTCGAGTAACAATTTCATGTATTTTATATATATATATATATATATATATATGACTATATATATATATATATATATATTATATATATAAAATATGTATATATAATATATTATTTATATTATATATATTTATATATATATTATATTATATATATACATATATATATATATATATATATACATATATATATTTTACATATATATATATAATATATATATATATATATATTATATAAAATATATATATATATATATAATAATATATATATATATAATATAATATATATATGTAATATATATATATATATACATATATATATATACATATATATACATATATATATATACATATATATATATATATATATATATATATATATATATATAAAAAGGGAGGATCCATTGAGAAGAGGTCTCAAAATGAGAAGGATAAGAAGGATTTATAGCCATTGATCTTATGAAAATCTAACGGGTGAAAATCATCTTTCTCGTCGATTTTCTTCTCCATTTTATGTTATGATTTAAGGTTACTATATTTTTAGAAAATGATACTATGTTATGATTAAAGGTTACTATGTTTATTTTAAATAGTTACGATGTTTTGTATAAGATTAAGAGAAGACAGTAACTATACATAATCATAGTAACCCTTATTCATAACATAGTATCTTTTTCTAAGAACATAGTATCTTTATAAAATGTAAAAAACTGGTCTGGATTAGTTAGCTCCTTGCACGCGGTTCATTAGCTCCTTGCACGCGGTTCAGCATATTTTTTTTACCCAGCTTTTTACATTTTATAAAGATACTATGTTCTTAGAAAAAGCTAATAAATCTTGATGATTGTTTCGACCGGATTTTCAAATGAATTATCGCATAAAGTTAATGCAATGTCCGTTTTTTAAAAAATAACTTTATGATATGTAAAATTGATGTTAAGTATCTCTTTCTATCTACGTGCCGTAAAATAAGCGAATAAGTACTAATTTTGACCGGATTTCTTAAAGAGTGATAAGGATAATCCTTACGTCCGTTTCCTGAAGATATATCGTTATGGTGGTTATTAAAGTGCTAAAGCACAAGGGTATCATTGGTAACTAGGAAAGTCAAAGGTGATTAGGGATAGTCAATGAAAGTCAAAGGTAATTAGTAAAGGTTAACGGTCATTTAGGTCTCAATGGCATTGACTTTGATAATTTGAAGGTTGTAATTCGTAAAACTTAAATTTTACGACTGTAATTCGCAAAAGCAATAAATTTTAAGGTTGTAATGCGCAAAATAATCTTAATGTTTATAAAACTAAACTAATTTAATAAAAATTAAATAATACTTTATATAATTAGGATGCGTTTGGGAACACACATTTCATTTCAAATTTTGGATTTCAATTATGAAATCATAATTAAGAATTTGAGGATGACAAAGATTGGAGTGTCATTCTCAAATCCTTATTTTAATTAACTACTTTTATAACATTAGTGGATTTGACTCAAATTCAATTATTTTCCAAACACTAAATTTAAGTCAAATCCATATTTGCAATTGAAATCATTATTCCCAAACATACCATTAATTAATTTTAAGAGCAATTTGCGAATAACAATTTTGAAGTTTAGATATTTGCGAGTTACAGGCTTAAAGTAATTTTATTACAATTACTGCCACCAAAACATCAAAGTCTACACCATTCAGGCTAACTGACCGTTGATCAACCAAAATGAGTTTGACTAGCCTAAATGGTCATTGACTATTAATATTTACCTTTATCAGTAATCGCCTTTGACTTTCCTAATTACCAATGACACCCTTATATTAGCACTTTAACGTCGTTTTTACCCGTCATAACAATATTTTTTCAAAAAACAGATGTCGTGATTATATTTATGAGGTAACTCTTTTAAAAATCCAGTCGAAACAAATATTTATTCATCTATTTTCGGACACGTAACCAAAAAAGATATTTAATGTTGTTTTTACCCATCATAACGATATTTTTTTTTAATCGAACGTCATAATTATCCTTATGGGATAACTCTTTTGAAAATTCGGTCGAAACAAGTACTAATTCAACTATATTTGGGCACATAGGCAAAAAAGATACTTCAACAATCATTAACTAATTTGAGACTAAATAAAAATAAATTATGATAATTCTTTAAAAAACTCATTTGTTTGTTATTCAAAAAAAACAAGAAAAAACTCATTTGTTAAGGCAAATAAATGCATCATTATTAATATTGATTGATTATTTTGTAATAATTCAAACAAAACTTATAAATTGTAAACATAACTAACTTATTGCCATATGCATAATAATTTCGATGATTGTTTGAAGATATATGATCTAAATTTTACCAACGTCTGCAATTGTTAAAATCAGTATGAGTTTAACATTATTATAAAAACTATTAGCAATTGAGTATAATCCTTACATCTTTCGACGGATCAATGACTTTGTGATTCTCCTTAATATGTAGTAGAAAGTTTTGTTTATTAGACAATTTCTCTTAGAATAATACTTTTTCTG
The DNA here is from genome assembly GCA_019425755.1 of Amaranthus cruentus. Classification (NCBI taxonomy): domain Eukaryota; kingdom Viridiplantae; phylum Streptophyta; class Magnoliopsida; order Caryophyllales; family Amaranthaceae; genus Amaranthus; species Amaranthus cruentus. Next base: position 6,976,173 of record CM033453.1, read on the forward strand.
TTCCGAAATACTTGCTACATTTTGTTTTTAGGTACTATTTATCGTTTAAGCTTATTTTATATATTGCGGCTAATATGTAAGTAATAATATAGTCAAGTGGGTTCTTGTTTAAATCGTCTAATCGCATACTTTCATAATATAAACTTTTTATAATTTTTAAATGTGTATAATTCGACATATAAATAAACAAAATAGTACATTGGATTGCATAAAAGTTAAATTTAGCAAGTATTATGGACCGGAGGAATTGCTATTAGTATGTCTCTTTGGTATGTTCTACATTAAAAATCCTTATTATATGCATATTATGTTCAATTTAACAAAATCTGATATGATTTAAATGTTAAATGCAAGTATACTACCTTTAATGTGAATTCAAATACTCTTTCACTGATTGCCCTTGTAATAAGTTTATTATGTGGGTTTCTCCTAAAACGAGCTTGACCCTTATCATAAATTAAAATCTATAAAGTATAAATAAAATTAAAAACTAGGTAATGAAACGAGTAAAAGACTGACATGTAGAAGGCAAAGAACAAGAAGACCAACGACTAAGCCATAAAGTATTAGTAGTCTAGGACACGAATAAGGCGTCTTTACATACCCCTATCCTTGTCAGGTCTGCAGAGAGGTATAATTCATGCAAGTCATTCTTTATTTGTTTTTCACACATTCTCCTAGGTCTTTATCGACTTCTCTTAAGATCCACTATGTTATTTTCGATCCTCTTCATAGGCGCGTCAAAACTCTTTCCACACATGTCCTAACTCCTAACCATCTTAAGGTGTATTATGCGTGTTTTATAGGGAACAAGGACGATTTGTAATTTCAGTAAAGCTATGACACAATATAAAAGTGACGATAATTCATAAAATAATCTATATGTTCCTTAAATTTGGTCACGTAATCTTTTAGATGATGCAATATTTTATTGAATAATATATTTATGGTGGAAAACTAGAAATATTAAAATATAGTTATTAAAATAAGATTGGGAATCTCAATTATTAAACAAATATTTAAATAAAGTTAGTAAGAAAATCTAGGAACCATAAACAATATAAAAATATTAAAGTTAGTAGAAAATATAAGAGTATTATAAGCATTAATTATAAAATATTAAAATGAGGATAAACAAGATTAATTATATTCAAACTTTATGATGTAAATAGAAATAATTTTTATGCAACAAACAAATAAAATAATTCGAATAGCAAATTATGGTATCAACTTTAAAAAAAATGAAGTGAACTCCCTCCGTCTCATATAATTTGAAGCAAAGAGAAAGTTATTGTTTTTTAATAAAAAGGTAGATAATGGTAATAAATGAAGGGAAAATTTGCTCAAAATAATCTCAACTATTACTCATTGGTCAAAAATAATCCCAACTATTAATTATTTTTTAATAATCCCAACTATTCTCATAATTTGTTGAAAACATACCCACCTCCCTTTTAAACGGCTGCAACAAGTAACTTTTCCACTTTTTTCTTTTTTATTTATCAATAGATGAAGGGGAAAGGTTAATTTTGAATAGTCTAGTAAGAAAAATAAAAAAAAAAAGTGGAAAAGTTACATTTTCCAGCCGGTAACAAGAGGATGGGTTCAACAAATTATCAGAATAATTGGGATTATTAAAAAATAATTGATAATTAGGATTATTTTTGGCCAACGGGTGATAGTTAGAATTATTTTGAGCAAATTTTCCTAACTGAAGAGAGAATGAATTGTGTGGTTGAAATTAAAAGAGAGTTGAAATGTATAGATGAGATTAAAAAAAAGTGGTGGGTCATACTCTAAAAATAGAAATGATACAGATTAAGTGAGACGTGCCAAAATAAAAAATGTTGTAAATTAAATGGGACGGAGTCACGAAGGGAGTATAATTTTTTTCAAGTAAAATTTATATTAGACAAAGGGAGGATAAAGAAGGAGGAAATCACCCATATATAATAGCATTTGATAGTGTAAAAGTTTTATGATTTAATTTATTATTTTAATTTTTTATGAGTATTTATAAAATTACAGTGATTGATTAGAAATTTTTTGGACGGTAGAAAATGACTTAAGCTAAGAATAAAAATTTTTCATCAATCACTGTGATTTGTAAATCAATATATAAAAAGACAAAAAAAATAATAACAAAATAAACAAAATCAAAATTGATAGATTAAAATAACAAAACTGTCACTCTATTAAATCCTACTTCTTCCGTTTCATAATACTTACTACTGATTATGACATGCTCCCACACAACATGTCACACTCGTTCGCAACTACTTTTTTTGTTCCGTTTTAGTTGGACCATAGGGGTTTGACACATAATTTAAGGGTTGTCAAATCAGTATGGTAAAAGTAGGGATAATGTATGATTGATGGTGATATGTGAGGTAGAAATAAAAAAAATTATTATAAGTAGATGGTGGTTGTGAGTTGTGGTTATATTAAATAATTAATGGGATGATGTATGATTGATGGTGATATGTAGGGTAGGAATAAAGTGAGATAAAATAAGTAGATTATTTTTGCCAAAAATAGTAATGTTGCAAGTAATATGAAAATTCCAAAAACGGTAAATGCTGCAAGTAAAATGAAACGGAGGAAGTATTATGAAAGCGATGAAGTACAAAATAAGACTTAAGAGTGATTTCTATCTTCACAAATACTTCAACTGCTAAAAGTAAATACTCCCTCCAATTCAGCACTAACGTCTCATTTGCTTTTTGGACACTATTTATCTCTTACTCTTAATTTGTATTTTATTATAAATCTATAAGTTAAAACATAGTAATGTGGGATCTTTTATGATTCGTCACAATGTAAAGATTATCCATATCAACTTTTTATAATTTTTTAATTACGCAGAATTAGAGATATTAATAATTGAATAAGCACATTGGATAAAGTGCATAAAATGAATAAGACATTAGTGGTGAATTGGAAGAGGCAGTATTTACTAAGATCTTCTCTACTAAGAAAGGGTAAAAGAATCAGCTTGGGAATTATCAATATAATATTTCATCCGTTCCATAATACTTGCTACATTTTACTTTTTTACGCAGTCCAATGCATAATTTTGATCATTAATATCTTAAACTACACTTAGCTAAAAATTATAAAAATTAAGTATTATTAAAGTATACAATTAGACGATTCAAACAAGATGACACTTGACTATATTTCTTCTTACACATTAGTCGTTATAAATAAAATAAGCTCGAATAATAAATAATACCCAATACTCATAAGTAAAATGTAGCAAGTATTTCAAAACAGAGGAAGTGAGAGTAATAAAGTCAAAACCAATGATGATGATGTATGATGAGTCCAATTTGACTATCAAACAAATTTCAAGCGTTGGATCACTATATATTGATTGTTGTGAATCTCAAGGTAGATATAGTCATATCTAGTTCGACACGTAGATTATCTCTAAACATAGACATCTCTTTGAAATCATTTTACTTTTAATTTCTTACGTATTCATTCTGCCATTTTGATCGAGAAGATAATGACGAAATCTGACGTTTCACGATGTCCCACATGTAGCTTACGTAGTTAGTAGAGATCTCTACCACCAATAAGTAAAATCCTCGTCGACACATAAGATAAAAGTTTAAAAATAAATAGGATCGTCTCTCACATTTTAATAGTCGTAGGACAAAAAATGAAACTTTTCTTGTTTCCTTTAGTTGTAAGTTGTAATATTGGCAAAAACGATACTATTCATTTATCATTTTTAATTTGTGATTAGTTTTTTAATTTATTTATAGGTTAAAATATAGTCGAGTGATATCTTGTTTGATTATTAATATCAGATTTATATAATTTTTTATTATACATAATTAGAGATATTAAGGATTAAGAATTGAATTAGTACATTAAACTGCGTGAAATAGCAAATATTGCAAGTAATTGGAACGGGTGAAGCATATGGCCCTTATAAGAGTCTATTTTCCTACTCAGATACTACTTTGTGAGGGCTATTAGGAGTGTCGTATAAGAGGCTATTCCCATAATATTGCAAAATAAAAGCATAAATCCAATTTATATTATAGGAAAAAATAATTTCTACTCAAACCATCCATGTCCGATATATCTTTTTAAAATAAAAATTTCAGAGTAAATTGTCATCTAAAAATGGCGATTTTGTAATTTTACCAAAGCAAAATGCATAAACTATGAGGCACATGGGATTTGATTCTAGAACATCTTAGTTGTATTTCCTCCGTTACATAATACTTGCTATATTTAACTTTTTTACGCAATCCAATATACTATTTTGTTCATTTATATATCGAATTATACACATTTAAAAATTATAAAAAAGTTTATATTATGAAAGTATGCGATTAGACGATTCAAACAAGATCTCACTTGACTATATTATTACTTACATACTTCCTCCGTTCCATAATTATTTATTAATCTAATTTATCCAATGGTGAAAAACTATATTTTTTTACTTACCATTGAGAGTGCTCCAATGTGTAGATTAAGATTTGCTACTCAAGGGTACATATTACTCCTTATATCTCTCTTGTTTCCAACGTTCTGAAATACTCACTACATTTATTCGTTTTGGACACTATTTATTATCCAAGCTTATTTTACATTTTGTGGCTAATGGGTAAGGAAAAATATAGTCAATTGGGATCATGTTTGAATCGTCTAATCGCATATTTTAATAATATAAACCTTATATACTTTTAGATGTGTATGGATCAATATATAAATGATTAAAATAATACATTAAATTGCGTAAAAAGTCAAATATAGCAAATATAGTGAAACGGAGGAAGTATTTTACGCCACTTTTCTTTTTATTTTGTCCCTCTCATTTTATTCCCTTTTTCTTTTTGGTAATGGTCCTATTTTTATCCTTTTAATCTCATTCACAAACTTATTACTCCCTCCGTCTCCTAATATTCTTCTCATTTACTTTTTGCACAATTTTCAAAGTAAACTTTGATTCTTAATATCTCTAAATACGCATTATAAAAATTATAAAAATATATATAAATAAGTATACTTTAAGACGAATCTAACAAGATCTCACATGGATATATTTTATCATCTATATATGTCTTAAAAATCTTAGTCAAATTTCTCTTTCTAAAATAGAATATTCTAAAGGAAAATTTGATTCTAAACGTATGACCTTTGCATCATTTGTTTCTGAAGGTACAACTAACGTTTTTCTTTTAAAGATTTGAACTTTGGGGGGTCTCCACATCTAAAGATGTGAATGACCTGTTACCAGTTGAAATTTGAAAAACGCTTAACTTCGCCAGTTTACCTTTGATTCCCACCTGTAAAAGCTCTCCCTCCCTCCATTCATTGCACAACCATCATCATCAACCATTACTCCTCTCTAAATTCTGTTCCTCCTTGTCTCCATTTCTTCTCTATAAAATCTGACCAAATCCACACCTAAGATATCACTCAGGAGGTAGCATTGAAGAAGATTGATGTGCAGGAAAGGGGCAAGTCAGTTTGTTTGGCTTTTTTTGGCCTCAAGTTTCTTCCATATTTGGCTAATGTAATGCTTTATATATGCACAATCTGATTGTTGTTTTCTTTTTCTTTGTAAATTTTGTAGAAAATGGATAGTAAATTTACGTTCTGCTACTGATTTGGTGGTAAATTTGTTGAAGAAAATGTTGGTGTTGGTATGTTGGGGGTATGGGTAGAACTTTTGAGGTTAATCTTGTTGATTTATGCTTGAAGTACTTGTTTAATTTGGGTGAAATGTGTGTAAATAGTACAATTATTGAGGGTATGTTTTACTGTGTTCCTGGTGATCCATTGAAAGATGGTTTAAGCAAAATTCTAGTTGAAGATGATGCTTTTCAATTTGGACAAACTGCTATATTGAACAGATTTGTTGATGTGTATGTGTTGGGAAAGATTCCAGTGTCTCCCTTTTCCATTATAGGAACCTTTTTTTGTTCAAACCTGAGTTTCATTACCTATTGATAAGCCATCCTCCTCCATTATTAATGAAACCACACAAACACTAGATCTAGGTATAAATGAGTTACCCACAGGAACCAAAAGTAACACCAAAGGTAAAGTACCTTGTAGATATGTGGAGTTAGGAGAGAGTAGTAAAGAAGCTAATGAGGATGATGAGGAGATTGTAGGTGCAGAAGCTGATATTTTGTTACATGAGAATGAGTTTTTGAATAAGGAAGATGGGGTTGAAGAATCAAGTGATGAGAAATTTGTACAAGCTAGAGAAAGAGTTAAGAGTGCTTGTTTTAGATTGGCTCAAACTAGTAAACAGGTTCAATAGGAAGTTGTTAAGGGTTGTTTAGCTAGCATTTCAAATGAATCAGTTGAGGTTGAAGAACCTCAACAAGTCAACACATCTGAATATGAAGACAGTGAGGAAGAGCAAGATAGTCCTGTCTCTTCAGATGATGAGGCTGCATGTGATATAAGAAAGAAGAAGACGGGTTTGTGGTTCCTTAGAACACACATTTCAAAACATTTCAATGGGTTGTAGGTCAAAAGTTTGGTAGCAAGACTTTCTTTAAGCAAGCTTTAGCAATATTAAATATGTTATTTATCAAGGTAGGAATATAGGTATTAGGTCAAGCAACAAAAAGTTTGGTCAAAGAACAGTAGTTAGATGTGTTGGTGACTGTCCATTATATATATATGCTAGTTGAGATAGCAGGAGAGCAACCTTTGTTGTGAAGTTTGTGCATAGTAAACATAGCTGTTGTAGAAACATGGAAAAGAACAAACAAATGAAAGCAAAGTGGGTTGCACATCAGTTAGATGTGTTCAGGACAAGACCACATTGGCCAGCCATAGAAATTATGGAAACTGTTAAGAGGGCTTTTGGTGTGATAGTGAAGAGAAAATTTTCTTATGAAGTTAAGTACAATGCTCACAGGCTGCTTCATGGGATTATGATAGAGCATTACAACAAGTTTGGGGTTTATGTGCATGTCCTTCAACAAACATGCCCTACATGTTTGATTGAGCTTGTTAGTGATCTAGCTCCTTCAGATGTACAAGTCTTGAAGAGACTACATGTTTGTTATGAGGGTTTGAAGCAGAGCTGGATTGAAGGTTGTAGGAATGTGATTTGCATAGATGCTTGTTTCTTAAAGACATTCTTAGGTGATCAGTTGTTAGTTGCCATTAGAAGGGATAACAATGACCAGATGTTCCCAATATCTTGGGTAGTTGTTAAAGGGAAGAATAATGAAAACCGGGGGTGGTTTTTTAGTGGCTTACAGAGCTATTTGGGATTACGTACTGGACAGGATGTTGTGATTATATCTAACGAACACAAGGTATGTATATTCTCCTTTCAGTTTTGTTAAATTTTTGTATTGCATCTCACTTATTAATATCTGTTATTTATTTTGATTATGAAGAGTATTATTAGTTGTGTTGCCCAAGTTCTTCCTTTGGTAGAGCACCAACACTGTGCAAAGACATATTTATGCCAATTGGCATAAGACATTCAAAGAGGATAAGTTGAAGATGATTTTTTGGAGGGCAACAAAGGCATAGAATGTTGCTAATTATGAGTAAGCTTTGGAGGAGATGTGTAGCACCCCGGCCCCTCGAACGGAGACTGCAGACTGGCACCACAGACCAACACAAGTCTTTCCAGCGCATTTTGGCCTCACTCGTGCGCAACCGGGAAAACTTCCCAGGAGGTCACCCATCCTAAGATTGCTCCCCACCGAACACACTTAATTGTGGAGTTCTTAGCAAATGGGGTCCCATGAAAAGAAGATACACCTAGTTGATATGAATAGTCTATCAATCCCTTTTCAAGCAAAATCTAGAGTATCATAAGATGGGTAAGATTGATGAGAGTGTTGTGGAGGGATTTAAGAGTTACAATTCATCCTGTTTTTGTAGAGCATTCATGAAAACAAGTAGTAGGGTAGATGTTATTGTTAACAATATGGCTGAAACATTTAATGTTTACATCATCAATGCTAGGACAAACATGTTATGTCCATGTTGGAGGGCGTTAGGACAACTGTGATGCAGAGGTCGTTTGTGAAGAAGAGTGAAGTGGAGAAATGGAAGTATAATTATGGTCCTAGGGTGATTCCAAGGTTGGAGAAAGAGAAAGAGGATGCTAGAGGTTGTGATGCAATTCCATCAACATCCACAATCTTCCAATGTACTTTTGCAATTGGAAATGTCCTATATGTGGATTTAGAACTGAAAAAATGTTCTTGTAGGAAGTGGGACTTGACAGGAATTCCTTGCAGACATGTAGTAGCTTGCATCTCATACCTTCATCAAAGAGTGGAAGACTACATTGATCCAATGTATACTAAGGAAAAGTATTTAAAGGCCTACTCATTCTCCATACCTCCAATTGAAGGCCCTAAGTTCAGGCCTAGGATGACTAGCTCTTTAATACCTCCAACCATTAAATTTGGTCTTGGAAGACCAAGAACTAAGCGCAGAAGGGATCCTCATGAGAGTTCCAAAAAACGAGGTAAATTGAGTAGGCATGGCACATAAATGAGTTGTGGAATTTGCAGTGAGAAGGGGCACAACAGGTGATCATTCCCAAACAAAGCTACAGCTGCTGCGAGGACTATAAATCTTAATGAGATCCCACGGAAAACTGAGACAGAATGTCAAGGTTCAACACATAGTATGTCAATGTCATCTGCTCAACCAATAAAAAATTAGGAGGCATGGAAGGAGTATAAGGAGTGGTGTAGGTGCAAGGGGAGGTAGATTAAGGAGAGGAAGATCTGGACAACCTAGTCAAGCTTCTCAACCCAGTCAGTGTTCACATCCAACACAGGGATCAGGAACTTAATGATTCAAACAATGACCTTGTATGTAGTATATGCATGTATGTATAATAATGGTAAAGGTGTATTTTTTGGGAATTTATTATTTACAGTTGAATGCATTTGGCTTAATTAGGGGGGTGTATTTTGCTTAATCAATCAAACAATCCAGTTCAACAATCATATGAATGTGATGAAATTAGTTTGATGAAACTGATATTTTCTTACTTAATCAATAATTGTTACAAAACACTAGTTGCTTACACATTACATTACCATGTTCTTTTTACTTATGAATTTTAGTTCTTACAAAGGGCAATATACATTACAAAGACAACCCATGGCATACACAAGATTAGAAACAAGTTCTTCTCCTTAACTACTGCTTTCTTCAATTCCATTTTAAGGTTGTTAATTTCTACCTTGTATTTTTGTTTCTGGAGTAGGGCTTTGTGCATCTTGTAATCTGATTTTTTCTTCATCTCAGCCAAATCCTTCACCATCTGCTCTGTCTCTGTCAGTTTCAATTGCAAGCCCTTTTCTTGTGTATACACACATTCCTTTTCTCATTTGAAAAACGCACAATCATCGTTCTACAACAACAGAGACACAAAATTAGACCAATTAAACCTAAAAATTGATTAACCCTAAAAAATTAAATATACTTACAGGCCAATTAGGGCATCCATAAAACCTTTCTCCCAAGTTTGGACCCTTCCTAACTGTACGAAGTTAGCCTTGAAACCTTGATGACAGTGAATGTTGTGAGGATATGAGCTTCTCAAGGTTGAAGAAGAAGAAGCCATTGAAGACTTCTTGCTACTGCTTGGCTTCAACATTTAGAAGAATAAATAGCCTCAGCATAAGGATGGTAACGATTACTAAGGGTTAACATTTATCTGAACATCATTAGGTGCAGAGACCCCTCAAAGTTCAAGCCTTTAAAAGAAAAATGTTAGTTCGCATAATCGCACCATTAGAAGCAAATGAAGTAAAGTTCATACGTTTAGAATCAAATTTTCCTATTCTAAATGGGAAGAACATCAGAAAACGAAGGGAGTATTTGTTTACATCTTAACCATCTTTTCTATCATTCTCTTATTCTTCGACCCAAATTCCTTTTCTACTAAATTTCACTCAAAATATTTTGGATGCATTCTCATAAGGATGGAAAGAGTATTAAGTAATTGTACTTGTGAGAAAACAAGACAAAAAATTTAAATTGCTTGCATGATATTGATAGGAGAAAAATTATACTTCTTATGTTCCAAATTAGTTGCAACATTAGAAAAATAGCGATATTCATTCATCACTCTTAATTTGTGATTAGTTTTTTTTATAGGTTAAATATAGTCAATTGAGATCTTGTTTGATTCGTCTCATTACAAAGATTATCAATATAAATTTTTATAATTTTTTATCATACATAATTACACATTTTAAGGAATTAATTAGTGTAATGGACTGCGTGAAACAGCAATCGTCGTAAGTAAATTGGAACAAAGGAAGTAGATAAATACGAATTAAAGTAAGTATTTTTATTATAAAGTACTTTTACTATTATTTGGAGAATGATATGAGGCCATTTTGCCAACCCTTCCGTCAAGGTGTGGTTTAAGTGTCCACTGATGCAGTTTTGGTTTTGCTTTGGAAGCGAAGCTTACACTTGTTCACTAATTATTACGGTTCACCAGGGCCTCTTTCCTCCTCCCTTTTCTGCTCACTCGTAGGGGTCTGGACCCCCACAAAGGGGGAGGGATTACCATCGTTATAATATAGTGCTTTAGTTCTTCCCGTTCAAATAAGTTGTTACTTTGCAATATTTCGGTATAGTATTTATGCCAAAAATTTTAAAATATCTAATTTTATAAAAATGACTAAATATATCGTACTGTAGATAAAATATGAAATTTAAATGTTAATTAGTTTAAAATGTTAGTTTACTAGTGAATGATAAAATTGTAAGCGGCAAAAGTTTTGAATTTATCATACTAACATGTCATAATTTGTTTAAAAAAAGAAAGAGAAATCTATAAGAAAAGATAATGGTACATATGGAGCACATATAAAACAAGTATTAGGTGTATATGAGTTGAATAAAAACGTAGTTGTATATGAAAAAGGACCAACCAATTACAACCAACTAAATGAAACTTAAAATTATACTTGCATTTATATAACAATCACACAATCAAAGATTATTTAAATTGTAAGTCTTGGAATCTATATCTAATACTAAAAGTCTAAAACAGAGACCATCTAAGGACCTATATATGTCATTTTCTCATGATTTTAATTCGCACCAAATAACTAGAGTACTGAATGTGCTACTAGCTCAAATTGCTTTTAATAACTTCTATAATCCCTTTATTCAAGGAATTTATTACTTCAACATACAATATTGTAAACAAATTAAAAAGGTGGTTCAATATTTATAGTTGATAAAATTTGTTATAAATATATCCATTTTCACTAAGTATATATTTATTGTTTAATTTTATTTTCCATTGTTATGTATCATGGTACACATATTCCATTCATAGGCTTAAATGTAGAATACGCTTTTAATTACAACGAGAAAGTCTTAATAAATAACGATTATTTGTGAGGCTCATAAATCAACCTCATGTGGTAGGATGTGATAAGTTGAGAGTTTTGTTATTTTAATTTATCTTTTTTTATTTTGTTTATTTTAATATTATTCTTTTTGTCTTTTATAGTGATTTACAAATCAGAATTTTTGATATACAACAATTTATAGTTTGATAGAAAGCACTATATATATTAAAGTGTCCAGAATGAGCAATAGATAAAGAAAGATGTACTGTGTCATACTTTTGAAAATTAAGAGCATAAAAAATTTGATGTAGTCAATGTAAAAAATCTTAAAATAAAGAGAAAAAAATTTTAAACTAGTTAAGTCGGTCAACAATCAAACACACCTGATTTGTTGCAGGAGAGTTGATCAGGGTAGTAATTTCGACCCACTTAACCAAACAGGTTAGATTTAAGTTCCTATTTATAAATGACCCGAACACAAGATACCCAACATAATATATTTGAAAACACTACCTAACATTGCTTGATCTTGAAGTCTTGAACTCAAAAGGTAATATAGGTTGTTGACTTCCGGCTGCCTGGCTGAAATCTTGTCGATCTATCTGCAGGCTTCAGACTTGAGCTCTAGAACAATGGGCAATTAAAATTTTAATTTTCTTCGGGCATTAATATAATTTGCAGCCCTTTTAATTTTTTTTGCAACCCCTTATATATTGAACTTTCAAGATTGCCCCTGGTTAGTTTTCAAACCTTTAATCTCTGACATCTCTCTAAAAACTCTTTTCGAACACTCATTGAACTAAAACAAGCTAAAACTAAAAATCGAATTATTGTACCAAATGAGAATAATCACCAAAATGATTTGGTAAGCATCGATATTGATCGTTAATTTAAAAAAACGCGTGTTGAAATTTAATATATGTTCACCTTTTTTGCTAAAACTTTTAGGAAAAATTATTAGGAATAATCAAATCTATTTTTCATTACCTGTCAATAATCCCACATTTTAAAAATTAAATAATAATTCAACCTTTGCTTTCAATTTGTTGCCAATTGACCCTTTAAGAAAATGACCTGCTATATCAGGTTACCTCTCAACATCTTCTTCCTCCTTTATAATAATCCAACCTATTTCCCATTACCTGTCAATAATCCCACCTTTTGAAATTGTTTTTAATAATCCGACCTTTGTTTCTAGTTTTTTTCCAATAGACTCTTCAAGAATCTAAATGATCAAGGCTACAAAAACAAAATATCAACTTTGCCTAAATTGTAATTGTCTTTACATACATATCCCATCAGTTGTAGCTAACAAAAAATTATTCAAGAAGGATTAAGGCTACAAAATATCAACACTGCTTAATTAACTAGTTTGACAATTACAAAATGATTGGATAAGTTTGCCATTTACAAAATGCCTTAACTATAAGTACATAACAAAAGTAATTACATTGCCTAACATGATTTGTAACTCAAGTTACTACACATTCTTTGATACACTTGAGGTAGATGCTTGCCTTGAACAAATTACCGCTTCTTCAGATCAACAACTAAGGTTTCGAATTCACCCCCCGTACTCCAAACCCACCCCATTTAATCTGAAATTACCCGCATACTAATACTTCATAGTGAATGTATCAAAAGCATTAGCCTAAATATAAAAAAAAATTGTAAATACATAAATACATATATACAAGAAAGCATTAAAATCGAAAATTCTAACAAATAAAAATTAAAAAATTGCATACAAGAAAGCATTAATATTGAGAAAATTTAGAATTTTACTAACCATTGACAAAGAAGATGTGAGAACTTGCAAAATTTAGGAAGAACATTAGGGAAGAAATTGAAATTCAAAGATGAAAATGAAATTAAAATTTTGGAAGTAAAGGTCATGAAATTTCAAAAAATTGGGGTAAAAATATCTGAGGAGACGCGCACAGTGCTGCTTGTTATCTTGGCAAATCTCAAATGAAATTGAATAAGGATTGTCTAAATTGGGCATATAATATGTCGATGGAAAGCTCTTGAAGTCTAGATTCTATACAAAGTTATGCCTAAATGATTAAACATATATCAAATTTCAGCACAAGCAAATTTTAAACGATCACTCAGTTATCGGAATTGGGTAAATAATATATTGTTGGAAAGATCTTGAAGTTTAGGTTCTAATGCGACAAACATTGTAGTAATGTGATTTTTTTATCAAAATTTTTGGCCAAAAGAGTGTTCATGTATCAAATTTCAACAGAAAACGTGTGATTAGATTTATTTCTAATCTTAAAAAATTGTTTTTTTTTAAATTAATATTTTTATTTTAATTTAATTATTTTAAAAAATTTATTTTAGTAATAATAATGATTGATTTTATAATTAAAAATAGATTTAAGGACATTTTAATAGTTTTCAATAAAAGGCGGGGACAATAAGAAAATTGTGACAAATTTTAAGCATTGAGTTTTCTTTTTACAATAATATGATTACTAGAATAGGCTTTTATGATAGTGACTATCGGTTATTAATGTTAAGATTCCAAATTCATGATTAAACTAAATAAAGTGTTCTCCTTCACTCCTAGAAAAGTGTTCTTGTTGAAAGAAAGGTTTGTATACTAAGTAAAGAAAGGTAGAGACTAGAGACTAGGTTTGGCCAAACTTGTAATTCAACAAGTAGTTGGCGTTATCACTTATCAATTACTCCCTCCGTTTCAGTTGACTCGTCCCATTTGACTTTTTACGGATTTTAAGGGTTGAGTGGGGTCTATTAAAAAGGTGGTAGTTGGGTATTTTAATTGATTAAATTAATTGTAAAGGTGGTAGTTGGGTATTGAGAATTGGAAAAGTGGGGGTATTTAGGTAAAAAAAAGGAGAGCCAAAAAAGGAAATGGAACAAGTAATATGATAATGCCAAATAAGAAAATGGGACAAGTAAACTGAAACGGAGGGAGTATAATTTACTACTTCCTTTGTTACTCAAGAAATGAATAACATAGCTTTTTTTTTTGAAAACATGGAATAACATAGTTAAACTCAAAAGAAATCTTATATTTAAATTAATTGGTACAATTTTAGAAATAATTTCTAAGTATTTGAATAATTATATCATACAACACCAGAAAAAACTGTATAATAATTATATTATACTCCCTCCAACTTAATTTAATTATTCCATTTTCTTATTTGGACAATTCACTTCAATTGTCTCATTTCCTTTTTTTTCTATCTATTTTTTACTTTAATGCTCCCACTTTTCCAATTCCCAATACTCAACTACCACCTTTACAATTAATTTAATCAATTAAAATACCTAACTACCACATTTTTGGTGGACCCCATCCCACTCTTAATATCCGCGCCCAACTCAAATGGGACAATTGAATTGAGTTGGAGGGAAAAATACCTAACTACCACATTTTTGGTGGACATATATATAATATATATATATATATATATATATATATATATATATATATATATATATATATATATATATATATATATATATATATATATATATATATATATATATATATATATATATATATATATATATATATATATATACATATATATATTACATATATATATATATATAACTATACTATATATACATATTATATATAATATCATATATATATATACATATATATATATATATATACATTATATATATATATATATACATATATATATATATATAATATATATATATATATCATATATATTATATATATATATATATAATATATATATATATATATATATATATATATATATATATATATATATATATATATATAATATATATATATATAATATATATATTATTAAAATTCTCCAGCGGTACAAAATTAAAGGCATGTCATTGGGGTTAGATCTAATACTTTATTGGAATTAAAAAGATGTTTAAACTTTAAAAGAAATACGTGCTTTTTGACTTATTTTAACATATTGAATTAAGTTGGTGTTTAAAACTATTGAAGTTGGTTTTTGATCATACTCAAGTTAGTGTTTTTACCTATTAAGTTGGTGTTTTAACCTATTTGAAATTGCTATCTTTGTAAAGTTGTTAACCTATTGAACTTGGTATTTTAACTTTTTAACTTGGTGTTTTATGTTATTCAAGTTGGTATTTCTAACTTTATTTAAGTTATTGTTTTAACTTATTGGAGTTGGTGATTTAACTAGTTTCAAAGGTGTTTTATGTTTCTTAAGTTAGTATTTTAATATGTTTAAGTTGGTGTTTTACATTGCTTAAGATGGTATTTTAGAATAATTTAGTTTGTGGAAACAACTTTAAAGAATGAAAGGAATATATTTTTAGAATAATACAATAGGAAGAGAAATAAAGAAAACTAAGTGAAAAGTTAGAGCAATGACTAATTGTTGTAATTTAGAGATGTATAATGGTTATCGGAATGATTAATTAATTAAATTAATTTAATATTATCCCAAGGTTGAGAATTAAATGTTTTAATCAAAACATAAAAGTCATGGCTCGAGGATAACTCGCGGCTCGCGAAAATATACAAAAAAGTTTCTGGAAAATTTTGGGCGTTTTTCCGGCTCACGGCTCGCGAGTTGGGCGTTTTTCCGGGAATTTTTCTCGCGACGTCTTGTTTTGTTTTGGTGGTTATATACTAATTTTCTACAGTTATTATGGTTATTTTTAGCCATGTTCTTTGGGATAAACGGGTTGGATGAAAGGCGACTTTGCTTCGTTAGTCCATCTCGTGTTTTGTGAATCAACCTCGTGTTTCATAGAGCGATACTTTGCTTCGTGAAGTAGTATGAGCTATTCTATAAGTATAGAATGCTTGTGTGTTGTTTGATATATGATTTCTTGATTCTTTTCTCTTCTCGAGCACTTCACATAGAGAACTTGCAATCCTTGATTGTGATTTTCCATATTTCCTTTCATTTAAGTTTTTCTTATTGTAATATCCGAGATATTTAAAAATAAAAAATAAATAAATAAT
Source organism: Amaranthus cruentus (assembly GCA_019425755.1). Taxonomy (NCBI): domain Eukaryota; kingdom Viridiplantae; phylum Streptophyta; class Magnoliopsida; order Caryophyllales; family Amaranthaceae; genus Amaranthus; species Amaranthus cruentus. Next base: position 6,992,505 of record CM033453.1, read on the forward strand.
ACAAAAGAAATAAAAATAAAAATAGAAAAATAAATAATTAATACTTCAAAATGCAGAAAGATAGGTTAATAGAATTAGTGGTAACCCTGAGGTTTTGGGTTTCCACATGGCAACCAAAACTTTTAAAAAATCCACGTGGTAACCCTATGGTTTACCAAATTTTTCCACCATGACCTTTTTGCACATAAAACATTAACAAAATGTTAGCAAACGTTAATTTCGAAGCTTTAAGGTTGTTGTACCCCTATTTATGCGACTCACCATTTCAAATGCCATTAGTTTTAACCTTTTTTTCCCTAAAATGTAAACTCTAACTCTACCATTTTTGGATTTGGGGAAAAATATATGATTTGGACGAAAAATGGTAAAGTTGGGGTTTATGATATGGGGAAAAAGGTTGAAACTAATGGCATTTAAAATGGTGAGTCGCATAAATAGGCGTACAACAGCCCTAAAGCTTTGAAATTAACGTTTGCCAACGTTTTTATGTGCAAAATGGTTACGGTAGAACAATTACGTAAACCACAGGGTTACCGCGTGGATTTTTTAAAAGTTTTGGTTACTACGTGTAAAACCCAAAACCTCAGGGTTACCACTAAAGGTGAATAATATATCAAATTAACTTCGTTCCCCCATTCCTAAAATAACTCCTCATTCTACTCCATTATCCTTCCCACTTTTCCACTATTTCTATTAACCTACCTTATTTTATACTTATAAATTAAACCGTTTTTCATATTTAATATTTCACCATATTAATTTTCTCTCTTCTCTTTCTAATGCTTGTTGTCTTATTAACCATATTTTTTTACACACATTATGAATTTCTTTTTCTCCTTTACATTATTTTGCAATCTTTAGACATCTTCTATGTACAAATTACAAACAATAATTATAATTCAAATGTCAAGTTCGTAAATTAAGGAAGTTTGATAGGAGCATACATTTATGTTCTAGGGCTCTTTTCACAAGGTAATTCTCAATGTCCATCTAATTAGGATTATCCCGTTAGTATTATGTGCTAAGCGATAATTAATGTGTTTAAATGTGGTGCATGATTTTGTATGATATTATTTTGTAGGACATTGTATTTTATATATTAATTATACTTACTGTTATTTTTGTCACAATTTGAGATTATAATTATTATTTTGGTAAAATTTATATTATTATTTTTGATAACGAAATTAGATATGGTTTAAATTGGAAAGAAAAATATTTGTAAGTTATTTTGATGAAAGTTACATTATTATTTTTAATAATGATTTTAAAATACGATTTGATGCGAAAGAGAAATATTTATGATATTTGTTGTCACCGATCGATATTAAAATGGTGATTTGTTAAGATGAGATTTATGTTGGATATTCTTTAGAAATATTTTTAATTGGATTAATTTATGATCCTAAAATAAAATAAATAATGTATGTTTGATTGTATGTTGTGTGCTCGCGAATAATTATTAAAATATATTGAATCACGTAAAGTGTAACACGATGGGAATGAAGCTCTTATATTTGTTGTGATCCAAGTATAAGAGTGATGAACAGTTTGCCCTGTTTGATTAGTATAGCTGCCGACATGTTATTATTTCTGATACTTGATACGATGTTTGGTCTTCCTTCTAATTATTATATCCAAGTAGAAGGGGTGTGCACACTAGGGGTTACCTGAGACTACTCTGCTGGCCATGATGAATTATTTGGGGTGACGACCTCTTGATGAAGTAGGTATAGGGGTAAAGCCTCGACCTACTGGCGTTCTCGTTCCCTTAAATTAAAAATTGATTATGTGTTTGTCACTATTAAATATCAATTAATAAATTGGTTTATGTGATATATATATATATATATATATATATATATATATATATATATATATATATATATATATATATTAAGAATATATATATATATATATATATATATATATATATATATATATATATATATATATATAGGATCATTTCCAACAAAGCCACCAAGTTTCCTCAATTTCATTAAAGCAGTCTGAACTTCGTTTTCCCAACAACGACAACCAACTTACAAAATGTGACATCGATACTGCCACCTATATATATATATATATATATATATATATATATATATATATATATATATATATATATATATATATATATATATATATATATATATATATATATATAATATATATATATATATAATATATATATATATATTATATAGTATATATATATATATATATATATATATATATATATATATATATTATATATATATATATATATATATATATATATATATATATATATATATACACACACACACACATATATTGTTTTCACAAATTGTTTTCTTTAACTCAGCTTTATATTATTTTCAAAAGTTATGTTTGACTCGATTATATTTTATTTTCTTAATTGCTTTTTAAACTTAACTGTTTTACGGGATGGAGTCGGAATTACTCAATTTCCTGATTTTGGGAGTTTTTCCTTTGTTTTCTTGTATTTTTATTTTTGCAGGTTATTGATCGTGTGGGGATCGTAGAGTGAGGTTCACCTAGAAATTAATTTTATTAGTAGTCACGTCTCAGTTAAAATTTCTCTTTCAGCTGTAAGAATTGTTTAGCAGTTAAATTGTATAATTTATTCTATATTTGTTTAGCCTTACATTTATTTCTTATTAGAAATAAATGTGGCGGTAATGCTTCGATGATTCAGTTTGGTTTATGTTTTCTTGAAAATCCTTTTTAAATTTTGACCTAATTATGGAGGCGTTATACTTATGTCATTCTAATTTCCATGTGCTAAGAAATTAGTGTAATTCTTTGTATCTCAAAACGTTTTTCCGGTTTGTTCCCTAGCACCCTGGTAGGGAGGAAATGACGTTTTAGGAAAGAGTATCTCCGCAAGAAAGTTCCAATCAAAATCTTCTTGTTGCTTGGTTCGTGTTGAAGATCGGTATATCAGAGTTCTCGGTGGTGTACACAAGCATTGTTCTTGATCGTCATATGTAATTTGATTTTTCTATCACAAACTTGTATCTTTAATTTATTGTTCTTTTATAAATTAAAGTATATTTTCTAACACTAATGACATTATGTGCAATGTAATTGTTGCTCCAATTGAATCAATATCTAATACTCCTTTTTATACTTTGATAACACCTTCATGCATGCTGATATTTTCTAATCTTATACTTCTTCCGTTTTGAAATACTCGTTACATTTAGTTGTGTGCAGTATTCATCATTTAAACTTATTTTATATATTGCGACTAATGTCTAAGTAATAATATAGTCAAGTGGAATCTTGTTTGAATCGTCTAATCGTATACTTTCATAATATTAACTTTTTATAATTTTAAATTTATATAAATCAAGATATAAATAAACAAAATAACACACTGGTATGCGTAAAAAGTGAAATGTAGCAAGTATAACAGAATGAAGGAAGTAAAATATCATAATATATAATAATACTCCCTCCAATTCATATCTATTATCTATTGTCCCATTTGGTTGGACACGGATATTAAGAGTGGGATGAGGTCCACCAAAAAGGTGGTAGTTGGAGTATTTTAATTGATTAAATTAATTGTAAATGTGGTAGTTGGGGTATTGTAAGTAGTAAAAGTGGAGGTATTTTGGTCATTACTTGTGCGAACATGAGATATTTAGGTAAAAAAATAATGACTAAAAATAGAAATGTAACATTTGATATAAAATTACTTAATAAGAAAATGAGACAATAATTATAAATCGGAGAGAGTGGTGTTTATCAATTTTCATTTATTGTTTGTTTTTTCCGCCAGAAATTGACAATATGGAGTTAGTAATTTAGAAGTAGCACACCATTCATAACAATCGATCAATCTTTCCCCAATTTCTGTCGAGACATTCTAAAAAGAAAATAAACAAAAAAACCAAAGATTAAAACAGTACTGGTCCGGTGGTCCCCACAACATATCGTGATGATAATAATAATAATAATAAATTCATAATTTCCTGCATCAGTCTTTCTATCTCATTCCTTCCTTCTAAAGTCCTAATGTTGCACCTCCATCATTTTTCATAAATACAAACACAAAAGCATATCATTTTTAAATCTTTTTTTTTTAAACTACAAATAAATCAACAATGGTATTTACTAACTCTTCTTCTCAATTTCATCATAATCAAGATCAAAACGACGACATTTCAGTTTTCCTCCGGCAAATTCTCCACCGTTCATCACCATCTTCTTCGATTCTTCAACCGCAAACTATCACTGGTCCTTCCCCGATTTTCTCCGGTTCTCACCGAATCTCCCATGAGTATCTAAGCGGTGTCGTTTTGCCACCTTCCAATGGCGGCTTTTCTGTTCCGGCTGGTTCCAATTTGTCGGCTGAGTCTCTTTCCGGTTCGGTTCAATTACCAAGTTCAGACAATAATGATTTTGCTGAAGATAACGAGTGTAACAGCCAGGTTTCTTTATTATTTTTCTCCAATATTTAATTTAGTTTTATTTAATTAATAAATATAAATAAAATAGAATAGAATAAGAATGTTTTTGACTTGCACCGTACTGTTTTGGAGACTCCGTTTTAAGGAAGAGGTGTTTCGCTTGGGAAAATTAATTTTGTGTAAACCTGTTTTTTAGATTTATACTACGGCTTATTAACAAGAGAATAGGACATTTGTTTTTTTGGCACTATTTTCCATTACTCTTAATTTGTATTTTATTCTGAATCTATAAGCTAGAACATACTCAGGTGGGATCTTGTTTGATTCGTCTCGATGCAAAGATTATTAATATTCACTTTTTATAATATTTCGTTATGTAGAATAAAAAATATTAATTATTGAATAAGTGAATTCAAATGTCTCTTTCTCTCGGAATAGGAGGAGTATTATTTAGTTTTACTAGAGACTTGATTTAAAAAAAAATTCCTGTTGAAAAAAAAAGTGGACGTAAAAACGTAATTATTTATTTATATAATTATATTTTCCACTTGAAAATTACTCCGTGTTCAACCAAATTTAATCCAAATACATTTAGTGAGCGAATAAAAAAGCGGTAATAAATCGTAAATGTGAAGAGTGGTACATAAGTGAATCTTAAATGTTTGGATGAGCATGGAAGAATGAATAATAAATAGGGACAAATTTATAAACGGTGCCGTAACTTATATGGAAGTTGATGAGTGACGATTGTTTGTACGTAGGAAGGGAATGAAGTGGTGGTGGAAGAGGCGGAAGCGGCGGAGAAACAATCACAGTCGCGCAATCAGTCTAAAAGAAGTAGGGCTGCTGAAGTTCATAATTTATCTGAAAAGGTTTGTGTAATTCTTTTATATTTTTTTCTTAATCTATGTATTCAAAATATTATTATATTAATTAATAATGTTTTAACGTTTATCTGTAATTAATTTTTTGATTTGGCGACAGAGGAGAAGGAGTAGGATTAATGAGAAGATGAAAGCATTGCAGAATCTAATTCCTAATTCTAACAAGGTGATTGTTTATTTATTTAATATTTATTTTTTAAAACTTATTGAGATTATTTTATTATTATGTTGTTAATTTTGCTTTGATGACAAAACAAATAATTTTTTTTGGAATCGTTTTGTGAGAGTAGACTGATAAGGCTTCAATGCTGGATGAAGCTATTGAATATTTGAAGCAGCTTCAATTGCAGGTTCAGGTAATGATGTTTTTCAATGCAATACTATTTAATATTTATTAATATTGTTTATCACACATATAATATGTCGTTGGAAAGCTCTTGAAGTCTAGTTTTCAATGCCGCAAACTTTGCACTAATACGATTTTTCTATAAAAAGTTATGACCAAACGAATGAACATATATCAAATTTCAGCACAAATAAACTTCAAACGATCGTCATTTCTCGCTCGGTTATCGGAATTGGGCATATAATATATCATGGGAAAGATCTTGAAGTCTAGGTTATAATGCCGCAAATATTACAATGATATGATTTTTCTATTTAAAGTTATAGACATTAGAGTGAATATGTCTCAAATTTTAACACAATCATATTGATTCCGCAATCATATTGAAGCTCATTTTCGTTGGCCATTGTATTTAAATTTTTAGTTTTATCTTGTTTTAGTTCAATGAGTGTTCGGAGAAAGTTTTTAAAGAAATGTTAGAGATTGAAGGTTTGAAAAGTAATCAGGGACAATTTTGGAATTTCAAAATATAAGAGGTTGCGATAAAATGAAAAGGGTGGCGTCCTTTGTTAGCTTTTGATTTTTAAGATTTTAGTCTGAGTCAGGTAATCGGATTGAAATAGGAATGCTGAAATGACAATTGCCAAATTCTACTGTTTCCATGTTGATCTTGTAGTATGATATGGTCTGCAAATAAAATGGATTTTGAAATTAGGCGTAAAGGGGTATTCCTATTTCCATTCTCCTCCCATTTTAGGTGGATCATTACCACTTTTCTATTTTTGCTTCAATTAATGTTATAGCTATGTACATATTTTAAAATTTGAAGAATGACTAGTTTGCAAGTATGATTTGTGTAGAAAAATTAATAGTTGGTAAGGCCAACTTAAAAAAACATATGCAAAGGCAAAAAAGATTTTAGTGGATCATTTGCTTTGTGGATTATATTATTGTAAGTTAGATATAAGATTATAAGAATCCGTATGTATGTGTAAAATGTAAAAAAGTAATGAGTTTTCAGAACTTATAATTGGGTCTCACAATTAGAGCATTCAACCCCCAAAAAAGATTCGAAAATTAGAAGATGTTGAGTCTCACTATTTGCGATGTACAAAGGGTTTAAACTTCAAAGGTGTTAGGGAACTTAACCACAGTTCCCTTAATGGAGAGGCTCTTAAAGCGTACTAGTCAACAAGGTTCGTCCATATATGCTGGCGGGATGTCTCAACAGTAAATGCTTATGCAATAAGCAGGAAGGAAACAAAGAGGTTCATCAATTCAGTTAGTTAAATTATTTAGTATTTACCTGTTTCCAGGAAACTGATTAGAGGTATGGCTAGGTGCTGTCACGTAGTATGCTGCTGTGCTGCCAATACCATTGAACTGTTTCTTATATTGGCTTCTAAATTAAATTGTTATGACCAGAATTTGTTATTGTTTATAATTATTTAACATTTATGGCAGCTGTTGCACAACTTGAGTAGGGACGACTTTTTTTTGTCTATTTTTCTCCTCTTGCTTACTACAGTCGTTCTTTTGATTTTGATGCACTTTTCAATTGGGATCTTTCGTGTTTTGTTACATTTCTGTTTTTGCTTGGTTCTACATTCTCTCTCTGTCTCTCTCTCTCTCGGAATTTCATTTATAATTTCTTCCATATGCTTGTTTTATTTTTTATTCTTTTATTGTAACAATAATAACCTAACTTTGGCATATTGTATTAAATTCAAAGAAATTGAGGGTATATCTTTTTCTTAAACTTCTTTTGGGAGGTTGATTTGATGAGGGTGCTGGTGGGGTGTGTGTGTGTGTGTTGCGCTAGACTAAAAGATTGTCACCCAAGCTTGATAAGGAGTGTGCTTCTGTTTGATATGCAAGTACAAACAAATATGAAGGACTAGTTGCACACGAGCAAATTTTAATGCATTGTCTTAGAAATTTGACCATCGAAGAGTGAGCATGTATAACCTAGTCAGTGCATGGAGCATGTTCACCGCAGTACAGCAAATTAGATGCCTTTATACTCCTTTTTATTTAAAGATGTTTCTATGCAAGACAAGACATGTTTCACTGATACACTAAGTCGTCTTAGATAGGCTATGTTTGTGTTTATGTATTGTTCGTCTCATTGCATTTATTATCATAAGCAATACTATCGTGATTTTGAGTCAAATAACATTCATGACTCCGGGATCTTGTTCACATTGTAATTCAGATGTTGTCACTGCGGAATGGATTAAGTTTGCACCCTTCATGTCTACCTGGAGGACAAGAAATTTTACACCCTTCTCAGCTTTCTCAATTAGGGATTAATTTTGATAATAGCAGTGGTTTCTATGATATTAGCATGCCGCCAAATGCGCTAAATTCAATACCCGAAACATCAAATACTATTCCAAATCTCCCCAACGAAAATAATTTCTCAGCAAGGCCCTCTTTACCCGTTTCATTTGGTGGTACCAACTCAGTTGGCATGTCATTTAGCAATGAATCATGTATGCCTGCTAGCATCCGTCCATTTCAACCTCGGAATTCTCCCCAGGTAAATTTAGTCCAACAAACTGATTTTTTTACCAAGCATGGGTTCAAACTTTTTGATGATACAAACTTGTTTTGTGTGAAGGCTGTTTGCAGCGAACAAGACTATTCAAGCTCTGTTGTAGATCAGACAAGGCCAGGGCACAATCCCGTGGAGCAGATGCAGCAAAAACACGGGTCAGAAGAGACCCTTCTTGAGAATATATCAGCACAAAACCAGCTGATTTCCAGTAACTTCAGCGGGTGAATTGCACAAAACATCAACTTTTAATTCAAAATTCCATTTTTTTCCATAAAACAGACGTTTCACTCGTTTTCTGTACGATGCTTTACGTCTAACAGGTTGCTTGCACCAATTAGTGGCACCGAATTGACAAGCTGACAAACAAAGAGATGGGCACTAAAATCATCTATTATGACAAAACATGGTTGTCGACTCATCGTAGATTAACATTAACTTGGTTTGTAATTTACTTTCTCTCCTTTTCTCTTGCTTTGTTGATAGTTTGCTGCCCATATTGGTTATGAAAGTTGCTAAGGGAATCAAATTTCTCTTTCAACAACTTAATAATGTAATAATCTTATGGACTAATTCTGGAAATTACATTAACCCTGTTTAAGAAAATCAAAGTGTCACATGCTGCACATTGGTGACGTTATTAAATTGTTATTTTGTACAATCAACCCATACCTCCCCTGCCCCACATTATTATGTTTTTGCTTTGAGAATTGAGATTGCATGTTTTAATGTTTATTATGTCGGGTGCGTTACTTGTGTCTTCTTAGGGTAAAGATAACCCTATCTTTGAATATTGATGTTTCAACTTGAAACAGAAATTCTTTTTTGATCTTTCTTTCTTATATCATCTTGTTTTGAATAATATTAATATTCGTGTACTTTTTCATCAAACTGCTCGGAAGAAGGGCTAAACAGATGAGTAACAGAGTAGAATTGGTAGACAGAATTGGTACCTAGAAGATGGGTTTGAACTTTGACTCATGGGACATGGGGCTACACTATTACTGTATATAATTGGGTGTCATGTGAAGTGCAACAAGCACAAGATAATTTAGCATAGGTAGTGTTTATAGAAAAATTATAAAGTATTATTAGTCAAATGTTGAAATGGGAATGGGAAAGGTTGGCAGATGCGTGCAATAAACTGTCAGTGTTTTATGCTTATTCTGATACTCTTGGGCGAAGTGCTTTTAACGCCGATGTGTCCATGGCAACTGTTTAAAATATGGAGCAAATGCCATATGCCAAAACTAGGGATAGCAATTTTGTCCGAATCCGATCCTAGTCCGACGCGTTTCGAGGAATATAATTCGATTCGAGTCCGAGGAAAAAGTCATCCGACTCGGACTTCGACTTTACGATCGGAGTCCGAGTTAGAGACGGACCGGAGTTGAACCTTATTAAAAATCCGTCACTTCGACCCGACTCCGACCCTGAAGGAAATCCGACTTTAAATTTGACTTTTACACCAGTATTTTGTTTCCTTTAAAACTCTAGGCGTGACTAATTCAAGCTCTTTCTTACTAATTGTCGAATTTGAAAAACTACTTGGTATTTTCAATTAGATTAATCAATTAGAATACGACAAATCAGATCAAAAGAAATAAAATACGCTAAATCAAAATGCGAGAAAATGTCCTATTTCTCTTGTTAAACTTGAATTTAAAGTGCATATTTTTTGTTAAATTGTATTTGAAAAATAATATATTTTGTTAATTTTGTATGCTTTAAAATCATTAGTACAATATCACATCGATATTGTTTGATAATAATTCGATTCCGTTGGAGGTCAGAGAGTCCGAGTCGAGGCAAACTTGGAGTATGCATAATCCGACTCCGAGTGGAGGTGGACTGAAAAAAAGTCCGACTATTATCTGGAGCAAAGTCGGAGTATGTATAATCTGAGCTGAATCCGATCCATTGCCATCCCTAGCCAAAACCCAGAGAATCAATGTTGGGTAGTGCGTAGGAATTAAATTATGTTTGCTTGAGCTCCGAGTAATGGGTAAATCTAAAGGTGTTCATTCGGGTTATCAGGTCGGTTTTGGATGGGCTTTATTCGATTTATTTGTATTTTGAATCAGCTGTTTCTTGGATACGTGACGCGACAGATCACACTTGGTTTGGGTCGGTTAGCTATGGTTCGATTGAGGGTCAGCTAAACGAGTTATCTTGTTTGCACCGGTCCGGTGTCGATTAAGTTCAAGTCGAGTATCAATCGGTATTGGGTTGTCATTGGTTAATAATTGATTTTTTTTGCCGGGTACATATCGAGTTCAGGCATTAAATGAAGAACTGAAAAATTCCACATGGCAAATTTATGAAATTTTTCTTAAAGTAGCAATTTTATAGCTTGAATTTGTGATTGTGTGATATTCAAAACATTTTACTACGTCATATCATAAAATAGTATAATCATAAAATACTATTAGCGAACTGGAAAATTTCACATGGCGATTTAGTAAAGTATTTTCTAAAATAGCATTTTTACAGCTTAAAAATGTAATTGATTTTAAATATTAAAGGTAAGTTTTCAATTAAAAAATATTAGAACAGATCATACAATCATCTATACTATATAATAAATACGTTCTTCAGTAGGACACATGTCGCCTTCATGTTTATTGTTTATTAACTAAATCCGACACTTCAACCCGACTCCGACCCTAAAGGAAATCCGACTTTTAATTTGACTTTTACACCAGTATTTTGTTTCCTTTAAAACTATAGACGTGACTAATTCAAGTTCTTTCTTACTACTTGTCGATTTTGACAAACTACTTGGTATTTTTATTTAGATTAATCAATCAGAATACGACAAATCAGATCAAAAGAAATAAAATACGCTAAATCAAAATGCGAGAAAATATTGTTAAATTGTAGTGGTAGGACTATTTCTCTTGTGAAACTTGAATTTAAAGTACATATTTTTTATTAAATTGTATTTGAAAAATAATATATTTTGTTAATTTTGTATGCTTTAAAATCATTAGTACAATATCACATCGATACCGTTTGATAATAATTCGATTCCGTTGGAGGTCAGAGAGTCCGAGTCGAGGTAAACTTGGAGTATGCATAATCCGACTCCGAGTGGAGGTGGATTGAAAAAAGTCCGACTATTATCTGGAGCAAAGTCGGAGTATGTATAATCCGAGTCGAATTCGATCCATTGCCATCCCTAGCCAAAACCCAGAGAATTAGTGTTGGGTAGTGCATAGGAATTAAATTATGTTTGCTTGAGCTCCGAGAAATGGGTAAATCTAGAGGTGTTCATTCGGCTTATCAGGTCGGTTTTGGATGGGCTTTATTCGATTTATTTGTACTTTGGATCCACTATTTCTTGAATACGTGACGCGACAGATCACACTTGGTTTGGGTCAGTTAGCTACGATTCGATTGAGTGTCAGTTAAACGAGTTATCGGGTTTGCACCAGTCCGATGTCGATTGAAGTTCACCTCGAGTATCAATCGGTATTGGGTTGTCATTGGTTAATAATTGATTTGTTTTACCGGGTACATATCGAGTTCGGGCATTACATGAAGAACTGAAAAATTCCACATGGCAAATTTATGGAATTTTTCTTAAAGTAGCAATTTTATAGCTTGAATTTGTGATTGTGTGATATTCAAAACATTTTACTACTTCATAAAATACTATTAGCCAACTGAAAAATTTCACATGGCAATTTTATAGAGTATTGTCTAAAATAGCATTTTTGCCGCTTAAAAATGTGATTGTGTGATATTTAACAGATTTTATTACATTAATTGATTTTAAATAATAAAGGTAAGTTTTCAATTAAAAAAATATATTAGAACAGATCATACAATCATCTATATCATATAATAAATACGTTCTTCAGTAGGACATGTGTCGCCTTCATGTTCATTGTTTATTAACTAAATTACTACTTCATAAAATACTATTAGCGAACTGGAAAATTTCACATGGCGATTTTATAGAGTATTGTCTAAAATAGCATTTTCACCGCTTAAAAATGTGATTGTGTGATATTTAAAAGATTTTATTACATTAATTGATTTTAAATAATAAAGGTAAGTTTTCAATTAAAAAAATATTAAAACAGATCATACAATCATCTATACTATATAATAAATACGTTCTTCAGTAGGACACGTGTCGCCTTTGTAACACCCTGAGATTTTCGGACATCATTAATTAATAATTTAATAACTTTTGGGAATTTTATAATTATATTAAATTAATTTTGAAGCAGTTTAATAAAATTCTTTTATATACGAATTTAAATATTAACAAATGTTTATATTAAAAATAAAATTACGATTCCTAAAATAAAGAGATTCGAATCGAACTATTAGTATTTTTGAATGTGCGAGCACATGAAAGTGAGTTTCTTAAGTGAGCATTTCTAGTAGGTAAATCTAGAAATAATAATAATAATAATAATAATAATAATAATAATAATAATAATAATAATTATAACAACCATGATAAGAGTCATGAAACCCTAAGAATTCAAACAAGCCATCACACCTCATTTCTTCTTCCTTCTCCTTTCTCTCCCTTCTCCCTTTCCTCCCTTGAGAGTGCACCACCAGCTGCCGCCCCAGACGACCGCCCTCAGAACCGGCAACCACCTCCCTTCCTTCCCCTTCTTCCCGCCGGCGCGGTGGCCCCACAAGCAAAGCCGCTGTGCACGCAGGAGCCAAGCCCTTGCACCACCACAGCAGCCCTGAGTCGTGGCTCCTCCCACCGCCACTAGCCGCCTCCTCCTCCACCCTCTTGCTAGATTATTTATTGTGAGCCATCTCCTCTTTTCTTCAATTGATTTTCTAGTTTCAATTTGAGTTTTATTAAGTGTTTTGAATAAGAGGTTGATTTTGTATTAATTTCATGAATCTTTTTGTGGGTGAGAATTTGAATGGTAAATTGAACATATTTATGAATTAGGGTTTCAAGTGTTATTGGAAATTTTGGGTTGTGTGTTGATTGTGTGTATTAGTTCTTTGAATCTTACTATGAATACTAATTAAAGTTGTTTATCTTTGAATATTAAATAAGTTAGAGTTTTGTTTGGGATTGAACATGAGATTAGTATGTGGTTGTTTTACGCATTTTGGGTGGTAATTAGTATTTGGGTAGCTTCTATGAATTTTATTGTATGTTATTATTGTTAAATGTTGGTAGTGTTGATAGTAGGAAATGGTTATGGTTGTTAGCTTTTATAAGTAATGACGAGTTATGGTTTATATGATATTATTTGTGGTAATGTGACTTGTATGGTCGATATCTATTGCTTTTGATTAGATAATGGTGGTAGTTACTAAGTAAAGATTTAGATCGCTAGTTTTATTAAGTACAGATTAAATGTGAGTCCTGAGCTTGATTATGACCATTGTTGATGATTGTGGGGAGTTGTTGTGCATAGTTGTGCTTGGTTGTCATACGGATCTATTCAATTGTGATGCTAAATTATACGACTTTGACCCAAATTATACGAGTCGTTAGTTCCTTAAGCTACTACTTAACTCGTTCGTCATTTTATTCTAAAACCTTGGAAAGGTAATAAATCATCACTACCATAAGTAATATGATTGATAATTGAGTGTATTATCATATATTATGCGTTCCTAAACTTTCCCATTAGTAGTTTGATTAGAGCATACAAGCATAGAGTTGCGTTAGTTCACTTGAACATATCTTTATGTAGAATTGACTGGACTCTAATGTTATGGTTTGATTGGAATTGATGACGTAGTTCATGTGTGAACATGGGTTGAATTTATTGCATGAGTGCGTTTAGAATGCGTATTAGCTTGAACTGAAACTTGTTTGGCTGGTAGTGTAGTTGTATGGAGTCAGTGCTTCTTAAATGATGCGAAGTAGGCTTATTAGTCTTACTTTAAACGTGTATAGGTGCCCGGTTCATAAGAGGGTCGTAAGAACCTCCTTCGAAGTGATTTTTTTGCGACTTGTTATCTTGCAGTTGCAGGTACTTACGTACACACAGTAGTTAATTCTTGCACGCATCTTGAATATGTTTTATCTGCGTAACAATATTATATGAGCCATTCTGAATATGGTTTGCTATTAAATATTATTAAGTTAGTGCTACAAGTGGGAATCAGTCGTAGAGATGGTAGAGAATGGGTTCTGATATCGCAAGATTAGAATGTTGGATTGTATGAGATTGGAATGGGAATGAGTCCCTTATTTGATGAGATATTAAGTTGGATATTTACTGTGACTCCACTGGATTGGTACCCCAGCTGGATTAGTTCCCGGAGGCATGGACCATCTATATACGGTCGCTGTATGGGGGGGTATGATCATACTTTGCCATTGGGCGCCGGCATGGCCGTCACCATCCTTGGCTGAGGTGTTACCATGTGGGTCTTGCAAACCCCAATATGGTGGCCTCTAGTCACATAAGAGGATATATGAAATTAATGAAGAGATAGAAAACGGTGAAGACATTGAGAAGTATATAGAATTGAGAAATAGATGGAGTAGATGCTTATACATTGGGGTGTCTTCCCCACCTTGTTTTGTTGAAATTGATTATTGGTTACATATACATAATTTATTGTTAGTTACTGACGTGTACTGTTTGTTTCCTTGTTGATGGCTTATCTTTGATGGTCCTGCTATGACACGTTGGTTTATGACCTTACGTTGAGCAGTAGGGGTATCATAGATAGATCTTGCAGGTTTTTGGAGTTTCTTTGCATTGCATACGGGGGGATTTGAGTGAGAACCTTGACGCGTGCCATGTTCTAACTATTTTTGACGCTACATGTGGTTTTTGAATTGTAATTGTGTATG
This sequence comes from Amaranthus cruentus, assembly GCA_019425755.1. NCBI lineage: Eukaryota > Viridiplantae > Streptophyta > Magnoliopsida > Caryophyllales > Amaranthaceae > Amaranthus > Amaranthus cruentus. The sequence goes on from CM033453.1 coordinate 7,007,527, forward strand.
TTTTTGGTTTGAGGCGCGTGCCCCCCTTTTGATGTAATTCGTTCCGCTGCAAAGATTTATTTCGTTTTATATTTCGTTCTAGTATCTTGAATGGCTTGTATAGTTGGTTATGTTTTTGGATAACCCAAGTGTTTACATGGGAACCACGATCCATGCTTAGCATGTCGACAGAGGTTTTAGCGATGACCTTTCCGCCGTGATTTTGCTACAAGGCTATTGATGTCTCTTCTTCATGATGGTTTATTGTTTGTTTAATTCTTTTGGTGCGTTAAAATTCAAGGCAGATGCTGCCGAAATTTTCGTAAGAGTTTGTTTGGAAGTTTTTCCTATAACCGCTTTAATCAAACTTTATTTATCTTTTTATTTTCTTTTATTTTATTTTAAGTGTAACACCCGAATTTCCTCCGTTCTCTCGCGGTTTTGGTTCCGTTCAGAGGGTCGGAAATTTAAGGGTGTTACAGCCTTCATGTTCATTGTTTATTAACTAAACTAGTATAGAAACTCGTGCAATGTACGAAATGCACGAATTTGTTAGTGCAAAATATATTTAAAAACAGTTTCAAATGATAATGTAAGTAGTAACTAGTGTATTAAATTTACCGAATACATGATTTTTAAAATTAAAACATAATTACTGATGTTTTTTAAATTATTTACCTGATATATAACTTTTTTTTCATTCAATTGAACATATTAAATTCGAAGTTAACTAAATAGAATTACTATAGTATACTACAAATACTTACCTCATTTAGCTTTAAACTTAAACAAAAAATATTAGATTTTAAATTTGATAAATACTGTCATGCCTCTTTAAATGATGACACTTGGAATTTTCCAAGACTTTTATAGTGTTGTATGATTTGTATGATGATGTTTTTTTTAATTATTTATCTGATATATAACTTTTTTTTCATTCAATTGAACATATTAAATTCGAAGTTAACTAAATAGAATTACTATAGTATATCCTACAAATACTTTACCTAATTTAGCTTCAAACTTAAACAAAAAAATATTAGATTTTAAATTTGATAAATATTGTTATGCCTCTTTAAATGATGACACTTGAAATTTTCCAAGACTTTTATAGTATTGTATGATATGATGTATGATTTTTCATTCAATTGAACGTATTAAATTCGAAGTTACCTAAATAGAACTACTATAGTATATCCTACAAATAATTTACCTAATTTAGCTTCAAACTTAAACAAAAAAAATATTATATGTTAAATTTGATAAATATTGTGATGCTTCTTTAAATGATGATGACACTTGGAATTTTCCAAGACTTTTATAGTATTGTATGATATGATTCGAAATTAACTAAATAGAATTACTATAGTATATCCTACAAATACTTTACCTAATTTAACTTCAAACTTAAACAAAAAATATTAGATTTTAAATTTGATAAATTTTGTCATGCCTCTTTAAATGATGACATTTGGAATTTTCCAAGACTTTTATAGTATTGTATGATTGTGTGATTTTTCATTCAATTGAATATATTAAATTCGAAGTTAACTAAATAGAATTACTATAGTATATCCTACAAATATTTTACCTAATTTAGCTTCAAACTTAAACAAAAAAATATTAGATGTTAAATTTGATAAATATTGTGATGCTTCTTTAAATGATGACACTTGGAATTTTCCAAGACTTTTATAGTATTGTATGATTGTATGATTGGGTAATTAAAATAATTAAGCTTGAATGCCCTATTATTTAAATCAAGTAACGTATCAAATGACAATAAAAAATTGGACAATATGAAATCAATGTACATATGGCCAAAATATCATGCTATAAAAATGACAATAAAAAATTGGACAATGTGGTCAAATTCTTTTAAATATCTTCTTTATTCTTTATTTATGTATTTATGTTATATACGTATCATATTGGTTTATATCATTTCTATAAAAATGGCAATAAAAAATTGGACAATATATGGTCAAATTCTTTTAAATATCCGTTGCTTTTAGGAAAAAGTGTCAAAAAGTACTTAATAAAAACTTTTTTTTTTCAAAAAAGTACCTAATAAAAAAAAATTTGCAAAAAATATACATAACAAAAAATTTTCTTTTCAAAAGAATACCAACTAACGGCTGGGGTTAAGTTTTTCGTTATCTTTTTTGCCCATCTTTATAAAGTACCTAATAAAAAATAACTCTAAGAACATAATCTATAAAAAAGTTCACACATCATCCAATCCAAACACAATAATAATAATAATAATAATAATAATAATAATAATAATCCTAATAATATCTTCAAAAAAAAAAAAATAAAATAAAATAATAATAATAATAATAATAATAATAATAATAATAATAATAATAATAATAATAATAATAATAATGAAAAAGTGTCAAAATGTACCTAATAATTTTTTTTTAATAAACGGTCAACTTAACACCAATCGGTACTTGCTCTAGATTTGTGTAGGATGATGTTCTTATGTTGTGCTTGTATTGGATGATGTGTGAACTTTTTTATGGATGATGTTATTAGGATTACATATTATGTTGTGTTTGTATTGGATAATTATGTTGTGTTCTTGGTACTTTTTTGAAAATAAAATTTTTATTATGTACTTTTTTGAAAAGAAAATTTTATTAGGTACTTTTAAAAATGGACAAAAATAAGATAACGGAAAAGTTAACCTCAGCAGTTAGTTGGTACTCTTTTGAAAAATTAAATTTTTGTTAGGTAGTTTTTGGAAAAAAAATTTATTAATTTTTTGAAAACAAAGTTTTTATTAAGTACTTTTTGAAACTTTTTCCTTCCTTATATAATGACTATTCGTATTTTTTTCTAAAATCATTCAATAGATAAAATAAAATATCTTCTACATCTTATATCTTATATTCTATAATAAACTATCAAAAAAAACGATTACTTAAACTATCATTCTTATTATAGCAATAAAATATCATTAAATAGAAAGTTTCTTCCTTCTGTAAAATCTATTTATTATCTACACTAATATACTAAATTTATAGGGCTCGTGTACTTCATTAAAAATATACCATACAATAATATCGATTAATTAAATAAGTTAAAGAAATAAATTATTATAAAATTAATATTCATAAGAATATATATGAAATAAAACATATCAGCTAATAAGATAAGGAAATTATATGAATGAATATGAAAGTTTGACATGTATATATTCAAATATTTGTTATATCTTATTAACCATTTTAATCTTTATATTATACTATATTAGAATAGTCCACTAATTATATAAATTTGGTGAATATTAATGTAACAATATTGTCTTGAAAAATAAAAGTATGATTATAATTGTTCACCGGAAATATAAAGTTTTGGTTGGAAATCTCATAGATTGCAAAAGTTTAAGCATCTATATGAAATACGAGTTTAGTTACATCTATTTACCGATAACTTAGCCACTACTTCTAAATATTAAGAATAGTAGAATTCAACACATCAATAAAAATATTTTTTATTTGTCTATCAAAAGTAGGTAGTTCATATTCAAAAAAAGTAGGTAGTTTATTTGGTAAGTTTATTCCATAAAAATTGAAATATTATCAATTATGATAATAAGATATTAACATTTTTTTTGAACAGACAAGATATTAACAATTAGCACTGTAATAAATGGTACAATAATTGTCTAATATCAAAATTATAAAATGTTATATGGGGTCTTCTAAAAACAACAAAGAAGAAGAAAATTGTTATATTATACTTCTATAAATAAAGTAAAAAAGAACAATATAATATCATTATTCTTCACAAGATCTCTTATTTTTCTGTTAGTGCTTCATAAAAAATCACAAACATGTAAACAATATCTATTATTTTGAAAGATAATCCATAAAATAAACTTATAATCTAAAATTATTTCAATAAGTGATTCAAAAAAAATATGAGTTTTTTCTTATAAAACACATGGGCCCTATAAATTAAAACATGGGCACTATAAAAGCGAACGCATCATGATGATGATGATGATGCGTTCGCTTTTATAGTGCGTGTCCCATATTTTTATTTTAAATTTTTAAGTTTATCGCTTAAATATTTTTTTCATTCTTAATTTATAGTGGTAAATATTGATCATTCTACATGTTCATTAAAAATAATTCAAGCCCAAAGTTTAATTTTAGAGTTTTGAAATTTGAAAGAATTAATGAATGCAAAGACTAATTTTCTCTCACACATCAAATATTATTTTCTCTATATTTATTATGTTTACCAAATATCAGAATAGTTTAAACTAATTTTGTTTATATTTAAGAGATCATTTAAATGTTTTTTGATTATCCGTGCTTGGCACGAGATTCAAGCTAGTACAATACTATAAAAGAACTGAAAAATTTCACATGACGATTTTAGAGTTTTGCCTAAAGTAGCATTTTTACATCATAAGATGTGATTGTGTGATATTCAAAAAATTTTATTACATTGATTATGATTTTAGGTATTAAAGGTAAGTTTTCAGAAAGAAAATTATTAGAACAAATCATACAATCATACAATACTATAACAAACTGAAAATTTCACATGACGATTTTATAGATTGTTGCCTAAAGTAGCATTTTTAGAGCTTAAAATATGATAATGTGATATTCAAAAGATTTTATTACTTTAATTAAAATTTTATGTATTAAAGGTAAGTTTTCAAAAAAAAAAAAATTAGAACAAATCATACAATCATACAATTATACAATACTATTAAAAAATAGAAAAATCCACGTGGCGATTTTATAGAGCTTTACCAAATGAATTTCACAAATCATATTAAAATGTGATGATGTGAAATTCAAACAGATTTTTATTACATTAATTATGATTTTAAGCATTAAATGTAAGTTTTGTAAAAGATTTTATTAGTTCAAAAGAATCAATCAAAAAGTTTTTGAACACTATATAGCAAGGCATGATTTGGTTATAGCTATTTTACAAGTAATATTTTGGTTGTAGAATAAATGTTATTTTATATAGCTAGCAATGAATATCTTTTGATTATAACATAAACAATTCATTCAATTTAAAGAATTTCAACATTATACACATATTATTAATTTTGTCGGTAATTAACAAATGACATGTTCTAAGAGCTCTGTCATGCGTTTTAATTTTATTTAAAATGAGTGAATTATTGGATTATGTAGACAATAAATTTATAAGCATGTCAATTTCGACACAGTTTTTTTTTTGTTTTTTTATTTTATTTTATTTTTTTTATAAAATCGTTTATTTCACAATATTGCTACTTTTGGACAAAATATATAATCAATTACTATTTATTCAATCAAGTAAAAATCATGTTGTAATAAAAACTTATCTCAATTATTACATAATTTTATTAATATTATAATTTGGTAACTATACTATGCAATTGCATCTTTCTATAAAATATACTCCCTTCGTTCTTTTAAGTTCTTCCACCTTACTAACGGGTAGTTTTAAAAGTTCTTCCACTTTAGAATACTTTCTATTTTTGGAAAGTTTTCATTCCACTTTTACCCTTTAAAACCCCACTTTCCTTACTTCACACTACTATTTAATTATTTTCTCTCTCATACTTTCAATACAATCACTACTTCATACTATTACTTAATTATTTTTTCTCTTATACTTCTAATACAATTATCAGAAGGTCTCCTGAGAGACCGTCTATGGCATAGACGACACTCTTAGCAGCCCAGCCCAATGGAAACTTCAGTTGCTCTATTTGGAAAGTGTAAAAATGGGCTGGACCATTACACCCGTCTATGCTATAGACCGTCTATAGCAAGAATTTGTGTACAATTATTACTTCACACTACTATTTAATTAAAATAAACCCACTACAACCCAAAGATTCTATCTACCCTAATATTTGTGAAAAATCCAAAGTGGAAGAACAAATAAGATCGGAGGGAGTATATTTATAGGTATTTTCATACTGTTACATCCTTTCAAAAGAGAAATAAATAATTTTTTACTTAAAAGAACTTGAGAAGATTATATAAAAATAGGAAGAAAAAAAATTATTTAACTTTTTAATATATTATTATCAATGCAGTGTTTAACTTCATTGAGTATTTGCTACTAATATTTGTTAATATCATACTCCCTACATGCCACTAATTTATTATTTTGGTTTGTTATACTCATTTTGCATTATTTTTATTTTTGGACAATGATATACACTTTTTTTTAATTTCATCCATATATTTTAATTCTTCTTTTATTTTATTCACACAATTTACTTTCTCTCTTCATTTGTTACCAATGATGTGCAAATTAATTAGGAAAAAGTATAAGAAACTACTTATGTATTTTTTTTTGCAAAAAATTACCTAATCTAATATATTTTTCTGCAAATGACTACCATTTAACGGAAATCGTTAAGTTTGAGAGTTTGACCAATTTAAGAGGTTAAGTTGTCTATGTGGCAGTATCTCATTGATCCTCGTTTTTTAAATAATTAAAATTAAAACACATAATTTAACAAAATAAAAAATAACAGATATTTGACGTCATTTTTACCTATCATAACGATTTTTTTCTAAAAAACGAACGTCGCTATTACCCTTATTGGGTAACTCTTTCGAAAATTTGGTCGTAACAAGTACTTATTCGCTTATTTAATTTCTCGAAGTAGCATATTCGCGATTATCCATAAGGGTGTTCCGACGGGATTTTCAAATGATTATCCCATTATGGTATTTACGACGTCTGTTTTTTTAAAAAAATCACCGTTATAATGGATAAAAATAACGTTAATTTCTTTTTGGGTTTATGTGTCGGGTAATAGACGAATAAGTACTTGTTTCGACCGGATTTTCAAAAGAGTTATCCCATAAAGATAATCGCGGCGTCCGTTATTTGAAAACAAATCGTTTTGATGGGTAAAAATAACGTCAAATATCTTTTTCGGTTAACGTATAGGAAAATAGGCGAATAAGTCCTTGTTTCGACCGTATTCGACCGTATTTTCGAAAGAGTTACCCCATACATAAGGGTAATTACGACGTTTGTTTTTTGAAAAAAATCGTTAGTATGGGTTAAAATGACGCCAAATATCCTTTTATTTTTATTTTGTTAATTTATGTGTTTTAATTCTAAATTATTTAACAATACGAGGACTAATGAGATACTGCCACATATACAACTTAATCTCTCAAATTGGTCAAACACTCAAACTTAATAGTCAAGTAACGTTTTACGTTAAGTGGTAGTTATTTGCAGAGAAATATATTAGAATAGGTAGTTTTTTGCATTAAAAAAAATACATAAGGTAGGTTTTTGCTAATAGACCTATAGATTAGTTAGTTTCTTATAATTTTTTCCTTTTAAGTAACTACAAACGCATGATGTACGTGTAGTTTTAAGGGTCAAACTTAGGAAAGCGAGTTAACAAATTCGTTCAGTTTATGACAACGAGATACGGAAAAATAGTATAATTGGTTCAGGAATTGAACACTACTATAAGCAATAATCAAAATGACGCAAATAAAACTAAGAAATAAAGCAAAGATAAAAACTTTATATGAAGATAACAACAACAACAACAACAACAACAACAATAATAATAATAATAATATTAATAATAATATGTAACCGCCCCGAATTATGAAGGTAAAGACTAAGTGAAATTTAGTATTAATCAAGCGGAAGCTCACTTTTGCTAGCATAATTAAGGGGGTTACTTAAAGGTTAAACCAATGTTCAAGTAAAACACTTGAACCAAAACCAAAGCAATATAACGGAAGTCTTAGCTGTCCAAAATAAAGGAAAATTACAACCAAATCGAAATAAGTCTGAAGTTCGAATTACATCTTTAAAATAATCCAAATCTAAACCACTCTACTAATGCTCTCTCAAATACAATAAAGAGATCTAAACAAAAGGGAGTCAAACTCCAACTCAAGTTCATCCTTCACTCGCATATCACATCTCCGTCGAGGTGCCATGGGGATTCACTCTAAAAACAAAAACCATTGGAAAAACATACAAAGTATAGTATCAGCAAAAGACTGAGTATAACACACTAGTGCATGTCAAACAAGTTGTTAAAACATTTTGGTTTGAGTAAATTCATTTTGAAAGATGCTTTTTTTTATTTGATAAAACATATCATTATTCAAACTCAATTCAATGGTTTCATAATAATTTCAAGTTCTTATTTTTCATCATAAATTATAAGATCTGTATGGATCCAAATCAACTTCAAACTCAAATTATAAGTTTGCATGGGTACTCTGTGAGTCATCCTATGACTCGGTTGGTAGTCGGTGTACCGTCCGCGACATGTCCGGCAAATGTAACACAATAGTACTGTGAACAATACACACTCAGCATTGGTGAGCCGTTTAATCATGCACACAACATTTGTTGTGGCATATGTACCCGCCATTTAGGCTAAAACATTTTTGTATATGATATATACCCTGTAATTTCAATAGCATTTGAAAAGTTACAAATACTAACTATTTCCATATGATAAACATTTTTTATTTGCAAAATAGCAAAACATACTTTATTTGCAACATAGCAAAATCAAATTATGATCTTTCCCACATGGGTAAAACATGATTAGCAAATCATATCATCAAACATAACATTTGTATTATATTGGGGCATCACTAACATGTATGGAAAAGAATCTTTGAAAACTAGTTTAAATTCAATATGATTTTTCAAGGAAACCACTAAAACGTTTGGTTACAATCATTTTTATGTAAAGTAAATATAACTTAGACGATTTTTGAAATTCATTCAAAACAACCTGAATATAGTTCATAAGTTTTTAAAGTCATTATGATAAAAGATTCATAAAACACTATTTTCTCAAATACTCAACAATTTTATTGGTAATAAAATCAATAATTGATTTACAAAATACATATTAATTCTCCAACAAGGCCCAAATTAATCAAGTCATTATAATACCTTAATTAAAATGAATTTAAGGTTGTTCCATCAGATTATAATCTGTTATGCCAATTTATAATGATTTTACAATTATTTTCGACAATTTAGGTATTTACCGTTATTTAAGTGATATCTTAAATCCGTAAAATTTATAAACCATCTAAGTTAAACTTATTTTATACTATGAGGCAGTAGGTTATTAATACAATTATAACTTTTTTATATAGTTCTATTTTTATTCAAATTTAATTATCAATATTACACCTTTTGATAATTAAACAAGTTTTTTTAATTTGATAAATTAGTAAATAATTCATAATTAGCTTAATAAAATTATACCAAAGTTCTAAAAGTCATATAATAACTTTATTAGCCTATTTAAACTTACAAATGTTATGTATAATATTTTATTATTTTATATAGGCATTTAATAGATAAATAGAATAAAATCGGTTTAAAATTATTTAAGTCCAAATTAAATAATATAAAAACTTGTATGATGTTTTAGAAACTATTCTAAAGAATATAAAATCTTAATTAATCATTAAAAATGTGTATAGTAATTTTAATAATTAATATCGTTATTTTACCGATAAACCTAATAGAATTTATTTAAGTCCATTTATGGTCACGAAAATCCATATAAAATTTTGAAAATCTATCTACTATTAATATAAGTGTCTCATAAAATTTTTATGTCCAAAAGACGTCATTTAGTATTTATTTTATATTTTACCGTTTTCTAACTTACCGATTATTAATAACCGAGTAAATATTCTTAAGGTCCTTAAACGTCAACAAAATATTCCCAAAATTTTAACAATATTGGTTACTGTCCATAATTTACCGATAAACATTTTAATGATTTCTCAAAAATCATGAAAAATTCCAAACTAAATATATTCTGTCCAAATCTTGTTGGAGACATTATAATATGGTTTTAATAATTAGTTTTGATGATCAAGAGCTTATCTAATACCATATTTTATATTAAGAGTATTTAACACCGTAAAATCCATTAAAATATCATTTTAACGAATAAATTTCAACAAAAAATATCCAAGAGATTTTCTTAACATATAACTTCTGAAAATTTCTTTTAAAATGCATTTAAAATATTTTCCAAGTCCATATAATCATTTCCATCACAATTACTTTCACAAAGTATTGTTAAACATGCCTTTAAAAACACAATATTTCATAAAATCAACATGCATGATGCCCACAATAATAATACATGTAATAAATCATTGCATACTCAAAATTTCCAATAGCATATTATTTTTCCAGATTTAAGAACTTCACTTTGGGAATTTTATTTTTAAAAACAAGTTCATACACAAATTTTTCCAACTTGTTCTTAAATCCTTTAAAAATCATCCCATGTGACATACCTCGATCCTTAGCTCCAAAAGTACTCCTTAACCTTTGGTACAACTTCTCAACAACTAAGATTCAACTCCTTTGCTACAATTATTTTTAAAGAATTCAAAATAGCATTATTTTGGATCTTTCTATGTAACTTAATGACTTTTGATTTCTAACTAAAATTGTTAGATTTACTTACTCTTTTGATATTTTGTTACTTGGAAGATTGATTAGTATTGAGCAACACTTGTTGAACAAGTCCCACAACTTGAGAGTTTTTGGCTAGGAAACAAAAATAGGAGATTGTAAGTTGATGGAAGAAAAGTATTTCAAATTTCCTTCTTTTGGCCGAAGTTTCTAGGCATTCTTAAGAGATTATGTTTCTTAGTTATTATGATGAAATATCCATTTTATAATAATCTTAGTTTATAGAAAGATTTCATGTAAAAAAGAATTTTACATGAACAAGTTTTAACAAAATTAGTGAAATAAAGAAATGAACATAACTTACTCTATACTTTGTGGATTTCTTCAAGTTTGATGTCTATGGAAAGCTCTTGAGATGAAGATTATTTTTATAGAAGGTTTGAGTTTATAAACATAAATTTTCAGAAGTTTTAGATGGGTTTTTGAAGAAGATTTGATGAGAAAAGAAGGTGTTTTTGTTAGGAATTGTAAGATTGAACTTCTATTGTACTTATGGATGAATTTGGGAGCAAAATAAAGTGTGAAAGAAGATTAATGAAACTGAAAATTTGGACAGCAAATAGCTCTTAATTTCTATTGTTTGCATGCTTGTCATGATGGTGTTTTTGGGTTAGAACAAAAGGGGCTTTGGGTAGAGAGTTTGGTGGAGTGTGTAAGTGGGTTTTGGGGCTAAAAGAGGGGTAGTATGGCAGCTAGGGGCTGCTGTTTTGGGGCTGATTTGAGGTGGGTTTTGTCCTTAATTTTGTCTATTATGGTGTAAGAAAGGTATATCTAAGATAGTTTAAGGTTTGGGTAAAAATTGTTGTACATGTAACAACTAATTTAACTTGTACTTCATATTTAAAATTCACTTGTATATGTGTATGAAATATTAAATTTATTCTCAAGATGGGTAAATAAATTTTTCGGGTAAGTATTATAAACCCGAAACGTTATGGGTAGTTCCTCAACTTTAAGTTTTTACCTCCAGAGTTTACGTTCTTGTTACACTTCATAACTACATTACGAGTTGACAAGTTTCTAATCATTGTAAATTTTTTTTTTATTTTATTTACTACCATCACTCATTAAAAATATTTAGATGTTAAATTCGTGATTAAAATGAGATTAATTTCTGCGACTGTTTCATAATAATAATAATAATAATAATAATAATAATAATAATAATAATAATAATAATAATAATAATAATAAAATAAGTGTAGGATGTCGGGAATCGCCTAATTCTAACATGGAAGTCAATTACTCTCATAATTATATGAAATTCAGTCTTTGGCATAGTTAAACGTGATCTAATTGATTACAAGTTTTCGCTCTATTGATCAATATCGGTTCAAGACCTTACTAGTATTTATTCTCAATCTTCCGTTTTATTGGTTAAACTAATAGAAATTTAACTTAAATATACCTCAATCCTATATTAATCCATATTTCAAACTTTCGTTTTATTGAAAAGGTTAATAAATTAAGATGTTTAAATTAGGGTCATTAAGCATAGGTTTAATCATAGACCCAAATTTCACACAATTAATCGATCAAATATCATTCCATGCTTCGAATTAGAGGTCACTCCCTTAATCCTACTGGAGAAATCTGCTCTCTAGACATGATTATGAACATGTAATTGACAATGAATAAAAATCTAATTGAGATACTTAACATGATAATAATGAACAATTCAAGACAAAAAGACAAGTAATGAAAGAGTAAATCAAGAATACTTACTAATGGAAACATATATAAATGTAAATTGCAATGAAAATAAACTTCAATGGACTTTTTTGACTATGGAAACTCTAAAAAAACAAGAAGGAATTCTGAAATTAAACTAAAAACTGATAAATGATAAAAACAACTCACTATTTAGACTAATTCCCTAAAAAATAACTAAAATTATACGAAAAATGGTAACTACCTGTTAGGGTAACGTTTATTTGGTGTCATTTAATGTTATTTTATTTTATTTTTATATATTATCCTGAAATTACGTCTATAACCCCGAACCCTATTACTACTTGATCTCCAAGTAAGAATCTTCAGAGATGCCAAAAATAACTACCCACGTCTCCCAATATCCCCATCTATCCTAATGTCAATTTCCTTCTTCAGCTCACTATAAATATCCCTTCCCAGGTTTAGGAGAGATCATCTCAAATATATCCCACAATCCACAAAAACTCTTCTCATCCCAAACTCTCAAAACACTTCATCGTCTATACCATCTCATACCTGCTATTCACCTTCAATTCCAATATCTCCCCAAAAATATCCTTAATTATCTCCCTGTGATCATTAGTTCTTTTATATTCATACTTCTCTGATCTGACTTGAGCGTCGGAGAGGTCTTCCGGGAGATCACCCCCGGGCAAGGCTAACTTGTCTTATGCAGGATAACAGGTAAAGAGGTGAAATCGTTCCACTACTCATCACAACGATCCAACTTCCACTACTCCATCTCAGGTGTTCTCGAGGTTGATTGTCGATTCAAGTTTCTTCACAGAAACAGTTTGGCGCCGTCTGTGGGGAGAGACACAAAAAGCTATGGCTCCCAAGAAAAATCCTACTCAAACCGCTACCGTGCACAGCACAGACACAAACACTTCCGCGGGTCAGGCTAACAATCAAGCTGTGACTCGCCGTGATCTAGACATGCTGGCACAGAATCTCACAAACGCATTCTCTGAGCAACTCCGCGCCATGATAAGTGCCAATAACGCCGCTACCCAGCAGCAGGTATTGGACGACGTGGCAGATCAAATAAAAAATCTCAAGGAACATATAGAACCTCATAAAGATGTCTCGAGTTCTCATAAATCTGAGGATGGGGACACCAAAATGTCACGGTCAAGTAGGAGGAACAAAAAGAGAAGGGAAAGATCCAAACTCCGAAAAAGTTCAAGTAAAAGTAATACGGAAGAACTAGGGGAGTCTAAGTCTGAGACTCAAGATGCCAGAAAACACCTAGATGAAAAGAGAGCCCTACAATCACAAAGTGTTCAATCTTTTATAGACAAGAAGCGGGAGGAGAGGAAGATGTCGCGGTTTTCTGGGTCTAGCCGCCCAATTAGCCCCATCAGGCCTCCACGGGATGATTTTAGCCAAGGCGGCCCGCAAGAGGCCCCTATGTTGCTGAATTCTCCATTATCCGTCGAGATATTAGCTGCTCCTAATCCATCCAAGATTAAAGTCCCTAACATAAATCCATTTGATGAAACAAAGTGCCTAGAAGAACATATCGTGGCATACAAGAATCTGATGTTGTTGTATACTACAAATCCAGATTTGTTGTGTAAGTTCTTCCCTACTACTCTTAGTGGCATTGCTTTGATCTGGTACACATCGCTTCCAGTTGGAAGCATTCACACCTTTGCCCAACTGGAGGCTAAGTTTGTAAGTCATTTTGTGGCTTCCAAGAGACAAGAGAAGTCTAACTTCCACCTATTGAGTATCACGCAACATGAAGGGGAAATTGTCTCCTCCTACCTTAAAAGATTCCAAGAGGCCGTTTTGGAAGTGACAGACTTGGAAGAGTCAGTCGCCCTTAACGCCTTAATAAACGGAATGCGAACTCCCAAATTAAAGTTCCAGTTAGTTGAGAGTCAAGTGAAGACGTATGCGGAGGCGATGAGACAATGCCAAAACTTTGTAACCGCCTCTGATATATGTCAGGCACATGATTCCAAGAAGCGGAAGCATGATAAACGGGATTAGGGGCAGAATCATTCATCTAATAGGGATAGAGGCTACCCTCCTCGTCATCAGGGTCCCCCTTCTGAGATAGGGCCTCCAAGATCCAAACAAGTTTATGTCATGGAAGAAGAACCATGGAAAAGGAATCTAAGAAACGAGGGAAATGATCCCCGGTTTAATAGAAGTAGAAGAGACATCTTCTACGCCATCCGAGATGAACTCCTGAAACCGCCACCTACTACTACCCCTTCCGATCGTCGTAATTATAACTTGTGGTGTGACTATCACAAAGAATATGGGCATTTTTTGTCACAATGCCGCGAACTCAAAAGAATCTTGCATCAACTTGCCGAGGAAGGAAAATTGGAGAGGTTCTTGAATCGGAAGGAGTATGGCTCTCGCAATGATAATGAGAGAAGGTCATACCGTCCGAGGCATAAATCTCCAGAGATGAAGAAAGGAAAGATAATTCCAATGATACCCGCGGCATCATCGATTAGTTGTTTGTTTGTTTACCAAGTAGTGAATTCATCAGTTTTCTGTATTATCTATGTCTTCAGTTGTACGTATCATCATAATACTTCTATTTTCAATTTAGTTTGATTTTATTCTTGTATCATCATGATACTTCGCATTCTGGGTTGCAAATCACGCTAAATCCAATTTTCAAAGGAAATTCAAATCCTTATCATAAGTCCCGGGTGATTGACGGCTGGGCAAAGCGGACCTATGTCTGATCCGAATATCCCTCAACTCTTTTGAAGGATTCACTTAGTATGATTCCTTATCAATAAGTCCTAGGTGAACGACTGCTAGGCCAAATCATCATTCAAGTTCAAATTCCGGATCATCATATGTTGCTCCAAGGTTGTATCATCATAAGTGGCTCAAATGCAAAATACTT
>CM033453.1:7023037-7167992 GCA_019425755.1 Amaranthus cruentus
ATGGGTATTTATAGGAAAAATTGTAACGGCTACTTTGACCAAAAAACGGCTAGTTTGACCGGTTCCAAAGAACCGTTGGACCGTTGGAACCGTACGGTTCCGGGTCCGGTTCCATGGAACCGTTGGGCCGGGTGAACCGATCCGGTCCGGGTTCGCGGTTCTGGGCGGTTCCACTGAACCGGTGGGGCGGGTGAACCGGTCCGCGGTTCTTTGGTCCGGTTTTTTCGGTTTTTTCCGGCGGTTCCACGGTTCCGGCAACTTTTTTCCGGCGGGTTCACGGTTTCACGGTTCGGTTCCGATTCGGAACCTGTCACGAACGTTCCGGTTCCGGTTCCGGTTTCAAGCGGTTCGGGACCGGGCCAACCCGGACCGTGGCCATCACTACCCATGGCGCGCAGCATGCCGCTGTATCGAATCCTTATAAGTTCATTTTGCTGAACATTATGAAAAAAGCTACTCAAATTCACCAAGTATGGAAGGGCGGAGGCAACCTACTATATTATTATCCGCGAAATTGAATGTCACAAAGATGTGATAGTTCAATTGGTGTAAACTTCACAGCAGTGTTTCCCTGGTCGCGGGATCGAATCCCTATGGGTTCATTTTGCTTCACATGCTATTGTTTTATTTTGTTCGATCATATCTTGCTTGAAAATGTCATAACTTTTTCGTTACAACTCCGAATTCGACATATAAATAGTCGATTCGAAGCTTACGAGCTCAATTTTCATATTTTGTTAGAAGATCCATTAAATTTCGGGTACGTTGATCTCCATGAGCATTTGAATGAGCTCTTACAAAATCGATGCTTCTTAACTTGGTTCTTAAAGAGTATTTTTCCGCATAAAGAAAGATGTCTCATATCGTCGGGGCTCCTTTCCTCACATCATCCTTCATGCGTGGGGCTAAATTTTAGGGTAACGTTTATTTGGTGTCATTTAATGTTATTTTATTTTATTTTTATATATTATCCTGAAATTACGTCTATAACCCCGAACCCTATTACTACTTGATCTCCAAGTAAGAATCTTCAGAGATGCCAAAAATAACTACCCACGTCTCCCATTATCCCCATCTCTCCTAATGTCAATTTCCTTCTTCAGCTCACTATAAATATCCCTTCCCAGGTTTAGGAGAGATCATCTCAAATATATCCCACAATCCACAAAAACTCTTCTCATCCCAAACTCTCAAAACACTTCATCGTCTATACCATCTCATACCTGCTATTCACCTTCAATTCCAATATCTCCCCAAAAATATCCTTAATTATCTCCCTGTGATCATTAGTTCTTTTATATTCATACTTCTCTGATCTGACTTGAGCGTCGGAGAGGTCTTCCGGGAGATCACCCCCGGGCAAGACTAACTTGTCTTATGCAGGATAACAGGTAAAGAGGTGAAATCGTTCCACTACTCATCACAACGATCCAGCTTCCACTACTCCATCTCAGGTGTTCTCGAGGTTGATTGTCGATTCAAGTTTCTTCACAGAAACACTACCAGTCGGCGACGACTCGTGACATAGGGGCGACGAATCGTCGGTTTTCTTATGCTTGGACAGGAGGTTTGCGACGAGTCGTGGTATATGGGGGACGACTCGTCACTTTGGCTCTGGACTCATCTGGAGACTTCGGTGGATATGCGACGAGTCGTGGCATCCTGGGGACGACTCGTCATTTTTACTCTGGACTCCATTTTCTTAGAGACGAGTCGTGGTTCTTGACACAGGTTAGCTACGGATCGTTCCTTTCCCTTGGGGCTTGTTTGGCTTGATCTCTTCACTTCTTTAGAGGTCTTAGGCCATGTCTTCGAGCCTCACCCTTTTATCACCCCCGAAACCTAATGAAACTTTGATTTTTCGCCTCCAAATTACATGAAATACAATATTAAACACATTGAGGAAAAAATATGAAAACCTATTATCAAAATTATTTAAAAACCCACTAAATCATCATAAAAGAAATATACAAATGACATGAGTTAGTGCAAATAGTCGCACTTATCATCCAAATATTTATATTTTTCTTACTAAATGCCATATTTCTCTTTGCAACTAATTCATTAGGATGGAATTGTATCTTTTCAAAATAGAGAAAAGAAAGAGAAGTAATTGAACAAAATTGAGAAATATAATAAATATAAGTAAAATTAACTAAAATTGGTATCTATGTTTTTCAATATCTTATAATTACATCAAAATCAACCAACATAGACATTTGTGGAGTTATTTGCATTATAGGTACAAAATGAAATGCTAACAATGACATTATGATCTATACATTTTGGAGTAAAATATTTTATGAGAATGCGACACAATCAATTTTAGTCAAGAACTATTGTAAGATCGCTAATAAGTTAGGGGTTCTTACAAGCTTTAATTCATGAACGAAAGAAAGAACGATGAGAGAAATAGTGAGGGTGAATGTCGAATGAACAAACTGATTATTTGATGTGTTTGTTTGATTTTCGAAAATAGCAAGTAAATGATAGTGATGGCTAATTTCGAAACTCACTAAGAATCCACGTAGCAAGAAACAACGCTCTTAAGACACAGGTGCATCGAGGTTGTCAGGATCGGGATTCTACGCAGGATCGAAATCATCAGGTGGGATCAGATCGTTTGATCGGATCATAGGATCGGTCGAATCTACAAATTTGCAGAAATAACAAGTTGCATCATGACCAAGCTTATTTTTTGATGATTTTCAATATAAAAAAGCACTAAAAGCACATCTTTCTTAACATTAATCATCAACTGAAAATACAATACTTGCTGAATTATATGTAAAGAAAGCAAAACGAAAAAAACTATCATAAAAACCGACTCAAAAAATCATGAGTTATGGCCGGCTGTGTGGCGTGTGGACACAACATATGGCCCGTCATAACCTCGTGGGAACCGCCCATTTTGTGAGTAACTTCTCGTGTAATTCCCATCTCATTATTATAACACCCCTGAATTTCCGACCCTCTGAACGGAACCAAAATCGCAAGAGAACGGAGGAAATTCGGGTGTTACACTTAAAATAAAATAAACAAAAAAGAATAAATTAAATAAAAAGATAAAGTTTGATTAAAATGATTTTTGAGAAAACTTCCAAACAAAATTCTACGGAAATTTCGGCAACATCTGCCTTGAAATTAGACGCACCAAAAGAATTAAACAAACAATAAACCATCATGAAGAGGAGGCATCAATAGCCTTGTAACAAAAGTTACGGCGGAAAGGTCATCGCCAAATCCTCTGTCGACATGTTAAGCATGAATCGTGGTTCCCATGTAAACACTTGGGTTTTCCAAAAACATAACCAAACTTTACAAGCCCTTCAAGATAAAATAACGAAATATAAAAGGTCGTATGAAATAAAACTTTGCAGCGGAACGAATTACATCAGAGGACACGCAACTCAAGCAAAAAATATACACAATTTCATGACCTTCTATGATGTTCCTGCTATGATACATGTGACTATGGTCATTATATTGAGCAGCAGGAGGATCATAGCTTGTCATAACAGATAAGGAGCTTCTTTTGCTTGGCTTTGGGGAAAGAGTGGAGTACGATTATAACAATTATTATACAGTTAGCCTGAAGCTGTAGCACTTATACATATATTGTTAAAGTTTTGGTTTGTATAGCTCTTTTGTATGAAACCATGTGACTCCTTGTATGATTCATAGTTCCGCTGCGTAGTTTTGGATGTATTTTCGTAAATCTACTTCTTTTGTCGCCGTTAAAATCGATGCGTCAACACTGAAACCACGGTCCGTAATGGAGTTGATGATCTGATAAGCCGACGATGATTCATGCCGTCGTGAGATACTTTTGAAAGGCATTGAACGCCTAAGTTGTTATTTATCTGTCTATATTTGTCACATCCTCAGTTTTCAGCAAAGATGTTGCCGAAATTTTCACTCACCTTTCTTTTAAAGTTAATCTTTAACGTTTATCTAATTTCTTTTTTTTCTTTTTATGTAACATACGAATTTCCTCCCGTCCTTTAAGGTTTTGATTTTGTTTAAGGGGTCGGAAACTCAGCGGTGTTACACTATAACCCAAATCATATTGTTGCCCTTAGAAGTCTTTGGTAGCCCACACACAAAATCATAGAGGTTGGTTCCCACTTCCACTTAGGTATCGACAACGGGTGACGCAACCTTTAAGGTCGAAGGTGATATATCTTGACTTTTTTGCAGGTTAGACACTTGATAAAAAAGTTAGCAACGTCCTTCTTCATACCATGCAACCAAAAAGGTTTCCCTAGGGTCTTGGTACAACTTGTCAGTTGCCGGGTGTATGGAGTAACATGAGCTATGCACCTCTCTAAGAATACGTGTACATAAGTTTGGATCGTTAGGCACGCACCATCAATCGTCGTATCGCAAATTTTTGTCCTTGTGTATGCTAAAATGTGGGTCGGGTGTCTCAACCACTAATGAAGCCCTCTCAGCCAGGTCTGTATCATCAGTTCCTCAAACAGGTCAGATGTCACCTCAATCATCGATGTTACTACCCCATTGTCTACTATCTCGATACCCATCTCCTAGATTTCCTCTCTCAACCGCACTCTAATTTTTGTTTTTAAATTCTCTACTTCCTAAATTAGTAATTTCTCAAATGTTACAAAATGAACCAAAAGTAAGAGGGGGAAAATGAACATACCTTAAAATGATACTTTTGTAGCTCATATTCATTTTTTTCTATTCCAAAACCCAATGCCATTAACTGGCTCCTACTTTTAAACAAATTTTTTGACATGTTAAAGTCTCATGTCGACCTGCTAACTTACTTTATGATTTGACATGTTAATAAGTCCGACCTTCTAAATAATGTGGTGACTCTTTTTTAATCGTGTTGGTCACTAGCTTTTAGGAGAGCTGCCAAGTTACATAACTCTAACCAATTGAGAATTTTTCCCCAATACCTCCATCTTCATAAAACTTGTGGAATTCTATTGAGGTATACTTTGTACCTCTATCACTTCTGATGGTCTTTAATTGTAGAGAACTCTGGTTCTCGACATATTTCTTATCCTTATGATAGATTTTAATCAACTTATGATCACTATCTTATGCAACACACCCACCATTGTGTACACATAAGTCCACACATTATGAATATTCATTAATGAACAATTTAAACAGAGGGGTCTTCGAGGGTGTGCAAGGTGATCGACCGCACAGGGCCCCTCTTTCTCCCGTATATGAAAAGTTAATTAAAAAAAGAAATATGTTAAATTTATTGATAAAATATATATTATATTTACTATAAATAAGACACACAAAAAAATTAGCACAGGGCCCCCAAATTTTCCAAGACGGCTCTGTAGGAGATCATCTAAAGTCATAATGCTTTACGATTACTTTTAAAATGTTGTGACAGATATCATCTTACTAGTATAGTTCAAGTATATGTAAATCTAATCAAAGAGGCATGTAAAGAAGTATAAATCAAAATAATTAGTTCATTACACTTCAAATTTGAAAAGCAATTTCAAAAATTTGAGCATGAAATTTAAAAAGAACTTCAATGATAACTATATAAGAATCACTAATTTACTTAAATAGATAAAAAAATGCATGTAGATGAAATAAAAAGAAAATTTTTGATAAAAATCTTAAGCATTATGACAAAGGCATATAATAGTGTTGCTGGGGCGATTAAAAACACAAATTAAACGACGAATTAACTCAAACATTAATGTGGTAGATAGAAATGTACAAGGAAGTGAAGCACGTTAAGAAGTCTTGTATGTATCATATTTAAGCTAGAATTTGTATTAATAATATGCATTAATGTGAATAATGCAAGTTGTTTATGGTAAATTGGTCGTCTTATTCATATCATCGTTCTCACAAAGCTAAAGTAACGGATTCATATTTGTTACTCCCTCCGTTCCCTATTGATGTTCCCGTTGGGAATATTTACGGGAATTAAGAAAAGTGGAATCTTTTAGATAGTGGAGATATTGTTTTATTGAATAATAAATTTGATGGAGGAAAAGTGGGGACAACAAATATTAAAAAAGTATTTAAAGAAAATTAGTGGAAAAAAATATGGGGACCACAGCTAATTAAAAAATGTTTTTATGAAGTTAGTGGGAAACATGTGGGGACCATAAGAAATATAAAAATGTAAAAATGAAGTTAGTAGAAGATATGTGGAGACCATTATCATTATTAAAATATTAAAATGAGGATGAGTGAGGTTATTTTTGTCCAAAATTTGTAATATAAATGGAAAGATTCCTTATGGGAACAACAATTGAAACACCCCAAAATGAAAAGTGGGAACTTCTTTAAGGAACGGAGGGAGTATATTACAAGAGATTGGATCACAGTAACCCTAAAGCAAATCTTCAACTTTCGCAGGAGAAATTAGCAATGGATCTTCGCGCCTGCATAAAAGTGATGATGTTTGTAGAGCATATCAACTTGGCAAGATGCAAAAGCTTCTATTTTCGTAGGAGAACAATCGGTGAGCAAAAGAAAAACATTGAAACTAGTACACATTGATGTGTGTAGACTTGAAACAAGTTGATAGGAGTCTTGGTAATGCAAGCAAGCTAATCTTATTGGTAAGCTTGTTTAATATATGAGTTTGGTTCATCATCCAAATACGTGTTGGAGCATTCATCCACACATGCTAGGTGAATATGGGTAACATTATTTCATGGTCTTGATTCAGAGGTTGTGGCTTCGTTATTATCATTTGGTGAGTAGTTGTGTTGTGATCTTAAGACAAAGACTTGATTGTTTGTAAAGCCAAGATACCATAAGGACTTAGAATTGAGGACAATTCTTTTCTGAGAAGGAGGAATTGAACCATGTATGGTTCAAGTCATGATTCAAGATCTTGTAAATCGTGAGAAAGGAAGAACAATCAAAGGCTTTGGGAATAGCGTAACAGCTTCTGATCCAAAGACACGAAGACACAAAAATTGACGAGAATAATAATGTAATAGTATAGTCGTTTATTTTTTTATTTGTCAAATAAAAACTCCAAGTGTTAGGAGTTAACTAGAAAGTAGTTAAGGCACATGCCTATTTGTGTTTTTAAAAGTCATGTGCTAGGCATGTGATCATCTTGTTTTGTGCCTATATATAGAGGCATCTACTCATTGTAATAGAAGCTTTTGATGATTAATAAAAAAACACTTCTAAGAAATTAGATTTCAAGAGAGGGAGTTTCTCTTTCAAGGGGAAAGTGCAAGAGCATTTCCTATTCTATCTTCTTGTCTTTGTGAGTGAAGCAAAGAAAGATTATAGAAAGATCCCATGAAGATTAAGGTTAGTGAAGCCTTAATTGAGAGTGTGGGGATAATGGCTTCTTGGTGAGTGAAATCAAGTGAGTTTTTATCCAACATCAACATTGTTTGATCATATCTTTTTTCAGTTTTCATTTGTTTGAAGGGTCCAATCTTAATTCCGCAAAAACTCAAATATGGCCTAATCTTTCGGGTCCAACTTGGTGCAAGACTAATGAGGACTCTTTCAATGAAAGCAAGTATTTCACATTGTTCATTGATAAATATTTATGAAATCACATGTTTTTCATGTCATTGATGATATTTCACATGATAAATATTTATAAAATGACATGTTTTTCATGTCATTGATGAAAGTAAGTATTTTAAATTCAGAGCCATCTTGGAAAATTTGGGGGCCCTGTGCTAATTTTTTTGTGTGTCTTATTTATAGTAAATATAATATATATTTTATCAATAAATTTAACATATTTTTTTTTTAATTAACTTTTCATATACGGGAGAAAGAGGGGTCCTGTGCGGTCGATCACCTTGCACACCCTCAAAGACCCCTCTGATCTCCTACTTGAAGTTTAAACCTATGTTGGTGGTGTGCCACGAACCATATAAGAAGATGTGTATCCGGCCTTTGGTAAGAGATGCTGAAGACAAAGAGGCAATATGTATTTGGAATATTTGCAGATATATTCAAAACTTATGCCTATGAACCAATTGTTCTTAGTACTAATTCTTCTAGAAAAGTAGATATAATTTAGTAGGAAGAGAGGATTTGTATTGCATAAAATGATGAGTATCTCTTCATGTAGAAGTTGGAAGATGATTGCAAATAATTGTGATATTTGAAAAGTCACAACCTTTGACATTTCACATACCATTAATAAATCTCGTTCTTGAATTTGTTTTACGAATTTAGAGTATAACTTGTACTTAATTAATGATAGCATATTAAATAATGACGATTTTTTTCGACAGAAGAGAGTTTAAAAGTAGAATTCAATTACATTTTATAATAAACTAATTTTTCCTACATTGAACACATTTTCTAGAAACAAAATGTTAATCTAATGTCCTCTACTCCTCTCCATCCCTATTGTGTTCTCTTCTTAATCTTATCAATTGTCTTCTATTAACACAAATCATCATCATCCCAATAACCTCTCGCACAGAGGCAGGGTCTGGGAAGGGTGGGAAAGAAGGCAGGCTAATACCCTCATCACGAGTAGGTCGCGATTGAAGAAAACCGCTCAACTCGAAAATCGTCTAACATACTTCCTCCATTCCATTATACTTGCTATATTTGACCTTTTTACGCAATCCAATGTGATAATTTGATCATTTTAAACTATATAAATCTAAAAATTATAGAAATTAGTATTATGAAAGCATGCAATTAGACGATTCAAACAAAATCTCACTTGACTATGCTTTTTCAAACACATTAACTATAATATATAAATTAAGTTTAAGCAACTAATAATGTCAAAAATCGTTATGTAGCGTACTTTTCAAAACGAAGAAAGCATGAGATTCTTGCTTAAAAAAAAAAAAAAAAAAAAAAAACTAAGGGAATATTTTGAGAGTGGGACTTGTGAGAATCGGATAATTAGAATCAGAACGTATGCACAGCAATACACGGCCAAAAGGCAAAAAGTGCTCCCACCAACACAAATAATTAGCGTTGAAACCAAACCGCATAAAAACATAGCGGCAATCGTACGTCAGTCTTTATCATTTTCCAATCTTACGGGTCTGCAACGGTCTTCAGTCTTCACAATCTGAGTTTTCAATTTCAATCCCTACACCAACTCCTACGCCCGCCTTCTCTCTCTACACCTCACTTTCGCAGCCTTATAAATACCACTTTTTTTTTTTTTTTGGAGTATTCCTTTTTATTTATTATCCAAATCCAATCAATCTATATGCAATCCTCTCCAATTTGAATCCGACTTTCGATTTTTGTGTCTAATTTAGAACCCTAAAATTCTCAGAACAATCAATAATGGACGAGCAGAACAGAGATAATGGTCCTAAGATGACCAAATCGATTATCAATGCTCCTACGAATCCAATGGTTACGCCGCTTCTTACCGATCTTTATCAGTTTACTATGGCTTATGCTTATTGGAAAGCTGGCAAGCATAATGAGCGTGCTGTGTTAGTTTCTCTCTTTTTCCAAATTATTATTTTTTCTTCTAATACAAATCAATTGGTACCATAAATTTTGATTTACACTCCATATTTGGACGTTTAGCTTCTTACTTGGGGATTCATATAAGGTTTTCTAACTTAGTTTTTGCTTGTCTGATTTATTTGTGCAAAATTATTAAATTCTACTCCGTAACAGTTAGATTGCTACAGTTCCCGTGTACAATTTGGGAGTTTCTTTTAGCAGAAAGTAACAATGTGACTGGAACAGAGGATTAGTGGAGTCATGATCATAATTGTTACCGATAAAATTCAATTGCTTTATAATTTTAAAGCTTTACTTATTTGCTAGTTTTGGTATTGTATAATAATGGATTTGAAATTATTGATAATTGTTTTAGTTGTATGCTTTGTTGGTGCCGACTTAATTGCTTAACAGATGTTGATCAAGATTGCATTTTAATTTCGTATTTCTATATATTTTTTAGGTTTGATTTGTTTTTCCGAAGGAGTCCTTTTGGTGGTGAGTTTACTGTATTTGCTGGAGTAGAAGAGTGTATACGATATATTGCTAACTTCAAATTTACGGAAGCGGAGATTGATTTCGTTCGGGATGCTATGCCTGGTAAATGTGAGGTAAGTTCAAAGTTTAAGGGAAATCTTAAATGCTATTTCAGGTGAAAAAAAGATGCTTAACCTAAACTTGGAGCAAATATACATCATTGCATTATGATCCTGTAGTAGCATATATATGATCAAACAGTAATATTATTGCATTATTGGTATTTTCATTTTGGCAACACAACATTATTTGTATTGCAATTGAGGGTGTTATCATAGGTGCATAGGGTGGAAATTATGACCATGTTTTGATTTCATATTCTACTTTTACATTACACAGAAGAGGGCTTGTTTGGCTGAAATGTGCTTTGATGGAACTTGGGTAAAGCTAACATTGTTGACTACCTGTGGACTAGGGAGCTAGGGAGCTGGGTTTTTAGTTTGTGCAATGTGAATTGTAAATAATTTGTAATTCTTTTTTACTGTTCCAAAACTAGGGGGCATCATGTGGTTTTGAATATACTTGTATTTTTCATCAACAACATTACATTAAACCAATGCCATAGCTCCACCTAGGTTCTCACCAAAGCGTAGTTTGGGGGTCGATGAAAACAACCTTGCTTTTCTCATCAAGACAATTTTGTGTTTATCTGAAATATCTTTGTGAGTAAAGATGTGGCTTCTTCTGTTTGCATTTATATGCACGTTTACTATCTTTGTGAGTAAAGATGTGGCTTCTTCTGTTTGCATTTATATACACGTGGTTCTTCAAAATAGATGTTTACAACTGACTTTGAGACATCTTAAATTCTTAACACACAAAGCGCACTAAGGTGCAAAGCAGGATCAGTCCTTGTTGCGCCAGAGGTGTGCATCACTTTGTGCCTTTATGCCCTTAGTGCACAAAGAGGTTGCATCACATCTTAGTAGCGCTCTGTAAAAGTTTTCAAAAAGAACAAATCCGCATTTTTGAACTATGTTTACGCCACTTGATCACCTTTGTTGTACCACAGGGTTTTAGTGTATAACCTCACCTTGGTGCACCTTCGTGTCCCTTGCGCCTCTAGGCGCATACTAAGGATAAAATCCATACCTTTGGCTATTTATCTTTATATTGAGTGATAATTGGTGGTGGTTGAATTTATAAGCTTGGAATATTTCTCACTTTTATATCTTGGGTTCTCATTAGCTTTTTGAGGTTGATTTTCTGCCAGCATTTCCTTTCCAATGATTGCCTTGTATTGTATATCAATGCACAAAAGTAGGTGCCACTTAAGTATTTTGATCAAATTATGCTTGTACTTCTTACTTGAACATCCAGGAGGGCTTTTTTGATTATCTTCGACAACTTGATTGCTCTGAAGTTGAAGTATATTCTATTCCTGAGGGATCAATTGTTTTTCCAAGGGTACCCCTTCTAAGGGTTGAAGGACCTGTTGGTGTAAGTAATAATACTGATTTTTTTAGTTTTCTTTTGAAATAGCTTTTATAAATATGTGTCATATGTTAATTGTGAACTATGTTTTTATTTCATTAGGTGGCACAACTACTGGAAACAACCCTTGTCAATCTTGTCAACTTTGCATCACTGGTGGCTACTAATGCTGCAAGGCATCGGATTGTGGCGGGAAAATCCAAAATATTACTTGAATTTGGTCTTAGACGGGCACAGGTCTTATTTCTAATATCATCCACTAAACAATTTTACAATTCTACTGCTCTATGCCCATTCGAAATATGATGATATGGCTTTCCACTGTAGGGGCCGGATGGAGGAATTAGTGCGTCAAAATATTGTTATCTGGGTGGTTTTGACGCTACAAGGTAAATTCTACGGACTACAACTTTTTAACTTTCTTATTTTTTCCAATGCTTTTAGGAATATAAAAGAGTATACTAGTATGAGATATGAAGCTGGCATATTAGTATTTTTGGTTGATTATGGCTTTCAGCTTGTCTCGGAAATTACTTGATATGTAATTGTTGAAAAGCTTTTCTAATCAAAATAAAGATGTATTACCTATTATTGAAACACACTAAAATATGGATATGCTTCAAATTAGAGAAAATTCATGGTTATAGTTCTGCTTTGTTTGGTGAATATGTCTAGACATTATAAGTGCTTCTTCAATTCTTTGCATTGATCAAGAGGGTTTATCACGACATTTTTTTCCAATTGATTATTTTTAAATTTTTCAGTCATATTGAAGAACTTATATGTTAGTTGTATCATCGAAATTACTTGTTTTTCTTTTCTTTACAGCAATGTTTCAGCTGGAAGATTGTTTGGAATACCACTTAAGGGAACACATTCACATGCCTTTGTTAGCTCATTTATGGTGAGTGATGCTCCTTAAATTTTCATTCATTATTCTCTTGTCTTATATCCAGCTGAAGCAATAAACTTAGATTTGGGTTTACAAATTGTCAATATACCGGCAAAATAGTTATAGCCTAATAGTTTAAAGACTGACGAGGAAACAAATATTCCAAAGAAATTTACATGACCCTTAGTACCATAACCAAAGAATCTCGTTTAGAGGAAATATCCAATTTTTAGAGGCACTATTCAAACTCCCCATCATGTGCTAAATAATCTCATCCACTTGTCGTGTGAAGAACCATGTTATTATAACACATTATGCATAATTGGGGGTTGAGAGATGATTTTGGATGTCCTTTTTGAAGGTTCTTCAAGGTTGAACATCCTCACTCCCACGAGCCAAGAAAACCCTCTAATCTTAAAGGTTTCATTAGTTTTCCGAATCTTATTGGAGGATGAGAATATGAATACTCTCTCCAATTCATAGAAAAAGGGACATTTACTTTTCCACACTATCCAATGCACTTACTTAATGCTTAATATCTCTTGTTATACATAGAAAAATATCATAAAAATGGATATTAATAATCTTTGCATCGAGACGAGTCAAACAATATCTCACTTGACTATGTTTTAATTTATAAATTAAGAATAAAATACAAATTAAGAGTAATAAGTGAATAGTGTCAAAAGGTAAATGTCCCCTTGTCTATGAATTGGAGAGAGTATAAGAGAAAAAAAAAAGATGTGCAATAGAATCTCAAGGAGGCAAAATGTTTGTAAATGGTAATTTTAGTAAGAGACTGGAGCAAAATGATTGTAAATGGTAATTTCACTAACATGGGATCAATATTAAATTTGTTATCTTACCTCTAAAAATAGTATGTGTGGCAAGTGATGCTGATCAAGAGGCTTTGAAAGTATGTATGAAGGGGAGTTTATATTATTTAAACTCGCAGTTGAAGTAGCATAATAATAAAACTAAATGTTTCTTTTACACCTTTCATCTAGCATGCTTCATATGAGCCTAGAATCATGTGGTTGTTTCTTTGGGATTAATATATAGGCATTGCAGTGCTTAAGATTACTGGTATCTAGTTGAAATGACATCCCACTCACATTTTTTAAGTTTCATCAAATATAATTTTTTTGTTAGTCTATATGGTCACATTAGAAAAAACCTCTTTGTTATAGGGTAAGCTTGTGCACATTTAACCCTCAGTAAACTCTACTTAGGCAGGATCCATTTATCGGCATGGAATTATGAATCGTCATGTTTTATATAAGAGTTGGTGTTTGAATATTGGTTGTTGGTCAATTCAATTCGCTTGTTTGATTGGCTTATAGCATTCACTTTTTATTAGATTGTGTAGGTTAGTTTTAATGAAGATTGGTAAAATTAGTTGTTGGTTGATGACTATTTATTAGAGAAAAAACAAGCCCGAAAGCCAACAACCAATGGAAAAAGTCGTTTATTGCAATATTTTCATTTTGGCGTAAAAGTTGGTTTTTTCAATTGGCATAAATATCATTTATCAAAGGAAAAATTACCTAGAATAATCCAAACTATTCATGATTTTCCTACAATAATCCCACCTATTGATTAACCATGAATAATCCCAACTTTGAGGGGCATTTTCCAAGAGTAAACCCAGTGACCGGATGACTTGCTATAGCAAGTTTTACTTTTTTAAAAAAAAGAT
This sequence comes from Amaranthus cruentus, assembly GCA_019425755.1. Taxonomy (NCBI): domain Eukaryota; kingdom Viridiplantae; phylum Streptophyta; class Magnoliopsida; order Caryophyllales; family Amaranthaceae; genus Amaranthus; species Amaranthus cruentus. The sequence continues at coordinate 7,037,041 of CM033453.1, forward strand.
AAATTAAAATAAAATGTCAAAAAAATGTTAAAAAAATATTCATAAAAAATTTTTGATTTTTTTTTATTTAGAATTTTTTTTGTAAATTTTCAAAAATATTTTCTAATTTTAAATTAATATATAATTTTTTCTTTTGGTGAATTACCTACTTTAGCAGGTCATCGGGTTACCCAAGTTTACTCTAGGAAAATACCCCTCAAAGTTAGGATTATTCATGGTTAATCAATAGGTGGGATTATTGTAGGAAAATCATGAATAGCTTGGATTATTATAGGTAATTTTTCCTTTATCAAATAAGTATTTGACTACATAACCAACCAGCAACTCAAAAACCAAAAGTCAACATACAAGTTGACCAAAGTATCATTTTACCAAACAAGGCCAATAGTTAGCTAATGATGGGAGTGGCATTTATGTGTATTTTACTATTAATGAGTAAAACTATCGTAAAGGATAAAGTTTGAAAAATACAGACATAACAAAAAGTCTTAAAGCCATTGATTTTGAGACAAATTAGTGAAAATTTTTCTGTGTTAGTTTGATCATGTGCAAAGAAGATTGAAAAATGAACTATTTAAAAGAATGGAATGTCGAGACTTTGAAGAGTTTAGAAAAGGAAGGGTATGTCGATAATGATCCTATTAACTCATGTAAAGAATGAGATGAATGTGAAGATTTACACGAGCATATGAAATAGATTGGAGTAAACGAAGTGGGAAAACATCTATGGTTGAAGTCAGGATTATTTTTTTTAGTTGAAGATTATTATTCGATTAGGCCGAATGAAGTATAATATTTATCTTCGACAAGCTCTAATGCAGATTTGTTTTGGTTCACGTAGCTTGACCAGTGTCACATGATTTGGTGGTTTTACCCACGAATCACGTTTTGGTTCGCTCGGTCCGAACCGGGGTTCGTTCACCGGTTGAATCGTCAATGGGAGCAAATTATCTTCCGGCAATGTTAAATGAGAAAGAGGGTAGCATGAAGAAAAAATTGTTGCAAAATGTTCTAGGTTTTTCTCTTCAAAAAGATATTCTAAAAAAATGAAAAGAGAGAACGGGAAGAAATTGAACATAAAAGGACACAAATCTTACATGATAAATCAGATTAGAAGATTGAAGACTACATACAAATTCAAGAATAAAATTTCACAATTAGAGCCCATTATTAAGCATTAACTAGATGACTGGTATAGTCCTTTGCAGGAAGAAGAAATTGATGGCAGCTTCTGACTCTTTCATTGGAATGTGTCATAAGTTTCTGTAATTACTAGAGTAATGTGGAGTATAAAGACAGCCAAACGTTCTACTTTATAGAAAGATGGGAGAAAATTGAAAAAAAAGTTAAAGACTCTTAGTGTTCCGTGCATAATTATATCCTACATAATTTTCAAAATTAAATTGCTTAAAAAAAGTGATACTTTAGATTTTTTTATAGTTTTTTTCGAATTGTAGTTAGCAGATTTAATACCCTCTTATTTATTATTATTGTACATATTCAATTGTAAATATCTTATTTTGTGTTTGGTTAAAATTATAAAATGCACGAATCATCCACCTAAAAATCAAACCAAACACCTAAACGAACGAACAACATATATATCAACTTGCGAATCGCGAATCCGAAGCCGTACAACCAATCAAACCGAATCACGAATCGTATGACATTGAGCTAGACATATTTGGAGATTAATTGTTGTGAATAGTGTTGTCTACATTAGAGATGTTGTCTGCCTTAGTCTGTTTTTCAGTTTCTACTTTTAATTCATTGCCATTAATTGCTCACAAAAATGTAATTAATACTTTCATCATGGGAATTCTTCTATTGGAATTATGTTGAGTATCTACCTATCTTACTGGCTTCTGATTAGTTATTTTAATCATAGGAAGGCTCTCTTTGACACCGTGAAAAGTGGAAAAACAAATAGAGGTTCTACATTTAATTAGTTTAATCCTGGTTATGCAGAGTCTTGATGAGATTTTGGAGAAGTCACTTCGAAGTGCCGATGGTTCAACTTTGTGTGAGGACTTCGTCAATCTGGTCCAGACTTGGTTAAACAAAATTCAGGTGCTTCCTTAAAGAATTGTTTAATATTTGTTCTAATAAATGCCTCGCCTTTGAATGACCTCATTCTTTCCATTTTTAACGTCCTTGGTAAATTGTATGTTATTGTGCAAAAGCTAACACTGTATAACTAGGATGAATAACTTTTGTATAAAAGTTGTTTTGATAAACTAGTTTCCTTTGCAATTTTCTGTATGAAGTTTTATAATAGGGGTTCCTTTGTTGAATGATGGATTTTTTAAAAGGGAGAGTAATATATATAAGTTGACATCATAGTTACTCAACTTAATCGTGAAGTAGCAGCTTAATCATAGTTACTCAACTTAATGGTGGCTTGAGTTTTATGATTGGGGTTCCTTTGACAGAAATTGTGAAGTAGCAACTTAATCATGTTCTTTATTGGTTAAATATGCAAAGGCATAAGGTCTTGTGGGAACATAAAAATTATTCATCCATATATAAATTTTTCTTGGATTAGGTGAACCTATTTATGGCAACTTACATATTGCTAAGCCTTTAACCCGCTAGACCTGACCCCCAAAATAATTGGCGGGTCAATTTTTTAAAAAAATTTGTAACTTATGGGTTGGGTACCCAATCCGCCTTAACTAGATCGGGTCATGGGCCCGTAAAAAAATTTAAGCGGGTACCCGTTGACCCGGTTTAAAAAAGACAAATATTTTAGGGTTTTCAGTACATTTCAAACGATAGTCTTTCAATATTTCAGTTGCACGTTTCTGATTTCCCTTCATGGCTTACCTTCTCTTATTTGATATTTCTAACTTCAACTTCTCTTCTTTAATTTCTAACTTCATCTTTCCTTTCAAAGCCCCACAATATGTATTCTACTTTGTTTTCATTTTTTTTTGTTTTATTTGTTTTCGGTCTTCTTTGTTTTTTTTTTGTGCCTTTTTTTAATTCCATTTTCAATTATTTGTTTTCATTCTCCTTAATTCTGGTTCATGTTATGCGTTTTTTCTTCTTCTTGTTTCTCATTTTGTTTTGGTAATGAAACGGGGAAGTGCGAAAGAAACTTAAAATACCTGGAGATAGGTGTAATCGGGGACAACTGTGATTATGCTGAAAGTGCTTATGATCCTCTTGCTGATTAGACCTCAAATCGTGCAATACAACGTTAGCCTTGCCCGAGGGTGGTTTCTCGGAAAACCCCTTTGACGCTCAAGTCAGATCGAGAACAGAAAATAATGAATTTATGATAATTAATGAATGCAAGATTAACGGATTATAGGATGAGTTCAGATCAATTGAATGAATATTTGGTTAAATATAGATTATTAAGTAGTAGGGCGGTGTATTTTTTTGAAGTAATGATAGGAAGATAAAAACTTAGTCTCCTGCAAATGATGTATGCAATATATATTTATAATGGTAGAATGAAGGTTAGTTGGTCAATTAATGAGGGAATAATGGGAGTTATTTTAGGAAGTGACTAAGAGTGGTAATAGTAGTGGACCCTGTAACACATTCGTTTTTCATTTCGTTTGGTTACTTTTTATTTTGGTATTTGATTTCTTATTCTTGTTTTTGTTCTTGACTTCAGTTTTGATTTCTTGTTCTTATTTTTGTTCTCTATTTCTATTTTGATTTTGATGAAGATCTCGTTTTATTCGATTTTTACTGTCGATTTCTTGTTCTTGTTTTCATCATCATCATCATCATACCCAGTGTTCCCGCACATAGATAAATCTATGGTCAGGGTCTGGGGAAGGAGGGTCGACGGCGTCTCATACCCATAAGGAGAGGGCGGTCAAAAGAGTCCTTCGGCTCAAGAGGGGTCTTCAAAGATAGGAACCTGCAAAAATCCAAACTCCTGCATCATACACCCACGCTAGCCAAGCATAGGAATCAATTTACTATTATATTCTCAAAATTTTACTTATAAACTTCTGCTCAACAATTTACTAATGATTGACCTAATAAAAATTATGCCCAAATTTCACAATTAAATTCTCAAAACTGCCACACAACTAACAAAAAATTCTGCCCAAAAACATCAAAAATATAACTGGGTACCCGGTGTCTCGACCCGACTTATCCGGGTACCCGAAACCCGGGTACCCAAATTTATTGGGCCGAGACACATGCCGCTAAAAACGGTACCTGACTAACCGGGTACCCGGCTTTTCGGGTACCTGAAATGCTGGGTACCCGCTAATGAACACTCCTATACATTGCATGCACCTATTCTTCCTTTTTGTAATCTTTAGTGCTTGAATTTGCAATGATTTGAAGCATGCATACGTCATATATTTGCTCTATTTAAGTGATCTCTATTGAATGATTGAATGTTTATTCTTGATAATTTAAGGATGTAATAGCTGTATGACTATTTGTTATTGCAAGGGTATAACATCGTACATTCGACCCCCATTACCTCACCTAGGTGGCACCACTTAGCTTAGTTTTAAGAATCACACCTCACTTAGTGCTTTGTTCATCTCGAGCTCCGGTTTAGCTAAAATTGCTTTGCCTCGGCTAGGTGAGACAAAGCTCACTACAAGAGGTGAGTGCCTTGGTGTTCCTCAATAAATTTCTCTTTGTGTGCCCGGTGCACCTCCTCGTTAGGCTGGGTAATCGACTTAGCGTACTTGTTTGAAAGAGAAATAAAACTTATAAGCCAAATTTACTTGAATATAAAGTTCATAAAACAATTGCTTTCATGAGAAAATAGAGAGAAAAACTTGTTGCTATTATACTATGAATGATATGTTGTCATAAGTTGATGTCTCATAATTCATCCACTTGAGCTATGAATCCCGAGTGAGCTCAATTAATCCCAATCAGGGTTTGTTTGTAGCAGATCGCCACAATTAGTGATTTAAATTAGAGAAATCTTTGGTTTAAAAGTTTGAGGGTTGATATGAAGAGGAAAAAGGTTTTTTCATTCATTAAGTTACGCATGCCTAGATCCGCCATTGAAGCTCCCTTCATGTTTATTTTTCTTTGAAGGCAAGGGTTGAAATTCGATGTTTGAATTGAAGAAGATGGCGAAAAATATGTTTATTTTTCTTTGAACGTAAGGGGTTTTCACTTTGGTATCTGAAACGCAGAGGAAGGGGAAAAGTTTCATTCTTTGAAATGATAAGAAGGTTATTGAGTTTTAAAATTGTGAAGAAGGCCATAAAAATTGGTAATGCTGTCACACGGGTCCTAAGAAGCTATAGATGAGAAGTTGACCTTTTTGTGTTTATTTTTTTGTGTTTATTAGCATAAAGAAGCTATAGGTTCCATCATTGAAGCATAAACGAGTTATGTTTTTGTGTTTATTAGCATTCGCATAAATTGAATGGTGTAATATTTTGTTTATCTAATTTTATTTTATCAATGAGTTTGAAATGATCAATAAAATATTATGGACAAAAGTTCTTACAACTCTGACGAACCAATTATGATACTAAAAATCAAATCAAAAATACCAACCTACCGAACAACAAATTTGCCACCTAGCAAATCACATATTTGAATCTGTATGACGAATCAAAACAAATCGTGAATCGTGTAACATTGTTTTAAGTATTATATCAACAACAACATTCCATTAGCCAATGCCATTAAGTGGCTCCCACCTACGGTGGAATTTGGGAGGTCAAATGTACGCAACATTACCCTTGTTAGTGATAAGACTAACAAAGAGGTGAATTTTAAGTATTATATATGTTTTAAAATTGATTTTTAAGATTTTTAGTGAAAAAGTCTGTTTTATGCGTCTAGGCTCTATGGACCTTTTGGGCATTGTGCTTTAAAAAATAAGCCACTCCGTCGTGTTGGGGTAGTGAAATGTTGTAAAGGAGTGTTTAGGGGGTTTGATGTATGCAAATTTTCTCTTGTAATAAAAATTAAGATGTTTTTTATTGACTCTTGATAGAAAACGTGAATTATGAGGTACACATGAGAAGTCAATTAGAACACTTGTAGTTTTTCTTATTCTTATAATCTGTTAATAGAAATACATCTTTATGTATGTCATAGTTTTTGGATAAGTACCTTAGGGATATGATATTGGCACTGCTTGTCATCCTAGTTTTTTCATTGTTGATTTTCTGTGTGTTGTTTCAGAAAACAAAGTTCTTGGATGGTGGCTTTGGCGAGACAAACTTAAGCGAGTTAGCAGCTTTTACCTCATATGCCCTTGCATTTCCTGAAAATTTTCTAGCATTGGTGGACACTTATGATGTAAGTTTGAAAATTCTTACCCTGGTACTATAGATTGGTAAGCATGGTCTCATATGTATGCAAAAGATTGATTGAATGCAATAGATCTTTAAATTCAATTATAAAGATGTTAGCATACTGATGTATTTTTTTGTTTATTGTTTGTTGTTTGTATGCCCTTTACAGTTCTTTGGTTTGAGATTATAGATTATTGTAAAATTGCTTATGATGTTTGCTTTAATCGAAAACATCTTTGTTATCACTAACAAGGTTAAGATTGTGTACATCTACCCCCACACCCCATACCCGGGTGGGAGCCACTTAATGGCTTATTGGACAATGAATGTTGTAATTGGTTGTTCATCTTGTCTTATTCGTTGCTTTGCGCTAATCACTAATATAACTTTTCAAGCAATGACGGTAAAAGTAGTTACTTGTGGATAAACCATTTAGTGATGGATAGTAAACACCGTTGTGGCCTTCTTAATTCCACAACATAGTCTTCAAGATAATAAATTTGAGATTTTTTCCCAGTCCTGTCATACAATCAAGACGGTATTATCTGTGCTTCACGCAAACCTACTATACAAGACTATTATATTATGGAAGGCTTGAACAAATGCCTATGATCTTCCAAAATTTTGCTCTATTTGATTTTGTTTTCATCTGTGCTTATCTATTCCCATTATTGGATAGTGTTCTCTTTTGAGTTTTGCTCTTTTCTATTAGTTTACTCGGGTGAGGGAAGGAAGATAATGCAGCTTTCTTTACCCACATACCTAATTACTTGAAACATTTAGCATAATGCTGTGTTCTGAGCAGAGAATTCAAGAATCACACCAAAATGAGAATTGCCCTTTTATTTAATTCATGTGATTTCATGTGTTACTTGGCTTAGTGCTAAAGGTTGCATATTTCTTTTTCCAAATGTTTTCTTTTGCCTTTTTTTATTCAGTCATGGGTATCATTAATTTTGTGGCTCCAATACACCAGGTTTTGAGGAGTGGAGTTCCGAATTTCTGTGCAGTGGCTTTGGCGCTAAGAGATTTAGGGTAATGAATGATTTAAGTTTACATGAATTAGTTACTTGCTTAGCATGAGTTTCACTCTTTTTTCCTTTTCTTTTCCCCCAAAAAATTGTGCATGCACTACGTAAATGAATGATGATTTATGTATACTTCCTTTAGTTTTAAGCACTTGCAACTTTTCCTCCTCTGTAGACTCTTCAATTAAACACTTTGATTGTGAATAACCAAAAATTGTAAAAAAATTGATATTTTGAAGATATGCATCAAGAAGAATCTAACATCATCCAACTTAACTATGTTTTGCTTGTGTTAAAACATGAGACAATATTGGTTGATGAATAGGTACGCAATTGTTGCAAGTATTAACAGTGGCAAGAATTACATAATTTTTATGGAAATTGGGCTATGTAGAAATAATGAGGTCTTTGTGACCATGACTTAATACTCATTAGTGTGATCAAAGAGAGGACAATGGATTTTGATAATAAATGTTGGGGCTGGGGATTTCTTGTAGTTCTAGATGTGTAATCTGCATATAATTCCAGATTTGTTGATTATGATGATAAAATGCTCGATTTTTTGAAATTTGCAAAGCAATAACACAAGCCGAAATCATTTTTCTGAATTTGCAACAAGAAATAAATTTTCTTCAAAGTTTGTAAAGACACTCCCGTGACCTCAACGTATTTATGATATGGTTTTGCAGGTACAAGGCTATGGGCATTAGATTGGACTCTGGTGACCTGGCATACTTGTCTTGTGAGGCTCGTAAATTTTTTCAGGCAATTGAGAAAGAGTTTGGATTAACAGGATTTGGAAACACGACTATTACTGCGAGCAATGATCTTAATGAAGAAACTTTGGATCATTTGAACAAACAGGTGATTGAAAATATTACTGTTCAATTTTTTACCTTTTGTGATAAGCATCTTGTGAATTGTTAATTACGAACTAAGCTGGAAAGATTTGTGAAAATACTCGCTTAATTGACTGATATCTCTTTCTAGGAATCGGGACTAGTATGCAATAGTGGACGCTTATTGGGGCTAGGGGGTTGTTAAATTAGACTGAACTTATTGTGAATGTCAGCACGTTAACGAGGAGACATGAGGTGCACACACTTTATAAACCAAGGAGATATATACCATCCCAAGACCATATGGCAATAGGAATAAGGTCTCAAATAGCTTATAAAGCGTGCACACCATTTTCAATTTGTCGATGTGGGATAACTCATCCCAACACCCCCCTCACATGTGAACCCCCGTCAAATTCGCATGTGAGAGTAATCAATTAGGGTAGGAACACCATTCTTTTTTTTCTTGGACCTACCATTTTTTGAATTTGATCGAAACCATCGGCTCTGATACCATGTTAAATTAGGCTGAACTTATTGTGAATGCCAGCATATTAACGGGGAGACACGAGGTGCACACACTTCATAAATCAAGGAGATATATATTATCCCAAAATCATAGGGAAATGGGAAGGTCTTCAATAGCTTATAAAGCGTGTACACCATTTTCAATTTGTCGATGTGGGATAACTCATCCCAACAGGGGGGAAGCCTCATAATAAAATGTAAAATTGTACTTAACTTTTAAAGCAAAACATAAAAAATGCTGAATATCTTAAATCAAAAATGTGATGGTTCCTCTATTTTTTGCTTCCATCTAATTTTCAGTCAGATTCGAGGACCCTCCATGTTAGTCTTGGGTTTGTCTTTGCTAGTAAGAGCCTAGGGAGATCCTGCAGTAAAGTTTTTTATTTGTCCTATAGTATATAGCTTGGTAATGTGAGATGAAATAGAAGTGAAGTACATTTATCCTGTCCTGAAAGCGAGAAAACAAATTGGAAAATTTAATTCTAAAGGTTCCACCTTTAGATGGTCATCTTTTATAGGTCTTATCTTTCACTTATTTTCTAAAGATCTTAGAAACAACTAAATGACCCATCAATGTCTTAGTGCATACGCACTCTTTGCCTCTTTGATTCTTGGAGTTCTCTTTTACCATTGTTATTTGCTTTATTGGAAATTGAGGTTCATCAAATGGGTATACAACTTTGTTTGTATTCCTTTATTAATTTCCTTAATATTTAGTCTTTACCATATTTCTTAAATTATGATCACCATCATAAGGTTTATCATTTCATTTAAATCATTGTTTATCAATTAAGGATAAAGTTAGGGTTTGCCAATTTCATTCAAATTTGATCAATCATGTTGATGATGATGAATTCATGAGTTCAATTCCAATTTCAAATTGTTAGCCTATCACCATTCTTCTTTAATAAGGTGCACAAGATCATGGTGATTATAATCAATGGACATACAAGAATTTGGAAGTTAGTGTTTCTCAGATAGGAATACTAGATGGTATCTTAAATCTCATTTCATTATGGAGGCAGTTTACTGTTTCACTTATATGAGATTTTGGACTTGGTGTTTTTCTTAGCAATTCAGTCTTAATATTGGGAGTCCCTTCAAGACCTTCTTGAATAAGCAAAAGGCATGCTTTTGCTTTCAAATGAGTTTGTGTAGATCTGAGAATGTCAATATTTTACTTGCTTCTTTTAAATTAATTGAGTATATTTTGCATAGACAGGGTCATGAGGTAGATGCATTTGGAATAGGGACCTATCTTGTTACATGCTATGCTCAAGCAGCATTAGGTTGTGTGTTCAAGCTTGTTGAGATTAATAATCAGCCCCGTATGAAGTTATCTGAAGATGTTTCAAAGGTAGGCTCCATAACCTCTAGTAAACTCTGTTATTCTTGTGAGATTGTGTAATTCGTTCTTTATGTATTTTTAGGTATCTATTCCATGTAAAAAACGATGTTACAGATTGTATGGGAAAGAAGGATACCCCCTAGTAGATTTGATGGTAGGAGAAAATGAGCCTGCTCCAAAGGTATGATCTATTCTATGATATAGCCTCAAATTTCATTTTGATGTTATTTCATTTTGATGTTATTTTTTGTGTTTAGCACTGGCAGAATTTGCATTTTAGTTTTTTCCAAAATAAGCTGTATCCCTCACCCCTCCGAGAAAATTGAGTTAAAAACAGATGTAAATTCTCCATTGCTACAAATTTTACTGTTAATGAATGTACATATTGTAATATATTATTTGCTCTGGCTGACAGGTAGCAGAGAGGATTCTCTGTCGGCACCCATTCAATGAATCCAAACGAGCTTATGTAGTGCCTCAGCGAGTAGAGGAGTTATTGAAATGTTATTGGAGTGGTAGCTCAGGTGAGTTTCCAAATCTTTTCCTCTTTACCACATATGCAATCATTTTGAATTTTGATGCACTTTCGCAAGTGCTTATGCTACACAGCATCACAATCCATAGCCGTTCAATTTCAGTAATGCTGAAAACCTGCAGTTTCAGCATGGAAAATGGATATGTGATAATAAAGATGATAATTAGATTGTCCGGACTCCGGATACATTTTATTCAATTCCAAGTCCCAATGGGTTTAAAACTTAATCCTGTGGATGGGTTGTGGTACAATTTGCATGATTTCCATAATAATTAGCGTAGTATGAGAAAACTAAACAATCAGTCAAGTTAGTTTCTTTAAGCAGCTTCAATTTTATTCAAGTAAAAATTGGGACGATTGGATTGTTGAGTTAATATGAGTTGGTATGTCTATCTAAGGATCTAAGCCAGAGTACATCTGTAACAATTGTGAATTGGAGACCCACAAGCAAGAGAAATGTGAGGAAGGACTGAGAACAAGTTGTGGCCATGTGTTTCTTGACCATACAATAAAAATAGAAAATAGAAGAGGAAGCAATTTTGGGTATCTTAGGATACCACTGAAATTTAACTGTCTCCAATAGATTGTTACACGAAAACTTTAGCTCTATCCTCTTTTAATCTGCCATATTTAATCCAACGTTCTTCTTTGGCTTTCTTCACCTTTAGTCTTGCTTGAAAGCGAACATCTAGGATAAGGAGTTTGTATTGGGTAAGCTAAACTCTCTCCTAGGATAACCTTATAGTTTAGGCAACTACTTCAATCTATCATTCTTGTCAAAAAATAGTCAATTCGGGTTGTGTTTACTCTAGTTCAAAAAGTCACCAGGTGTATCTCTCTTCTTAAACCATGTGTTAGCTGGTACAAGTAGTATGAGTGTAAAATACAAAATGGAATTCTTTTGTATTCCTAGTTCCATGGTCAAAACCTCCATGAACATTTTCGTAACGATTGCAACATATCCCTAGTTCCATGAACTATGTGATTAGGAATCAAGAAGCTGTTCATTCACCAGAAATGAGAAGATTTTTGGCAGATTTTACTTTGTTCAAACATCTTAGAAAAATGAAAATCATATACCAAGTTAAAACAATCTGGACCCTCGGCTCACCAAATTCTCCTCAACGATTTTTATAGAGGAAGAAGTTAAGAGAGGGGTATCCAAATTCCCTTTGCTTTGTAGTAGCACTAGCGATTTTAAAATTTCAGAATATTGTGTTAAGATTTGAGATTTAATGATAAGAAATAAACCATTAAATGATAGATTTGATCAATAGAACATTCCAATTAATGATTAGATTTTTGACCAGCCAGTGACCTGCTAATGAAAAATATTAACAAATCCAACAAAGACCCCGCCAATCAACGACATGCTCTGCAAATGACCTGCTAAACTTAACCCAGACTGGAGCCCAATGGGCAGACTGACCCCATTAATGATCTTTAGCTCTAATAAATTTATAGTTGAGATTCTATGAAACTGTGCCTGAAAATTGTCTTTATAATGGTTTTTGTTTCACGCAGATAAAATGAGAGAAGATATGCTCCCTCTTAAAGATATCCGAGATCGGTGCATAAGGCAGCTAGAGCAAATGCGTCCTGACCACATGCGGAGATTAAATCCTACTCCATACAAGGTAATTTAAACGTCCTTTTTCTTGCATGATGCAATGCTTCATTTACGGTTGCACCCTTGTGGCTTTTGCTGATATTTCATGCTTTCGGAAGCAGGTGAGTGTGAGTGCAAAGCTGTATGATTTCATACACTTCCTATGGCTCAATGAAGCGCCAGTCGGAGAATTACAATGAAGTTGCGTAGACATTAGGCGAAGATACCAATATATGCCTGTGGATCTCAAATTGGCATTTGAGTTAATAGTTGGAAGTTCAATGCAAAGAATCTCATATTTTTATGTACATGTAAATTCATAATTGTATTTTCTTCCCTATCTATTTTGCCAACTGTAATTTTTTTTCTAAGAAACTAAATAATAGTTTTTGTTTTGGGGTCATTTTGCTAGCATTTGTTGATTGTATATTTTTAAAGCTTTTATGAGTTAGTAGTTGGTGGGGCGCGCACCTTCAAGATATCTATTTTCTTTAAAAAGTTAATTTAAAGTTAATGTATTTTTTATGCATACGTTGTTAGCGTTGTTAAGATGTAGTAACATACATTTAGACTTAATTAATTTTTGTTAAACATTCTTATTATTGTCTGTAGTATCATTAACTTATGATTGATTGTTATTAAGAATTTCTATATCAGGTTTATCGGCTTCATCAATGAAGGGTGAATTCTTTCAACATTGTGTTTTCAATATCTATTTAATGCATTAATGCAGGTCGATGGTAGAAGATTGTACATAATATGCATGGCCCATCATCCATTTCTAGAAATTGATTTTTGATAATAAAGATAATTTGTGCATCATTAGAAGAAGATAGGTTTGGTAGCATAAGTTTATGCTTTAATATTTTAAGCTATCATACATCTTGAGGAACTGTTTGCTGATAAAATAGGTTATTTGAGTTTACTTTACAGAAAATAGGTTTGGTACCACAAGTTCATGCTTCGATATCATATGTTGAACTCTATGTGGCCCATGATCCATTTAGAGAATTTGTGATACTCCCTCCTATTCAGCTTAAATGTCTCAATTAGTTTTTCACACTTGTCGAGGCAACATTTTAACTCTTAATATCTCAAATTATTCTTAATTAAAATTTATAAAAATTTGATATTAATAATCCTTGTATTGAGACGAAGCAAACAAGATCCCACTTGACTATGTTTTAACTTATAGATTAACAGTAAAATACAAATTAAGAGTGATGAGTGAATAGTGCCAAAAAAAATATGGGACATTTAGGCCGAATAGGAGTTAGTATTATTTATTAGGAAAAATTGACATTAATAATTCAACCTTTTGCTTATCCGCTGTGAATAATCCAATCTTTTGATTATTTTCTAATAATTTAATGTTTGCCCTTAGTTCGCTGTGAATAATTCAACTTTTATTTTAGTTTGCTAACAGCATATCCTATTATTACCTATTATTAGTAATATGGTATGTTGTGGGCAAATTTATCACAAAGGTTGGATTATTTAAAAATAATCCAATGGTGGGATTATTCATAGCGGATGAGTGAAAGATTAAATTATTAATATTAATTTTTCCTATTTAATAAAGGATCAAACAATGTAAGGAAAAAAAAAGGAAAGAATTAAAACATTAATCATTATATTTACTTACTCGTTTGACATAGCAAAGATTATTGTAATGTATCGCTTGTATAAGTTGTGTGTAATAGCTTTATGTGTTTAAAAAAAATGTCACTATAATCAGCGCCCCCTCCTCCTGCCTGCAAAATACGTAGTTGATAAAAAAATAAGATAGAGAACATTTATAGAGTTTTTTTCATAAAGAAATCAACAAATCAATTTTATTGAAATTAGAACACAATTTTACCTCTCATGTTTTTATAAGATTACCTATAAATGATATAAGTTTATTAAAGAAATAAATTTTGCTTAGATACATATTACCAATTAGTGTATGCAATTTTATAAACATTAGGTTATAAAAAGTAGGAACCTTAATTTTTTTATGTCTAGAAGGCATAGCATAATGTAATATATATAGTAAGTGTACTTTTGTTCTATATAGCTAGGTATTGTTTCAAAAGTTTACCTAGACCGCTAATATATCATATAGTTCAGTGCGAAAATATCATTTGTGTTGAACCTTTTTTCTATAAAAGAAAATTTTTGTTGCTAAAGAACGAAGCCTAGGTACAACGCAAGAGGGGAAGGTAACAAATTATCTATAACGAGACCTTTCTCGAGTTTAATTTTGAGATCTTTTGTGCAAAATTAGCTATAAATTAGCCCAATTTAAAAACAAATTTGATCTAATATGGGTTTCTAATCTGATTAGGGCTGAGCAAAACTATCTGATGATCCGATTATCCGATGATTCGATCTGATATTCGATTCGATTTTTAGGATATCCGATTCGAAGTTCCAATTCTGATCAAATATCCGATTCGAAAATTCGGATATCGGATACAAATTCGGATATCAATATTTGTAGATTCGAATATCCGAATATCCGACATTTTTTTCAATTGTCGGATATCGGATATCCAAAATTATTTCGGATAGTCGGATATCGGATATCGGATATCCGCATATTATAAGTAGTTTCGGATATCCGTTATTCATAAGAATAAAATTATATTTTTATAAATAAATTATTTTGACTAAATTCGGATATCGGATATTTCGAATATCCGACTGGAAAATTTCAACTTTTTCTCATAGGCATCGGATATCGGATATCTCGAATATCCGATTCGAATATTGTCGGATATCGGATATCCGAGTCGGATCGAATCGGATATCGGATATCAGATATATCAGTTTTTGGATATCGGATATCCGATCCGACTGCATGTTTCGGATCGGATATCCGATTATGCTCACCCCTAAATCTGATATGTTTCTATTTTTAAAATAAGAGTGTAGCTTATGTTGATTAATTAAAGTGGTGAGCAATTACTGGCCACATAAAGCATCAAGGTATTCTCAGTACCAGGAATATAGAGTAACTACTATATGTGCCCGTGCATTGCACAGATTAGATTGATGGTAATGCTATGCAATTTATATTTAAAGTTATTATACGTATTTATTTTCAAGTTTTACAAAAACTAAATTTTTTCAATTTTTTAAAATTCACTTAGGTAGCGTTTGGGAACCATGAATTGAATTGAAAACTTAGAATTCAATTTAGAATTTCTAAATTTTGAATTTCAATTTCAAATTTGTTGTTTGGAAAATCTTAGAATTCACAATTCCATAATTACAAATTCCAAAATTTGTTTCGAATCAATGAGATTTTCAATTTCTAAATTCAAATTCTAACATTGTTTGGCAAAAATGTAGAAATGCAATTCCTGAATTCAGTAGTAACACAATCAAACATAATTGTTCAAAATCTTTTTTGGGAAAATATAGTCAATACTACTCAACACATCCAAACTGTCCATATAAACAAAAATAAAATCTAAAAAAACTACTCAAGAGTTCATGTCGATCTAGTCCGGCAACCTTTGAAACAACATCATAAACTTCTTTGGAATCGGGCTTAGGTGGAGGTTTGTTTGATTGTAGATAGTTTTCAAATGACTCAGTAAATCTAGAAATAGCATCTACGATAGAATCTTTCTTTGACCTCTTGCAAGATGATGCAGAGTTTGCCTCAGATGCAGTCAAGTTTCATTTTCTTTCTCCATAGTCGCCAGAGTTCTTCATGTTGCTCGACATTACTAGAAATAGTGCGCATATTTCATCCCAATGATCAATGTTCTTATTTCTATAAGCAGAAGCCACGGGATTACCTATTTAAAAAAGTTACTAGATAAATACTTTTAAGATCAAAAATACAACTTATTTATACTTTTATTTATTTACTATAAAAAGTGTCACAAGCAATGAAAATAATACAAAAAGCAAGGGCCGAAAATAAGATTGTACCTTACAATAGGCATTCCATTCCTCGTGGTCTTCAATTAGAATAACAAGCATCTTCTTATCATCATCCCACTTAAACTTGGTGTAATTGCGAATATCTGTGATAACTGAGTAATGTTTCTTCCATACTTTGATTCGATTCTTCACATGTTCGATGGTAGCCAACAAACCCAATTGGTTCCTTAGGTTATCTGCAACACAGCTTGATATGCTTGTGGTTTGAATTCTCCATCGCCCTTATTTCCTTCATTGATTTGCTCAAACAAAGTGGAGATAAGTATGACATCCATTTGTTGGTTCCAAGTAAGATAAGCTCGTTTTGGTTGTTTTTGTGGTACCATTGGCTCTTTTCCTAATCTCTTCATGATGAATGCTAAAAGTATGTCTCAGCAAAGGTAATCAACATTAACATGCATGTCCAACAATATAAAGAAAAATTACAATATATGCAATGAAATAATTACACACGAACAATTACAAATAGTAGTGCAAATAATAAAGCCAATTAAAATTTTCTTATTATTTGATATTACATTTTGATAGCATCTCCTAACTAAAATCTCAAGTAACATGTGTCCTTCGCTGTTGATATTCTTCAAACATCTTTTGAGCAAGATTATCTCTAAACTCATTCCATTCATTACTTGATTGTGTACTAAAAATGTAATCATCTTCCACACCTTCTTCATCAATTGTCTCTATATTTAGTAAATCTTCATCTACCTCATTAATAAGACTTGTTTCATCCATACTTTCTTCCCTCAAAAAGTTATGGAGAATAAAACAAGCGTTAATAATTCTAATTTGAGTCTTTTCTCAAAAAACTTGGATCTCTAAGTATACTCCATCGCTTTTCAATAACCCAAAAGCCCTTTCAATTGTGTTTCTAGTAAGAATGTAGTAAATTAAAAGCTCTTTGTAATTTGTTGGAGTGGTGCCTCTCCACAAATTCAAATGGTACCTGATCCTCTATAAGGAGCTAGAAAACCTTCGCGTTAGCAAATCCAAATCCACAAGAAAATACTTATCGCATTATATAATTATTATACATGTATTAGCATTTTCATTGTGCATTTGTGTGAATTATTAGGTCACATATAAAGTCTTACTTCTAGGAACCTTTAAGCCATTAGGCCTTTGAAGAGCATCACGAAGAACGCGTGGATCCGGCGGTAACCTTCCCAACCAGGCAAAACGTAAGTAAAACGAAGAGTTGAATCACATGCAGCTAAAACATTGGTGCTAATGTCCCCCTTCCTATCTCGGTAACGAGCTCGATCCTCAACAGGCACAGTCATTTTGATATGAGTCCCATCGAGAGCTCCAACAACGCCCTAATATGGATTATGCTAGTTAATACTACAAATCAAACCTAACCAACGAAAATAAAGACATTAATTTATTTTTAATACTATGGCTTACCTCAAACCTATTCCACTTTGTATCCTTTGTGTAATTGCTCTGGTTACATGGTTTTATATAATACTTTCCAAGCTTAAGTAGTGCTTGAAGGACTACGTGAAATTGTCGACTAATAGTCTCTCCGGAACGAGCAAAGGTCGCTTGCATTGTTCTATTCTTTAAATCATGTGCAAGAACATGAAGAAACATTGCTACTATTTCTTTGATTGTAACATATCTTGTAGTAACTAAACCACCTTTGGATTGTAAAATACTGCATAATTTCTCAAAACAACGTTTGTCTAAACGTAATTGCTCCCTACATATTCTATCATTCATCAACGTGTCCATCCAAATGGTTCGTCTATTCCTACGTTCTTGTTGACTCCATGTTATTTCCTTTACTCTATACCTCAAATCAAACCAAGCCACAACAATAGACATGAAAAAACCTACAACCGCAATAACAACTTTTTCATCTTCATCAACATTCTCCCTTGCATGTTTTCTTGACTCTTGAATACTAAGTTGATCACACATTTTTTTTGCCTTCCCATAAAAAAACAAATTCATTGAATTAGATCCAAACAAAAAAAAATTCATTGAATTAGACATTTTGGACCTGTTTTTCATTGTTTTTTTAACACATTTGAATTTGGTTTATGTCTATATCTCTGCCGTATTTACATTCTAATACAATTAAAAGTAGCACTAAAACAATTAAAAGATGCAGAATGAATTTGATATCCCCAAGTAAGTAAAATGGAGATGGCAAAAAAAAAACACCACATTTATAAGAGATAGAAGGGGTCTTCCAAAGTAGCACTAAAATAATTTCCATCAATTTCACTTCAAATAATTGCATTAATGCCGACAATAGCCAAAAACAGTCAAACAATACCTTGGATACACACAATCACATATTTGAGAGCAAAAGAAGTCAATCAATATGAAATCTAAAACCTCTAAATAGATATCCATTAACCAAGCAATCAAAACAGCTGTCCAGCCATGTAAAGATGCAGAAAATTGCTTGAAACTCAAGCTGATAATAGGAATAATACTTGTATTAATGCCGGACAGATAATAGGAAATAAGATAATGAAGGAAATATTACCACAAAAACAATGGAAGACAGAAACTCATCTTTAGCAATTAATGTCGGACAGAAATTTCATCAATTAATGGAAGACAGATAATAAAAAGAAGCAATATCTGAAAATAAATGCCGAAAAGCCAATAATGGAAGACAGAAACTCATCTTTAGCTTGGACCACTTAGTAACAGACAACATAACCACTACCAAAGCTAATACTATGCAGAAATCACAATAAAAGAAGAGAATACCTGAAAATTTATGGCGAAAAGCTTGTGTGCAATGGACACCGGTGACAATGACGGATTAAGATAGAACACAGTAATGGATTAAGAGAGAACACAGTAATGGCGAAAAGCTTGATGAAGGAATAGGGTTTTTGAAGAAACTCTGCCAATTGGAATTGAAATGACAGGGCTGGGGCTGTCATTTGAAAATGGGCCTTTTTTAAAAGGTTAGGAATTGGCTTGGAATTGGGCCAAATTCTAAAATTGAATTTCATGATTCCCAAACAGGTGAATTGGGCCAATTTAGGAATCATAAATCAAATATCCATTTCCAAACACACCATTAACTTATTGAGAAATAATATAAGAATGATAATATAATTGATAATTGATGTATGAATATTGAATAAACATAATTTAAAAATAAATATGTACATAATGCATTACACTATATGTTATTTTGATAATTAATACAGTACATGGTACTAAGTGAATACAATATGCATTCTACATTTATGCATTTTACTATATGTCTCTATTAACAATTTTTATTACATCTTAAAAACATATTAGCTAGTTACATGTTCATTAATATAAATTGCATTAAAAATCGCTAGTATAAATAACTTATTTGAATGTCCCGTTGTTAGTTTTTATAAAAATTATTTATTATTAAAAACACGACTCATAATTAATTTTAAACTATTACATTAATTCATGTGGTCAGACTTTTAAAATAGTGTTACTTATCTTTTTTATCTTTTAATATTTTCAAATATAAAGTATTTGAATGTCATATTCTTATTTACCTAATTTAACATAACATTTAAATATGTTAATAACTTATACCCAATGTAAACTTATAATTATTTTCTAAATTAATTTTCTTTTTAATTGATAAGAACCAATAAGATTATTCCGTTTGTCAAAGCTCTAATAGCCGGACACTCAGAATTTTCCAACTTTTTTTTTATCATTTTTTAATCTTTTTATTAAATTATGTATGATTTTTTCAAACATTAGATGTACAAATTTTAAATGTGAATTTTTTTTCATTTACTTAAAAATAGAATTTCATTATATTGTTTTGTATTATTTTTCAAATTTTAAAATAATAATATTTTAATCAAGTGTTGAATATCACATCACATATTTTATACCTAATTTAACATAGCTTTTAAATATGTTAATAAATCATACTCATTATAAACTTATAATTATTTAAATTGTTATTATTTCCTAAATTAATTTGACATGAAACCAATAAGATTATTCCATTTGTCAAAGCTCTAATAGTATGACACTCATAATTTTTCAACTCTTTTATAATATTTTTTAATCTTTTTATTAAATTATATATGATTTTTTCAAAAATTAAATGTATAAATTTTAAATGTGAATGTTTTTTTCATTTATTTAAAAATAGAATTTCATTATATTGTCTTTTAATATTTTTCAAATTTTAAAAATAATAATATTTTAATCAAGTGTTGAAAATCACGTCACATATTTTATACCTAATTTAACATAGTTTTTAAATATGTTAATAAATTATACTCATTGTAAACTTATAATTATTTAAATTATTATTATTTCCTAAATAAATTTGACATGAATCCAATAAGATTATTCCATTTGTCAAAGCTCTAATAGCATGACACTTGGAATTTTCCAACTCTTTTATAACATTGTATGATATGATTTTTCAAAAATTAAATGTATAAATTTTAAATGTGAATGTTTTTTTCATTTATTTAAAAATAGAATTTCATTATATTGTCTTTTAATATTTTTCAAATTTTAAAAATAATAATATTTTAATCAAGTGTTGAAAATCACATCACATATTTTATACCTAATTTAACATAGCTTTTAAATATGTTAATAAATTATACTCATTGTAGACTTATAATTATTTAAATTATTATTATTTCCTAAATAAATTTGACATGAAACCAATAAGATTATTCCATTTGTCAAAGCACTAATAGCATGACACATGGAATTTTCCAACTCTTTTATAAAATTGTATGATATGATTTGTCAAAGCTCTAATAGCATGACACTTGGAATTTTCCAACTCTTTTATAACATTGTATGATTTTTCAAAAATTATATGTATAAATTTTAAATGTGAATGTTTTTTTCATTTATTTAAAATTAGAATTTCATTATATTGTCTTTTAATATTTTTCAAATTTTAAAAATAATAATATTTTAATCAAGTGTTGAAAATCACATCACATATTTTATACCTAATTTAACATAGCTTTTAAATATGTTAATAAATTATACTCATTGTAGACTTATAATTATTTAAATTATTATTATTTCCTAAATAAATTTGACATGAACCAATAAGATTATTCCATTTGTCAAAGCACTAATAGCATGACACATGAAATTTTCCAACTCTTTTATAACATTGTATGATTATTGGAAATATAGAAATATGTATGTTTTGTTGCGATGCGATTAATTATGAATGTATAGCTTGTTAAGAGTTAATTCTTAATTATGTAGTTTTATTTGTAAGTTTTTTGACCAAGCAAGCTACGTTTTATGGTTGAATATATTAAACCTATTATACTTTTACATGTCTACTTATACATCTCCAGTTCTTAAATCTCGTAAACGTTTGCAACATATTTATAGGGCTGAAGTGCAAAAGTTAGTAGAGTGAAAGTAGCAGGTAGGATTTTGATTCTGGTTGGCGCTTTAAATCCGGATATTGTACACATACCCTCTCATCCTATCCCTTCCTTCCTTATGATACTCTATTATACTTGAATAAATAGAGTAACACCTTTGAATTAGACATATGGGCAATTTACTTGTTGATTTTATCGATTAATTTCTTTTGTTGTTAAATTAATTTATTAAAACAGGAGTATTAATTTCTTGTTTTCTAATTATGAGAATTAAAACAAAAAAAAGAATACCTTAATATTTCTAACAACTCAAAATGATGTTAGTATTATAGAATGCATAAGTCGTACTTTCTCTGTTCTAAAACACAAACATTTGACTTTAATGCACTAATTTAAGGTTTGATTCTATTTCTAATTATCTATAATGAAAAATTATAAAATTTAATATTAATAATATTTGCATATAAAACAAAACAAACAAGATTTCGCTTAATTGTTTTTTTGTTAGACTAATTGCTTTGAATGAGTATTAACATTAATCAAGGGTGTATAAACTTAAAAAGTAAACAGTACAATTAGGATCCCTTTATGTAATAGATTTAAATTATTATTATCATTAATTTAAATTCATTTTTTTTTTGTTTTTAAGAAAATATGATAAGTTCATTTGTAGTTTATTATTATTATTATTATTATTATTATTATTATTATTATTATTATTATTATTTTATTATTTATTTTTTTTTTGACAAAGTAAATTTTATAAAATGCCAGGAAAAATAGCCGAAGCTTACAAAAGTGGATCAAGAAACTAGGAGGACCTTCCCCGCCAAAGCTCCAAGAGACAAGCTCCAAGAGACAAGACCCTCATCATTCGCTAGGCAAGGAACGCCAACACCAAAAAGAAAAAATTCACCTAAACTATACAGGTAAACATACCATATAAGATCAAACCAAAAAGGCAATAAGTCATGCCAATCCTATGCAAAAAAACAAAAAGCCCATGGCTCAACATTTACAATTAGGAATGAGTGAACTAATTAAAGGAAGATGTTGCCAGCACCTAGCCCAGAATCAGCATCAAAATCACAGCTACCAAGCCATTCACATGTGAGGGAACTCAGTCCAGCTTCTACGGCATCAATAGGAGTGGAGTCAAGCCATCTGTGCAAACATCCAAACTCGTAGCGAGCAATACCAGACACTGCTTTTTACCTGCATTAGATAGAGCCCACTGAACAGAATGTGGCTCGCCATTGGTCGTGTCAGAGGAAAGACTCGACATTTGCTGCTCACATATCCTCGCCAACCACCATCATTTTTCATCATTTTGGCATCAGCTTCCATCATCCTACTTAGCAATACTAAGGCTCACAAGAAGACAAAACCCAAAGGTCTCTATAGGAACCAGGCACCAGGCGACAAGGAGACAGTATAAGCATGCTTATCTTAGGCATGATCAGCCCTCAGTACAAATACCATGGAAGGAAGTTCCAAATGGATAGAAGACTCATAAGACTAGAGTAAAGTATATCAACCAAAAGTATACAATCTAATCCAAAAGTATCAGACCAACCAAACACCTCAGCAAAAGCTAGAAACAGTAGAAAACCAAAATATATAAACAAACACAGTCTACCATTTAAAGAGATCAGATAACCTATGTAACATTAACAAGGAGGCTTAAGGGTGGAGGAACCCTAGAAGCCCTTAACTCTAGGGTAGACATGCTACCTACCCTGGAACGATATCAACTAGCTATTAGGGGGGGCACCTCTCCTTCCAGGACCGGTGTTCACTTCAATAGTAGTTATTACTACTTCCCCAACTTCATTAGTAGAGTAGATTTCAGTAGTGCGGCAAGGGGTTTGCGGCTGTTTGGATGGGGGGCTTAGGGTTCCTTGTACAAGCACACGACCTTGTGTTTTCGAGGGTTGGGGAGCATCTTCTCTGGGTTCTTGTTGGACTTGGGGTACAGGCTGTATCGAGGGGCTCGATATGTTTGGTTGTTCCTTGGCCTCCCCCTCATATGCTCATATCATCCCCTCCTTAGGTGGTCTAGGTATAGGCTTAGCTACTCTTTTCCTAGGCTCTCCCATCCTACATTTCCCCTCGATGTGACCCATTTCCTTGCATTTACCACAAAAAATTGGTTTCCAGTCATACATAACTTTTTGATTAACCAGTTCCTCAATCTCATTGATGAAGTAGATATCATCAGGGAATTCACCATGTACATTCATTTCTACTAGAACCCTAGCATACAACATTCGTTCATGCTTGGTTGTTGCGTTGTCCAACCGTTGTCAGCTGATGTCTTTGGAGTCCATGGCTTTACTACAAACGGTTTTTTGTAAAACAAAATTCCGCTCATGTCTCAAGCTTTATCCCTATCTAGGTTTGATGCCAAACACACAATATAGACTCCTTTACCTAACAAACCAACCTTATCTATAGTAAGATCTTTCCATATTCTTTTAACAAAACCTTCAATGACTTGAAGGGGGGGGGGGGGGTTTGCGCTAAGAACAAAGCATACCACAGAGGATTCCCAAAAAAGTATTTCATCAGCTATGTCTTCTTTATTGATTTTAACTAGATTACCTGATTTGGTGTGATCCACGCATTCTCCAGCCTTATCCTTAGGTCCAGCCTTCGTCTGAGTAAGAATCGTTGTGTCTTTTGGCCTTGTCTCTTTGGAGTTGCTCGCTGCCTCGATCCAATTGGACAATAGGGCCTTCGTTGGAGATTGGGTCTTCATATACTGGTTTGAGTTTTGGATTAGGGTTTCACTGTCGGAACCCGTAGAGCTTAAGCATTCTGAAATTGATGAAACAGAGTGGCTCATCTTCTTCTTTCCTTTAGCACGATCATTCCCCTTCCTCTTGGGCGATCTTCCCCTTCCCCTACCTGCTATGGCGGTGCGTCGAGATGCGCAGTAGAGCGCTGAAATGGCATTTGGGAATCGCCAGAGAGAGAAGGGCTCAAAGGCTTTGAAACTTTAGGTTTTTATTATTATTATTAGGAAAAATTCAAAAAAACTACCTTATCTATACCCAATTTTTTAAAAAACTACCTTTTATAAAAATTCTTGCAAAGAACTACCTTATGTGATACATTATTTTGCAAAAGACTACCTTTGGCTTAAATCTGTTAGTTGACTGTTAATTCTTTACGTTGACCATCACGTGACTCTCACGTGACTTAATTAAACAAGCAGCTTCTCCTTCCTTTAAAGTGTCGTGTGCCTGGTTTTGTTTAGCAAAATTCCCAATTCATATTCTTCCTTCAACAAATGAAAACCTAAATTCAATCTCAACACTTTCCATCAATTCTCCATAATTATTTCAAGTTATATCTATTTCAATTGCTGAATAATGTTTTCGCCATCTTCAACAGCAAAATCGCAGCTCGAAAAATGTGGGTGTGGAGCTCCATTTGCAAGGAGAGTTTCATGGAGCAAGGAAAATCCTGGAAGAAGGTTCAAGGCTTGTGCTTTTTATGATCCTGACACAAATTGGAGAGGTTGTAAGAAGTTTAAGTGGATTGATGAGCCTGAAATGTGTGAATGGCAAAGAAAAGTGACAAACACACTTTTAGAAGAGAAGCGACAATTAGCAACCGAAATCAAGATTCTGAATTCAAGGGTATGTTGCTTGGAATATGAAAAAGGTCAAGCTATTACTGAACTTAAAAGGTTGAAGAAGAAATTGGTGAATGTGAGGAAGAATGGAAATCAGATTTTGTTTTTTATTTTAGGGTTTTTATGTTGTTTTTTGTTGGTTCTACTAATTAAGTTTAGTAAATGAATTCCTATATTTTATTTTAAAATTTGTATTAGTGATTTGGTTATCAATTGGAAATATATAACCTTTTGTATTTTGTAATATGATTATCAATTGGTTCTTGCAAATCAATGTGCTGCTGCTGGTTTAGTATTTGTTGAATGAAATGTCTGATTTGTTGAATGAATGTGTTGCTGCTGGTTTATTTGTTAAATGTGCTGCTGGTTTATTTGTTAAATGTGCTGATTTTGGGACAGCAACTATATGCACAAAATTACAATACTATATGCACAAAATTACAATACTGATTTTGAATTACATATGCTGCTGGTTTAACATATGCTGGTTTTGATGCACATATGCTGATTTTGGGACAGCAACTATTTGTTGAAGCAATGTACACTGATTTTGCTACTGATTTGCTACTGATTTGCTGTGCAAAATATCCAAATTGATCTTACTAATTTGCTACTGATACCACACTGATTTTGCATTTTTGCTACTGAAGAGTACACTACATTCCACACTGATTTGCCAAATTCTAATTTGCAATACATACAAATACTACAAAAGACTTGCTTTTGATACCACACTAATTTGCCAAATTCTAATTTGTAAAATATCCAAACTGATTTGCAAAAGCAATGTACATTGTCTTACATAATATTACAAAAGACTTGACTAAATCCAAGATCATACACATTTCACACTTGACTAATTGGATCCACTACACATGATTGCGTTTCTTGTTGAGTGCTAGAGCTAGGCACATCAGTTGTTGAAGAAGAGCATGCCTTTTTAGGTCGTCCACCCTTGGATTTCTTTTGTGTTGGTGGTTTTGGCGGATTCTTGCATCTTTTTTTGTTGTGACCTACATTACCACAATTACCGCATCGCCTTTGTTTGAATTCTCTAACAGCACATGTTGGCTTCTTCCCTCCCTTACCTTCATCCGCTTCCTTCTTCCTTTTCCTCTTGTTCGGCCTCCCAGGCATCTTTCGGAATGGTGGAGGTAATGGTCTAGCCAAAGTTGTTGTAGGCCACATTTTGTGTCCCGGCATACCATGGAACTTTGGACCATAAGTTTTTGCATATGTTTCAATTTGATACGCCTCATGGACAAATTGATTGGCATCTAATTTTCTTAAAACAATGCAAGCCATTGCATGTTTACAAGGTATTCCAATAAGTGTCCAACTTCCACAGTGGCAAGTCTTATTGGTCAAGTTCACAACGTAAGACTCTTCATCATCATCAACCTCAAACTCAAACACATCCACCGGAATTACTCTTAAGCCATAAATATTCTTTGCATTTGATTCCATCATTTTGGTCACAGATGGCATTAACACACCTTCAAACTTACTCAACCCTTCCCGTTTAGCTGCACTTCTTTGCATCACATATCTCCTAATCCATTCCATTAATGAGATTATTGGCTTCCCCCTAGCTTCCCTTAGCACATTATTGAATGACTCACAACAATTGTTTAGCAGCATTCCAGATTTACTACTTGTGGAAAAAGCATGCCTACACCAATGCTTGGTAGGAATAGCAGCTAGATACTCATATGCGTCAACCGAAAGCTTCTTAATTTCATTCATTTCTCTATCAAAATGAAACTGGGGAAAAACAAATGTTACTAATTATCCCTAAGATAGTTACAAATATTTATATGTATAATTCATACCTTGTTGTATGCCCGTGCTGCTTTCCAGAAGTGCTGTTTGAATAATTCCCCAGAGAACTTGATTTTGAAGTTCGCCCATACCTTGTTGTAGGATAGTTGATTTCGCCTTCTTCATCAACATCTAATGCAGCCAAATCATCATCATCTGACTCCAATTCAACCCCTTCTTCATTATAGTATATATCTCTATTGTTTTCTTCAATAATCTCCTTATCTACTGCTACTCTAATTTCATCATCACCAATGAACACATCATCAAGACCATAAACTACATTTTCTGCAAATAAATCAGCATCATCCTCATACTCATCCTCTTCACCACCACTATAGTCTTCATCAGTACTATCTTCAAAATCACAAATTGGTTCTACAATGGGAACTAATGCATTTTCTGTGGAAATGGTTGCTGAATTTATTTCAGATCTAGGGTTATCTACTGCTACTTCATTAATACCCACATTTTTTACTAGTGGTCCCTTTTCCCTAACATCAACATGTGCATTTGCACTTTCCAACTCATCCCTAACATTATCTGCCACATCAGCTATTTCAAGTCCCACATCATCTATCCTAATATTCCCACCATTAGCCATGTCAGCAGCCATCACAGGAAGCACGACATTTTGTGATTTACCACCCTTTTTTCTAATTTTCAATTTCTTCATGATATTAAACAAGCAAATTTCAGAAACCCTAACAAATTATTCATACAACACAATCAAAAAAAATGAAAATTAAAAAATTAACCAAATTTAGGGCTAAACTACACCAATTGAATTAGAACCCTAAAATACAAAAATACAATAAAAACGAACGAAACTTAAATATGAGAAATAGTACAAACCAGTAACAATTTGATCTTCAACTGAGAGGGTGAGAACAACAACAATTGGAGCAGAATTGCGCGAGAACAGAAGGATGAGGTGAATTTAATGGAGTTCAATGTTCTACTTGAAGAGTATAATGAAGAAGCAGGAAATAGGACAATAAACAGACTGTTAGGTGAGGTTTTTATTAAGTCACGTGAGAGTCACGTGATGGTCAACGTAAAGAATTAACAGTCAACTAACAGATTTAAGCCAAAGGTAGTCTTTTGCAAAATAATGTATCACATAAGGTAGTTCTTTGCAAGAATTTTTATAAAAGGTAGTTTTTTAAAAAATTGGGTATAGATAAGGTAGTTTTTTTGAATTTTTCCTTATTATTATTATTATTATTATTATTAAATATATAAATTGGTAAAGTAAAATTATTATTATCATTAATATAATTTTATGATCATAACCTACAATTTCACTATGTTACATTTTAATTAAGATATCATCTCCCATCTCACGCCATTTAACATGCTTTTCTTTTCATCTTCCCTTCAACATCCCTATTTTTGCTGAATATCGTCAAACAAACGGTTCATTTTGCAAATGGGTAAGAGAAAGAGTAAATCATCTATTAGGAATCAGGAAGCCCATGTTCCAAACGCTAATTCAAGGTGAAATACTTTAAGTATGATTTCCTCTTATACTTTTTTGAATTTTCAATGTAATTTGATATTTATTTTGTTGTATTTTTGGATTGATGAGTAGGAATAATATTAAATAAGTAAATATGTGTTACAGTTTTCGGTTGTTTGAGTTTTGCATGTAACATTATATATATATATATATATATATATATATATATATATATATATATATATATATATATATATATATATATATATATATATATATATATATATATATATATATATATATATATATATATATACATGTTTATGGGACATTACATAGTCGGATGTCCCCTTCATCCATAGTTCAAGTTATTGAAAAATATTCAGAAAATCAGTTGAAAGCTATTAAAGCAATAGGATTCGGGTCTATGGAGTTCTTGAAGGTGACTGAACTGCCTTTGCAGTTGGGTTTATGGTTGGTTCATCACTTTGATGCTAACACATGCTCTTTAAACATTCCAGATTCTGAACCTTTTTGTATCACTGAAGAGCATGTGCATCAAGTACTTGGGCTGCCAATGGGTGGCATAGAAACTGACAAAAATAATTTTTCGAGAGATAAGAAAGTGATTCAGCAATGGAAGAAGCAATTCAAAAGCAACTCACTCTCTATCAAAATAGGGGAGTTGAAAGAGTTTCTAAAAGAGCATAACTCAGCTGGTCATATGTTCAAAAAGAACTTTGTAGTGCTATACGTTTCTACATTGATGGATGGTAAACTTTTTATTTTTATTTTGCCTATTTTTAGTTATAGTTAGCATTTAGTAGTTGTATGCTATATATAACAATTATATTATCTAAATTATTGGTCATATATGTATAAAATCAGTTACTTGAAAGTATACATCACTAGATAGAGATTGTTGACACTTTCAGAATAAGATACACACACACACACACACACATATATATATATATATATATATATATATATATATATATATATATATATATATATATATATATATATATATATATATATATATATATATATATATATATATATATATATATATATATATATATATATATATATATATATATCTTTTGTTCTATGTATATATCTTTTGGGCTATCTAAGTAGTTTGTATAATTTGATGTATTTATCTTTCAGAATAAGTAGTCAATGATGAGATGGGAGAACAAAGTTGTAATAGGATTTTTTTCATTTAAATTTCCTTTTGCTCATTTTTCTTTTGTTTTGCTCATTTTTTGTCAGGGAAACAAAATGTGAATATCAATTCTGATATTCTCACATTTCTTTCTGATGTTGATAAGATAAAGGACTTGAATAGGTGCAAGTATATCCTTGATTCACTTGTGAAGGCCAAGCTTTTCTGGGAAGAACGTCAAACTCGTTCTTTTCCTGGGTATTTACTGTTTCTTATGGTATTACTTTAATTTTTGTTCTTTTTTGATTGCATTATTTTTTACTTATTTGTTG
Organism: Amaranthus cruentus; assembly: GCA_019425755.1. NCBI lineage: Eukaryota > Viridiplantae > Streptophyta > Magnoliopsida > Caryophyllales > Amaranthaceae > Amaranthus > Amaranthus cruentus. The sequence continues at coordinate 7,066,916 of CM033453.1, forward strand.
ATTTTTAATTTACTTTAATTTACTTTTTGTTGTTATTTGTTTAATTTTAATGTACTAATTTTTTCTATCTTACTTGTTTGTAGCTCTTATACGTTGATCAATTTGTCATTGAGGAAGTTAGAGCCAAACGAGAAACTCCAATTCTCAAAGGTTGGACAACCAATATGTTGTCAAGTCGTGAGAAATTGGAAATTTTTAATGGGAGGCTTGTTGGTCCTTCTTGCAGCAAACAACCAAAAATGGTATTTCACTTGTAACACTTACTTAGTTTTTTTATGTCTTTCGCATTGCTTGAAGAATTGGAATGGAGCAAATGTTGCTTTTAGGAAAATGATGCAATGTGGTGCTCTTTGTAGCGCATAGTTGCTCATTTGATAAATGAGCATTTATTTTTTGCTCATTTGACAAATGAGCATTTATTTTTTGCTCATTTATCAAATGAGCAATTATGTTTTGCTCATTTGATACTCTGTGTGATTTGAATGAAAATTACACAATTAGTTATAATTTTTTTTTGTTTTTGCTTGATTTTAGGAACAATCTGATCCAATTCATACAAAAAATGAAGAAATTAAACAAGATCCGAAGAAGGTATTTATATGATTTTCTAGAAACTTATATTAATTTGCTCATTTTTATATGACTTTACTCATTTTTTGTTTTCGTTTTTTTATTTCTTAATTTGTAAAGTTGTATTGCTTTTATTTTTATAGAAATGCCTTATGGAGTTTGCAACGACATCTACGAATCTAGTCTTGGCATACATGGATTTCATTGAAAAACATGAAACTGCTATCAAGTATTTTCCAAACAATGAGAAGATTCAAAAGCTGAAGGAAGATGCAATGACTATTTGTGATGAGCAGAAGATAACCTCTAAAGCTTTGTCTGAAGATACTCCTCTCTCATTTAGTCAAGATGAACAGTATTGGCAAGATCCAGCTGTAATTGAAGCTTGGGATATGTTTTCAAAGATTTCAGGCAATGACATAACAAGTGGTGTACCCGATGTTGAAGCTCCATTTGTTTTGAAAGATCCAGCTGTAACTGAAGTACAACTAATGCTGTGGTTAAAAAACTTGGAGAGTCAAGTATGAGATATAGTTTAAGAAGTTCAATTGCCAAAGGATGTGAAACTCCTTCACTCAGCTTAGGAATCTCTTCTCAAGAAATTGATTCTCAGGAGAAGTCCCGTGGCATTGCACCTATTGATGAACCTGTAGTTGCTCCTGTCAGTGCACACGTTGGTGCTTCTAAATCAGTTGTTGCTGCTGTTGCTGATGATGCTGATGCTTCGAATGCTCAAGAAGATCCAATTACTCTTAAGAGAAAAGGAGACGCTGAAAATGAGAGTTGTATTCCAAATAAGCGTAAAGTGCAACCATCGTTGCAGCTAAGATCTCCTTTTAAATCTCGGATTATCGACATACATACACCATTAACAGCAGTTCAGAAAGGTGTTATGGATTCATTTTTTCACGAGAAGAAAAATCATTTGTAAGTATTGAAATTTGGGTAACTGACTTTATTTTTCTTTCTTATAACAAGTCTAGTTTTATATTCTAACTTTACATATCTACGATTGAAACTATTTTAACTTTCCTTTATCTTTATATGAAGTGATGCAGGGTTTTTATGCGAGGGTGAGCCTAATAGTGAAGTAAAACTATTTCAACTTGAAATGCTAAAAACTCAGAGCAAAATTCATGGTGATATCATTAATGCATGGTCTACTGTTCTGAATTTTAATGAGCAATATAGAGATATGAATTCTAGTGGACGTTTCTTTTTCGGTCTTAATGCAGTTGTAAGATCAACTCGTTCATTTTATTTTGTTTTAGTTTGCTCATTTCGTATAACTTTTTTATATTTGAATGTAGATGTTGTTTTGTATTTGCAAAAACTATTATTAGTTCTTTGCTCATTTGTCAAATGAGCAAACTATTCAATGCTCATTTGTCAAATATTCTTGCTCATTTGTCAAATGAGCAAAAAATAAATATTGAACTAATTCAAGTCTGTTATTGAATACTAAATAACATAAAATCTTTTGATAAAATATTTAAAATACAGAACTATAAGTAATTTTCCTATTCACTATATCAAATGAGCAAAACATTCACTTGCTTATTTGTAAAAAAAAATTTCAATTTACTCATTTTATATGACTTCTCTCATTTCATATTCACTTTGCTCATTTGTTATTTACTCTTTTCATTTATATTCATCTTATTTATGTATTATTCTTTATGTACTTTTTTAGGATTTCCTTTTTCAATACGAAAGTGATCGTGCTCAAGAAAGGAATCAAATGTTTTGTGAGGTTGTGGAGTTGGAATTCAGCAAAACAATCATCCCAAAGAAAGATATTGAGCTTTTCTTTTTCCCAGTATTTGAAAAGGATCATTATTATCTGATATGCTTTAACACCACCACAGACTGTGGTACAATTGAGGTTATTGATTATAGTGAAGGTGCTAGAGAAAATAAGAAATTGCTTAAAAATCTGGTATGTCATCTGCCACTTCTTCTTCATCATCAATATGCTCATTGATGCCTGTCATGTTATTACCTGATTCCTTATTCATGGCTCCTCTCATTATATCACAGGTTCCCTAACACACAAACGCTCAGGCACAAAGACTCACAGGCACACACACATAAACAGGTACACACACACACACAGGCGCACAAACACACACATACACAAACACACACATACACAAACACACACACAAGCATACATACAACCTGTAATAGAATTTGAAATCAGAATGTGGAATCAAAATTGTGTAATGTGTGGGTAGGTGGTAGTAATTTCTTAAGATTGTGAGCAAATAATTCAATAGAATATTTGCCTAATAAAACAATTCAATGCTCATTTGGAAAATGAGCAAATAATTGCATGCTCATTTGTAAAATGAGCTTATAACTCAATGAAAATTTGTGAAATAAGCAAACAATTGTTTGCTTTTTTGTTAAATGAGCAAATAGTTGAATGCTCATTTCTGAAATGAGCAAATAAGTCGATGCTCATTTGTGAAATAGCAAATAATGTATTGTGATTGCAATTTTTATAATTTGCTTCATCTGGAATGAGAAATTTGCACTTTTTAGTTAAAAATTTTAGAGCAACTTTTTGGTATACGAACCCATTACTTACCCTATACTTACTTTGAGTTATTGATTCATTTCTCTTTGCAGGACATAATCATTGAAAAACTTCATTTGAAGTATACCGTCTCAATTATTTCAAGTGAAGCAAATATTGTTAAACCTGTTAAACAAGTTGTCCAAAAGAAAAAAAAGGCAAAGGAAGCAAATGATTCTGAATGAAGCTAGGGGAAAAAATCCAAGAGCAATTAACGAAGAGAATTGAAGACTGAAGTTGATCAATTATTCTTAGGATTTTTATAGTTTTTGTATAGAACAATATAAGTGTTAGTTTTATGATGTTCTTAATAGGACAAATGTGATAAATGTTCTTAGTTGCTCAAATGTTTTTATGATGTTGTTAGGATTTTCTAATTATAATATTTGCTATGTCAATGTATTAGATATCATTTTCTATCATATTAAGTAAGTTGTTGGTCATTTGTTAAATTGCTAATTAACTATTTGCTCATTCGACAAATAAGTAACTAACTATTTGCTCATTTGACAAATGAGCAACTAAGTATTTGCTCATTTGATAAATGAGCAAAAAATTAATTGTTATTTGTTAAATGAGCAACTAAGTATTTGCTCATTTTCTATCATATATATTTGCCAAACTATATATTTGTTTATTTGCCATATGGTGTTGATTTAATGTATTATTAAAAGGAATGTTTACTTATTTGATAAATGAGCATTAACTATGAAAAGATTCAAAAGCTAAAGGAAGATGCAATGACACACACACACACATACACAGGTACACACACACACGCAGGCGCACACACACAGGCACATACACACACGCATGCAGACACACATACACAGGTACACACACACACACAGGCGCACACACACACAAGCATACATACAACCTGTAATAGAATTTGAAATCAGAATCTGGAATCAAAATTGTGTAATGTGTGGGTAGGTTTGTGTGGGTAAGTGGAAGTAATTGCTCAAGATTTTGTTAGATTATTTTAGAAAATTGATTTGAGTTTAGTTGTTCATTTGACAAATGAGCAAAAAATTAATTGTTCATTTGCCAAATGGTGTTGATTCAATGTATTATTAAAAGGAATGTTTACTTATTTGACAGATGAGCATTAACTATGAGAAGATTCAAAAGTGAAGGAAGATGCAATGACACACACACATACACAGGTACACACACACACATGCGCACATACAAACATACACACACACACACACATACACACACACACACACACAAATACACACACACACACAGGCGCACACACACACATACACACACATGCATACACACACACACACACAGACAAGCATACATACAACCTATAATAGAATCTGGAATCTGAAAAATAATGTATTGTGATTTTATAAAATAGCATTTTTCCCTACTGAAATAATTCAATGCTATAGTTATACTGGCCTACAAAAACCATACAATTGCTATAATTATATTTGCCTATAAAAATCATACAATAGCATATTTGCCTACTAAAATAATTCAATGCTCATTTGGAAAATGAGCAAATAATTGAACGCTCATTTGTCAAATGAGCTTATAACTCAATGCAAATTTGTGAAATAAGCAAACAATTGTTTGCTTTTTTTTTAAATGAGCATGTAATTGAATGCTCATTTCTGACATGAGCAAATAAGTCAATGCTTATTTGTGAAATAGCAAATAATGTATTGTGATTGCAATTTTTATAATTTGCTTCATCTGAAGTGAGAAATTTGCACTTTTTAGGTTAAAATTTGTGAGCAACTTTTTGTTAAACATTCATGAAGCCATTACTTACCCTATACTTTTTTAAACCTGTTAAACAAGTTTTCCAAAAGAAAAAAAGAAGGCTAAGGAAGCAAGTGATTCTGAATAAAGCTAGGGGCAACAATCCAAGAGCAATTAACGGAGATAATTGAAGATTGAAGTTGATTAATTATTCTTAGAATTTTTATAGTTTTTGTATAGAACAATATAAGTGTTAGTTTTATAATGTTCTTAATAGGACAAATGTGATAAATTTTCTTAGTTGATCAAATGTTTTTATGATGTTGCTAGGATTTTCTAAGTATAACTTTTGCTATGTCAATGTAATAGATATCATTTTCTATCATATTAAGTAAGTTGTTGGTCATTTGTTGAATTAACTTTTTGCTCATTCGACAAATAAGTAACTAACTATTTGCTCATTTGACAAATGAGCAACTACGTATTTGCTCATTTTTTAAATGAGCAAAAAATTAATTGTAATTTGTTAATGAGCAACTAAGTATTTGCTCATTTTCTATCATATATATTTGCCAAACAATATATATTTGTTCATATGCCAAATGGTGTTGATTTAATTTATTATTAAAAGGAATGTTTACTCATTTGACAAATGAGCATTAACTATTTGCTCATTTCAACAAAATTAAAAACACAAAATGCTAAGTCTTGATCTGTAATCATACAATTCGGTTCATTTTCACCCATTGCCTTGAGAAATGATCTGAACAACCACTCAAATGACACTATATCAACAAAATTAAAAACAAAAAATGATTTAATGTATCATTATACTTTGTTTGGACAATTTCTAATATCATGATGACTCAATTCACCACAACCTCTACATAATCTCTTCTTTTTCTGGTTTTGTTTTGTAGCCTTTTCTTTTTCTCCCTTTAGCCTTTTTGCACTTCTACCTCTTGTTTCAACATTTGGCACATCAATCTTAGCCCCTTTCTCTTTTGAAGTCTCTACATTTGATACATGAACTCCAGTCCCTTTATTCTTTGAAATTTTTGGAGGTTTGACAATTACTTCAGTTGGCACACTAGCTCCAATCAATAGCTCTATGTCTTGTCCTTTGTTGTTTGCACTTCCTGTTGTTTCATTATTCCTTGCAAATCTCTTAGCCTCCAAATCCTTTCTTATTCCTTGAAGATTCATCACAAGATCTTGAATATCTTCATCATTGCTTTCTGCCAAACTTACACAAGTGTGTATCTCTGACCATAAATCATTTAACAATTTTTTCTTGTCAATCAAATTAGCACATTGCTCCAACAGGTTTCCACCCAAGTCAAAAATTGGTTTTTTCAGTGCCATAGTAGTCCATCTGTGTATCATATACTGCTCAGGAATGGTTTCAAACCTTTTTGCTTTCCAAACACCAAATCATATGTCTACATGGAATTCCTTGTCTATAAAATAGCTTGCAAGAACATGTGGTGTCATAGTTAGTTGGATTAAACACAACATCAAATGTTCTAATCCGATTTCCTTCACTTACTTTTGTAACTTCCAATCCATTTTCTTTCTTCAATTCATCAACACCACAAGAAAAACAAGCAATTTCAACCTCATATTGAAATTCATAAAAGACAGAGTTAGTATATAAATGTGAGGCATGCTTTTCTATCCCTAGTGGTGTTTTGCACTCAGGATATTTGTGCTTTGAATCATTATCATTTTGACCTTGAGTGTGTCTCTGGGCATCAATTGTAGCTTCATATCTCAAGTAAAACTCGACAAGTGACACATGAGGATTGATAAAGGAGCAGAAAAAGTTCTTTTCGCTTTCCGATCTTGATGTTGTACGCATTATTCCTCCAAGGAACACATCTCTGAAATACGCCGGAATCCACTTACTCCTTATCTTGTACATATAACCTAACCACTCATGTTATTCCAAGTGGTATTCAATCATCTTCTTGTTCCACATTTCTTCAAACTCAGCAGGTTCAATTTCAAGATGCCAAACACAAGCACATAGCTTTTTTAGGAAACCAGTTTTTTCTTGCATGATTGATTTCTCCACCTTATCTGGTAACTTTTTCATTATGTGCCACATACAAAAGCGATGTTCAGTCTTGTTAAACACATTTTTAACAGCAATTTTCATTGCTGGATCTTGATCTGTAATCATACAATTCGGTTCATTTCCACCCATTGCCTTGAGAAAAGATCTGAACAACCACTCAAATGACACTATATCTTCCTTTGCTATGCAACCAGCAGCAAAAGTAATGCAGCTCTTATGATGGTCAAACCCTATAAATGGAGTAAACACCATGTTGTACCTGTTTACACATACAAATTAAATTTAAATGATCAAATAACTACACACACATAATTGATTGATTGCTCATTTGTCAAATAATTCAATGCTCATTTGGAAAATGAGCAAATAATTGATTGCTCATTTGTCAAATGAGCTTATAACTCAATGCTAATTTGTGAAATAAGCAAACAATTGTTTGCCTTTTTGTCAAATGAACAAATAATTGAATGCTCATTTCTGAAATGAGCAAATAATTGAATGCTCATTTCTGAAATGAGCAAATAAGTCAATGCTCATTTGTGAAATAAGCAAACAATTATACTAAGTTCATTTAAAACAAAGTTATTAAGTTAAGCTATAGTTATAACATAAAAATGAATTGTGATTTTGATGAATTACCTATTGGTTTGGTATGTGGTATCAAAGGATATCATATCACCAAATAGAGTGAAACTCTTTTTACAAAGGGGATCAGCCCATAATGCTCTACAAAGGCAATAATCTTCATCCATCTCAAAATCAAAGAAAAAAGCGCTCCACATTAGCTTTTTGTTGGTAAAGTTATCCACGAACATTTGAGCATCACTTCCTTGAATGTATGCTTTCAAATCTCTATGAAAATTTTTGAAATCTTGCTTAGATGCACCGATATTATCATATCCTCCAACAATTTCCTTCATCATTCGAAAAGTTGTAACTAGACCAATATTCACCTATTTAAAGAACAAAATATAGTTTGTCAAATGAGCAAATAATTTAATGCTCATTTTTCAAATAAACAAACAATTAAATGCTCATTTTTCAAATGAGCATACTACTTTTAATAGAACATGTAGAGAACTCATGAAACATAAGAGACTTTGAAAGTCGTACCTTAGAATTATTCACAATTATTTTTTTGTGCAATATGTTCATTTTTCTTCCTTCATTTTGGAAGAGATTGCAATTAGGTGTATAAAGTGGATGAGTATGTCCCTCATGAAATTGTGACACTATGAATTCGTTATCATCACAATGCTTTAAGATAATATGTGCCTTGCACCCAACACGAATAACGAGTCTCTTCCTTTTGATTGAAGTTTTTTCTTCATTGCTTTCTCCTTCGTTGTTAATTAAATCTTTTTCAACAGTAGCTTTCTTTTCTCTTTGTATCCTTCTTTATTGCATAAGATTTACTGTGATTTCAATTCTTTGCTTCTTCTTTGCCTTTTAGTTGTAGATTTTCTTGTGTTGAATCCAGCAGCAAATGCGTATCTTTTATAAAATTCAAGACCCTCTTCAAGATTATTAAACTTCATCCCTATAGCTGGTTTCAACTCATTGGAGCATATTGGAAGCCATTCTTTTGTTCCGCCAGGAGTGAGCAAAGGTGCTACTTTAGGAGAAACTACTATTGTAGGAGTAGTTGCCGCATTTGTGGTGATACTAGAATGACTGTGAAGTTCTTCGTTGTTGCTCATCATTTCTGAAATCATATTCAGAAATAAGAATATGGATGAAAAGAAAATGTACTAATTTGACCAAATAGAGTATTTTGATTTATGGGTAAAACTATTAATTTATATAAATACATCTTTCTTTTCTTCATTTTTACCCTAATTTCTGCAACTTTTATAGGAAATTACTACTAATAGCATAAACTCATACAAAATATTAGAAAACATATCAATTTGGGTAGCCTTAATGTTAGTGGGTGTCCTCAGCTATAGCACATGCCATCAGAATTAGCAGAATTGACTTCTCCTAATAGCATAAACTGACCCTAAGGAATAAACTGGTACAAACTATAAATTGACCCAAAGGAGTATGTTATGATAGAGAAGCATAGGCTAATAAATTATCTAATGAACAATTGGCAAATAAGCAATCAATATTTTGCTCTTTTGTCAAATGAGCAAATACTTAGTTGCTAATTTAACAAATGAGCAAAAACTTAGATGCTCATTTGTAAAGTGAGCAAATAATTAGTTAATCATTTGGAAAATAAGCAAACACTTGTTTATGAGCAATAAACTTAGATGCTCTTTGATCATTTTAATTAAGTTTTGCTCATGATAAATTTTCTATATTACTACACATATTTAGGTGTGCTCATTTTCAATTTTTTTGCTCATTTTATAATTTTCTTAAGTTCAAATGATTAAGAACATTAAATTGGAAAAAATAAGAACATAACAAGAGCATTCAATTGCAAATTTCACTAAAAGTACAATATCAAAAATCCAATCAGCCTTTTGGTTAATATTATTAGCCTCACCATGATTCTCAAAAAAAATTGCAAATTTCACGACATTAATTTTAAATTTTAACGAAAATACAAAAATTAACATGTAATTCAAAAATTATCAAAAAAATTCTCATATAGTAAAATCTACATAACGAAAATTTCTCACTAACCTTGAAAAATGCAGTGAACGATTGAAGATGCTGGCGAATTGAAGATGAAAAAAACACGACGAATTGAAGCAAGCGAATTGAAGCTATCGAATCGAAGAAGACTTGGATTTATTCAGTCAGATTAAAGATGAAGAAGCTGGCGAATTGAAGATTGAAGATATTGTTTGCGGTAGGGATGAAGATGAAGAAATTCATATCTTCATTCAATAAACTCAGAAATTCAGATCTTCATTAAAGAACAACGAATGTAAGCTAGGATGAAATAGAAACAGAAATTAAACTCACATTAATATTAAACAGAAATTCAGAAATTCAGAAATTGTAGTTTTCCATAATTGATCCTAACTTCAGAAATTGAGAAAATGGCAGAAATTGAAAAAATTCAGAAAAGGGCGGAAATTTCTGAATTGCTTGAAATTGTAAAGAGAATTGATGAAGATAAAAACGAAATTGATGATGAAATTGAAAAACTTACCAATTTGACGATAGAATTTCCATCAAAAACATGAAGAGAGAAAGAGAATTGCTTGAAATTTCAGAGACAGAGATGGTCTCATTCGTTTAAAGAGACAGTGATAACTAAGCCGTTTTTGGCTTCAACGGTTGGACGCAAGAATTTCTATTACCGAGTGTTTTTCATCCGTTAGATTTGTCTAGTTTAAGGGCCCAGATTTGGTCTCATATAAAAAATGGTTTCACTTAAGAGGATGGTCTCAACGGATCCCGACCCTATATATTAATATGAAAAAACAAAACACTGGAACATAGGAAACCCAACACCGCCGGCATAAAAAACCCCGCGAGGGGAAAAAGCCATTAGGGAAGGGGCCATGAGCCAGGCCACCCAAAACAGCATAGGGGTGGACTATGCATCACCAAAAACACCAAAAACACCAAAAACAGCTCCTGCCAACGATCATACCTACCACCTTACACACCAAAAGAAATAAGGAAAACTCCAAAAAAAACCACAGTACAAGACGAAACAAGGTCGCCAAGATCAACAATCGAGACAATCATAGAGTCACGGTGGATTGAAAATGACCGCCCCCAGGTTGTGGACAAAAACATGCGGAGAAACAATATCATAGCCCAAAATCTCCTTTGCCCAGACACTAATTCTAATTTTCAAACTATATAACACCTTTTTTAGATCAGCAGTTCCCAGTTCGAATTTTACCTTATTTCGTTCATACCAGATTGACCAAATCACACACCCAAGAATCAAGCACCATAACTTCTTCCATTTTTTATGTCTCATTAAACCACCCCATCCAATAATAAAGTTTTCACTATAGTTATGCAATACACCATTTATACCCCACCAATTCAGAATTTCCATCCAAAAAAGTCAAGAGAACCTGCAAGAGAAGAGGATATACGAGTTTGACTCTAAATCTAAACCACAAAAAGGACACAGTGCTTGTTGATAGTCCACTAACCCCAAGGAATGAGTTTATCTCCAGTTTTCAATTTCTCCAAGCTTGCAAACCAGAGTGTAAGTTGTGCTCTAGGTGGGATACAACTCTTCCAAACCATGTGTATAACAGGTTTGGAAACGATAGGTTGGAAGGATTCATATAACTTTTCAGAAATAAATTTCGTGGGGTAAGAGCAAGAACTAAAACCTCTCCAAGAAACCCCGTCTATCTTGTTTCTATTTAGGTGTTTTGAAGCTAAAACGGTCTCCAACCTCAAAACATCTTCCTGTTCCCAATCGAAGAGAGCCTTGCGCCAACATAAGTTCCAAGACCATGACTCACCAATCCATTCCCCCATTTGATTAGCAAAACAGTTCTTCTGAAGGGAAAGAGCATACAATCTAGGAAAGGCCCTAGATAAGGGGCCAATGTCACACCATCTATCATGCCAAAACAGGATCGACTCCCCACATCCAATTTCCAAGATCATTCCTTCTTCTACAATGTTTCTAATTTTGGAGGTCTCCGCTTCATTACCTATCAATTTACTCAAGGTGCCATGTTTAACAGAGTTAAATGTATCAGAAGAGGCTTTCAGTTCTCTAATGTTGTGGACAGACCTGAGTATATTCTTCCAAAGGGTATCCCTTGCATCAGAGTAACGCCACCACCATTTGAATAATAAAATCAAATTTTTAAACAGAATATTACCTGCTCCAAGACCACCAAGCTGCTTAGGGAGCTCAATATTGGACCACTTTATCGAAGGCATACCCATCTTCCCATTTGAGGACTCACCCCAGAAAAAACGCCTCTGTAGGTTAACAATTCTTTGTGCTACAGTTTTGGGGATTTTGAACATACTCATGTAATACACCGGGAGGCTATTAAGCACACTTTTAATGAGGGTCAATCTACCAGCTCTCGACAGTAATCTTGCTTTCCAGGATGACAATTTGCATTGAATTTTATCTACTACCGATTTCCATGCTGAGCACTTGTTCATATCTTTTCCAAGAGGAAACCCAAGATAAGTGATTGGACACTATGTATGCATGCAACCAACACTTGCAGCCATTTGACTGGTCCATGCATGATCCTCCCACCTCCATGTAATAAAACTTGATTTGCTGTAATTCAAACACAAACCAGACATAACAGCAAAAATATCCAGAACTCTAAAGTAATTTGTTATGCACCTGGGGTTATTAGGAACAAAAATCAAGGTATCATCAGCAAATTGAAGCAGGTTTAAACGTACCTTGTTTTTTCCAATGAGGACCGGCTCAATCAGGTTCATATCAGTAGCCTTTCTAAGCAACCAGACCAGGGCTTCGGTGATCAAAATGAAGAGATATGGAGATAATGGGTCACCTTGTCTAAATCCCTTTTCCATGTTAAATGGCTTAAGTGGGGAACCATTTAAGAGGACAGACATCGAGGCGGAACACACACAATTCAAGATCCAATGTATCCATTTTCTGCTAAAGCCCAATTTGATCAACACCAGTTTGAGAAAACGACCAATTCACTGAGTCATAAGCTTTCTGAAAATCAAGCTTAAGAAGAGCACCAGATATTTTTCTTTTCTTCAACCAAGTGAGGGATTCATTTGCGATCAAAACTCCATCAAGAATCTGTCTATCTCTAATGAAAGCACATTGGGATTCATCAATAAGAGGAGCAATTACCTCTTTAAGCCGCATAGATAACACTTTGGAGATGATTTTATAAAGTGCCCCCACCATACTAATTGGTCTATAATCATCAATGGAACAAGGTGTGGCAACTTTTGGAATCAAACACACCCAAGTGACGTTTATGTTTTTCACAGAGCAACCTGAGACAAAGAACTCCAGCACAAAAATATAGATGTCATCTTCCAACTCTTCCCACATTTCACGAATAAATTTGAAATTGAAACCATCGAAACCGGGAGCTTTATCAGTACCACATGCCCACACAGCATCCTTTATTTCCCCCCTAGTAGGAAGACTCTCCAAAAAATGGCTTTGCTCAGAAGATATTTTAGGATGGCCCTCCATATCGAAATCAAAATCCGGGATGGTTACCTGAGAGAATCTGCGAGCAAAATGGTCACGAACATCAATCTTAAGGCGACTCGCATCACTCACCATCTTATTATCAATCTTTAAGCAGATTATTTCATTCCTCTTCCTTCTAAATAGAGTTGACGCATGGAAAAATTTCGTGTTGTGGTCTTTGATGTGCTCGATTTAGAGCACATTTATGTTCCCACTTTGGTGTCAAGTCTCGATGTTTTACATTGTTTTTATGCGTTTTACACTCGATTTTACCTTGTTCCTGTCTCCATGGTGTTTAGAGGTCATTTCAGGTGTTTTCGGGAGATTTCGAGGTAAATCGGATCGAGTTCGAGGCTTAGGTTTTAAGGTCGAAGATAAGGCACGCGTTTCGAGGCATTTCCAAGCATCTCGGGTCATTCCCGAAGTGCTCACGAAGATCGGAATCCATTCGATGAGTGTTTGAAGTTGATTGGAACCAAAATGATGCAAAGCTGCCTACATTGGGCCGAAGCCAGCCCAGAATCGGTCGAATCTTTGTTGCTGAACTCAAGACCAAAGCTTCAAGCAACTGGAAATAGCGAATGAAGAACAGATTCGGGCGAAACTTCACTCATTCGGTCGAATCCCTCACAAATTCGGTCGAATTGACCCCAAGACCAAAAAGTATCAAAACCCACTGGAAACCACAAATCTGAGCACATTCGGTCGAATGTGCCAGATTCGGTCGAATCTGATATGCCATTCGGGCGAATGCTGAGTAAAATCAGCACGTGTTCTGTTTCGCGAGCTTATTTCCGTAGGATCTTTTTAGGGCTTCTTTCCCCTTTCCCTTGGGCTATATATAAGCCCTTATTCTCATTGTAAACCCTATGCCTTGATGGTTAGAAACCCTCTCTACCATTAAGAACATCATTTATTGCTTTCTTTCAATTCCTTGCCCTAGATTAGAGATTTATTGCTTTCTCATTTACATTCAAGCTTTGTATCTTTTATTTCCTTTCAAGTTTATGTAAGTCTATCTTTCTTATTCTCTTTATTACTTTTGTTTATCTTTCATTTATGTTATTTAATGCTTTCCTCTTTTATGCTTTGGTTATTGCTTTGAATCTTGTTTTTACATTTCATACTTGTTCTTGCTTTCCTTATTGCTTTGTAGTGTAGTTGATAGATAGATTTCTTGTTTTGTCTTTCATTATTGTTGCTTTCCTTCTTGCCCTAATGCTTTCAATCATGTTTTTCTTCTTGTTCTTAGTTGTAGTTGCTTTCAATATGCTAGAGTAGATTTCTTAGGGGTTTAGGTTTGGTGAAACCCTAGGTTTGTTGAATGTTGTTCATGTGTTAGATTAGGGTCGAGGTTGTTGTGGTTTGTTTGATTGATATTCGATGCATATCTTGTCCTGCCACTCCCTTGTGAGACATAGGGCGATTATGGGTCGTTCGCATGGCTATAGGTCATCAACTTCCCCATGCTATCTAGAGTGTCTCGATTGAGCCACGCTCAATCTCCCTTGACCCAGCTCTATATGAGAACATAGTATCGACCTAGGGTGGATCCTCACCATCCCCGTTTGTCTCTTATTGTCATCTCAATCTTATTTATCGCTTTCTTAGTATAGTTCAAACACCCTCATTTCATACCAATTACACTCTCTACACTTAGCACTTAATCTTTCTAGACCTTGTCTTCGTGGTTCGATCCCCAACTTACCTCTATACCCGCTATAGGTGTATTTAGGGTGTTATAAATATTGTTTGATTAGCTTGTGTTTCTAGCGTTAAACGACGCGTTAGAAAATGGTTGTCAGTCTTTAATGCATAGACCATACAAACGAGCACGCTGACGCCAAATTCTTTCTCTCCTAATTATCCAAGATTGGAGAAGACTATGAGCTGCCTTTAGTCTAGCCGCCTCCAAGGGATTCAAAGCCCTAACGTCACTTACACATTCAAGATTATGCACCGTCGATTCCAATTGTCGAATCTTGCTATCAAGATGCTCAAAATGCTTTTTACTCCAATCCCTCAGCGGGCCCCTTAGAGCTCTTAGTATACAATCAAGTGGTAAACCTTGTAGGTGTCTCCATTCATTTTTA
Organism: Amaranthus cruentus; assembly: GCA_019425755.1. Lineage (NCBI taxonomy): Eukaryota > Viridiplantae > Streptophyta > Magnoliopsida > Caryophyllales > Amaranthaceae > Amaranthus > Amaranthus cruentus. The sequence continues at coordinate 7,082,068 of CM033453.1, forward strand.
ATCACCTTTATGAATTCAGGATTTAAGAACCATGCATCATAACATCGAAAAGGTTTAGGACCCCAATTAGTCCTAGGTTCAAGAAGCAGCACAAGGGGGTTATGATCAGAGTAACTTTTTTCTTTCCCCATTAAGACCATATTCAGAAAGCTACTTAGCCAATCATTACAGCATAAGCCCCTATCCAATCTACTCTTTGACTCATTTCTACGCCAAGTGAATTTTACAACATGTAGAGAAATATCGATCAAACCAAGTTCATCAATCCAATTTTTAAAATCATTCCTACTCCCCTCACATCGAAAAGACCCCACACGCTCATCAGGATGTAGTATCACATTAAAGTCCCCCAAGAGAAGTACTGGTTTATTGATGGACCTTATTGTATTTTTAAGCTCTACAAAAAATAGGTTTCTTTCCGATCTATCATTAGGGCTGTATAATACTCCCACGCAACAGTCAAGGTTTAAGTGCTTAACACACCCCTCTAGTAATACCCATCTATGAATAACATGCTTCTGTGAGACAACAAACGAACCAGGGTCCCAAACAACAACAATCCCTCCCCCATGTTAGCTGCATTTTATTCATATTTTATCCCCATTATTTAGCTTTATTATATTGGAATGTTGCATAACTATGCTTGCTTTATTTAGGATTTTACGCTTGGTTGGGTATTTTGGTGTTTTTGTGCATTTCAGGTAATATTCGTCAAAACTGATCACAAACCAAGTACATTTGGCGCATACAATACTCACTTAACTTCGAAAGCTAAAGTAATCAAAGCCTTGATGACCCAAGTCAAGGAAAGAAGGCCAAAAGGAGCTAAAGTAGACCATTCTAAGCCCACTCGACCAAATCTGGGTCGAGCCAAGGTGGCTCGAGCATCCTTGAAACCACACTTGAGATCAGAAGCTGATTAAAGCCATCCTGAAGGCCGCTCGACCAGGTCGAGCAATATGGCTCGGGCGAGCGATTTTGGCTCGGGTCGAGCGAAAGTACTATTCACTTCCAGTAGCTTCAGAATGTCGACAGAAGCATTTTTGATGGGTCGAGCGAGCTCGCTCGGTCGAGCGGGAAGGTCGAGCGGAGCTATTTTTTGGTGACTGTTCTGTTTTTGAAGATTTTGACCTGTGTACCTGATGCTCGCTCGACCCGGTCGAGCGGACTTGCTCGGGTCGAGCGAGATGGGCGGCAGCAGCTTTTCGCGATTCTTTTAAAAAGCATTTGGGTCCAATTAAATTCATTTGCTTGTTATCTCTGCTGCCAAGCCTCCCTTGCCACCCTACCCTATCTTTAGGGGTGGCACCTCCCTCCTACACCTTAGGGGTGGTGGAGCAATCATGAAACCACCACCCCCACATGCCTTGAAGCCTATAAATAGAGAAGAGGAAGAAGGAGTTGAGTATCTTAGTTTTTCATCTCAGTTTTGCATCTTAGTTTTCATCCTTCACTTTAGAGTAATTTCAATGTATTCTTAGCTTTGCTTTCATTTTCAATTAAGAATTAGTGTTAGCATAGTTTCCTTTCAATTCAATTAAGTGTCTTTAATTCCAAACACAATCTTAGCTTATCCTTTAGTGTAATAATTTGCAATTTGGAATTCTTCAACCATTGGTGTACTTTTATTGGAGCTTTTGGAAGTTAATGCTTTGAATCATCAATCCACCTTGTTCATCAAAGAGTAATTTCTACCTTATTTACATTGAATTCAATTCATGTTATTTAGTTATTGTTTGCCCTTACTTTTGTATGTTTATGTTTGATTGTTCTTCAATTAATTGCATTTATCTTGTTAAGATATTCTAGTTCAATCTATCCATCCATGCTTCTTAATTCATTTGCAATCTATAACTTCAATATGAACATGAGTGAGTAGTTGTTTTGGCTTAGGTTAGGCATGATCACCATGTATATAGTTTGAAATGCTATCTTTACCTTTGGCATTGGTTGTGTTGTTTATGGTTTAGCATATGTTTTGCTATCTTGTTTAGTGTCGTTGAATTGAGGGCGAGAGTCGATTTTTAACGATAATCTATGCTTAAAAGTTGAATCATCTCCATGAGAATAGGTAGATGTTTTTATTGGAAATAATGAATGTGTGCTCCATGTCTTAATCTATGCTTAGCTCCATGAGAATAGGTGGTTAAGTATGTTTTAGGAAGCTATTGTTGCTCGAGAGAGAACATTAGTATTTAAGATACGTTCTTCCTCATAACAACCCATAACCATGACCTTAGGTTGAAGTTAGTAAAGACTACCATGGTGAGAAAGCCTAGCGTATGCCTATTTAGCTAATTGATTGCTTTGTCTTTGCCTTAGTTCATTGTGTTCTTAATTACTTTTATGTTTCGCTTTTCATTCCGTTCTTTTTAATTACTTGCTTTATTTAGTTCTACCTTCAAACACCATTTTATATGTTTTTGAGTTCACTAATTGATTGAGAAGCCATTGACATAACCCCTACTCCCTGTGGATTCGACCCGTACTTGTCGTCGTACTAAGCTACGCCGTGCACTTGCGGTATTACATTTTGAAGGACGTAAAGTCCCGATCACCCCATATGATTCACTAGCAAACACTTCACACAGTTCATACTCATCATTTCCCCACATCCTTTTCATCCTATATTTTAAAGTCTTTCTATGTTTAGTTTCTAAAAGACCCATCAAGGAAATATTGTTTTTTCTTCACAAGATTACGGATGGAAGCAACTTTTTCCCCTTTCCCTACACCCCTAATATTCCATGATAAGCAATTCATAATAAAACAACAAAACTAAAACACCATCCAAAACCGGGAAAAGACATACCCCTTACGGTTTGGATCCCTCCATTAAGAGTAATCTCTTCGACTTGCGGATGTGATTAAGAACTGCGGCTTCGTCATTCGAAGAAACCCCCAACATTTTTGCCGTTTCCCAAGTAATTTGAGCCTCCTCCAGACTCCTCGACTTTTCAGAAATAATCTGATCAGCAGCTTGGTTCACCAAGGGCTGTTTCTTTGGTCTACCACGAGTCTTTTTTGATGAGCCTCCCACCCCAGCTCCCTTCGTATTAATGGGTTGGCTATTGGAACCAACGTTCAATGGGGTAAGTACTGTATGTTCATTACAAAATTGAGGGCGCGAACTGATAATATTTGCCTCAATAGAAGCAATGGGATCAAAAAAATCAGCAGCAAGGGGTGTCGAACTTGGACCAGAAAGGACATTCATCATTGGGTCTTCCCTATCAAGATCAACCAAGTGTTGTATGCCACCTGAGTCAGGAACAATATTTTCAAGTACCAAAGGCTCCTCCACATCGAGCACAGTAGCCACAACACCTTCATTCTGAATATTCCTCACAGAACCCGGATCTAACACCTCAATGGTATCAGTTGTCCCACCCCTCAAACAACCTGTTTTAAACAAAGATGAATCACAGACCAGGTGCTGTGTCGAAGATGTAGAGAGAAGTTCACCATTTTTACACCCCTCGACAGTAGCCTTTTCACCATCATTAAAAGTACTACAATTGCTTAATGCACAAGAACCACATTCTTTGACCCATACCACACTAGACCCACTGTCAAAAAGGACCCTAATTCTACCATCTATTTTGTTTTGAGCCTTGGTTCTTACAAGAAGACGAGCATATGTTCGGTTTGGGATTCTTTCCTCATTCTCTTTGATTTGGAGCACAGGACCCCATTTTTCCCCAATGGTTTTAATATTATCAAGACTCCATATTTTTGGGTGTAGACCAAAAAGTTCAAGCCATACTACACGCTCATCATAGAACTCACCTTCCATCCATCGTCTTACATCGTCAAATAAATTCCACCAGACACTATTCTCATTCAGAGCTTCTACCAATGCATTTTCAGATTTAAAGATCAAAACCAATTTAGTGGGAGATAAGATAAACATACTTTTAATGGGTAGCTTAGCCTCGTCGATGACCGTAGCTGTGTGAGTGATGTTCAACACATTTTCATTCTCCACAATCGCTGCACATTTCAGATCATCCCCCACACTTTTGTTTTCCTCAACCTGAACCGTAAAGAAAAAAGGAACTGTGTTTTCTACCTGCGTCGAACTTGGTTTCTTTTGGTTCCTTCCAACTCGCGCAACTGCCACGATATTCCCGACCCTTCGATTCCCAGCCACTACCTCTGCATAATTTCGAGAATCCCTAAAGGCAGGACGTACAATCCTTCTCCTTCTGTTTGGAGGCTCTCCCATCTGCTCAGGCTTAGAGAAAGACGCACCATTTTTGTCATACTTTGCTAACGATACCCTCATCTTGTTACCTTTAATAAGATGTCCATCGAACCTCTGGATTACCTTCAACGATAGCTCTTTGTTTGCGAATCTCACAAAGCTGAAGACATCTTTGCAAGATTTTCTGGTTTTTTTTGAGATAAAGACGTCGACCACTTCACCAACCTCCGCAAATAAGTCGCCCAACCACTCTTTTGAAATACCCATGGGTAAGCCATCAATGAAAAGTGAACAGCAAGATCGACCACCAGGGAAGGGTGGCTCCCGAGACCCACGTCGCCAGAGGCGACAGGTTGACCCTCGATGACCGACCAACTTCCTGGCAGGTGACCGTTTGGAAAAGCGAACGTCATGATGGCCGAAATTTGAAATTATGGCGTTTGGGTTACCTCTGTCGTTTCCAGCACTCTCTCTCACTCTAGAAACCCGCAAGGCAAAGTCTATATATATATATATATATATATATATTTATATATATATATATATATATATATATATATATATATATATATATATATATATATATGTATATATATATATATTATATATATATATATTATATATATATATATAATATATATATATATATATATATATATATATATATATATATATATATATATATATATATATATATATATATATATATATATATATATATATATATTATATATATATATATATATATATATATATATATATATATATATATATATATATATATATGTTACGGGTCAAATATCTCGTATACTTGCATTGTCGAAAATACCCCTAGTCAAAGGTCAAAGTCAATATATAAGTCAACGCATAAACTACCACTTCCAATAACTACCCATCACTCCCAAAGTAACTACCCGCTACTCCCATCTACACAAGCATGATCATCATGAATTATGATGAATGAGGTAACTACCTCCACAATATTTCTATAAATACTTCATTTATCCACATGAAGAAGAGACACAATTCGAATCTTATACAAAAACTTACACTTATTACGTCTATGATTCGTCGAGCTTAAGCTGGAGGACTGTCAGGACATCCCCCGGTTTAGTCTTCTTTGTGGTTGCAGGTACACCACTCGCGGTGGTCAGATCATCTCACTTCCCTCAATTTTAAGGTACTTTCTACCTAAAATTTTTTTTATAAATTCGACCGTTTCTTAGCAGAAACAGTTTGGCGCCGTCTGTGGGGAAAGAAACATAAAAGTCATGCCTTTGCAAAAAAAAATAAATAAAAAAAATCACTGTTGTTTACGAAACAACTTCTCCACTCCATTGTTTCAATAAAACTTCCTGGGAAATTAAGAAGACGAGGTAAATAATTTGATGGAATCTAAATTTCTATCTTGAACATAACATATCCTTCTATGCTCTTCTCTATTACTGCTCGAATTCAATTACGCTATAATTGCTTGATAAATTTCATGCGTTTTTCATGATTGTCGACGGTTAGACTTTTTGATACTTAAATCATATTTTTACGGTATTATTCGGCGTTTTCAATCATCCGGTGATTGGCCAATGCAAAATAGTCGGTTTTATTTAGAATAACTGCTTTCTGTTTAAAGGAAGTCAAGCTTGAATAATGGAGATGTTCCAATATCAACATACCACTGTCCGCTGTCATCCCTATGACGTATAAAAGCATTATTCGGACATGATTGTCTGATCTCCAATTATTTTGTTTATTATGATCGTGTGAGATTATAAATAAAAAAGAAAGAACCTGAATATTAAAAGTCAAACCCCATTTTGACCAAAAAGAATATCATGTTATTACAATTATTAGAAACAAGGGTGTTCGACAATGGAAGGGTATATAAATGATTAGATTCTTGCTAAGCTAGATACATGCAAGATAAAGTTTATCAGTGAAGAGAAAATGGTGCCAAGCATATGTGTGATTGAAGTTTTCACATATGTGATTGAAGTTTATCAGTGAAGATAAATACTTAGCATTCTAATTTGGTGAATTTTCCTTCCTATGCACACCGCCACCAAAAAGAATCAGGTGGCCATTTTATTTTTCCAGGAGGCGGATCTCAAATTAAGGATGGTGTTCGACAGTACATCTAATAAATTCAGAAGGTTATACTTGCAATTAAATGGGACCATAATACCAAATGCTCTTTAATCATGTCTCTTTATTATTGATATCTGTCGTTGCTAAAGAATCATTCAATATTGAAGTTCAGTTTGATGCACCTTCTTAAAGGGTCATTAGATCCGTCATTAGATCCGTAGAACGTTTCCAAACCAACTTTAACAAACGTGGGCGTTATTTATCATATTATGAAATCATCTGAGCTTTCACCTAGAATGAAAGTCATTGTTATTATTGAAGTCTCGAAACGTTGACTTTATTTGTCATGTTATGGAATCATATAAGCTTTCACTTAGTTTGAAAGTCATTTTATTATTTAAGTCCCAAAATAATTGATTTTGGGCGATATTTTCTCAGTATTCATCTTAATTATCAAACTTTCACCTTGTTTGAAAGTGGGATCCTTGCGAGTGTCACCTAGCTTCATAACTCGAACTCTTGTCTAGCCCCAAAACGAGTGATTTTGGGCGTTATTTGTCAAAGTAATCATAGCGAGTATATCAAGTAGCTTGATAACTCGATCACTTATTAATTATGCGGACTTACATCTGATCTGAATATTCATCAATGCTGTCGAAGGATTCATCTAGTATGACTCCTTATCTAAGTCCCAGGTGATTGACTACGGGGCCATATCATCATATTAGGCTCAAATGTCGAATTATCATATCAGGCTCAAATGTCGAATCATCATATCAGGCTCAAACGCCTAATCATCATATAAGGCTCAAAAGCCGAATCATCATATTAGGCTCCAAGGCCAAATCATCAAAATAGCCCAAAGGCCAAGTATTTATTATTCATGGGGCTTCAACCAAGCATGGACTCATCGAGGTATGTTTATTTTCCGCATAAAAGTCGATATCCTCCCTCATTAAACTCTATCCTTTATCACCTTTATGCGTGGGGCTGATATTATTGGTTATATGATCCCATATCGAGATTATATGAGACAAAGCGTAGAAATTTGCTTAATAAAACCTTAGGGCCAAACTCCCGAGCTTCTATAAGTCGGACCCCCTCTTTGACCCTACAAAGCGTTGGGGCCAAATCTAACTAAGTATACCTATGTATACTTTAGGTCCGAGACTTCTATTAGTCGGACCCCCTCTTTGACCCTATAAAGTGTTGGGGCCAAAACTGACTAAGTATACCTATGTATACTCTTTAGGTCCGAGACTTCTATAAGTTCGACCTCCTATTGTCCGAGACTTCTATAAGTTGGACCTCCTATTGGCCCTACAGAGTGTTGGGGTCAAAATCAAGCCAAGTCTTGATTCAAGGTCCGAGACTTCTATAAATTCGACCTCCTATTTGGGGCCAAATCTGACTAAGTATACCTATGCATACTCTTTAGGTCTGAGCCTTCTATAAGTCTGACTCCCTCTTTGACCCTACAAAGCGTTGGGGCCAAATCTGACTAAGTATACCTATGTATACTCTTTAGGTCCGAGACTTCTAAAAGTCGGACCCCCTCTTTGATCCTACATAGCGTTGGGGCCAAATCTGACTAAGTATACCTATGTATACTCTTTAGGTCCGAGACTTCTATAAGTTCGACCTCCTATTGTCCGAGACTTCTATAAGTCGGACCTCCTATGGGCCCTACAGAGTGTTGGGGTCAAAATCAAGCCAAGTCTTGATTCAAGGTCCAAGACTTCTATAAGTTCGACCTCCTATTGGCCCTACAGAGTGTTGGGGTCAAAATCAAGCCATGTCTTGATTCAAGGTCCGAGACTTCTATAAGTTCGACCTCCTATTGGCCCTACAGAGTGTTGGGGTCAAAATCAAACCAAGTCTTGATTCAAGGTCCGAGACTTCTATAAGTCGGACCCTCTATTGGATCTACAGAGTGTTGGGGCCAAATTCAAGCTAAAATTTTATCATATGTCCGAGACATCTGATCTCACAAATTTCGAGACATCCAAATGTTGAAACATCCGAGATATTTTCTTTATATGACTAATATTTCCTTCCGCATATAGATCAAGATCGTTTCCTCTCATTGGTCGTCATCTCTTCCTCTATATGCGTGGGGCCAATGTTACGGGTCAAATATCTCGTATACTTGCATTGTCGAAAATACCCCTAGTCGAAGGTCAAAGTCAATATATAAGTCAACGCATAAACTACCACTTCCAATAACTACCCATCACTCCCAAAGTAACTACCCGCTAATCCCATCTACACAAGCATGATCATCATGAATTACCATGAATGAGGTAACTACCTCCACAATATTTCTATAAATACTTCATTTATCTACAAGAAGAAGAGACACAATTCGACTCTTATACAAAAACTTACACTTATTACATCTATGATTCCCGGTCTGACTTAAGCATCGGAGAGCTGTTCCGGGACATCAGCCCCCGGTTTAGTCTTCTTTGTGGTTGCAGGTACACCACTTGCGGTGGTCAGATCATCTCACTTCCCTCAATTTGAAGGTACTTTCTACCTAAAATCTTTTTTATAAATTCGTAGTTTCTTACTGAGAAACATATATATATATATATATATATATATATATATATATATATATATATATATATATATATATATATATATATATATTATATATGTATAATATGATATAACTATATATATCATATTATATATATATATATATATATATATATATAGCTATATATATATATATATATATATATATATATATATATAATAGTATAATATATATATTATATATATATATAATATATATATAATAACAACATATATATGTATATGTATATATATAGATATATATGATATATACTATACTATATATTATGTATATACTATATAATATATATATATATATATATATATATCATATATATATATATTATATATATGCATATATATATTATATGTATAATATATATGTAGTAATATATATATATATATGTTATATATATATATATATATATATATATATATATATATATATATATATATATATATATATATATATATATTGGGTAATCTATTTCATGTTTTTTGGCTAATTACTTTATGGCTAACATACTTCTGAAATGTTTTAGGATTGAGTTCATGTTACTCTCTAGGCTTAGGTTCATTTTTTTGTAAATTTTTCGATGGACTTCTCTTGAATTGTGATTTCCTTTTGTTTATTTCTGTTCTTGTTGCCTATTCTCAGTTAAATTTGATGCACTTTTGCGGTGATTTAAATCGGTTTTTTGATATAATGACATCATATAAATGGGTTTTCATGTCTCGATTTACTTGTGTGTAGTTGACAAAATTTTCTAGAAAATCATTTATTTTGAACATTATTGTAGTACTTTTGCTGTATTATTTTGAAGTCATTGATTGAGGTTTGGTTTATAGGAAATCAGAAAATTATGGCCGTAGATGGACAAGGTACTATGGATAAACACCTTATACCTTGCTCTTCAGAATCTGTATTGAATGCTTATGCAAAACGTTTAATGATGCATAGTCAGCCATTTAACTATCACTTAGAGTAAGTTATCTATTATATCAAAAGGATTACTTTTTTTAATATGTCTATGATGTTAATTTAGAATTTTTGAATTTTCAGGAACATATGGAAGAGCATTTGACTACTTAGATAGTCTGCAATTTTACAACTTCCTGTGCAAGAAAAGTATAGATTTGGAAAATTAAAAAACACAAAAGTATTTAATAAAAGGAGTTTGTGTTTGTACCTATTGTCTGTTGGTATGCGTTCAGATTAATTACTTTCTATCCTAGTTGTATTTTTGTTGTGTAAATGGTTTTATTTGCAATACAAATGAATCAACCAATGTAAACTAAAATTTAGCTTTTATTGGTTTTAAAGTGTTGTTTATTTTAAACTATAATAAAAAATGAACGACATTTACGATTGCAGTTCATAATGTTATCTTACATATTCACTTGGGGTGTGTGTGCTATTCGTATTAACATTTTTGTGTATTAATATTATTGTATACTAATATGGGTATGTTGTGTATGTTGTTTAGTACCCTTGTTTTGTCTTTGTTGCACCTTCGTTATGTACTGATGCTATTTATTAATGTACTAATGATACTCTCGCTTTTTAATGTATACCAATGCTGATTTGTTGTGGCTACTTGTGTAAAATTTCTTTCTATCATGGTTTTATTATTTGAAAATTGTTTTATTTGCAATTGAGTTATACCTGTGTATTGTCTAGCAAATGAATCAACCAATAAAAAGATAATATTAGGTTTTGAATGTTTTTAAAGTCTTGTTTATTTGAAACTTTAAGGAAAAAAGCAACAACATATACCATTGCATTTCACAATGTTATTTTGAACATTCACTTAGAGTGTGCATGCTATTGGTATATCCGTTCTTGTGAATTAATATTCTTGTGTGCTAATATGGGATTGTTATGTACCTATTACGGTGTACATAGTTAGTACCCTTATTTTGTTCTTCTCGTTGTTGCTGCTTTGTTGTGTTTTCAGTGTGTTGTATTGCTTTATACTGGTGTTGTTTTTTCTGTTCTTGTGTACATGTAATATGGAAGATGTTTTGTTGCGGCCATTTATGTAATGTGGGTGTTCTGTGTTTATACTATTATGTGCTGATGTTTGCTTGCTGTTGCATTGTCTGCTGCTGTTAATGGTGCGCTGGATTGTATAGCGTTGTTCCTATGTACATTGCATTGAGTGCTGCCGATTTATAATTGTAACCATCATTCATTCAATTTGCATTATTAGGATGCTATTACCATGATGGGATCAACATTAACATGGCATTAATAGATTGTAATTCATGGTTTTTATGCTGCCTCTTTTAAGCTATAGATATAATATTCATTACTGATTAAATAATAACAGATTTATCACTTATCAGCTACCACCATTAGGGTCTTTTCCTTGTATTATTTGTATAAATTTTACTTAACTATTCGTACCATAGTCTTCGCACGGTGCTATACAAGGTCTCGAGATTGTTGTTCGTGCTACCACGCTGCCACAATAAAATATTTGATTATTGAGTGTGTTTCTCTAACAATTGTTGTATCTCTTCTTCCCTCTACTGCTACATTGCATTGGGAGGGAGGTTGACGATATAGCTTATTAGCTTGTATAGCATTTCACAAAGATTATTATGGTCAAGCAACATTATATTCTTTATGAGAATGCATATGAGCTTTAGGAACATATTTGTAAAATATATAGCGATGTTAGGTGTATCAAAATGTTAAGAACTTTTTTCAATATAACGGTATTGTAACTACGTATCGTATAGTCAACTGTTAAATTAACATGGCTCACACATTCATGTGAATAGTAACATGATATCGTTTTGTTGTTGTGGCTTAGAAGAAACTTTAACGTTATATGAACTTTAGTTACTTATTTTAGATTAAGGGGGGCCGAATAGTCGATATGCTAGAAATTATTTACCAGTGTCGGTTATTAGGCTATTCGGTGTAGCCGACCGCCTAGCTTCCCGAGAAATAAGAGGCCTCAAATATTAAATGGTGTTTATTCAGACACGATTCTAGGCAACGCTTTTAAAGTAATTTGTTTTTAAACATTTTACATTTGAAACAATATAGTATTAAAATGCATTTTGTTTTGAATTATTTTTCTTAACGTGAAATATTTTTTATCTTTTAATGTAATAAAGGGTACCATTTTAAACGACTTCGTAAAAATAAATAGAGCGTCTAAAATTTTTTAATCCGTCCCTTTTATTATTTACTATATAAAAACTAGTTAAACTATGAAAAATTTAAAATCATAAGGATTTAAATGAATTTGGATCATTATAAATTATATTCAACAAATAGAGTTGAAGTTTCCCTATAATTATCACATTTGAAAAATCAAGTGTCTTTGACTCTATTATTCGCTTATTAAGTCTCCAAAAAAATATTACTAAAATTAAAATAACAAAAATATAAACACGCACTAAAAACGATGAATGTAAAATTATATGACAGATATAGTGTAGTGACATTATAATATGGATTTATTAGTTTGTTAAAAAAATAGGTTGAATTAGAATTTGATCCCTTAACCTTATGTTACAAATGTGTTACTCCAACCATTAAGCTATAATAATTTTTGTTATATTTTGAGACTTTAGATTATAAATTATATATAAGTAAGGGGGGCCAAAGCTAAAAATACAAAAAATCACATTTTCGGCAAGTGGGCCGGGCCTCCCCCAGCCCCCCATGTAGCTTCGCCCATGCTAAAACATACTTTCATCAATATTATTTATTTCTATGTCAATCAAATAAAAAAACTATGAACACAATCCCCTTTAAACAAATTGAAATTGAAATTTTGTTAAAGGTTTATGCATTTTAAAAACTTACCAATCAAAAATCAAAAGGCTAGGATTATAAACACTTGAACACCAAAACCAACACTTGATTTTTATTTCTCTCTTTCACCCTTTTTCTCTCATATAGTTGAATGAAATGAGAATGTGAAGAAAATTTTCTGAATTTTTAACCTCCAACAAACCATTCATATGCAAGGTTAAATCCCCATATTGCCTAAACTTTGATTCCTAAGTTAATTGCCCATAAAATGCATTTAGGGAGGAGCTATATAAACTCCTCCACTATGCCTCTTCAACCGGCCAACCCTTGGTATATCCACCTACTTTATCTTTTTTTTTCTTTTTAATTCAATCAATAGTCCAATTTAATTGTAAGAAGCAAAAACGTTACGCGCTAAACTCATTACGCGACGAAACACGAGCATAAAAAAGCTTAAACGTTGTCGAATTAAAATGTATGTGCTTTTATATTTTTAGTTATGTATTTTAATATTTTTAATCGATTAAATATATATTAAATAATTATCTATTTAAATGGTATTTTTACGGGGTGTTACCAAAGTTGTTAAAATCGCGATTCTACTTAGAATCGTTTAGAGAGGTAGAATCGAATCGGTAGAATCGAATAGTAGAACCGTACGATTCTACAAATAAACATTAAAAAAATTAAAATATCTAGTTTCTTATCATTATTATCCAATTCAAAACTTTAAATTTATGAATTAAGTTTCTTTGACTTTATTTTTAAGAATATAACAAAAACTTTTCAATAATTAGTTTAAATCTTCATACCAATTAAGAAATTTGTTTTTTAAAAGTTTTTGTGATGGAAAATTTGAAATTTATATGTATAAGTGAAAGAGATTAGTAAAATATGATACATAAGAAAAACTAAAAATAATTCATACTATATTAGTAGATTCGAATCGTTAAATCGTAGAATCGTGTTATGATTCTACCTCTAAAAATTTTATACCAACTAGAATCGTAAGATTCTACAACTTCAAGATTCTAACTGCGATTCAAATCGCTGCATGTTTTTGGATCGTGAAATCGTAAATTAAAATCGCGATTTTAACAACCATGGGTGTTACAGTTCTTTCTAACTTGGATAATTAACTTGTGAGTGAAACAAGAAATCAATTCAATCCAATTCCACTAAGTAGGGGTGTGCATAAAAACCCGATCCGAAATATCCGATCCGGATTATCCGCTGTCTGTTTTCGATATTGGATAATTTACTCGTTTTTGCAAACTGAATTATCTGGATTGGTTACCCGGTTTTAAAACCAAATATCGAATTTGGATCCGGATCACATATTTTTGGAAACCTTGTATCCGGTTTTATGTTTTTATGTTTTTTTTTTTACTTTTTTCTTAAATAAAATGAAGATGTTATCTCTCAAGCTAACCTTAAGTTGAATCTTAATATAATTGTTCTCCGCAGATTCTTTTTTTGTATGATTGTCCTCACTTTAAATCAATGAGCAATAATGTTATTCTTTAATTTTTTTAAATTTGTCTTTCATAAGTAATCAATTAAATATTTTTAAAGAGTTAGTATTTGAATTTCATATAAAAAAATATTCCAAAATAATGATAGAAAAAATTACCTAGAATAATCCAAACTATTCATGATTTTCCTACAATAATCCTACCTAATGATTAACCATGAATAATCCCAACCTTGAGGGTTATTTTCCTAGAGTAAACATGGGTAACCCGATGACCTACTATAGTAGGTAATTTACTAAAAAAATAAATTAAATATTAATTTAAAATTTGAAACATTTTTGAAAATTTACATAAAAATTCTAAATAATAAAAAAAAATCATAAATTTTTTATGAACAATTTTAACATTTTTTTCGACATTTTATTTTAATTTATCTGTTTTTAAAAAAATAAAACTTCTTATAGCAAGTCATCCGGTCACCGGGTTTACTCTAGGAAAATGCCTCTCAAACTTGGGATTATTCATGGTTAATTAACAGATGGGATTATTCTAGGAAAATCGTGAATAGTTTGGATTATTCTAGGTAATTTTTCCATAATAATATAGATAAAAAAACACATGGTTTAACGAAAAAAAAGACAAAAAAATTTTAAAATATTCTAATAAAATCGGGTATCCAGATCCGACCCGAATCAAACCGAGTATCCGAAATCCGAATACCTGATTTATCCAGATCGGAACCATATCACATTATTAGGTATTCGAAAAAACGAATACTCAAATTTTCGATTATGGGTCAACCCGGTATACGATTTTAAACACCCGGTATCCAAAAAAACGAAAAAACGAATACCCAAACTTTCGGATCTGGGTCAAACGAATACCCAATAAAACCAAAAAGTCTTTTCAATTCCACAATCATTAAAGAAGTCACACCCTTTACATTGTACACTTCGATAGCACACATGTCTAATGGATCTACTACCACTCTTTAAAAGAAATTAAATAAATAAATAAATAAATAACTATCATGAAATGAATAAAGTTAATATCAACACTTTTGTTTTTTAAAGCTCTAGTATTTTAAAACTTAGTCTTGTAGCAAGGAGTATAGGAAGCTATAATCCTTGAATGTTATTAATGATTAACCACCTATTTATATACAAATGCTCCATGATATCTCCAACCCATTTACTTTGTGGCAAAAATAATCCACTAGGAGATCTAGTGGCAGCAATGCCCATAAAATAATGTAATAGACCCAAATCATTCATAGAAAATTCAAAAGCTAGTAAAAAAGTGATATTAAAAGGAGACGCTAAACCTCACTCAAGGATCACAAAGATGAAGTTAAGTTGAGTGTTTGTGTTGTGTCAATGTTTAGGAAATAAAATAATGCAAGTAATGAATGAATGGCAAAATAAACAAAATAAACAAAATAAACAAGACAAGATTTTTAAGGTGGTTCACCAATTGGCTACATCCACCATCTAGCCTAGGATATAATTTAATATGTGTTCAAAGGAGAAATACAAGACTTGAAGGAATTACAAATAGAGGTTATGTGTAGAAGAGAGGAGCTAAAATGGGTAGAAACTAAGCAAGAAGAATAGTTCTAATAATGAGAATATTGAGGCACCTTAATACATGAATATGAGTGGGTATTTATAGGGGAGTATGAGGTATATAGATAACAAAACAGTAGGCAGCAATTAAATAAAAGCAACCAGCTCAGCAGGTCACGAAAAAGGCTGGCAGAAACATCGCTCGACCTAGGCTCGACCTGGGCTGGGTCAAGCAGCCTACAGCTGGGCTGTTTTGGGCTACTGTTTTGTTCCTTTTCTTTTTCCTTTGGTCCCCACTTTGTACCACTCTTGAGTACTTGTCTTGGAGCCCAAGAATTACATCCACAAAGCCTTCATTCTTCCAAGTTCCCACTACCATTAGTACAATGTACTAGTGTACTAACTTGATTCCCAATCATCCAATCATAATATGTACTTGTGTCCTCTTCTTACTTACACTAACATGCTAGATTAATTTTCTTAATCTTGTTTTGATTACTTGGTGAACCAAGTCACCAATAATCCTAACAATCTCCACCTTGACTTGTGTTTACCAAGTCACAAAGATCAACTTCAAGATTCATCCAACAACACCCACAAACATCTCTAGCTAGTCAACATACTCAATCAAAACATAAAAGAAAATAAGCATGTGCACAAAATAAACAAAAGCACATGCACTACAAATGCTCTCTAAGAGCTTACAACCAAAAAGAGTATGACTAAACACCAACCAAGTCCACACAACCCATGGACTTGTTGGAAGACATTGGAATTACATTCTTATCATCAAGAGAAGTCTCATCATCATCAAGCTTGGTTGAGGTAGTAGCATAATGAACCGAACTAACTAAGGTCGTGCCAAGTAGCTTGTACAAGCCATCATCATCAATGGACCCTTTCAAGAACACTTTATGGCCCTTAACAACCTTCATAACTCCACCTTCACCAATGCATGCAAAACCTTCTCTATCAAAGGTACCAAGGGAGATTAAGTGCCTATTCATGCTTGAAACATGGAGGACCCCGGATAATGTTCTCACAACACCATCAAACATAATGACTCTGACATCACCCATACCAACTATCGGACAATTGGCCTCATTGCCCATAGTGACACTTCTTCCTTCAACCTTTTGATAAGTTGAGAAGAAGCTAGAGTTAGAAGTCATATGGCATGAACATCTCGTATCCAAAACCCAAGAATCACCACCCTTGTACTCACTAGTGACAACAAGAGCACCAACATCATATTCTTCCTCAACATAACTAGCCTCGGCGAAGCTAGTTCCTTTGGACTTGCAATCATCCGATTGTTTGGATTTGAACTTCCAACAATCTCTTTTAAGATGGCCTTTCTTCCTACAATAATTGCAAGTCATACCTCTCTTGTTCCTACTTGACTCCTTGACAAATAAAGCATCATTGGACTCAATGGACAACTTTTGTGCAAATTCAGAATCAATAAGGTCCTTTTGTGTTAAGGCCTTTCTAACATCCTCATTACACAAAGTGTCTCTACCATATAACAAAGTCTCTCTAAAATGCTTATAAGAAGGGAGTAGAGAACAAAGTAAGAGAATGGCCAAGTCTTCATCATCAAGTGAAACCTCAATATGTTGCAAATCCAAAACAATAGAGTAAAACTCATCAAGATGAGGTTTCATAGGCTTACCTTCTTGCAACCGGAGATCATACAACCTACTCTTCAAAAGTAATCGGTTGGTAACACTCTTGGCCATGTAGAGTGATTCCAACTTCTCCCAAATCCCCTTTGATGTTACCTCCTTTACAACTTCCCTCAAGACTTCATTGGAGAGGCAAAGTTGTATGGCGAATAAAGTTTTTGCATCCATCTCTTCCCACTTAGCCTCACTAAGACCAATGTTCTTCCTCTCATCACCTTCAAGTGCCTTATGAACACCATTTTGAATCAAAATAGCCATCATCTTCACTTGCCATAAACTAAAACTTGTGTTCCTATCAAACTTCTCAATGTCTAACTTCATTGTTGACATCTTGGACTTTAAATGACCACCAATAACACCTCAAGTAACCTTAAATAAAACCTTGGCTCTGATACCAATTGAAAGGAGAGGCTAAACCTCACTCAAGGATCACAAAGATAAAGTTAAGTTGAGTGTTTGTGTTGTGTCAATGTTTAGGAAACAAAATAATGCAAGTAATGAATGAATGGCAAAATAAACAAAATAAACAAGACAAGATTTTTAAGGTGGTTCACCAATTGGCTACATCCACCTTCTAGCCTAGGATATAATTTAATATGTGTTCAAAGGAGAAATACAAGACTTGAAGGAATTATAAATGGATGTTATGTGTAGAAGAGAGGAGCTAAAATGGGTAGAAACTAAGCAAGAAGAATAGCTCTAATAATGAGACTATTTGGGCACCTTAATACATGAATATGAGTGGGTATTTATGGGGGAGTATGAGGTATATGGATAACAAAACAGTAGGCAGAAATTAAATAAAGCAACCAGCTCAGCAGGTCAAAAGGCTGGCAGAAACATCGCTCGACCTAGGCTCGACCTTGGCTAGGTCGAGCAGCCTACAGCTGGGCTGTTTTGGGCTGTTGTTTTGTTCCTTTTCTTTTTCCTTTGGTCCCCACTTTGTACCACTCTTGAGTACTTGTCTTGGAGCCCAAGACATACATCCACAAAGCCTTCATTCTTCCAAGTTCCCACTACCATTAGTACAATGTACTAGTGTACTAACTTGATTCCCAATCATCCAATCATAATATGTACTTGTGTCCTCTTCTTACTTACACTAACATGCTAGATTAATTTTCTTAATCTTGTTTTGATTACTTGGTGAACCAAGTCACCAATAATCCTAACAGATATGTTTACTCAAGGAATCCGAAGAAGTTGTCATCACAATATAATTCACATAAAGCAAGAGAAAAGCATTGTCTGAACCACGACAGTAAATAAACAAAGAAAGATAACACAAGCTGTTAACAGAACCAATTGAGCGAACATAGTCGGCAAATCGCTGATACCACGGCCTAGGCGGGCCTGTTTCATGCCATATAGACACTTTTTCAGACAACAAACATAATCAGGATAACGAACATCCCGAAACCCCATAGGGTAATACTTGTATACTGTCTCATTATGTGTACTATGTAAAAAAGCATTTTTTACATCCAACAAGCGAATCAACCAAGATTTAGAAAGAGCCAAACTCAAAACAACCCGTATAGTAGTTAGACTACCGTGCTAAAAGTATCAATGCAATCAATCCCAACCTATTGAGAACTCCCATCCCTCACCAACCGGGTCTTATATCGCTCAAAAGAACCATCATAATTAGTTTTATGACAAAAAAATCCACAAGCAACGAATAATATTGACACTAGAAGGACACGGCACTAACTCCCATGTATCATTTTTATTTAAAGCAGAATATTCATCATTCATAGTGGCTTTCTAATTGGGGTCTTGAAGGGTAAGTTTAGGACTTTTGGGAACAAAAGAAGGAGTAAACACTACAAGATTAAGCGGGTTGCAGGGTTTAAAAATGCCACGTTGGGCCCTCGTAACCATAAAGTGTGATGCCACGGGAGCGGGCCTACATGGTTGGGAAGTATAGCATGGGCTAGGTTCGATAAGTGCGGATTGGGAGATATGAGTTGTAAGGGTTATAGGATATTATCATGTAGTGTTTCATGTAGTGTTTCAAATTGAGTAAGAATATTATCATGTAGTGTTTCAAAAACCGAAAATCTTGAGATTTTCGAGCAAGGGGAATGGTTCACAAAAATTTAGAATAGACATCAAGAAATAAAACATAGTATTTATGAGCAATAGAATTCAAAACCGAAGAAGTCCAAATGTCAGTATGAACAATATCAAAAGGTAATGTGGTACTAGAAATGGAGTCAGAAAATGGCAACCTAATCTGTTTGCCAAGAACACACGATTGACAAACAAAATTATTCAAACTTTTATTACATGAAATGAGATTGTTCCTAAGATATTGAACTACAGATAGGCTAGGATGGCCTAACCGATTATGCCAAAGAGTCCCAGATAGAGTAGCAAAATGTGGTGATGGTGATACATTAGAAGTGGAGTTGAGTTGTTAAAGGTTACCAATGTTGTTACATCTCATGGGATGGTTTCCCGTCCAAAGATCTTTCACAAAAATCCCAAACGAATCAAACTCAACAGACACATGATTATCAGTAGTAAAACGATGAACAGAGACTAGATTTGTAATGATTTTAGGAGCATGAAGAACATTGTTTAATTGAAGTGGAGGATAAGAATATGTAAGTTTGGTGTGACCATGACCCACAATTGGAATTTGTGCACCACTACCAATAGTAACAGAATTATTAATACTTAAATTAAAATATGAAGAAAGGGTACCGGCCGAGGAGGTCATATGACTAGTGGCACCGGTGTGGCGGTGTCCATGTAACGAACTTGTAATGCCGTAGCATCAGAGGCATCCTCACGATTGGCCTGATGACTGCGTCGGGTCTCGTGGAGAAAAAGACGAGACCATGCTTGAGCAAATGAAGGCAATGGATCAAGTTGTTTAAAGCATGTTGCAACTTCACTGTACGCGGGGGTTGAGAGACCCTTAATCAATTGGAGTACCAAAAGATTTGCGAGTTTGTCCGCAAGGCTTTTAAGGTGAAAGTAAAAAGAACTTACATCAGTGAATTGACCAAGATCAAAGTAAAAAGACCCTTGTAGCCTTGTTATCTTGGAATAAGTCACGTATTTTATTCTAAGCCATGAGTGTCGTATCACCATTAGACACGATGGTGAGGAACAAATCCCTTGATATAGTACCGTACATCCATTTCAAGACTCCTTGTCAGACGAGGAAGTTTGAGTTGTAGGAATTATATGATCTAGAATGCGTCTTGAATAAATGAGCCCACGTCGAATATAACCCCTTCTCAATTTCCAACTAAATTGGGATATAGCGGGTAATATTGGATACAGTAAGATAGCAAAAGGCAAGAAGAATCAAGAAAGGATCGAATTAAGGCTGCGAAAAGACCCAAAAGCATCTAATACCATATAGGAAGCTATAATCCTTAAATGTTATTAATGATTAACCACCTATTTATATACATACCTATAGCTAGGGGTGAAAGTTATTAAGATTAAAACCGAAAACCAAATCAAACCAAACCGAAATAGAAATTTGGTTTGATTTTATTTTAATGCAATTTGGATTTGGATTGATCTTTTACAAACCGAAAATTTTCGATTTGGATTTGGTTTTACATAATAGAAACCAAAAAAACTGAATACCACCGAAATAAAAGCTAAAATAGGCCCAAAATAATTAAAGAAAAATAGTCCAAGCCCAAAACACTCCAGACTCTTTCATAGAATACTCCTAACCCTAAAAGCCTAACCTAACTCTATTTTTCTTGCGCCTCCCTCCTCCACTGTCTCTCTCTACAAGATTTATCATATTTTCATTTGTCTTCATCACAACTTCATCAACATCTCCAACATTAGGTACTAAATGTCATAATCTTTGAATTTATCTTCCAACTCTTTATTTTTTATGATTTTTCAATCTATTTTGTTATTTTAAAAGACTTCACTATTTAGTTTGGACTATTTGTGATGGTTTAATTTTCTTTTGATTTTTCATTGATGATATTCGTTCATTGCTTATTAATTAATTTCAGATTTGTTTTGATTTTTTTCATTTGCAGTTTAATGGATCAAAAGAAACCACATTTTAATGGCGTCATTCTGGAAGATTCTTTTGTTTTCTATTTCTTTTCATTTGGTTTCTATTTCACTTTGTAATTTCTAATTTATGGAAGATTCATGTATTCACTTATACTTTTGTTTAATGAGAAAATATATATTTTCTCTTTGTGAATTGTTAGTGTAATTAGTTTTCTAGGTCATGAAAGCACTTTTCTTTGGTTTTGGTAATTCGGTGTAATACAGTTTAGTCTGAAGAATTTTGGTTCGATTCAGTTTGGTTATGAAAAAATTTAGTCTGGATTTGGACTTGAAATGTCTAAATCGAATTTTAGTTTGGTTTGATTTGATTTTGTGTTAAAGCCAAACCGAACACCGAACTTACACCCCTACCTATAGCTATACAATTACAAAAATATCCCTCTTGATCTCTCAACGCATATCTTACATATACACTTAATAAGAAGAATTCTATTTTAATTTTCTTATCATAGTTAATGAAACATAATCCAAGGGGCATAAAAAAAAAATTTCTTTTAATTGCTTAGTTCTAAAGCTGTCATGAATTGTGATGATCACATAAACAAGAACAAAAAGTATAACACTTAATTGCCAACGTTTTGCATTAAAAACATACAGGGTGGTGTATACCCAAAATGTGGTCGATGTGAAAACTATTTATGGGATAGATTTCCTTCATCTAGTGTTCCACACTTTAGCATAACCAACTTATCTACCCATCTAAATCTAACAACTTAAATAACAAGAAGAAAATTATATGTACATCTTATTCACAAATATTAATTGGCTACTAGAAGTAAATGGTAAGCCAGAACTTCATAGTGTGACAAATAGGTCATTCAACTGAACCCATCCATAGGCACATCGATCTTGCAACTTTTGAGCGAGAGCAGCCCCTAAATTAACCTTGGATCGTATTCTTATGAGCTCCTTTTCGAGGGATACTTTTGTAGCAGCATCCACCTGTATATTCATATACGATCAACTCTCATTCGATTTACCACATAAAGTTCATATAAACATAGCATATAGAACCTGAACAAAAGATAAAGACATACCTTTTCAATACAACGAAGTGTATCCAATATGTGGCAGAAATATGTGAGCTGCTTATAGAGATCTGCCTCAGAATACTATTGATATACAATTAATTCATCAGTAAGAATATAACAATGTCAAGTTTGATGTATATTCCTTAATATTAGGTTCGTAAATACCTCTCTTTCAAGATGGCCATTACAACGAGGATAGTTTGGACAGACAGTTCCCCTCTCGGAATCACCTATCACCCGCAAGTTTAAGCTACGAGTAGTGTACTTGCAAGTTACATCGTCACACTAAAAGAAAAACAAGTCTCCATAAAGATTACAAGAACACCTATTGTAGAAAAAAAAAACAAGATTTATAACTATTTACCGTCATTAGACCCCTGTAATACGTTGAAATGAACCCATCTGCTTGCCTCTTGACCTAGTAACATAGAAGAAGCATTTTGATCAATTCTAATAAAATGTATAGGCTTACAGAATTGTTGCTAATTTACAGCTGAAAGAAAGCAGTTGAAGCACACTTAATGCAAAATATTAAATGAACCATATAAGCAGGAATTAAGATCAAGTTTGCTCCCAATGCTCAACCCACCAAGCAAAGTATTGTGATATCATATTAATTTTGGAGAAAAGATTTTAGCATTTTTGTTGTACATTAGGTTAAGATCAAGGCCGTATTTGGAAATTGAAGATGTATACCAACTGCAAACTCAAAATATAAAAGCTCCTCAAATGTTTGAACAAACTCAAGCTAGAAGATTTTGGTTACCTGATTGGCAATCATCACGGGAGATATTCGACCAACATCTCCTTCCTCTGGGCACTTGGGGCATCGCAATCTTTGCCAGAAATTGGAAGTAGAATCTTCTGGCTGAGCCTCATTAGGATTTTCAGCAACTGTTTTGTAGAGAGAACTAAAGATGCTTGGGCATTTAAGTGTCCCAAAGCAACTTGGACAAGATAATAATAAAGGTTGACAGCTTTGATACCTGCAGCACACATCAATACAAGATCAACACATCTTCCATTTATTAGAAAACCAATCCATTACTGTAGAGCGAAATTAATTTAAAGGCCCGTTGAAGTTCTTAAGATGTGTAAAGTGTCACATTAACAATAAAACAACAAAATACAATGGAGTGCACTGCTTTTTTATCATAAACAATAGTTCAACGGCATCAGCCAGATGTAAATCAATCCAAAACCAAAAAATGAAGCATTATTAGGGAAAGGAAAATTTTCCTTTTGCTTCACTAGAGATACTAAAAACAAGCCACGGACATTACCTATCTTCATCATTGACAGAAAACAACAGTGAGCTTGAAGGATCATTGTTGTTGATGTGGCTAGATTTACTTTGAAACTGAAGACAGATTGATAGTCAGTGACATTGAATAAAAGAAGGCATAACTCTACAAAAACATTATTTAGGAGGACTTTCACCTTAGATGAATCAAGCCCTAGACAGTCACCCAGACGTGCAGGATCTGTGCCCTGGATGGATGCGCACAATCGTGAAACTACAGGATGAATCTAGAACAAAAATCAAAATCCATCACAACTGATGAAAATAATGAAATGGCAATGTCAAAATGTTTCACAATGATATCAAAAAAAACCTGTTGGGATAAGTAATAATCAATGTCAATCATCCATTGGGAGTTGTCTCTTTTAAGTTCATCAGGGTGTCTAGCTCGTTGAGCAATACCACTAGAAGTTGCTAAACTGGTTCCCTGTCAAAACAGAAAAATCGACAACCATAATTGAGCATCTATAGCATTAGGTGCTTAGTTTAGTAACAAATGTAGGTTAGACAAACCTGCTCACAACATATAATATAAGGAACAGTGTCCCCTGCGGAGCATCCAGAAGAATAACCATTTTGTTTCAGTCTCAATGCCACCTATTAAAAGATATAATCAGGCTTCAGATTACAGAAGTACAGAGATTAGGTTCTTTATAGAAGGCATAGTTGAACAACTCATGTTAGTCACCTGGACATGAGGTTGATTTTTGGCATCAGGATAAGCTTCGGGTGGTTTTGTCAATGACTTTCTAATGATATATTTTTCAAGAGGTACTTCTCCTTTCCGCATCTCCTCTTGCACCTGTTGGGACCAAAAAAATTCCTGGTTAATCATTGAAATTCCTAGCCATTCATACTTGTTTCGATATTTCACTTTTCTGTGAAAAAAGAACTAATATTACAAGACTTTAGAACCCAACTTAAATCTTAAAATACTTGAGAGGATGAATACTTTAAGTATGAAAAGTGAGCCAAAGATCTGCTGACCACAATAGATATGATTAAAAAATTGCTAATATAGAAGTTAATCTCTAATTTGCGCATTGGCCACAAAATCGAAAAGGATTTTGCTTTACCTTCATAAGAGAACTATGTATTGCCTCCACAACATCCTCAGATGATCTGCAAAGAATGGAAGAACAAAAATTCACATGATATCATCAACAGTAGAAAGAATATGTGTCAACAGAAAACACTAGACAAGATTTTTTTAACCCAAACGAAATAATATTCCTACCCTCCAGAAAGTATTTGACTAAGGCAGAAATCTCCAAGTTCCTTCGATAACAAGCTCCAATCGCGTCGCACCATATCAAGACCCTTACGTTCAATTACCTGAAACAGCCATCTACATATTTACATTCACATACTAGAACCTCACTTAAGATTTTTCAAGCATATTGTTAGAAATACCTCGTATGGTGTACCATCCTTGAACTGCAATTTGACAGCTGCATACTTTTTCTTCTTGAGAAGCAGCATTCTCTTGTACAGTCCATCCAGATCAATTTCCAAACACCTATATTTCTTATTAACCTGAAAAAATTGAGAGATCACACTGAGCACTTTATCTTAAAAGCAGAATAATGACTAATGAGGCCACAATCTTAAAAAGCACTCATTGCCAGTTGACTTTAGAAAAAAAGTTTCTCTTCTCTTTCACCAACTAAATTTATAGGAGAAAAGGTATCCCTTAGCCCTCATTCTTTGTTTCTCCCTTCCCCTCCATATTTTCATCCAAACACTGTAAATATCAAAAACTGATGTACAAACTGCATCATAGAATATCATAATGCAACTTCCCAAAAAACACTTCCAAAAAGATACTGCATACTGGACACTTGTATTTGAACATTTCTCCTAAACGAAAATTCTATTCCTTTTCAGGATATCAAAATTAAAAACAAAAGTCAGAGATAGGTGACCTCTTGGATAACTTTTCCAGCAATAGCTTTGGCTTTTGCAATATCATCAAGTCCACTATAAATCATAATTGAATCCGTATCACCATAAATAACCTGTCCAAAATGTAAACAAAACATTAAGCATGACAAATACAAGGTAATGACTAGTTTTAAAATCAACAGAAATAAAATTGAGTCAAGAAACCAAATCATCCATGCATGCTGATGAATTTATTTTATATGGCAAGTTATGGCTTGCATTGATGGGGATCATGATGAAAAGCAAGGGACCACATGTGCCAAGAGATTTAAGCAAGAAAATGTGAAGAAAGTCAACAGGTGAAGACTGGTCAACCAGAACAAGCAAATAGGCACTAGTAATTTGGAGCATGCTTTGCCCGGACAAGTAGGAGGTCCACTCGTTCAAGTTCAGAATCTCAAACTTGCACAGGTGATTCATTTGGGGATCCCTATCTATGACTTTTTAAAGCAAAGGATGTCAAGATCAAGTAGACATGAGCCAGTTGCATTTTTCTTGCATTACTTGGCGTTAAAACTTTTGTTGATAAGACGGAGTTCATTACGTGCTTAACTTGGGATCACAAATGGTAAAAATTGTTGCAAGGGTGGCATATAGGGTTTCATAATAGCAAATATTTTAATTACATATTTTAAATATAATCTTATGAGCAAAAATAAAGTCATGAATCAATAGGGAGGTTGTTCGGTTCTGGAGTATTATGTCTGATTATTTCTTTGCACTGATCAACCTATTTAATGCAAATAAAGGAAAGTTTTTGGTGCTTCATTTGGAAGACCTTTGGAGTTTCATGTTGCTAGCTTTTTGTCTGCGTAATTTTTATATTCAAGCTCTATATATATAGGAGCTCATGTTAAGAATAAAATTCTAAATATTTTAAGCCAATTTATAAATTTGTGTTTATCATTCTTGTTTATCTTTGTATTTGTCCAAAGAAATCAAAATTACCTTTAATACTTTGAATGTATTTTGAGTATCAAACTTGGGAAGATTGAGTGTGTCTTGTCTAGTTTTACCCTAAACCCCAAATCATTGAGTTTGTCCTTGTGTTTTGGTTTACAAATTATTTCTTCCTACAAGAATCTATTTTCCATTTTTTACTACGTTGCTCTCGATTTTTCACAACAAAATGTTGAAAAAATAATTACAAAAATTTGGAAAGTTTGGAGAAGAAATATAAAAGTTGAAGCGTAGAAAATCAAAACAAAATGCAAGAATTGATACCATGGGTGAATTGTTGAAAGCAAATAAAATTAATGAAATGGAGGAAAAATATGGTAGTAGCGTTGAAAGTTTTCGAATATTTGAAAAAGATAGGGGGATTAAAATTGATATCTAGAAATTTGATATAGTTCATGATACAAAATCAATTCTTGATTGGCTACAACAAACTGAAACAGTGTTTGTATATCAACAGAACTTGATGCCTTGTGAAATGAGAATTTTAAATCAAATAGTAGAGAAGAAAAAGAAAAAATCTATTAATAAGATAAGAAAAATTAAACAAACATGGAGGATAAATGGGTGAGTAAGGAGTATGAACAAGAGAAATATCTAAAATTAACTCATCTTTCACAAGATGGAATGTGTGTGGAAGATTTCATAAGAGTTTTAGAAGCATTGCTTGATATGTGATTTACACGAAAAGGAAGCCTTTATAATTGCTCGTTTTGTTTAAGAGTTGTCCAAAAAAAATTAGTAGAAGAGTGAATTTCATGACTATAATTTTTAGTGATGTCTACAAGTTGGTGTTGAAACATGACAAACAAGCCAAAGAAGAAAAAAAGAAAAAACTGAGAATTACTTTAAGATGCTTTAAAATTTACTCCTTCATACTCAAAAGGGGGTACTATTCAAAGTAAGACGACACCTTCTGGTTCAAAAAAAAATAATAAAAAAAAAACATGAAAGGGCTATTGTGACACCTTGTGAAATTGCTTCAAAAAGAAAGTGTTTTAAGTGTCATGAAAGAGGACACATTGATAGGACACATTGCTAGTGAATGTCCTAACAAGGTTGTTTTGACCACTACTCAGCGTGCAATAAAAGATGAAGAGGAACAAAGGTATAATTTTGTAGTTGGGAAAGTGGAGGATTTAGAGAATAAATTTGATGAGGAAATACAACCAAAGGATAAATATAACATGATTGCGATTTGTAAAGTGTTGTTTAGTAAGCCACCATCCGATTAAAGACTACAAAAAAACTTGTTTCAAACTCGATGCAAGTTTGATGAGAAGACTTGCAATGTAATTGTTGATAGCAATGCTCAAACTAATTTCATCAGAGGTTGTGAATAAGTTAAAGATGACTACTAGAGATCTTGAAAAGTCATACCAGTTGAATTGGTTAAATGATATCACTAGAACAAGGGTGAAGAAACAAGCTCTAGTCTTTTATTCTATCGAAGGATTTCAAGATGAAAGGTACTGCAATTACTATCCATGGATGCTTGTCACTTGTTACTTGGAAGACCGTGGCAGTTTGATCACAATTCGAAGCATAGAGGAAAAAGTGATGAATATCTTGTAACCACTAAAGATGGTAGAAAAGTTAAATTGCTTCCCTTATGCTCTTAAGTTGCAAAAAAAGAAAATGGAAAAAGTAATTATCTTATTTATAACTTGTAATGATTTCGAAAAAATAGTGGAAGAGAATAGAGAAGAGTATACTTTGGTTGTAAGGGCCAAAAATACAAATGGTACTTGCTGTCTAAGGTGGATGCTAGAATTTTGGGTTTTGAAGAACACAAAGAGTGTTACAAAGATAATTCTAATTTCGCTATTGTTTCAAAAGCAAACAAAAAATTACTTCAAACAAAATGGTTAGCTTTTCGAGTGTAATAAATTGTGTGTGCCTAAGGTGGTGTTTGAGAATTATTGATGAGAGAAGTTCATAGTGGAGGATTGGCTCGTCAATTTGATGTTTAGAAGACACTTGATATTCTTGATGAGCATTTCTATTGGCCATGAATGATCAAAGATGTTACTTTAGTGTTAGAGAGATGAGTAACGTGTCAAAAGGCAAAAAGGCACTTAACAAAAGGGTAGTGTACTACGTTGCCAGTTTGACATGTTGGGAAAGTGTTAGCATGGACTTTATAGTCGGGATGCCTCAAACTCGAAAGGGTAAAGATCACATTATGGTGGTTTTTAATAGATTTTAAAAAATGGCTCATTTTGTAGCTCATAACAAAACTAATGACGTAAAGCGGTTGAATTGTTCTTTAGGAAAAGTGTACTATGCCTATTTGTGATTTAGAGTTAGTCAATTAAACACTAAAGGGTGAATTCAACTGCAATTATACTGTAGAGGGTGAATTTGAGTGCCATTAAACTCTAGAGGATAAATTTGAGTGAGAGATTCTTAATGTAATTGTCAAATCATCATTATAAAATACAAATCTTTGATTTAGGGAGGGGTACCTTAAGGTACCATCAAAACACTTGTGCTCTTGCTTATTTTGCATTATTTATGCTTTGTGTGTGTGTTTTGCTTTGTTACTTCTTCCACTATTCACAACAATAAAATAATGAGTGAAATTAATAGGCCAACCTCTAAGTTCAGAATGTTCTGCACAAGATCAACAGTAGTTTGCAAAATCTCTCTTCCCTGTATAGAAATTGTGGTTTTGTTAATGGATGTTCAAAGAAAGTTTATCTAGAGCAGCTTTTGAAGAACATTGAAGAACTCACTTGTAGAGTTATAAGTTCTGCAAGTGGTTTAGCATAAAATCTTGAGTTGGAAAAACCCAGGCAGCCGTACATACTGTACAATAATGAAAAGGTAAATAATGAGGCAAAATTAAACTAAAAATAAAAGGAAATATACTGAAAAATCAATCACATGAAAAATAATCAATGATAAACATTAACCTATTTGCTGTGAGCTTAAGTGCTTGTTGCTGTATGTCAAACTGTTGAGCCTTGAGACCTGATGCTGTCTTCAGCCAAGATTTCACCATTCGTCGCCTCTCAACCAAATTTTTAAGCAGCTATGACAATATGATAATGAAAATAGTAATATTAAAATACACTATGGGAAAGGTGAAGACAAACTATTATCTAATAAAAAAATATTTAGAAAAAAAGAAAGTTATTTGAGCAGCTTGGGTAATATGCCAATATTAGAATGCCCTCAACTAAATGCATGTCAAATCTAGGAAGTATTATAAAATTTCTACCTTATCATGCCATCCATTACAGCACTAGAGTGCAAAGTTGTTCTCACTCACCTAGACGGACTACAATAAGTGGTATAACTCTCATGCAGAGATGTCTCAAGTTAACCTTTGACCAATTTGTCAATTGTCAACAAGCAAGGAAGTTAGAAGTTACAACACATACTCCATAATGTAGGCATAGAAGTACACTTGAGTGCTTTTTCGGTACTTTGTGTTTTTGCTTTCTAGACAAGATTTTTCAAAATTTTGAGCAGAAAAATATGACAAGCAAAATCATGTGTTTAAAAAAGGATCTACAAGAAAGCGTGTCCAGGAATGCACAAACTGTAAATCATTAAAACACATGTTCTTCAACTTCTAGTTTGGCTGACCAAGCTCACTTCGTGAAGCTATTCGGCCAATAATCATTTGCAAAAATTATCAAAATATAGCCAGAAAAGTGAAAGCAATTAAAGGATATGATAAAATCATAAAATAAGGAACAAAACATGATTAATATAAAGATTGCATGTTAAGTGCTTGAAATGCATATATTTTATGAAAACTATCATCAAAATCCATCCAGCTTCAACAAGGGTGAAGAAGTGATTAAGTGAATGAGACCCGAACATAGAGATAAACTTCTAGGAAGTAGGAACCCACAATTGGTGTTGCTACCAGTTATTCTAGCATATTTCAAGTGTAAGTCAATACCCACAAATCACTTTATGCAACAACTTCTGGGTCCAAGGAAGACTATCAAAATTACAGTCACATCCAATAACAGCAATGTTCTTAGAGTCCATACATCATGACACCAACTATCATCCTCCAAAGGCCTATATAAATTATACACCCCATCAAACGGTCAAGAAACCTATCCCTAAACTAGAGTACAATACATTTGCTCATGACATTCAAGATCCTTGATCCATCAGAACTTAATTCCATGATAGCAAATATAGAAAGTGAAGCAAATAGGCACGGCAACGGGCAACCTACTAAAGAAAACATGTGCAAACCATGTTCATTAGATTATTCTTAACCAGTTTCCTCAAACAGAAATGTGCGTCTCTTATAATTAACATCCAAAAAAACAAATTGGTCAAAAGACTAGCTAAAGAAGGCATTAAGGAAACATCGTAATAATAGACATAGCTTTTCTCAATGTTCCACATAAACATTCCAACCAGCACAAAGGCTATATGCCTTCCAAAGGATTAAAAATATTTTCTCCTCTTCTTTTACACAGTCGTTTTTCTACAGCTAATCACCACAGCACCTGTATCTACAAATTACAAAGAACAGTAATAAGACCATGAGGCAGGCCATTTTGAATATAATTCTGCACCTTGAGAATATAATATCAGAACCGGATATAGCATCGTAAAAACAATCTCAGACAACAGCAAACTAAAGGACTATCCATGAGGAAGGTTTGTAATACAAGCCTTTGTCATCAAGTAGCAAGGAAATTTAGTCAAAATTAAACCATTTCCAAAATTAAACATCCCAACAAAATTGGAGCATGTCTAAAACTTCTCTTTGATAAATTAAAATGTTCATATGATGAAGAATATAAATTATACCTCAGGCAGAACTCCTGTTTTTTCACTCGAGGGCATACGTGGAACGAATCCATCAGGATATCTTTCAACTGTTGTAAAGCAGATATTGTATTCCTAAAAGAATTACAATACCCATTTGACTATTTGTCTCATCAAATGATTAAGATGAAATTACACATATAAAAAGATGACAAAACCTGAATGATAGAAGGATAAAGACTATTGAAGTCCAGGAGCAGAACATATTTGTCATATAGACCCTTTTTTGGTTCCAAAACCAATCCACCAGCATATGCAGGGCCTTTCTTACTTTTTCCACGATCTTCTTGTGGAGCCTCAATTTCGTCATATACATTATCTACATCAATATCACCGTCATTTTCTGTTTTGCGTTTTGTCAATTTATTGTCCTTTCCACGAGAAGAAAATTTGTCAGGAACTATATACTTCTTTGCATGGAAAGCATGTAAGAGAAGATATTCCACTCGCTGGGCTCTAGCTCCCTGAAAGCAGTTCAATAGTACATATTGAATTCCATGTAAAAAAATATGTATATATATATAGGGTCAAGTTCCAGTGAGAACCAAACTTATATGAGAACCGTGAGAACCAATCTTTCCAATAAAAATGTGTTACTTACTTTTTCATAGAAAAGGTGTTACTTTTGCACAAAAAACCTGGTACTTTTTAGTAAAAAAGTGATACTTTCAGGAAAAAAATATATAAATACAAAGTAACACGTTTGTTTCGAAAAGTAACACCTTATTATGTAAAAAGTAATACCTTTTCATGAGTTTTTTTTCAAATTTTTTTTCTTAAAGCAACACTTATTTGTCAAAAAATATCATCTTTTTTGTTCATAAAAAAGTAACACTTTTTTGCCTAAAAGTAGCACCTTTTTAGTTAAAAAGTAACACTTTTTTGTCAGACAGATTAGTTCTCACGGTTCTCATATAAGGATAGTTCTCAGTGGAACTTCTTCCTATATATATATATATATATATATGAAAAATAGGAAATCATTAGAACTAACTTGTAGAGTTTTTCCCCATAGGTTGCCACTTATATTAGTTAGTTGACGAGTAAGTGGAAGAATACTCAAGTGGAACATGAGTTCTAAAGACAACCATGCATCTGTCTGATTGCATTCTATCTGAAAACACAGTCACATTGGGTATGAGAATGATAGAAGAGTATTTGACATATTAACTGAGTACATATCAAAGAATGGCACTTAAGGGAAGGCAATCAAAGCATACCAAATCAACCAGAGATTCAGTTGTTTGATACATTTCGGGAATATCTTTTGGTGCAATCTCCTTCCGATCCTTGTTCAGTTGTGACTTTGCTAGCTGTGTCAATGAGTAGCTCACCTACAAAAATATTCTGTTAAGCCAAAGCATATCAATATTTCCATATCCCGATAATTTTTTATTCTCAAACGCTATACCTCCTTTAAAAGGTCTCGAGAGCACAAGTATGTGTCACACAAGAGGCGACCAGCAATACAGGACATTATTCCTGGACTTGCTCCTGATCCAAAAACAGAGCTTCCTTTAGTCAATTTAGGCATTGTCGCTCTCTTGAGACGACCTATTTTAGACCACACACTACTTGGCACTCGACATGCCTGCAAAACTCCAAAATGGCGATAAATTAGGTTATAAATATGAATAATATCATTACAACAATTAAATCAGAATGCTTCTATTCTTCTACATGTATTGCCTATGTATGTGCTATTACTGTTAATTTTAAATATGGCAAAGGAACAAATGATGTCTTCATGATATGTGTGCATATTCTTAAACTGCAGTTCTTTTGCAACAAATATTGTGAAGTTAAATTTGAACATTGTTTGCAATGGTCCCATAAGTTTTTTTATGTTTCCCACAACTAACTAAGAATAATTATTAAAATGACACTACGTTATTACCAAAGACATACCAAAACGCTTCACTTCAAGTTCAAAAGATCTTAAAAATATAAAAATTTAAACTTGGAGAGGTGAGGCTTTCCCTTAAAAAAACTACAATGACTCTCATTCCACATACCATTAAATACATGCACATATGCTCCTTCCAAGTATGGGTGTTCATTAGAGGGTACTCGACATTTAGGGTACTCAGAAAGTCGGGTACCCAATCAATCGAGTACCTTTTTAAAATGGCATGTGTCCCTTCTCAACTAAAGCGGGTACCCAGATTTCGGGTACCTGGATAAGTCGGGTCGGAACACCGGGTGCCCGGTTTTATTTTTTATTTTTTGGGCTGATTTTATTGTTAATATAAGCCTTGGGTTTATGTGTGCGTGCACAAGCATTTTCAAAAATGTTAATCACACTTTACACCCAACACAAATAAAGCCATAAAATCCAATTGAAAATTACCACAAGATATACTAATACAGAAATACTAACATAAAACCACAAGAGCTACTCTAAATGTTAGTAATGATAGCTTAATAATGCCAAGAACCAAGTTTGAAGCAATTTATTTTGTGTCATAATTCTTTATTACCAATGATAAAATTGCTAATCAATTACAAGCATTTAGATTTCAAGAATAATAATTCATTCGAATATTATCATAAAAATAACAATAAAAATGAAAGCAAAAAACACATGTGCAAAATCTAAGATACAAAAAAAGATACAATATATCAAAGACATGCGACACTGAGCTAGATTAAAAAGCCCCTGCTACTGGACCCACCTGAACTCTGTGGAGAAGAATATCAAGATCAAATCCAGATATATTATGGCCTACAAGAACATCACTGTCTAACTTGTGCAACTCTGCCATTAGGAGGAGCAACAATGCTCTTTCACTGTGAGATAACAAAATTACATTAACATACTTAAATTCTGGGAACAGAAATTTAACATCTGAAAGTTATAAAACCTAGCATTTGCAAGTAAAAAAGGACTATAAAAATGAACAATTATTAATGTCACAGAGAAGACATGCCTGCTAGCATAAGCAAGTACAGTGTTGCCTGCCTTTAAATTCCTTTCTGCAGCTTCTTTAGTGAACCCCACAGGATAGATACCTCCATCGAGCTTCCTTACAACAGTGAAATGATTAAGAACACCAGGTCTCTTCCACTCAGAACCCAACATTGGAGTATCAATCTGAAGAGTAAAAGTGCGCTGAGCATTCAGATCAATTTATGTTGAATTTACTATGTGTGTTTCAAGGAAAGAGAAGATAGAAATAATCAACATGTTGACCCTTAGGAATCAATTCAAGCTTACCTTCACTTTAGAACATGAAATGATGGATGCTGAAACAATTTCATTGATATTTTGTTTCTCGTTAATAATGGTTTTCAGGTTGATTGATGTTACTATCACCGGAGGAATTTCTACAGTATTCTTAGAGGATGTTGACACCTGGATGTCCTTTGGAGAATCAACAATTATCTCAAACTTACACCAGCTTACCTGCCGAATAGCATCTATTAGCAATAAACAATATTTACAATTGAAAGTAAAAAGCATTGGTATGAGGTTGTAAATCTTACCCGTTGATGAGAAAAGCAGCTAGAAAATTTAGATATTGACAACCAAGATGGTCCCTTTATTTTTCTCTTGACTAGAAAAAGTTCTAGGGCACTGTAAACGAGGTACTTATCCATTAATTCTTGAATGTAAAGTGTAAACATACCAAAGAGAAAGAATTGTGTTGTAAATGATACATTGCATCAATCATCAAAATTAAGGGAAATTTTCACAGAATAACAAGGTAGACACTATAAGAGACTTAGACCATTTAACAAACATTCAATAACTTGACACTAATTATTAAGGAAAAACTATAACTGTGGTAACTACGACTGCCAAGAACCATTCAAATATTTTGTTATTAAATATAAATACAGGTGAGAGAATTAAACAGGTTCAATCTAGATACTCATATGTGCATTAAACAATAGAGTGACATGTAATACGCTATTAGCTATTGGGGAAATGAAAATCTATTAGGTTCAGATATCCTTAACAATAAAATATAAATTAATCCATCTCATGAACAGCCTAACCTGACATACAACCTATAATCGTGAAAGCCATTAAAAAGTACTCCTTTAGTCTATTATTAAGACAACAATAAGTTGTTTGTTAAAGATCAAGCTTGATTTCTGAAGTGTGAACATTGCAAAACTAATTAAGTGATGAATATTGAACAAACATCTCAAAAAAAAATATTGAACGAACAAAAAGTGTGGAGTATTAGGGGCAAGCTTCAAGCATATAATGTACATAATAAACATTGGAATAAGTTATGACTTAATGGTAAAAGAATTTTTAATGCAAAACAATGGTGTTAAGTCAGATTTTAGGCAATAAAAGATTTTTATACATAGTATAGGAAATCAAGAGCTAGATCTTTAATACTTGCCTTGTGTGAGTCCCTAACAATGCAAACAAGGTATCTCCCTTGAGATCTGATGGAAGTGGAGGGTCCTGCATTTAGAAAAAGTCAAAATAAATTACCTAATACTAATAAAACCTAATCAAGATAAAGAGTCAAGTATCTAAAAAGCATTATAGAATTCAAAAGTTTCTCATGAGAAGTAAGTTCTCCAAAATCCATGTTTTGCTAACATGTATTTGTGCGACTCTAACCACAAGCACATTTCAATCACTAATGAGAATTAACCAGTCTCATGAAATAAGTTACCTTGAACGGATAATTGATCTTAAGTGCATAGTTCTCCCCATGAGGTATGTCAAACCGCTCAAACGCATAACTCCTCTACACCATTTTCCAACACAACAAAATGAGAAATAAAATACCATAACATTTGACACCTTAACATAATTGAATACCCAATCAAAGAATTGCAGAATAAACAATGCAAGATTACAATTTTAGACCTTAACAGGCGCCATACTAAATGTGGAAACATTGAGGTCCATCAAATGTTTTGCCACTTCAGTTTTCAACCCGGACGCCACTTCCTGATAAAATGCAAAGACAAGGCAATCCATGAGTGATACTCTCTTAAGACAAAAAAATTAGCTAAAATCATTTCTCAGGAAGAACAAACTAACATGAAGCTTGGTCCGGAATTCAGTAGCTGAAATCTTATTATCAGCAGCATCCTTTTCAAGCTTCAAGACAACTTCATTATGAAAAACCGAACTACTCGGGATAGCATATAAACACCTCATCATATTCTTTACAACAACACAGCAACTATGGGATGCATTTCCTGCTTTAACCTACCAAAATCAAACCACGTTAATATAAAGATCAGCAATCCAACTTGTACAATCACGAATCAAAGAAATAAAAGTGCCAAACCACCCATAAACTTACTTTGCCAAATAGATAAATTGTCCCAGAATTTGCCCCATATATCTCTTCATAAGCATCAATTATATAGAAAGGCAAGGACCCATCACTCTCCAATACAAAATTTGGTTTTTCTTCCGACTCTGAAATAAAGCCCAATTCAACAGGCTTAATCCCTTCACCATTTCCTTCTCCTGCATTGCTAATCGCTTGCCACTCAACCGCCGCGCTGTAAGCCTGAATCTTCTCCTCCTTGATCTTAGCATTAAAGGCAAAAACTTGCTGTTCTTCCTTCAAAACTGGTTCGTCTTTAAGCTCAACCACACTTTCTACCTTCTCATTCATATCTCTCTGCTCGAATTCCTTCATTTCATCATCTAATAAACCTAAATCATTCATATTATTCTCTTCACATACCTCAACCTTATCGATAATTACCTCAATTGTTTTAGCTAAACCACAATTTAAATCATCATCAGTCTTCCTATAACAATGATTTACAGGTTTCTCATCAACCTTACTAATCCCAAATCCTACCCCTGACCGTAAATTCTTTGATTGGGGTCTTCTCCTCCGTTCACGATCGCCATCATCTGGCATACACTCAGCAATAATATCATCAACAACACTATCACAACTTATCTTTTCTTCATTTCTCTTCTTAAACACAGAAGTAGTAAACATTTTCGAAATCCGTTGTTTACCCATCATAGCAGCAGCAGCAGAAAGTGCATTCGCGGTAGCCGAAGGTTTCTTTTCCTTCTCAACTTTCTCCTTCTTCTTCTTAATTTTTTCCCCTTCTTCACCATTTTCTTCATCAGATGAAAACGGAAGTCCAGCTTTCGTCCAATCTTCCTCCTCACCGTCATCGATATAGCCGTCATTTACATCGCCGACAATGAAATCGCTGAACTCTTCACGCCGCTTAGCAACTAGGGTTTTGTACTCATCTTCATCAACTGTGTCGTAAATTGGAGCGTCGATTTTGATGTCGTAAGAAGGACGACTTTCGCCGCGTCGGAGCGCTTTGAGGCGTTCTAGGGCTTGAGATCTAGCAGATGTTGCGGCATTTGAACCTCGGCTTCGCCGTCTGCCAGCCACCATTGGTTGATTATCGTCCTCCATTTTTGGTTTTTGAGGTTTGGAGTTGAGGTTGCTGGTTGGTAAAATTCGAGGGGAATGAAATGATATTGATTGTCTAATCCAAAACCCTAATTGGGATGAAATCAGAAATCTAAAAGGCGGGACTTTTGAAAGTGCTTGGCGCCAAATTAGGGTTTTAGCTGGATTTTTTTAATTTTTGGAAAAACTGCATTAAATAATTCAACTTATTATCCATTCTTTGTTGATAATCAATAATCAAAACTTTAAATCGTTTTTGTTGGACCATTTTGCTGCAAAGAACTTGTTTACAATTAAATCTATTTTCCTTTTAATTTATTCAAGCACCTTTTTATTTTTCTAATTAAAAAATTCTTTGGTCTTTATTAAAGTCTCCATCTACCTCCTCCTCTTTATTTTGGACA
Organism: Amaranthus cruentus; assembly: GCA_019425755.1. NCBI lineage: Eukaryota > Viridiplantae > Streptophyta > Magnoliopsida > Caryophyllales > Amaranthaceae > Amaranthus > Amaranthus cruentus. Next base: position 7,120,354 of record CM033453.1, read on the forward strand.
TAAATAAAAATTTCCAGCAGCCTCGAAACCTTTACTCGCCCTTTGCATCTTTGCCTTGAAATCATGCTCACATTACATAATTTCTGGAAATTGAACCAACACTTTGAGAATACGAGAAATTATTAAAAAATATCGTGTTACTGCATGGAAATAAGCTTATAAAGAAGAAGATGGCTAACATGTTGATTATAACGATTATACTAGTAACTTGGAATAGCAGGTTTATTTTCTCAATGGTCCATTTGTAACAAACTGAAGACAAATGTTAGATTATTTTAAAAAATTTAAATGTGGGATAATTCAAAGATAATGGACAATAAGTTGAATTATTCAGGACAATTTTTTCTAATTTTTATGAAAAAAAAAACATTTTGTTGGGGTTTGACCAGATTAATCTGACTTGCGATGAAAAAAAGTAACAGAACATTTTCTTAAATAAAAACGATAACCATTTAAATAAAATAACTTTCATAATAAGTATCTTTCACTCAAACCTGAGAACGGAATTACATGTTGTTAGTTACAACTAATATTGAAGATATATAACTCAAGAAGAGTCAACATCAAAAAATCATTATCCGTTGATACTTGTTCGTAACAACAGGTCATAAATTATTGATGATTACATTGAAAAAAATTGTCTGTTTTTATTAAGAGCGATCTTAGTAACAACATTCAATTTTTTTCACATTTCTTTTTTAAAGCTAAATTAATAAAATTACTTAATTCTAATAATCTTTGTATTTAATTATAATTACTACAGATCAAGCATAAGATACATAATAACTCAACAATATATATATATATATATATATATATATATATATATATATATATATATATATATATATATATATATATATATATATATATATATATATATATATATATATATATAATTCAATACATACAATAATTTATTTATAATAATGTTTATAATAGTTTTTGTTTCTCATTTACTCTATCTAATTGCATTGGCCTAGTAAGAGATTATGATGTGACACACTCGCCATCTGGTGACTAGTATTACACAACAAATGACGGTTACGACCCCCACAACGTCATGTGCATATAAGGATACATGAAGCACATTTAAATGCATATCCTTAGGTGACCAAACTTTGCTCCTTGTTGGTTGGTTGAGCAATGTGCTCCTTGACATCAAGATTGAAGTTTTTAAACTGAGAACCCCAAAGAATAGTATGTGCGATCTCTTTAACATGGATCTCTTAACTAGAGCAGATCTCAAAAGTCACTCCTTGTGCTTGTACCAATATTAAATAGATATTTATAATTTTAATCTAACAAAAATGAATAAAAAAATTTAATTTCAAAATAGCAAATAATACTTATGGATGCAGTAATCACAAGAACAACAAGTGCATATTAGACTCCACCAATAACAAGTCGTTTAGTCATCCAACAAAGAGTGATCAATAAGAGTTGTAAGCATACCCAAGTAACTAACTATAACAAAAAAAAAACATCACTTTATAAAACTTGTTAAAAAAGTATTATACTTGGCCTATTACATTGCAAATTTTCAAATTTAAAGTTTTGTGGGAGAAATTATGTAATTTAGAAGATAAAAATGAAAACATTGTTAACATCCAATGGTATATGGAGACGTGTAGATGAAGGGTACTAAGAGTATAAAGATGAAAGTAGTTTGAGCGATGTGCAAATTAAAAACTCGTGGCGGAAAGAATGCAAAATGCCAAGGCTTATATCCAATACAAAGTACACTTACAAATTCGATCTTTCCAACAATTTAAAGACACGATACAACAAATGAGGCATGAGAGATATTAAAACAAGAGTTTCAAGGACATAGCAATGTGAAAAGTATTAAACTTCAATCTATAAGAGATGATTTTGAAAATTTTTGAATGAAAAAGAAGAATTAATGAAAGATTATTTTCAAGGATAATAGAAATCGCAAATCATATAGAGAAAATATTTCAGACGAAATATTGTTAAGAAAATTTCTAAGAATATTAATGTATCCCATTTTTACTAGTTTAGAAGTCCGTGCAATGCACGAAGTTTATCATAGAAATGTAATATATAAATAAAAATTTCTAAGAATAATAAATGCAAGAAAAAAAACTCTATCAGAAAAGTATGTAAATACTACATATTAAAATAAAGTAATTATTTTGGATAAAAAAATAACTTACTAAAAGATTTAATCTAATTTAACTATTAAATTTTATTAAAAGATATTTTGATGGTCTTCTAAAATTTATGGTTAAATATATGGATTATTGTGAACTATGATCTAATTTTATTTGGTAATTTTTTACATTATCTGAATCTAACAAAATTATGCGTGAATATAATTAATTTATTAGATCTAATTAAACTTTTCCAATTTCTAGCTATACTTTACATTGTATTTAATTTCATGACAGAGACATTAGATTTTGTTTGTTAAGAATTCATTAAATCGTATAGTGTACATTAACCTAAATTTTAAGAGGATCAATAGTTAGTAGTCATTAAGAATAATATACTAAGCTAAATTTTGAGATAAATAATAATTACTATTTTCTAAGTTATTTTGGATTATACGAAAAAATTTAGCCCAAACCATCAAGATTCAAAAGGGCTTAGTTGCGGACATATTGGACACAAAATCCATCATCTTAACAATTTAGCCCTAAACTGATCCATTTGATATTATTGGTATTAATAGAGTGAATGATAATAAAAATTTAACGTAATTTAGTTATGCTATTTACTTAATGATGTTGAAAATTTGGATTGTTCTAGTGAGATTTTCATGAGTATTTTAATATTCAAAGAACATGAAATTAATGGTGATTGGCGTGTGGATGAAAAAATAGATTGATGTAGAATTACTACATCAATGAGCAGGAAAATTTAGAAATTTCTTAGAAAATATATCAGACAAAAATTTGTTAAGAAAATATGTCAGACGAAAAATTGTTAAGAAACAGGACTTAGACTTATAAAGAATTAATATAATAAAATCTTTTAATACTTGTCTTATTTCGATTTAAATTTATTTAGAAAAAAAAAACTCCACAAAATCAATTATAGCCTTCCTAAAAATACTTAATCTAACATCAAATTTAATTTGAAAAATAAATTGTTATGCAATCAATTATGAGAAACACTTGTGTGATATTAATGTGGACCAAGTTTTAACACTCCTATTCCTACTCTCTTTAATCTTCACTCTTTATTACATACTTAAAATTAACTGAAAAAACACTTATTGAAAAAAATAATTTTAATTTTCTAAAATAATTTTAATTTTAATTTTAATTTTTGATTTTAATTTTTTTATTCTTATTTTTTATTATCTTTTATTTTTAAAATTTTTATTTAAAATTTTTTATTTTTTATTGTGATTTTTTAATTTAAATTATTTAAATATTTTATTTATTTTTATTTATTTTAATTTTTTAATTTTAATTTTTTTGTTGTTTTAATTTTTTTAAGTATAAGAGTGAGATGGAAAAAATGTGAGTATAGAGTAGAGTGAAATAAAGTGAAAGTGTGGAGTGAAAGAGTGGGGAGAGAGTGAACTGGAGTGAAGTAGAGTGTAAGACTTGATCCACACTATTATTAGTGTGGACCAAGTCCATACTAGATTATGGCATCAATTATTGTCCTATTAAATTACACATTAGGCAAAACTCTAAGAAATCCTCATGTGTTATTTTCCAATTCTTTTATTAGTATTTATTTATTAAAATGTATATTAGGAAAAATCTAAGAATTAAGTCGTCATGTGTTGTTTTTCAGTTCTTTTATTATTATTTATATGTTGTACACCTAATGACTCTAGCTCCTAGATATTTTCTTCCAAGTTCTTTGATTAATATCTTCTATATTGAAGATTTCAGAATGAAATGAATTTTTTTCTATAAACATCATATTGTTATTTCTAATCTCCACTAAACTATAGTAAAAATATCAACAAAATAATAAAATTACCGTTCACATTAATTTTAAGGATATTTTATATGTTAGAATTAGCAACATAAAATTATGAAATGCCAATGGTAGCAAATCTAAAAAAAATTCCACAAAATAGCACTGTAATATACTTAAAGCTACACTAACAGTAATGGGCTAGAAACATTTAAGTGGTTGTTAAGTTGTGAAATATATTATTTGCCCTTGGCTTCTTTCCTTAAAAGTATACTAAGATTTATAGTTAAGATTTGCTACAACAGGCATTTCATAAAAGTATGTTGATACCATATAGAATATCCCTAAGATATTTCACAACTTAACAACCAATTAAACTTTGAGAAATTTCACATGGTAGCATTCAGTTTTAATGAAATGCCAGTGGTAGCAGTTTTTTAAGAAAATTCCACATGGTAGCATCCTTTTTATACACTATCTAATTGCCGTAGCATTTTCCGTTAAGTTCTTGTTAAATTCCGTTTAATTCATCATTTTGTAAGTTTTTTCCACGTGGTAGCATCTAGTTTTTGTTTAATTCACCTTTTTAATGTTTAATTCACCATTTAATGTTTAATTCACCGTTTAATTCATTTTTGGAAATATGAAAACATGATGAGCCGATTTATTGTAGCTTGAACCCGAATTATGTATGAAGTTATTCTAATCAAAATTTGAGTTGAACTAATAGTTGAAACTCCTAAACAAAAATAATTAACCCAAGATTAATCGAGCAGAGTAAGACTAACCGATTAAATACCCAAATTCAAATTGAATTTTATTTTAAAATTAACATCAAAAATAATAAAAGTAAAATACAACCCATGATTTCAACTGATGAAATTGTGATTATTTTCATCTATTTTGAACTTATATGACAAGTTTTTTAACTAATTCATATTGATATATTTGACATAAATTGATTGGTAAACAACATGCGATGAGTTCCTCATCAAAGTTTTTGATCAACTTGAATGTAACTATAACTGATATTTTAAAATCTTATAAATATTTTTTTCTTCTATTTTGTATGTATAAAGATGCATACAACTAGTCATAATTTGGTTTTTTTTCTTTTAAAAGTAATTAATAGATTATTATAAATTAAATAAAATTAAATAAGTTAAATTAAATTAAATTAAATTAAATTAGTATTTAGCCGTCTACGTACATAAAATGAATTTGACCATCCATTTGATAATTATCCGTTAAACTCCATTTTAGAATGACCCAACATCGATAATTAACCAAGCTCATCCTTAACAAAACCTAAATTAATTTGATAGTGAACCCAATTCAAACAATAAATGCTAATTCAAAATTGAATTTTAGCCAAGTCGTGTTCAACCAAATTAAATTCAAATCTTAACCAATAAATTTTTTATCGATTTTGATCACAATATTCTAACAATAACTAAATTTGACTCAAACAACCGCCAAATTAGAGCCATATAACACCAAATGAATTTCAACTGAATTTAACTGTAACAGACCTGACCCCAAACAATAACCAACTACGTGGCTTTTAGATATGCCTCTTTAGAGAATAAAATTTTAATTTTTTTTTAATTTCTATCTTAAAAATAAAAGTTCCTTAAATTTTAGTATATTTACGGGGAGTTTAGTTAGTGGTATTAGAAGTGTATGGTGATGAGTATTATCGTTCATTTTCATACAATGCGTTATATTATTCCCATGCCAATAAAGCTCTTATTTTAATTAGATCTAATTCGTTATAATTTTTCATAAGCATCTTATTCTATCTTTTTAATTGTTAATGGATGAAAATGATTTTCATGAAGAAAAATATATAAGTACACTAGCAGTGGCGGATCCAGGACTTTGAGTCTCCTGGGGCACCAACGAATGAAAAAAAAAATCGGCAAAGACGCACAATAATTCCAAAATAAAAACAAAGTAATATAAAAAAAGGTTACGAACAAACTAAAATTGTCCAACTTTACAATGAAAACATAGTCCAACAAAAAGAAATATAAAGCAACGAACAAACTGCAATTGTTCTCGCCTAGTTCTCATATTTTGAAATCGATGAATAATAGCATCAATACTAACATTGAGAAACAAATCCTTCTCTAAAAATGTAACTAAGCTATCATTCAACAGTTGTTCTCCCATGCTGTTTCGCACTTTGCTTTTTATGTGATTCATTCCGGAAAATGATCTTTCAACACTTGCTGTCGTCACTGGAAGAAGCAATATCAATTTCAACAACTTGTAGACATCTGAATGAGTTTCATGCTTCTTTGTCTCGACAAGTTTTATGGAGAGTTCATTAAGAGTCTTCACATCCAAGAATCGATCGTCATTTCTCACATCACTAATGAAACCCTTAAGCGATTCCTCAAAGAATATCAAATCTTTACTTGGAAATTCATTTGGATAAAATTTAGTAAGATTCAACAATTTTTTTGTATCAAAAGATGAGAAACCATCACAAGGACTAAAACAAGCCATACGAATAAGCAAATCTTTAGTTTTCTCACTAAATCGATTTTCAAGTTCATGTAATTGTAGATCAATCACACTTAGAAAAACTTCAACTCGATAATGATGAAGATTTGTCACTCGAGGAGCTTTACCACGTACCACCCTTCTTCCACCTCCAATGTGATTAGAATACAAGTCTTCTATATTTGGAATATCACAATCATACGCAGTCATGAATGTAATAACCTTATTCAAGTGATCTTCCCAACCATTATCTCGTAGCTCTTGCAAATTCATTTTTGTTCGACCAACCAAAGTCATTGCCTGAACTATATCTTGATCTTTTTTTTGCAAACTCATATTCAATGAATGTGTCAGTGCAAATATAGTAGCCATCAAATGTGCTATAAAAATGAAATCAAATGACATCAACATACCTATGATTGCATGTGCCTTTGTCCTGTCAGCCTCATGAGCATCTGCAATGGCCTCAAGGGAATCCAAGAGTGGTCGAAATAAACCAAGCACATTTTTGAGGCATTTAAAGTGGGTGCTCCAAGGAGTATCACCTGGACGAATTAAGCTAAGCTCTTGATTCAAACCACTTCCTGACTCAAGTTCACCTAATGACAATGCCTCAGCAATTAGAGATAATTGCTTTTCACGAAGAAACTCTTTTCGTTTAGGTGATCCACCAACAAAATTCAATAGAAGAGGAAGGACTTCATCAAATAGCCACCGACACTCCTCATTCTTTTTGGAATTTGCTACTAATGTCAATTAAAGTTGATGAGCAAAACAATGAACATAATGCGCAGATGAACACTCGTTCAAGATTAAAGTTTTGAGGCCACCAATTGAGCCTCGCATATTGCTTGCACCATCATAGGCTCGACCCCGAACTCTAGAAAGTGTTAAAGAATGTTCCATAAGCAATGATTCGATTGCATTTTTAATAGTCAAAGAAGTAGTGTTAGAAACATGTACAATGCCAAGAAAGCGCTCCACCACTCCATCACTCTTGCTAACATAACGCAAACAAACAGACAACTCCTCTTTATTAGATATATCTGCAGACTCATCAGCAAGAATAGCAAAACACTCATCACCGATTTCTGCGATAATTGCTTTGGTGGTCTCTTTTGCACAAGCATTTATGATATCTTATTGAATCGAAGGAGTTATCATTTGACAATTTTTAGGCGCATTATCCAACACAACATCTTCAACATCAGGTCTACCTTCCGCATGAAATTTTAAAAGTTCAATAAAGTTACCCCTATTTAGTGAATCTTGTTTTTCATCATGACCCCGACATGGCATGCCTTGAAGTATAAGCCACCTCAAGCACTTAACGGAAGCTTCTAATCTCCTTCGATATTTAATTTTAGATTCTTCATCTTGCTTCAACAAAGCAGCTGAGATTAAATTATTTTGATTCTTAAAATCTTCAAGTCGTTTCATTGCTATTCGATGAGTACTCATATTTGCACCAACATGTACATCAAAAGAATTTGGCCTTTTCCAATTATGAAATCCATCCATCATAAAAGAATCTTGTCCAACATTATCATCCTTGAATAAATAACAAGCAAAACAAAAGGCTGCATCTTTCTCAACACTATATTCAAGCCATGTTTTGTATTTATCAAACCATTTCGGATTAAATCTATGATTTTTTTGCCCAAACTTTGTGAATTTAAATTCATGTTTAAAAGGTTGACAAAGATCCCTTGAACAATATTCTCTTCTAACAATATCTCGATCACTTGGGTGAAATTGAGACATTCTTCTTCTTTTTCCGGGGTCTTGAGGAAGATTAAAAACATCCATGGTAGTTAGTCTTCCTTCGTTTAACGGGGTTGGAGCTTGAACTGTTTCACTTTCTTTCTCTCCATCTTGAGAAGGAATAGATGATGGAGTAGGATTAGACTTGTTTCCACTTTCTTTACTCAAATGTTTGGCAAAAAAAGAAGCAATGGTCTCTTGTTTTCTCTTCATTATATCAATTTTTGAATTCTAGTAAGAACATCAAAACACATTCATAATTCACAAATGTTCAATTATTCAATTAGTCAAATTAGATATTCAATTACTCAAAGGAGATAAACAAAAAAATCAAGAAATATTCAATTATTCAAAGAAACAAACACATTTATATAACATCAACAAATATTCAATAATTCATATATTCAATAATTCAAATTACATAAACAATGAAAAAATGACATTCTAACTTCTAAGAAAATTCAAAAACCAAAATTAAGATAAAAAAAGTAAAACATCATAATAAGAACATATATATTTTAAGAATAAGATTAACAATACCTTAAAAAGCATAAAGAATCAAAGAATTAAAAATTATGTATTAAAATTATTAAAATAGAACAAGTATCAAAATTCAGAGAAAAGCAAGCGCAAAGAATTCCAAGCAGCAGTCGATCGTGAGCAGGGGCTGGAACTAGAGTCTGGACGCCTGACTTCTGGTGGCCGGAGGTCGCAGGTGAAGACCGGCAGAAACCTGGCGGCGGTGGCTGGAGTAGGTGGCTGGCGGCGGTGCTTTGTAAGTTCTTAGGGTTTTGCTTGATTAGAGGAGAAGAGAGAGAAAAAAGGGTAGTTTTTTTTTAATATTGGTGAAATGAGACTCAAAGAAACTGACCCCTACAGCCCGCATTACAAAATTTATTAATTTTAAAATTTTTTTTGAAAAATTCCCCTGGGTCACGTGCCAGGAGGTGCCCCTTAATGGATCCGCCCCTGTACACTAGAGCAATCTTAATTTTAAACATCATTATGTAAATAGAATAACAAAATTAAGTTAAATTTTTATTACCATTCACTCCATTGAATACCAATAATATCAAATGGATTTTAGGGTTATCAATTATGTCTTTAGTTATTGAATTTTAAAATGATGAATTCTGTGTCCAATACATCTGCAACTAAGCTCTTTCAATGTTAATGGTTTGGGCTAAATTTTCTCCCTATTAATCAAAAATAACTTAGAATTAATAATTATTATTTATCTCAAAATTTAGCTTGTGTTGGTATATTATTCTTAATCACCACTAACTATTAATCCTCTTAAAATTTAGGTTAATGTACAACATAAGAATTATCGGTTCTTTACAAACAAAATCTAATATCTCTCATGAAAATACAATGCAAAGTATAGCTAGAAATTGGAAAAGTTTGATTAGATATAATAAACTAATTATATTCACACATAAATTTGTTAGATTGGAATAATGTAAAAGATTACAAGATAAAATTAGATCATATTGCAAAATAATCCATATATTTAACTATAAATTTTAGAAGACCATCAAAAATATCTTGTTTAAAATTTAAGAGCTAAATTATAGTATTAAATATTTTATTAAGTTATATTGTTATCCAAAGAAATTATTTTATTTAAATATGTAGTATTTACATACTTTTCTTTGAAAAAAGAGTTTAACTAACAGCAGTGTTGACAATTTTCAACATTAAGTCAAAGTTCAATTGTAGTTACACTAGTTTCACAATGTTATTATAAACGTTAGGTGAGATGCTTCCTAAGGGAAATGAACTTCCAAAGTCGACATATTATGCCAAAAAGCTCATGTGTCTTTTCGGCTTAAAGTACCAGAAGATTCATGCGTGTCCGAATGATTGTGTATTGCATCATAATGAAAACGAGAACTTAGAAGAGTGTCCTAGGTGTGGGTTATCGCGTTACAAGTATAAAGGGGCTCGAAATGCTAAAGGGCCCCCGACTAAGGTATTGTGGTATCTTCTAATAATACCTAGATTCAAGCACTTGTTTTCTATAAAGAAAGATGCGTTAAATTTGAAGTGGCATGCAGATAGGGTGAAGAAAGATCACTTGCTCACACATCCATCTGATTCTCCGGAGTAGAAGAGTATTGATAGGTTGCATAAGACTTTTAGGGATGAAGTTCATAATTTAAGGCTCGGACTACGTACGGATGGAATGAACTCATTCGGCAATCTTAGTTCTCAACATAGTACTTGGCCGGCCTTGTTAGTGATTTATAATTTGCCACCTTGGTTGTGTATGAAGCGTAAGTACATTATGCTTTCGCTTCTTATCTCCGGTCTTAAACAACCTGGCAATGACATAAATGTATATCTTGTACCTCTCATTGAGGATTTGAGAAAGGTGTGGGATGAAGGAATTTTCGTGTTTGATGCATATGCTAATAAGGAGTTCACCTTGCGTGCAATGCTTTTATGCACTGTTAATGCTTTTTCGGCATATGGAAACTTATCAGGGTATAATAACAAAGGGAATAAAGCATGCCCAATATGTATCGATGACATGGAATCCACGTGGATTCCTAAGTGCAGACACGTAATCATGCACCATCAGAAGATCCTCCCACTATATCATCAATATCGTAAGAAGAAGAAGATGTTCAACGAAGAGGTTGAGAACCGTGTAGCTCGTCGACTGTTGATTGGTTGTGAGGTTTACGAACAGGTTAGAGAGTTGAGACTATATTTGGTAAAATAGGGAAAGCGTAAGGGGGTGAAGACCGACTGTGGAAAAAAGAATCAATCTTTTGGAAGCTTCCATATTGGAGAGATCTACAGGTTAGGCATTATCTTGACGTTATGCATATAGAGAAAAATGTATGCAATGCCATACTCAGAACTCTCATGAACATTCTGGGTAAGACAAAGGATGTTAAGGCCGTGCGAGATTAATTTGAATGTAAGGGTATTCGTTTAGAGTTGTGGGCACATGTTTAGGTGAGTAAGAAAAGAAATAGAGCTAATGAAGTTGGTGGCAAACAAAGGAAAGGGCGGTTGGTACTGCTTCCGTGAATACTCCTGCTGGAGATCGAGTGCGAGATTGGTACTATTGACTTCATTCCCGAGATGAAAGTGGTAAATTCATCTGGGAACGAAGAAATGTGGTGAGTTTTGAAATTATTAATTATGTTCTTGATTTGTTTAGTTTTTATTTGAAAAGATGAACTGAAAGGAAAAAGAAGCTACTGGGGAGTTCACCCCAAGAGGTAATGTTGATGCATTGCATATGGTCTAAGGGAAAGACCATAAAGGGCGGGTAGTCAGAAAATAAGGCATCCGCGAGGGGATAAAGAAGATATTCGGCAAAGTGTGTGTCGCTACTCAATCCAGAACGATGCCACTTGATGAAGTAGCGACACTCAGAGCACAAATTACAAAGGACGTTCTCGAAAAATTGGCATTGGTGTTGCAGAAGATGGGAGCACCCACTTTTGACTTGGCAAATATGATTGCCGAGGATCAACAAAGTCAACAAGGGGATCCTAAAGCTTCGGTCGAGCGAACACCCGAGCCCATTACCCCCGTAGCACACCAGCCCATTATTACTACCCCCGAAGCACAAAATCCTACACAGGAGACCATGAACTCCGTTGCTCAAAATTTGGAGCCAACACCCGAGCCAGTGGTAAAGGTACATAGTTTTTAAATATATACGTGCTTATTAAGTTAAATTGCAACGTGTTTTAATATTTTATTATGATGTTAATGATACTAAACGACACAATTTTCTGGAGGCGACGCCTTGTTCTTTTTTGCCGCCTCAGTTAGGTGTTGCTAATGTTGGCGACTTAACTGAGGTTGCATATGGTGCGGCACAACCAACCAAAGAGGGCCAAATTGTGCATTCCATGCCTGTTACAACTGGCCATATCAGTGTGACTATTGAAACTATCGTAAAGGGGTTTAAAGATTTCTCACTTCCGATTCCTATGTTAGAATGGACTCTTGCGAAAGTATCAGACGCCTAAGATAGTTTCATCACATGGCTATATACTTGGGTCCGATTCACATCCAAGGTAATAATCATTTGTATCTTATTTGTTTTTATTATTTTAATTGCATGCTTACACTAATTTAATTGTATAAATTGAAATAGCAAAAGAGTCCAAAGGTCTCTAAGAGAGAGATCGGTTCCTCATCAAAGGTGTCGACTGATTCAAAGTCGTCGGTGGCCATCATTCTAATTTTGACTGATGCGGAGCTAAAAGATCTCTCTCAAGATTGCAAATGGTTGCACACATGTGCGTCTCGCATGCGTGAGGAGGACCTAGTCGTTCTAGCCCTGCAGAAGGAACAATTATGCTTTGTTGAGGAGCCTTTTGTAATTGTTGGTCCTAGTGACATTGGGCAATTTTTGAGTGGACAAATGTTGAATGTCATTCTTATCCATGCCTACATGAGGTGATGTTCATTATCTTACAATTTAGGCATTATTGTTTAATTATTTTAATAACCGAATTACTAAAAAATTTTTCTTATTCGTGAGTTTAATGCGGCTTATGAGGAGCTAAATAGCCTCAAACCTCCAATAAAATTTGGATGGTTTTGTCCTGAATCATTTTCAGGTGGTGAATCGTAAATGATCCAGATGACGTAGAAGCATACATTGAGCGTGCTTTGAAAAATTCCTTGACATCTAAACACACGTTCATTATGGCTCCAAATGTGGAAGGTAATTAGTTTTATTTTTGAAAAATTGAACTAATATTTTGATTTTGGAGTTCACATATTCTCTAACTTATTGATTTTCAATTTGCGTTTGTAGTTAGCATTGGATACATTTGGTCATATGTCCTTTAACGAATACTGTGCATGTCTTCAACTCATTACATAAAGCTCGAAGCCCGCCTCCCAACGCAAAATTCAAAGCCTTGTTGAATGCGTAATTTTATAAATTTTACCAAATTTATTTAATTGCTATATATATATATATATATATATATATATATATATATATATATATATATATATAGTATTACATGAATATTATTACATGTATTGATATATAAATAGGAATACTTTTCCCATGCATTTCAGCTCAATGAATAAAGTCTGGAGAAGTTGGATCTATAGCGAGAGCCACATATCCGAAATGGAGAGCAGTAAAGGTAAACAACATATTCAAAGACGTTTCATTTAATCGTTTTTGGAATTTTCGCACATAAAGTAGCTCAAACTTGGTTTGTTTTGCACGAAACTTGTCACAAAGCTATTTGGTAAATATTATTGTATTGAAATAGTTAGAATAAAAAATTATAGTCATATGCTTGAAATTACGTGTTAAGTTGCGATTTTAAAGGTTTTTAAGCGTTTTTGGCACTTTCGCGTATACAGTAGCTCAAACTTGGTTTGTTTTGCATAAAAGTTGGCACACAAAGCTATTTGGTATATATATTATTGTGTTGAAATGGTTAGAATAAAAAATAATAGTCATATGCGTGAAATTAAGTGTTAAGTTGCGATTTCAAGGGTTTTAAAGCGTTTTTGGCACTTTCGCACATAAAGTAGCTCAAACTTGGTTTGTTTTGCATAAAACTTGGCACGCAAAGCTATTTGGTATATATTATTGGGTTGAAATGGTTAGAATCGAAAATAATAGTCATATGCTTGATATTACGTGTTAAGTTGCGATTTTAAGGATTTTTAAGCGTTTTTGGCATTTTCGTGCATAAAGTAGCTTAAGCTTGGTTTCTTTTGCACGAAACCTAGCACACAACACTATTGGGTATATATTATTGTCATGAAATAGTTAGAATCCAAAAATAATAGTCATATGCTTGAAATTACGTGTTAAGTTGCGATTTTAAGGGTTTTAAGCGTTTTTGGCACTTTCGCGCATAAAGTAACTCAAACTTGGTTTATTTTGAACAAAACTTGGCACACATCACTATTTGGTATATATTATTGTGTTGAAATGATTAGAATCAAAAATAATAGTCATATGTTTGATATTACGTGTTAAGTTGCGATTTTAAGCGTTTTGAAGCGATTTTGGCACTTTTGCGCATAAAGTAGCTCAAAGTTGGATTGTTTTGCACGAATATTGGCACACAACACTGAATGGTTTACATAATTGTGTTGAAAAGGTTATAATCGAAAATAATATTCATATGCTTGATATTACGTGTTAAGTTGCGATTTTAAGGGTTTTTAAGCGTTTTGGCACATTCGTGCATAAAGTAGCTCAAACTTGATTTTTTTTTTGCACGAAACTTGGCACATAACACTACTTGGTATATATTATTGTGTTGAAATGGTTAGAATAGAAAATAATAGTCATATGCCTCAAATTACATGTTAAGTTCCGATTTTAAGGGTTTTGAAGCGTTTTTGGCACTTTCACGCATAAAGTAGCTTAAACTTGGTTTGTTTGGCACGAAACTTGGCACAAAACACTATTTTGTTGATATTATTTTTTTGAAATGGTTAGAATCGAAAATAATAGTCATATGCTTGAAATTACGTGCTAAGTTGCGATTTTAAGGGTTTTTAAGCGTTTTTGGCACTTTCGCTTATAAAGTAGCTCAAACTTGGTTATCAACACTCTTTGGTATATATTATTGTGTTGAAATGGTTAGAAATGAAAATAATAGTCATATGCTTGAAATTACGTGTTAAGTTGCGATGTCAAAGGTTTTGAAGCGTTTTTTGCACTTTCACGCATAAAGTAGCTCAAACTTGGTTTGTTTTGCACGAAACTTAGCACATAACACTATTTGGTATATATTATAATGTTTAAATGGTAAGAATCGAAAATAATAGTCAAATTCCTGAAATTACGTGTTAAGTTGCGATTTTAAAGGTTTTTAAGCGTTGTTGGCACTTTCGCGCATAAAGTAATACAAACTTGGTTTATTTTGCATGAAACTTGGCACACCAAGCTATTTGGTATATATTATTGTGTTGAAATGTTTAGAATGATAGTCATATGCTTGATATTACGTGATAAGTTGCGTTTTTGGCACGGAAATATATTTTTTCTTAATTATTAGTGCTTTCGACAAGATAATAACATTGATTGCGGCTACTACACTATAAAATATATGGATGATCTCATACAAGCCGTGATGAATGTAGGAGTCGAAAATATTGATGCCGTAAGTATTTGTTACGCTTTGAAATTATAATATTATAAATTAAGGAATGTGAGTTTCCATACCTTGATGTATTTTATGGTTATTCTGGTAAATGAAAAAGTATTTTGTTTGCCACAAAAAAATATTAAAAAGTAACATATTTTTTCCGAAAAGTAACATATTTTTATGTACAAAGTAACACCTTTTTTATGGGTTTTTTTAGAATTTTTTTTCTTAAAGTAACACTTTTATGCCTAATAGTATCATAAAAAATAATAACACATTTTTAGTAACAACTAACACTTTTTTGCAAGAAAGATTAGCTTTCACGGTTCTCATATAAGGATGGTTCTCACTAGAACTTTTTCCTATATATATATATAGTAACAAAATTATAGTCCAATTAAATTTATTTAATTTAACTTTTAAATTTATTTATGAAAATAAATTGTCACGTATAATTTCTTTTATTAGTATTTATTTATTAAATAAATAATACATTAGGTAAAACTCTAAGAAATCATCATGTGTTTTTTTCCAATTATTTTATTTGTATTTATTATGTTGTACACCTAATGACTCTAGCTCTCGAATATTGTGTTCCAAGTTCTTTGATTAATTGCTTTTAAATTGAAGATTTCAAATCACATGAAGTTTTATTCTATAAAGATCATATTGTAAATTGTAAACTATACCAAAATAAAGCAAAATATTTAAACAAAATAACAAAATTACAAAACATCATTTGGTCCCTCTACATTAAATTTTAGGGATATTTAATATGTTATCATTAAAAACATATTTTTATTATTATTTTATT
Source organism: Amaranthus cruentus (assembly GCA_019425755.1). Taxonomy (NCBI): domain Eukaryota; kingdom Viridiplantae; phylum Streptophyta; class Magnoliopsida; order Caryophyllales; family Amaranthaceae; genus Amaranthus; species Amaranthus cruentus. Next base: position 7,136,464 of record CM033453.1, read on the forward strand.
TATTTTTTTAATGTAACAACCGAATTTCCTCCAATCCTTTGAGGTTTTGGTTCTGTATATAAGGGGTCAGAAATTCAGAGGTGTTACACTATCAATTACTTCCTTAGTTAATAAATTTTGAGATGATGGATTTTGTCTCCAATATGTCCGCAACTAAGTTGTTTCAATCTTGATAGTTTGGGGAAAAATGTGTTTCCCTATTAATCTATAATAACTTAGAAATAGTAACTATTATTTATCTCAAAATTTAGCTTATATGAATATATCATTCTTAATGACTAGTAACTATTGATTCTCTTAAAATTTAGGTTAATGTCTAATAGTTAATCAATTCTTAAAAAACAAAATGTAATGTCTCTGTCTTGAAATTAAATACAATGTAAAGTATGGGTTTTGGGCTTCCAAGTTTTAGTGCTTCGTTTTCCTTTTCTTCTTTATATTCCTAATTTGCGAAAAAAAAGAAAAAAAAAGTATAGCTAGAAATTAGAAAAGTTTGATTAGATATAATAAATTAATTATATTCACGCATAAATTTTTTAGATTCGGATAATGTAAAAAATTACAAAATAAAATTAGATCGTACAATAATCCATGTATTTAACCATAAATCATATTATGTCACAATGTTAAACATGGTTACATGACCTTAGCTCATAAAGTTTGCACCTGACAGATTGATAACAATCATATTATCCTTTCTTTTGCATTTATCTTCAATACCTTCGATTTAATTGTTATTTTTGGTGTGATTTATCAACAAAATTTATCTGTAATTCTACATCAAACAATTTTTCTTTTTCTTCCACACGCCAATCACCATTCCATGTTCTTTGAATATTAAAATACTCACAAAAATCACACTAGAACAATCTAAATTTTCAACATCATTAAGTAAATAACATAACTAAATGACGTTAAATTTTTATTACCATTCACTCCATTAACACCAATAATATCAAATGGATTTTAGGGTTATCAATTATATCTTTAGTCATTAAATTTAAAGATGATGGATTTCGTGTCCAATATGTCCGCAACTAAGCTCCTTCAATTCTGATGGTTTGGGCTAATTTTTTTTCCTATTAATCCATAATAACTTATAAATATTAATTACTATTTATCTCAAAAATTTGCTTATGTTAGTATGTTATTCTTATTGACTAGTAACTATTGATCCTCTAAAAATTTAGCTTAATGTACAATATAAGAGTTAATCAGTTCTTTGCAAACAAAATCTAATGTCTCTGTCGTGAAAATACAATGCAAACTATAGCAAGAAATTGGAAAATTTTGATTTGATATATTAAATTAATTATATTCACGCATAATTTTGTTAGATTCGAATAATGTAAAAAATTACAAATTAACGTTAGATCAAAATGCACAATATTCCATATATTTAAGTATAAATGTTATAAGACAATCAAAAATATCTTTTGTTAAAATTTAAGAGGTAAATTATATTAAATATTCAAGTAAGTTATATTATTATCTAAAGTTATTATATTATTTAAATATGTAGTGTTTACATACTTATCTTAAACTAAAGAGTTTTATTCTTATGTTTATTTTTCTTATAAATTTTTATTTATATACTACGTCTCGATACTAAACTTCGTGCATTGCATGGGTTTTTAAACTTTTTTTTGAATAATACCTGATTCATTAATAAAGAGTCATACGACATCTACATCACAGATAAAAATTAGCAAGTACATAACAACTTTAACCAAATATAATTCAAAATTAACAAAACTACGATCGCTGTGTATGAGATCTGACAATTCTGAATATCCTTTTCCACATCGTTGTTTGATACAACTATCTACGAGGGGGTCTTTCGATCTGTTGTAGTCTTGAGATAGAATTGAATTTGATGTAGTTGATTATAATTTCAATTTTGGTGTCTGCTACATCATCGCATTAATCTCTACCAACAAATAAACTAAAGACTAAAATTTATAACTCCAAACTCTCACAAGGAGAGACTTCAAAACCCAATATATGGGTAGAATCAACCCAATGAATGGGTAGAACAACTCTTTTACAGGGAGAGGAGAAAAATTTATTCTAATCATATTAAAAAAACTTAAAAAGGAGAAACTAGGGGCTTACCATCAATCTTTAAAGATTGATGATAGCCCCAAACTAACTATAGATATTAGGGTTTTTTTCAGAGAGATAAGAGAGAAAAAGAATTGGGGCGACTAGGGTTTTTTATAGGATCTAATTTTAAACTAGTTATATATAAAGTTATCAATTTGATGATAAATTAAAACTTATATAAAAAATCAATTTTAACTTTAAAAAGGTATCATTTATGACATTCAATTGATCAATTACTTATTGAAAATCGCAAATTACAAAAAATTATAATTGGGCTATTAGTCTAAATATGAGACGGACGCTCCCAAGATCTTCTAAAAAAACAGAAATAATACTAAACATGATCTATGTTTTGAAATTTCTAATATGATATTTTCTAATACATAGATATTTTAAAACGCAAACTTTAAAGACTACCAAAAATTTGAAGTAGAAGTGAATAATAAAGCAATTACACATGCATGTTGAATATTGAATAAAAATTAAGTACAATAAAATAATAAATAGGTCTTCTATTTTAGCTCGTAAACTTTATTAATAGATATTTTATCCGGAAATTCATGTGCATAAAAGGCTTCAATGCAATGTCTGTCCATCTTTTGATTACCGCTAAGCACAAAAAACTAAACGGGCACTCAAAGAAAAGATGAGAGTGTGTTTCCGAAAGCATACCACACAACGGGCATCAATCATCATTCCCAACTCCAATATGTAAGAGTTTGTCCTTTGTTTTCAAGCCATTTTTGGCTGCTAACCAACAAATAAAGCTAGCTTTGGGTATGGAGAGCCTATTCCAAATAAGATGTTGCCATTGAAAATTCGGCCTGGTCTCCAAACTAGAATCATAGACTTCCTAAATTGAATACGTATCCTGGCATATTCAAGACCTGAATTCTGCAGTTACATGACAAAGTTTCTTTATAATCCAGCTGGCAGTAACCGGAGCATTGAAAGCATATTTTTATTATTATTTTATTTAATTATTTTAATGTAACACCCGAATTTCCTCCTATCCTTTGCAGTTTTGGTTCCATTTAAGGGGTCAGAAATTCAGAGGTGTTACATTATCAATTACTTCTTTAGTTATTGAATTTCAAAATGATGGATTTTGCGTCCAATATGTCTTCAACTAAGCTGTTTCAATCTTGATAGTTTGGGGCTAAATGTGTTTCCCTATAATCCAAAATAACTTAGAAATAGTGACTATTATTTATCTCAAAATTTATCTTATGTTAGTATATCATTTTTAATGACTAGTTACTATTAATCCTCTTAAAATTTACGTTAATGTACACTATAAGAGTTAATAAATTCTTAACAAACAAAGTCTAATGTCTCTGTCATTAAATTAAATACAATGTAAAGTAGCTAGAAATTGGAAAAGTTTCATTAGATATAATGAATTAATTATATTCACGCATAATTTTTTTTGATTCGGCTAATGTAAAAAATTACAAAATAAAATTAAATCGTAGTGCACAATAATCCATATATTCAACAATAAATCATATTATGTCACAATGTTAAACATGGTTACATGACCATAGCTCATAAAATTTGCACCTGATAGATTGATAACAATCATTTTATCATGTCTTTTGCATTTATCTTCAATACGTAAGATTTAATTCTTCGTTATGGTGTGATTTATTAAAAAAATTTATCTTTAATTCTACATCAAACAATTTTCTTTTTCTTCCACACGCCAATCACCATTCCATGTTCTTTGAATATTAAAATACTCACAAAAAGCACACTAGAACAATCCAAATTTTTAATAACATTAAGTAAATAATATAATTAAATTATGTTAAATTCATATTACCATTCATCCATTGATACCAATGATATCAACCGGATTTTAGGGTTATCAATTGTGTCTTTAGTTATTGAATTTAAAGATGATGGATTTTGTGTCCAATATGTCTGCAACTAAGCTGTTTCAATCTTTATAGTTTGGGGCTAAATGTGTTTCCCTATAATCAAAAATAACTTAGAAATAGTGACTATTATTTATCTCAAAATTTAGCTTATGTTAGTATATCATTTTTAATGACTAGTTACTATTAATACTCTTAAAATTTACGGTAATGTACACTATAAGAGTTAATAAATTCTTAACAAACAAAGTCTAATGTCTCTGTCATGAAATTAAATATAATGTAAAGTATAGCTAGAAATTGGAAAAGTTTCATTAGATATAATAAATTAATTATATTCATGCATAATTTTTTTTGATTCGGATAATGTAAAAAATTACAAAATAAAATTAGATCGTAGTGCACAATAATCCATATATTTAACCATAAACATTACTATGTTACAATGTTAAACATGTTTTCTTGACGTTAGCCCATAAATTTTGCACTGATAGATTGAGAACAATCATACTATCCTTTCTTTTGCTTTTATCTTCCATACGTACGATTTAATCCTTTGTTATGGTGTGATTTATCAACACAATTATTCTGTAATTCTAAATCAATCTATTTTCTTTTTCTTCCACACGCTAATCACCATTCCATGTTCTTTGAATATTAAAATACTTACAAAAAGCACACTAGAACAATCTAAATTTTCAATATCATTAAGTAAATATTATAACTAAATTATGTTAAATTCATGTTACCATTCACTCCATTAATACCAATAATATCAACCGGATTTTAAGGTTATCAATTGTGTCTTTAGTTATTGAATTTAAAGATGATGGATTTTGTGTCCAATCTGTCTTCAACTAAGCTCTTTCAATCTTGATGGTTTGGGCTAAAATATTTTCCTATTAATCCAAAATAACTTATAAATATTAATTATTATTTATCTCAAAAATTAGCTTATGTTAGTATGTTATTCTTAATGACTACTAACTATTGATCCTCTTCTTTTTTTGATCAATCTATAGTACATACTAAAACAGTTATTCAGTAAGACACTTGACGCCTTCATGCTCATTGTTTTCCCTCCAAAACACTCATTTAGCTAAATTGGGTATGTAGAATAATTAAGTTTGAATGCCTATTATTTGGATCAATTAACATTTCAAATGGCCGGCCAAAATTAGACAATACGTTTGATGCATGTTCCAAATTAGATAAGTAAAATAGAACCAAAGTGACAATAAAAAATTCGACAATATTGTGGTCAAATCTTTATTTATGGCAATAAGAAATTCTTTATATTATTCTTTTTTTATAGCAATAAGATACGTATATTGTTGGAGATTTAGAGCAAGTAGGACATATATCCAAAGCTTAGAGACGTGTTAAAAGCATAAACTAAGCATAAACATAACAACGGAACAAAACAGAATGCTTCTGTTTGTTGTTTTGGCATTTGCTCAAACAGTGTCTTGTTTCACGAAGCTAAGCTATGCTTCATGGAGGATTGTGTTGTTATGGACGGGTGTTTTACATCACAAAACACTCTAAATGCCTGGTAACCACCAAGCATTGATTGGATGAAGACATGTGACTCTTCACACTCTATATATAGATGTGGGCACATGCATATCAGATCACTCTTTGATAGAATAAGAAATTCTATTGTTCTTTCTCTCATTTCTCTTGATTCATTGAGAAGAGTAATTAACTTCTCCTTTGTTTTTCTGATTTCATTTTCTTTGTAAACTCTTTGTTGTTTAGATTAATCGGTTTGTACTCACCGGTTAATGTGGTTGATTGTATCTCGTTGTGAATATCCATCATCGTAACCCAAGTACCTTTGTGGGGGATATATCACAAAAGGAAAGTTTGTAATCGCCTTCAACCTTTTATCAAGATTTCCGGTGACCATTGTGTTGCAAAGAATCTTCTCTACGGTGTTCATCTTGTTCGTGACTCATCCTTTGAAGAAGATCGTTGCCATAAACACAAAGGCGTATATATTTAGTATATAGTCGTAGTGTAGTGTAATTTGTAATTTACAGCACTTTCCTTTTGTACATTTTATAACATATATAACATATGCACATCAAGATATGTATATAACATATATAACATATTCCTTCTATTATATATATCAACAATAAAGCTAACTTTGAAGAATAAAAACGTTAGTAATTACTCTTTGATGAAACATTTTTGAACACTCAACCACAATGCAAAACACAAAACAATAGAATCACATTGACGATGTGAATGGAATGAAGGATGATTGGGTCTTAAATGTAATGATTGTTCATATTTGGTTTAGCACCTAGAACATGGACATGGTATTTGTAGATAATCTTTGTTGCCTACTTTATGTAATTTTTTGATCTATGTTGCCTACTCATTGATAATCTATTATAATTTTTAACGTTTTTTAAATTCTTAATAGGGAGGAAAAATACATTCAATTGAGGAAAAATTATTGGGAATAATCCCATCTAACGAACCGTTGTGAATAATCCGTACTATCGATTATTTATAAGTAATCACACCTATTCACTATTTTTGCTCGTGGCAACCCCTGGTAAAAATTAACTGGTTGCTGCAGGTTACCAGATAGCCGTTGTAGGTTGTCTTCTCTAGGTCCTTTATATGTCTTCATTCTCCTTTCTTTTTATGTCTTCTTCTTCATTAATCTTAACTTTCTTCATTCTTCTTCTTCTTCTTCTTCACACTTATTTTCTTCCATTTTGTTCTTCTACCTTTTTCACCTACTTCCATCTCCTTAACACAAGTTCTTTTTTTTTCTTCTAGGAATATGAACTCCAATTATTCCGCCAGCCATAGTAGAGCTTCAAATTCGAAATTGGAGATGAGGGGAAAGAAATCGACACAGTTCAAAAAAAATATGAAGATGAAATGAGAGGAATTTGAAGATGGAAATAGAGAAGTTTAGATTGAAGATAATGAGAGGGAAGTTTAAATGTCATGAAGATTGAATAAAGGGGATGAAGAGGAAAATAACAAAGGTAACCTACAGTAGCCGGTTAATTTTTACCAAGGGATGCCACGAGAAAATAGTCAAAATGTGGGATTATTCATAAATAATCGATAGTACGAATTATTCACAACCAGTCGTCAATATATGGGATTATTCCCGACAATTTTTCCTTCATTTGAATTCAATAATCGTATCACTAACAGAATAAAGACATGCAAGTAATCAAACCATCAATAATGACAATAGTTGTTTAATTGATGATGTAATTCAAATTTGACATTAGCACTGAACAATTATTTGAGATTTTAATATATTTTTTAATATTCTTAATATTTTTTGTCTCATGAAATTTGTCCTATTTTTTTGGGCAAATTTTTTTGGATAATGTTTTGGGCAAATTTTATTTCACTTATTTTGTATCATTTGTTATTTTTGTACGTCTCTTTTAATTTGCGTCATTTCTATTTTTAGACAATAGCTTATCAATTTTAATTAATCTCATTTTCACATTATAACTCTCTTTTAATTTTATCTACACAATTTATTCACCCTCTTTATTTTCTTAAAAATCTCTTATGTTCTCTTTCATTCAATTTTAATAGAAACAGAGAGAGTAAATATGAAGCTTACAAGTGTTTATTTTGGACTACTAGAAATTCAACTTAAAAGTCACTATACCCACCTCACCACTTATGTATTATTTTTTTATTTTGCGTAGGTTAGATAAATCCCTACAAGAAGGGAAAAATGAATTTATTTTTTTAACTGATAAAAACGAATTTATCTATGTCAAAAAGGTAACCAAATTTTAAATAATTATGAATGAGTTTTAATATATATATATATAATATATATATATATATATATATATATATATATATATATATATATATATATATATATATATATATATATATATATATATATATATATATATATATATATATATATATATATATATATATATATATATATATATATATATATATATATATATATATATATATAATATATATATATATATATATATATATATATATATATAATATATATATATATATATATATATATATATATATATATATATATATATATATATATATATATAATATATATATTAAAATATATATAAAGTCCTTTGTTCGATTTTGCTGGGGTGGGTATCTTGGTCCATTGTTTGCTTTCGTCGGTGGGTTTTTGGTGTTGTCAAGGGAAGATGGTGTTGGTGTTCAAGGGTTTTGATATCGACAGTGTTTTGACGGCGGACAAGTCTTGGTGTTATGGGTGAAAGGTGTAGTTTTAGGCTGCTGGGTTTGGGGTTGGTAGGTGTCCCCTTGGTGTTTTTTTTTCTTCCCAGCCTCTGGTCGTCTTCTGGGTTATGGTTGTCTTTCGGCTTATGTTCTGGGTTGTCGTTTCTTGGTGTTTTTATTTACTCCCAGCCTTCTGATTGTCTTCTGGGTTACGTTTTGGGGTTTTCGTTCTTGGTGTTACGAGTGAATGGAGAAGGTTCTAGGCTGCTGGTGCGTGTCTCGTTTGGCGGATGGTTGTGGAGTTGAGTCCTTTGTCTGGTTCTTGGGCTTCCCCGGTGGCCGGGCTTCTGGTTTTAGTTTTGCTGGCTTTTTGGTCTGGTGTTGACGGCAGCTCGGTTGTTGGAGTGGTTTTGTGCGGGTTATCGTTTTTCTCCTTTGATGTTTGAGGCCTTTAGTGTAAGGAAATGGCGGGGGTCTGGTGTGCCTGGATTCGAAAGTTGGTTTGGCAAGGATAGTGGGCGGCTGTTTCTTTGGTGTTTTGTTTGGTGTAAGGCAATTTCTTTTGGTGTTGAAGTTTCCTGGAGTCGTGATTCGTCTTCTTTGGATTTTTCTGAGTTTTTCAGCTTGGTGATTTCTTCTGGTGGCCCGTTAATTGCCTGGGCATTTTGGAAGTGGTGATTTTGAGACTAGCGATACATGGAGATGGTGGCTGCTGGTTGCTGGATAGTGGTGTTCATGGTGGTTCGCGGTTTGTGGTGTTTCGTTGGGTCGGGTTCTCATTGACGGGGTTGTTGACTAGTTTTCAGTGGTGTAGGGGTGTTGGAGTTTTTTGGCTGGGCGTAGGTCGTTTTTGGTGTTCTCTATATTTGGACCTTTTGGTACTGGTTCGGGAGGCATTTTTTTGGTCTTACTTGGTGTTAGTATAGATTTACTTGGTGTGTTAGGTGCTAGGACCAGCTTGTTTTGGTGTTTTTAAGAAAAACGTTTGTTGCATAGCCCACCCCTATGCTGTTTAGGGTGACCTGTATTTTGGTCTCCCTCTTCCAATGACTTTTTTTCCTACGGGGTTTTTTTATACCGGCGGGTTTGAGATCCCAAGTTACAGTGTGGTGTTTCCCTCCTTTTTATTAATATATTCCAAATTTAAAAAAAAAATATATATATATATACACGATCAAATTTACCCGCTAACCATGGAAGTCAAAGTTATTTCTATATTTTTATATTGTATCTTGATAATTTATAAATATTAAGTTACACTTTATTATTTTTTCTATGTTATAATATAAGAAATTAATTTAATTTATATACAAATTCTATATATTTTTTATGTTTTTATTACCGTGCTCGGTACGGGTTTTAAATTAGTGTACAATATCAAAGTTAATCAGTTCTTTGCAAACAAAATTTAATGTCTCTGTAATGAAAATACAATACAAAGTATAGCTAGAAATTCGAAAAGTTTAATTAGATATAATAAATTAATATTCACGCATAATTTTGTTGGATTCTAAAGTTGAAAATTACAAAATAAATTTAGATCAAAGTGCACAATATTCCATATATTTAAGTATAAATTTTATAAGACCATCAAAAATATCTTTTCTTAAAATTCAAGAGCTAAATTATATGAAATATTCTAGTAAGTTATATTGTTATCCAAAGTAATTATATTATTTAAATATGTAGTGTTTACATACTTTTCTTAAACAAAAGAGTATTTTTGTTGCATTTATTTTTCATAGAAATTTTTATTTATATACAACGTCTGTATATTAATCTTTGTGAATTGCACATGTTTTTAAACTAGTTATATATACATTTATTAATTTGATGATCTATTAAAACTTATATAAGAACTAAATTTTAACTTTAAAGATATCAATTATGACATTTAATAGATCAAATAGCTATTGAAAATCCCAAATCATAAATCTTATTAAAAGAACTATGAAAACCCACATGTCATCTTCTCAAGAGATATGCCAAATGTCAAATGTTTATTATAGAAGGCAGTAAATTAACTACATGGATTCAATTTAAAATAGCAAGTCAACATTTAAATAATACCCCTTTTACAACCAATTCTTTATTGATTGAAAATAATAACTTCAAAAATATAATCACATATCTGATTGATATCAAAGATAATAATTTATACAAAATTACATACTCTTAAAGACTAATAACCTACTATAAACTATTTATAGAGTCATATGCAAACTTATATAATTGATATATTATAATTATATAAACTATTTATAGAGTCTTATGCCAAATGTATATTAATTAAAAAAATACTTAATAACCATGATTTAAAATTGATAATAATAATAAATTTATACTTTATACTTAAATATTTAAAGCTCCATGCATTGCATGGGTTTCTTAACTAGTTATAAATAATAATAATAATAATAATTGGGCTAGTAGTCTCAATATGAGACGGACGCTCCGGAAACCTTCTAACACATAAATAATACCAAACATGCTCTATGTTTTGAAGTTCTTGTTATGAAATTGTTATAAGTGGTAGCAAAAGAAATGAAATAATTTCTTTTATTGATTATCAAAAATAATAATTGAAAAGAGGGGTACAAGGCTCCTTTTATAGGACAAGGAGAGAGAAGTCAGAAAACAACAATTCTAACAATATGCCTATTTTAGTAATTCTTTAATAACTAACTTAGCTATGTGACACAAATCCTTATTATTAGGATCTCTTGTACATGTGGCTTGATTAGCATATTGTAGGTGGTCATCATCTTCTGCTTTGTGCTTTAGCTGCTGCCCCTTAGTATAATGTTGATCATGCTGCATATGTTTAGCATCATTATATTCAATATCCCCCCTCAAACTAGGAGTAGGTCGCCTAACAACTCCTAGTTTGGATAATAACCTGTTAAATTGATAAGAAGGCAAAATCTTGGTGAGGATGTCTGCTAACTGCTGTGAAGTAGGAACGTGGGAGAGTTTGAGTAGGCCTTCTAGAACTTTATCTCGAGTATAGTGACAGTCAATCTCTATATGTTTAGTCCGGTCATTAAAAACAGGATTCTTTGCGATATGAATTGCAGATTGATTATCACAAAACAAAGTTACTGGACTTAGATCATGTACACCAAGCTCTTGTAATAATCTAATGACCCAAGTAACTTCTGAAGCTGCATTTGACATAGCTCGATATTCGGCTTCGAAACTAGATTTGGAAACTGTATGTTGTTTCTTTGACTTCCAACTTATGGGAGTCATACCAAGTAATAACAAGTATCCAGAAACGGACCTCCTAGTGTCTGGGCAGGCTCCCCAGTCTGAATCACTGTATGCTCTAAATGTGAGTTTTTTTGATCCTTGAATAACAATCCCTTGACCACATGTATGATGCACATAGTTTAAGGTATGCATTAGTGCTTTCCAATGAGAATCTCTTGGGGATTGCATAAATTGACTCAAATTTTGGACAGTGTAAGATAAGTCAGGTCTCGTATGAGTCAAAAAATTTAATTTTCCAATAAGACTCCTATAAATGTGAGGATCTGTTAGTAAAGTGCCTTCATGAACTGAAAGTTTTATATTTAAAGGGAGAGGAGTGACTGCCTTTTTAAAAGTAGTAACACCTGAATTTTGAAGAAGGTCTTTAGTAAATTTTCTTTGGGTTAAAACTATACCTTCAGGTATATAGCTAACTTCTAACCCCAAAAAATAATGAAGTCTCCCTAAGTCTTTAATAGTGAAGGTCTTATGGAGATGCCCCTTTAAAGTCTCAATTTCTTCATTACTATTACCAGTAATTAGTACATCATCAACATAAACTGCAATAATAGTGAAGGTATTTTCGTATGATTTTGTGAACAAAGAATAATCATTCTTTGACTGATCATACCCTAATGTTCTTAATTCTGTTAGTAGCTTTGCATGCCATTGTCTGGACGCCTGCTTAAGTCCATATAATGATTTTTTTAACAAACAGACTTTATTTTTTGGATTTTGGATGCCTTCTGGCATTGTCATGTATACTTCTTCATGTAAGTCCCCATGTAGGAAGGCATTGTTAACATCCAATTGATGCACAATCCAGTTGTTACTAGCTGCAACAGCCAATAAACATCTAACTGTGGTCATTTTGACCACGGGAGAGAATGTTTCTTCAAAGTCAATGCCATATTTTTGGTTGTATCCCTTTGCTACTAATCTGGCCTTGAATCTTTCAAGTGTTCCATCGGCTTTCAATTTGACTTTGTATACCCATCTACATCCTATGGCTTTTTTGCCTTTAGGAAGAGGAACAACAATCCAAGTGTTGTTCTTTTGTAGGGCTTTTAATTCATTTTGCATAGCCTTTTCCCACATGGGATTTGTGCATGCTTCCTGATAACATGTGGGTTCAACAAACTTTGAATGTTCTTGAACAATTTTATGATGTTCTTTTGAAAGTTGTTCATAGTCCACAAGGTTGCACCAATGACTAGTAAGAACATAGTCTTTCAAATGATTTGGAATTTTGCTAGCTCGAATAGGTCTAGGAGTTTTAGGCAAAATATCATTATTTCTACTGTCAGTAGTAGGCTCAATAGGTTGCAAACAAATGTTCTGACCTATAGGTTCATTTTCAGGAATGGATTTAAATTGCAATGTTGGTCAGTGCTTGATATAGGCAAAAAGAAAGGATTCATACTTTCATTTGAGCTATACTGATATGGAAAGAATCTCTCATAAAACAAGACATCTCTGGATACAAACATGATTTTTGTTTGTAGATCATATAACTTGTAACCCTTTTGGTTTTGGGCATATCCAAGGAATACACATGGATGTGCTCTTGGATCAAGTTTAGATCTATCTCTTTTTAGTGTTGAAGCATAGGCTAGGCAACCAAAGGATTTAAGCATATCATAAGATGGTGCCTTAGAATATAGAATTTCAAAAGGTGTCCTCTTATTTAAAATAGTGAGAGGCATTTTATTGATCAAATGTGCAGCGCATTGTACACAATCACCCCAAAAGGACATAGGGACTTTTGATTGAAAAAATAATGCCCTTGTAACCTCTAAAAGGTGTCTATGTTTTCTTTCGACAACCCCATTTTGTTGGGGTGTATCTACACAACTAGTTTGGTGTTCAATGCCTTTTGCATTGTAAAAGGATAGTGTTTCCCCTTCACTTAACTCTTTTGCATTGTCTGTTCTCACAATTTTTGATTTTCTTATTGAATTGTGTGAGAACAAACTCATAAAATTGTGCAAAGAGAGTTGAAAATTCAGATTTTTGTTTGATCAATATGATCCAAGTAAATCTGGAAAAATCGTCAACAATTGTAATAAAGCTATTACAATTTTTTCTAGTTGGGGTTTTCATTGGCCCCCAAATATCAATATGTAATATTTGAAAAATTTCACAAGTTTTTATTGAACTTGGAGTAAAGCTACATCTAGTCATTTTTGCTAGAGGACATATAGTGCAAAGTATTTTATTCTTTACATCAATTTTTCTAAACTCAGGAAACAAGTATTGTAAACTAGAAAAAGGAAGATGTCCAAGTCTGAGATGCCACACTTTAATGTGATTAAGAAGATCATCACTTTGAATATTCTTGGCAACAGCATCAGAAAATGGTGTAGAATTATGTGCACCAGCAGCAGGCTGTGCATTCTGTTTTGTAGGGTACGTTTGTTGCACAGGAAAATCCAACTGTGCACACTGCATTACCTCATCCTTATGCAAGGTGTAATATAGGCCATTTCTTTCTTTACCAAGAAGCAAAAGCTTCTTCGTCAAAGATGCCTGCAAAAAACAGTGGTCAACGGAAAAACAAATCTTACAGTTAAGGTCTTTCACCAATTTATGCACCGACAGCAAGTTGAATTGAAATTTTGGCACTAACAACACATTTCTTAGCACAAGACTATTAGGTAAAATGACATTCCCTGTAATATGTACCTTGGTTTTTCTCCCATCTGGCACAGTGATATAATATGATTTTCCATGTAAAGTTTTATAACTAGCAAAGGAGCTTAATTCACAACATATATGATTGGATGCTCCACTGTCTATAATCCATCTACTATGAAAATGTGCACTAAAACAGTAGTTACCTGCAATATGTGCTGTATTGATAGTGGAAGAATCTTTATTATCATTCATGGACGGTTTCTTGAGCAAAGCCAAGATTTGGTCATATTGTTCCTTGGTAAATCTTGTTTCAACAATGTTGGGTTCTTGATTTGGATTTTCATTCAAAGCTGTGTTTGCCTTGCTTGTTGTAGCATCGTTCTTTTCCCATGTATTATTTTTGAAGTTGGAGGGATACCCATGTATTTTCCAACACTTTTCAATATTGTGCCCATGAATCTTGCAATGTTCACAAAAAAATTGATTATTTGCTTTCTTGTTCCTGCTGCTCTTGCTTTTGTTTTCAACGTACTTTCTTTTTTCAGTTCTACAAGCGATAGTGGTTTCTTGGGTGTCCACATAGCTTGCTCTACTGATTTCTTGATGAGTTTGTTCCTGAGTAAGGATTCTATAAGTTTCACAAACTGTGGGCATTTCCTTCATCATGAGAATGTTGCTTCTAGTATGTTGATACCTTGCATCTAGCTTCATCAAGAATTGAATGAGCCTTCTCCCTTGCTCACTTTTAGCTGTCTTTTGTGAATATTCACATGTACATCCTGTACATGAACAAGCAGCAACAGGATCCAAAGCATCTATTTCGTCCCACAAACTCTTCATTTTTGTAAAAAACTCCTCAATGGACATGTTGGGTGTTTGTGTTGCTTTGCTAATAGCCTCATAAACAGTGAATAATTGGGCTGAGGAAGATTGGCCAAAACGTTGTTCAAGATTGTCCCAAACCTCCTTTGCAGTTTTAAACCACAACACACTTTGATAAATCCTTTCATCCACAGCATTGAGAAGCCACCCTAGGACCACATCATTCACCCTATCCCATGCCCTTCCATGAGAATTACTTGTTGTTGATCTTTTAATCGTACCATCCACGAATCCCATTTTGTTTTTTCCTGATAATCCAATGGAAATCGCCCTCTTCCAGCTTTTAAAACCCACCCCAGTAAATACAGTAGACACAAGTTTGAGCCCTGTGTCTGTGGGATGTAGGAAGTATGGGCTGGATGGATTCATTGTGGGATCACTTGGCTTTGAACTTTTATCTTGGCTATTTGTCATCTTTGAAGATGTATGAATCTTGAACAGAAAGAATCAAGAACAGAGGAAAAAAAATACACTTAAAAGTGCATGAAAAAAACAGAAAACACAGAAGAAGATGACTGTGTGCAAATCAGAACAGAAAGGGATTGTTCTTCTGTTCTTCCTTCAACAAAGTTCTTGATTGATTAAAGAATTCAAGGCCCGATGGGCTCCGATACCATGTTATAAGTGGTAGCAAAAGAAATGAAATAATTTCTTTTATTGATTATCAAAAATAATAATTGAAAAGAGGGGTACAAGGCTCCTTTTATAGGACAAGGAGAGAGAAGTCAGAAAACAACAATTCTAACAATATGCCTATTTTAGTAATTCTTTAATAACTAACTTAGCTATGTGACACAAATCCTTATTATTAGGATCTCTTGTACATGTGGCTTGATTAGCATATTGTAGGTGGTCATCATCTTCTGCTTTGTGCTTTAGCTGCTGCCCCTTAGTATAATGTTGATCATGCTGCATATGTTTAGCATCATTATATTCAATAGAAATCATAACAAGGCCTTACAGAAATGAAAATATATTTTCGTACTAGTTAGAAAATATTTCAAAATACTTGTATTGACACCTATGCAATGTAATGATTTTCTAATACATAGATTTTTTGAAAAGGCAAATTTTAAAGACTACCGAAAATTTGAAGTGGAAGTGAATAATAAAGCAATTACAAATGTATGTGGTATATTGAATAAAAATTGAGTACAATAAAATAAAAAACGGGTCTTCTATATTAGCTCGTAAACTTTACTAAAAAATATTTTATGGTGTTCTAAAATTCAATTAAATAAAATAAACTTACTATTTATGAATGGAGCTTATTTGGAGTTTATTTAAACTAACTATTTGGTTTTAACTTTAACCTAGTTTAAACAACATTTAATAATTTAAATACATTTTAAAATAAATTTTTATAAAACGTAAAATATGTTTTATTGAAACAACTAATACCTTAAAGATTCTTATTTTGGCATAAAGAAGTAATGTAATGAAATCTTTTAATACTTATCTTATTTAGTTTAAATTTATTTAGAAAAATAAATTTCATCGCAATCAATTATAGCCTTCTTAAAAATGTTTATTTAGTTTAATGTTAAATTTATTTATGAAAATAAATTGTCATGCAATAAATTATAGTCCAATTAAATTATACATTAGGAAAAGTTTTAAGAGGTGGCAATGAGTTATTTTCTAGTTCTTTTATTATTATGTATTTATTAAATAATACATTAGGCAAAACTTTAAGAAAATCATCATGTGTTATTTTCCAGCTCTTTTATTAAAATTTATTTATCAAATAATACGTTAGGCAAAAGTCTAATAAATCATCATGTGTTAGTTTCCAGTTCTTTTATTAGTATTTATTGTGTTGTACACCTAATCGCTCTAGGTCTCGAATATTTTGTTCCAAGTTCTTTTAATTGAAGATTTCAGATCAAATGAAGTTTTTTTTTTTTATAAAAATCATATTGTAAATTCTAATCTATATCTAAACAAAGTTAAAATTTAAATAAAATAACAAAATTACAAAACATCATTTGATGCCTTCACTTTAAATTTAGGGATATTATATATGAAACAGCCCAAACCAGCATAAACAGTAATAATACTGTCTATAAAGCACAGCAGAAGACTTATAGAAGTCTGGGCTGAATTCGACTTGTGGCTCGATAGCCACAACAAACCAATATCAGAGTATTTAAAACTTTTTACATTAAATAAATGAATTCTATATAGAAAACGTTTTTAAATATTACAATTTAATATACAAATGTCTAATTTACATTATGACTTTCAAAAAGAAGTCCTCGTCGCGCACTTAACACATAACAAAAGTAGGCATTGTCTCCACAATAGAGCTAACCTGAAAATGGATCTACCCCCGTAAGGGATAGGCCCCATCAAGGACTATCAACAATTGAATTGTTGAGTAATCAAACAAATTATTACATTTATATACAAGTTATTAACAAACATCTCCACTTCAATCTTTGCTTATTCGGTAACTCCTTATAAAACATTAGCTTGTCAAAATCCAAACTCTTTTAAAAGACAGTTTGGTATCGACATAAATACGACTAAGAACCTTTGGTTCATAAGGAATCAAAACAGGTCTATAACTTTACAAGTTAACAGCGAAATCAAAATACGGCTATTACTTTACAAGTAAATACCGAAAGTTCAAATACGGCAAATGAAACATATAATTCATTTACGAAACAAACAAAATATATATATATATATATATATATATATATATATATATATATATATATATATATATATATATATATATATATATATATATATATATATATATATATATATATATATATATATATATATATATATATATATATATATATATATATATATATATATATATATAATAATCAAAACTCATATTAAAACAATAATATAACAATACTTTAAAACGTGGGAATATATGAACCGTCAGGAAGTAGGCTTGATTTAAATCCTGAGAATACGGGTGATCATCATCACCGAAATACGGTTCTTGCAAGAACGAAACGGGATCAGGGGCTCGAGACCGATCCGAAAAGCATTACCTATTATCAAGCTATAGGATTTCACAATAATCCGGATATAAATATCCGTTGCCAATTCCGAAAAACGGACATTTTTCAATGTCGAACATTTCAATATAAAACGAATCAATAAATCACTTGATTTTCTTTAAAATCAATAATCATAACTCATTTTCATATTACAATTTTTAAAAGCTCATATTTATAAAGCTATGAACACACAAAACATAATTTTGATCAATGATTAAAAAGCAAGGTCAAACAAAGTCAAATTCCAAAGTTTCAAACACCAAAAATTATACGATTTTGCTCAAATAACATTACCAGTAATACCACACATTATATAACATAACTTGAACTTTGAAATACTTAAATTAAATTTAAAAGATAATAGTGTTTGTAAGATTACCTTCCTACGCCATGAATAACAATCGATAATTAAAATACCAATCAATTCATCATCAACCATCAACATGTAAAAGCTTAAATTACCATCAAAGAAGTTTAACCAATTTTACACCATTCATAAATCCCAATTATCCAACTTATATCATACCCAACTTACATTATACCCAAATAATATCATCTAATCAAATACCCAATTGATTACTTTTGTTCCCAAATTTGATACTAGAACCAAATACCCATTTCAATCAAATAAGAACTCGTGACTCAACCATACCATTCAATAAATGCAATTGAAGGATAAATATTAACCCTAAATACTTGATAAAAAGAGTACTCAAATGGAATTCCAACTTTAATTATGAACAAGTAAACCCAAAATGCTATTTTCGGATTTTCAAGACATTCTGTTAGTATTTTAGTCATAACTCTCTCATACGAACTCATTTTTGGGCAATTCAAGTACCCACACGACCGCGACTCAGAGCTCTACAATTCTTATGCGGACTCCAGAACCCAAAAATGTCCAAAACTAGCTAAAATAGGGTCATGAACACACGGCAGAAACCTTGTTCTGGAGCATAATTATTCTAATTTTGTCTCTTCAAAAATGAAGATATGAAATAATGAATAAATATAATGATTCTTCAATCCTTTTAAACCTAAATAAATGGGTGATGAGTCATAAGCAAATGACACTCAATCACCTACACGTGACACATCATGGCTTAGGTGTTATGACCAAAGTTGTTAAAATCGCGATTCTACTTATAATCGTTTTGAGAGGTAGAATCGAATCGGTAGAATCGAATCGTAGAATCCTACGATTCTACAAATAAACTTGAATATATAAAAAATATCTAGTTTCTTATCATTATTGTCAAATTTAAAAGTTTAAATAAATGAATTAAAGTTTCTTTGACTTTATTTTTAAGAACATAATGAAAACTTTTTAATAATTAGTTTAAAATCTTTATACCGATTAAGAAATTTGTTCTTTAAAAGTTTTCATGATGGAAAATTTGAAATTTATGTGTATATGTGAAAGAGATTAGTAAAAGATGGTACATAAGAAAAATTAAAAATAATTCATATTGAATTAGTAGAATCGGATCGTTAAATCGTAGAATCGTGTTATGATTCTACCTCTAAAAATTTTATTCCAACTAGAATCGTAAGATTCTACAACTTTAAGATTCTATCTGCGATTCAAATCGCTCGCTTGTTTTTGAATCGTAAAATCGTAGAATCGTAGATCAGAATCGCGATTTTAACAACCATGGTTATGACACTCTATATTTTAACCATTTTTCTCTTACCCGATTTTCATCGTATAACTTATTTTTGTCCCAAATTTATTACGACTGATATTCTTAAATAATAAAATATTATTCTGAGTCCCAATAAAATAACATACTTAAAAGTTAATACCCAAGGTTGTTAAAGCCGCGATTCTAACTTGAATCAGAGACGACCTGTAGAATCGGATCGTAGTATCGAATCGTAGAATCGTATGATTCTACAATTTTACAAAAATAAGAAAATGCAATTGCCAATTTATATTGTTTTGTGATTTTTATTGTAAAATAACAATTAAAATTCATTTAATATTTTAAATAAATTTTTTTCAGTCAAAAAAATACACATATACTTCTTATTTGTTGCTCTTTTTCCCCTTATTTTAATGAATTGATGAACATAGTAAGATATACACTACTTATATAATCAATATTATAATAGAATCTTAACACCAAATAGATACATTAACAATGATCCTTAATAGATTATGCATCAGTAAACAGAGAGATCTGATCATATAATAGTTTTATCAAAGCCACATTATATAGTAACACTTTCAAAGCCCTATACTAATTTCATAACACCAATTGAAATAACTCAATAATTTTCACAATTAATAATGCAAATATTATATTAACCAAAAAAACTAATGCAAATATTATCAAGTTCGACACCAATTCAATTATCAATAAGTTGGTAACACCAAATGAACCAAGTCTCTTATGACAATTTAAATAAAAAAATAGCTCGAAGGTAGCAAAATTTTTTTTTACAAAAACTAAGAGTCCCAACTCCTACATGTTTTGTTCATAAAACTGAGATATTATGGTTAAGAGTCTCAATTTAAACATTAAAAAGCAAAAAAAATTAGCAAATATAGTCTAGGGATATATTTGATTGGGTGGGCTAAAACTCAATTTAGCATTTTTGTGGAGAAGTATTAGAATCGTATAGAATCGCTAGAATTGTGCGATTCTAGTTACGATTCTACGATTCTATACGATTCTAACGATTCTACTTGCGATTCTAATTGATTCCGATTTTAGTGACGATTTAAATTGTTATTGTGTATTTGAATCTTAAAATCATACGATTCTACGATTTGAATCGCGATTTTGACAACATTGTTAATACCCAAATTAACTTAATTAATCACAAATACACCTTAAAACACGACTACCGCACTCTCTCGCGATTTCGAAATTCATTTTTCAAAAGTTTTGTACTCGAATATGAGGATTCGAATACTCCGGAAACAACCAGGCTATGATACCAATTGAAACAGCCCAAACCAGCATAAACAGTAGTAATACTGTCTATAAAGCACAGCAGAAGACTTATGGAAGTCTGGGCTAAATTCGACATGTGGCTCGATAGCCACAACAAACCAATATCAGAGTATTTAAAACTTTTTACATTAAATAAATGAATATTATTTACAAAATGTTATAAAATATTACAATTTAATAGACAAATGTCTAATTTACATTATGACTTTCAAAAAGAAGTTCTCGCCGTGCACTTAACACATAACAGAAGTAGGCATTGTCTCCACAGTAGAGCTAACCAGAAAATGGATCTACCCCCCTTAAGGGATAGGCCCCATCAAGGACTGTCAACAATTGAATTGTCGAGTAATCAAACAGACTATTACATTTATATACAAGTCATTAACAAACATCTCCACTTCAATCTTTGCTTATTCGGTACCTCCTTATAAAACATTAGCTTGTCAAAACCCAAACTCTTTTAAAAGACCGTTTGGTATCGACATAAGTACGACTAAGAACCTTTGGTTCATAGTGAATCAAAACACGGCTATAACTTTACAAGTTAATAGCGAAATAAAAATACGGCTATTACTTTACAAGTAAATAGCAAAAGTCCAAATACGACAAATGAAACATATGAATTCATTTGCGAAACAAACAAAATATATATATACCAAACGTATTTATTCAAAACTCATATTAAAACAATAATAATTACAAAATAAATTTGGAAAATTTACCAAGAATAATCCAACCTCTTTGCGATTTTCCTTCAATAATCCCACCTATTGATTAACCATGAATAATCCGAACTTTGACGGTTATTTTCCTATAATAAACCCGGTGACCGGATGACTTGATATAACAAGTTTTATCTTTTTAAAGAAAAAGATAAATTAAAATAAAATGTCAAAAAACGTTAAAAAAATGTTCAAAAAATTTTATGATTTTTTTTATTATTTTAATTTTTTATTTAGAATTTCAAAGTTTTTCTCTAATTTTAAATTAATTTCCGGTTTACTTTTTTAGTGAATTACCTACTATAGCAGGTTATCGGGTTACCTAAGTTTACTCTAGGCAAATACCCCTCAAAGTTGGGATTATTCATGGTTAATCAATAGATGAGATTATTGTAGGAAAATCACGAATAAGTTGGATTATTCTAGGTAAACTTTCCAATAAACTTAGATCAAAGTGCACAATATTCCATATATTTAAGTATAAATTTTATAAGACCATCAAAATATTTTTTCTTAAAATTTAAGAGCTAAATTATTTTAAATATTCTAATAAGTTATATTGTTATCCAAAATAATTATATTATTTAAATATGTAGTGTTTTCATACTTTTCTTAAATAAAAGGGTTGTTTTCTTGCATATATTTTTGTTAGAAATTTCTATTTATATAGCACGTTCTTATACTAAATTTCGTGCATTGCACGTGTTTTTAAACTAGTTATATATAAATTTATCAATTTGTTGATCAACTAATACTTATATAAGAAATCAATTTTAACTTTAAACGTATCAATGATGACAATAAATTGATCAATTACTTATTGAAAATCGCAAATTATAAAAAATTATAATTGGGCTATTAGTCAACGGACGTGCCCAAGACATTCTAAAAAATAGATTTAATACTAAACATGCTCTAAGTTTCGAAGTTCCTGTTGTGAATCATAACAAGGTCTTATAGAAATGAAATTATATTTTTGTACTAGTTAAAAAACATTTCAAAATACTTCTATAGACACCTATGCAATGCACAAATTTTCTAATACATAGATATTTTAAAACGCAAATTTTAAAAACTAACAAAAATTTTAAGTGGAAGTGAGTAATAAAGCAATTACACATGTATGTTGTATATTGAATAAAAATTAAGTACAATAAAATAATAATCAGGTTTTATATTTTAGCTCGTAAACTTTACAAAAATATATTTTATGGTGTTCTAAAATTCAATTAAATAAAATAAACTTACTATATATGCATGAATGGAGCTTATTTGGAGTTTATTTAAACTTAATATTTGGTTTTACCTTTTACTAGTTTAAAACATTCAAAAAATACATTTTAAATTAAATTTTTACAGACGTATAAAATATTTTATTGAAGCAATTAATATCTTAAAGATTCTTATTTGGTATAAAGAATTAATGTAATAAAATCTTTTAATACTTATCTTATTTAGTTTTAAATTTATTTAGAAAAATAAATTTTAACGCAATCTATTATAGCATTCCTAAAAATGTTTATTTAATTTAACTTTAACATTAATTACGAAAATAAAATTTCATGCAATAAATTATAGTCTAATTAACTTATACATTAGGAAAAACTCTAAGAAGTCGCCATGAGTTATTTTCCAGTTCCTTTTTTAGTATTTATTTAATCAATAATACATTAGGCAAAACTCTAAGAAATCGTCATATGTTAATTTTCAGTTCTTTATTCTATATTTATTAAGTTGTATACCTAATAGCTCTAGCTCTCGAATATTTTGTTCCAAGTTCTTTGATTAATTTCTTTTAAATTGAAGATTTCAGATCAAATGAAGTTTTATTACTATAAAGATCACATTGTAAATTCAAATTTATACCAAAATAAAGTAAAACTTTAAATAAAATAACAAAATAACAAAACATCATTTGGTGCCTTCACATTAAATTTTAGGGATATTATATATTCTTAGCATTTGAAACATATCTTCATGCATATATACTAACTTTATTCATTAGATTGAAGATTTCAGATCAAATGTTTTAAACTAGTAAAAGGTATCCAAGGGAGGTGGGAAAGCCCCCGATGACCGGACCACAAGCCAGAGGGAGGACGGTGGTTTTCAAAATATTCATGCCCGTTGTAGAATGCGACCCTTGGACTTCCACTGCCATTTCTCACTCTCACTCTAACAGCACACATGATGAAAAAATTTAATGTTATCCTACACCAGGTGCTTCTTATGGGAGATTTTAATGTTATCCTACACCAGGATGAACGTGTGGGAAGCTTCAGATGTGAGTTGAGTAGAAAAAATTTCTCAGTGTGGATACAAGATCTGGGTCTTATTGATATTCCTCTCCATGGTATAAAGTACACCTGACGAAGAAATGATTCGAAAAGCAAGCTGGATAGAGCTTTGTGATGTAATGAATGGCTGAGTAAGTTTCCAAACATGATCCTTCTGGGTAAAGAGAGAAGTGCTTCTGATCGCAAACCCCTTCTACTTCTTTCTGAATCGGTGACTAACTAGGGTCCTAAACCTTTTCGTTGCTACGATGCTTGGTTCCTTAATCCGAAATTCAAAAAGGTTGTTAAACACGAATAGCAGCACTTGCACGGCTTACCTCTGAACAATAAATTGAAGGCCTTAAAGGGCCCCCTCAGGGTTTGGAGTAAAAAGAACTTCGAGCATATGGATTGTAAAATTCGTGAGTTAGAATCTGTTGTTCATGATATTGAGAAGGTGAGTGATTCTAGGATCCTGAATGATTTGGAAGTGGCTAGATATAAGGCTGCTCAAAGCCTTCTTCACATTTGGTTGATTAGAAGAGAAAGATTATAGAGGTAGCGTGCTCGCTCTTTTGGCCTTAGCTTGAAAGATCACAACACTAAGTTCTTCCATGCTTCGACGTTGTTTAGGCAGAAGAAAAATGAAATTGTAAATATCAAGATTGATGGTAGAGTGGTGTGTGGGGTCTCTAGTCTTAAAACTGAGATTCGTGACTATTTTGCCAGTAAATTCACACAGGATCCTATCTCGGAGTTCGATTTTGATATGAATGGCCACCCAAAGATATCCCCCGATCAAAATGTCTTCTTGGAAGACCTCCCTACAAAGGTGGAAGTGAAGGAAGTTGTGTGGGCTTGTGGTACTGATAAGGCTCCTGGCTTCGATGGATATAATTTTAAGTTCATTCGTGAAATGTGGGACGTCTTGGAAAATGAAATCTTTGATTTTGTGTTGGAATTTTTTAGATCGGGGTGCTCTGCTAGAAACATCAACATCACTTGGGTGTGTCTGATCCCAAGGTTGCGGCCCCTGTTTGCATTGATGAATATAGGCCGATTAGCATGGTGGGTGCTCTCTACAAAATAATTTCCAAACTTCTCTCTTCGAGACTCAAAGTTGTCATTGCTCCGCTTATTGATGAGTCCCAAAGTGCTTTTGTTCGAGATAGGCAAATCCTCGATGGTGTGTTGATTGCAAATGAGTCCCTTAATTGGTTGAAAAAAAGAAAGTCTTTGGTGCTCTTCTTAAACTCGACTTCCAAAAGGCTTCTGATTCGGTTAATTGGTCTTTCTTGAAAATGGTAATGATCAAACTTGGCTTTGGTAGGAGATGGATTAACTGGATCTTCAACTGTGTGTGTTCTGCGTCCATGTCTATCCTCCTTAATGGCTTGCCTCTTAAGCCTTTTAAGATGGAAAAGGGTTTGAGACAAGGTGACCCTTTATCCCCATATCTCTTCATTCTGATTACTGAAGTTCTGGTTTGCCTGCTGAATAAAGCCAATGATTTGCATCTGATTGAGCCTATTCTTGTTGGGAAGAACAAGGTACGCCTTAACCTTCTACAGTTTGCTGATGATACCTTGATTTTTGTTCCTCACAATCCTTTATGTATTACAAACTATTTTAGAGTTCTTGATATTTTTGCTGTGATGTCGGGGTTAAAGTTGAATTATAGTAAATCCAACTTTATTACATGGAACTCGGGTGATCATGGCTAGGCCAGTGAAATTGCTGCTAGTGTGGGCTGTCTTCATACAAAATGTCCTTTCACCTATCTTGGTTTTCCCCTTGGTAAGAATATGAACAGGTACTCTGCATGGAATCTGGTCCTGGACAAAATTCAAAATAATTTGTCATCATGGAAATCTAGATTACTGTCTAGAGCTGGTAGGCTTAACCTTATCAAAAGTGTACTTAACAGCTTACCTGTGTATTACATGAGCATGTTCAGGATCCCAAAGCTTGTTGCAGAGAAGATCGTTAAGCTTCAAAGGCGATTCTTATGGGATGAGTCTCCTGAGGGGAAGCTGAGTATTCCTGCGATCAATTGGTCTTCAATCAAACTCCCCAAAAACCTCGGGGGGCTTAGCGTTGGTAATATCCTTGTTAAAAATCTGATTCTTCTGTTGAAATGGTGGGGGCGGTTCTCTGAATCAGATTTCTCTCTGTGGAAAAGAATACTTATGTCTGTACACAATATTAGAGGCTTGAAGGCATCGTTTGCTGTTTTTAATAGAGTTCATGATGGTATTTGGAGACAGTTGTTCTGCAATGATGCTGTTACCTCTAAAATCAGATATATTGTTGAAGATGGCATGCTTTTGAAGATTGGGAATGAGGAATCAATTCTATTTTGGCAGGATAGATAGTGTGATTCTAGCCCGTTATCTACTACTTTCCCTAGACTGTTCGCGTTGTCTCTCCAGAAAAATTGTTTTATTAATCAGATGAGGGTTTGGCTTAATGACTCTTGGTCTTGGAACTTTAGATGGCGCATAACTCTTTTTGATTCGGGATTAGATGAGGTTATGAGACTGGAAAACTGTATTGCCCCTAAACAGCCACGGAGATATGAAGTTGATGGTGTTACTTAGAGAGATTCAGGTATTTGTTCTTTCCCTACAAAGTGTATTGTTGAAAAAGTTTATCAGTCCTCTACATCTATCCTACCCAAACCTGTTATTGATCTGGTGTGGAAAAGTTGTATACTTCCTAGAGCCCAACTTACCCTTTGGTTGGCTAATCTGGAAAAATTGAAAACCGGTGATAGGCTAGTTAATTTGGGGATTGTGAATGCTTAGAACGCTCTTTGCCCTTTTTGTTGCTTAGATGTAGAGTCGAACGCACACATTCTTTTTACTTGTAGGTTCTCATGGGGTGTTTGGATGGAAGTTTTGAATTGGTGGGGAATCAAAGGGGTGCTGCAGAACAATTGTGGCAAATTCATTGTGGAATGGGGTGGTCTTTTGAGATCAAAGGAGTTGAAGAAGCTTTGGAGATTGATCCTAGGGTGTGTGGTGTGGTCTTTATGGTTTGAAAGGAATAAAGCAAACTATGTTCAAAAATTTTGTCTATTGTTTGAAGATTAGAACGGGAGTCTGGGCGAAAGAACTGTTGAGCTTTGATGTGGTCTCTCCTCACGATTTCGTTCATAACCTGAAAGCTGTCATTTCTTAGCTTCGGTGTATTATTGTGGTGTTTTTTCGTTTATACAATTCTGTTTTTTTCTCTTTGCTTCCGGTGTGTAAGTTGTTGTTCGTGTTGTGTAAGGTGGTAGTTTTCTTTTGATTGATTTGGGAATGTTGGTGTGTATGGTGGAATCTGTGTAGATTTTTAGTGTTTTGGTGTTTTGGAGTTGCATAGTCCACTCCTATGCTGTTTTGAGTGGTCTGTCTCTTGGCCCCCTCTTCCAATGGCTTTTTCCCTTCGCGGAGTTTTTTATGCCGGCGGGATTGGGGTTCCCAAGTTACAGTGTTTCTTCTCCTGTTTTTTCTTCTATATATATCCCTAATTCTCAAAAAAAAAAACATATTTTTATTATTATTCTATTTATTTATTTTGATGTAACACCTAAATTTCCTCTTATCCTTTGCGGTTTTGATTTCGTATAAGAGATAAGAAATTCAGAGGTGTTACATTATCAAATACAATATAAAGTATAGCTAGAAATTGGAAAAGTTTGATTAGATATAATAAATTAATTATAGGAAAATTTGCTCAAAATAATCCCAACTATCACCCGTTGGCCAAAAATAATCCCAATATCAATTATGTTTTAATAGTCCCAACTATTCTCATAATTTGTTGAAAACATATCCACCCCCTTGTTACCGGCTGGAACAGATTACTTTTCCACATTTTTTCTTTGTTTTTTACTTAACTGTTTAAAATTAACTCTTCCCCTTCATCTATTAATCAAAAAAAGAAAGAAAAAAGTGAAAAAGTTACATGTTGCAGTTGGTTAAAAGGGACGTGGCTAGGTGGGTATGTTTTCAACAAATTATGAAAATAGTTGGGATTATTTTTGGCCAACGGGTGATAGTTGGAATTATTTTGAGCAAATTTTCCTTAATGATATTCACGCATAATTTTGTTAGTTTCAGATAATTTAAAATTACAAAATAAAATTAGATCATTGTGCACTATAATTAGAGCTGTTCAAAAGTGACCCGACCCGAAAATCCGACCCGAAACCGAAAGTAAATCGACCCGAAAATGCGTTCCTATTTTAGGTTTATCGAACCGACAATACCCGAACTGAAGTTGTACCCAAGCCGATTGACAACCGAAAATGGGAAAGCTGAACCCGAACTGTAACCGATTTTTGTACCCGACACATAACCGTTAACCGAGATTACCCGAACCAAAAACTGACCAACCCGAGTCATATCCGACCCGAATCATGATCGAAACCGAACTCGATCCTACAAAACCCGACTAAACCCGAACAAATTTAGATCGAATTAGTTTAAACCTGAACTAATTTTGAACATAGTAGTATGATGGACTCATATTCAATCATTTTATTATTTTATCTACACTAGTGGAAAAAAAGCTATTGGCTGCTGCTAATTGATTGCGGTTTTAGTGTATACGCAGCCAATATATAAAATTAAAAAAAAATTGATCAATGGCTGCGGTTGCTCATATGTCCGCAGCCAATAAGTGGAAACCCAAAAAAAATCAAGTCAATGGTTGCGGTTTGCTTATATGTCCGCAGCCAATAAGTAGAATCAAGTCAATGGCTGCGGTTTGCCTTTATGTCCGCAGCCAATAGTCTATTCAAAAACCCGCCTCATAACGTTCATTTTCTTAAAAACCTATTGTTCTTCTTCTTTCATTTTATCACGACTTTTCTTCTTCTAACACTACTGTTCTTGTTCTTCACTACGTACTGTACATCTTCGAACACCCTACTGTTCAAAATTCTTCTTCGAAAATTGCCCTACTGTTCATCTTCAAAATTCTTCTTCGAACATTGCCCTACTTCGAAATTCTTCTTCGAACATTGCCCTATTGTTCCTCAAACACTGTTGCTAGCTAGCTTTTCGAATACACCATTGTTGCTTTTCCTTCTCATCTCCTTCTTCTCTACTGTTCATCATCTTTAACATAATTCGAATACGCCATTGTTGCTTTTCCTTCTCATCTTCAAAGACCAATGAAATTTCAACACACCATTGTTGCTTTTCCTTCAAAACCCACGAAAATTTGGGCTTAACTCTTGTTCTTCTTCAAGGTTTAATTTTATAATTAAAGCTAATTTTAAGTTTTTCAATCTTTGTTGTGTTTTAGGGCTTAGTTTTTTTATACTAATTTTGATTTGATTTTTCATTGTATAGGTTACATAATCCCAAACCCACAAAAATTCAAGGTATAATTTTTATTTTAATTTTGTTTGATATGTTTATGTGTTTATATATTTGATGTTATTGTTAGTTTGTTGATAATTTAAGTTCTTTAAGTTTTTTAATTTTTAAGTTTTACATTCTTTTCAAGTTGTTATATTTAGTTTGTTAATTATTTTTATATGTGTATTTTGTTTGTTAATTCATTATGTATGTAGTTTACTTGTGTATATGTATGTAGTTTAATTAATTATGTATGTAATTTAATTTTGTATATAGTTTATTTATGTATGAACAATCACAATATAGTTTACTTATTATGTATGGTTTGTTAATTAATTAAAATACACATAATTTGAATAATTTCAATAATATGAAGTTGAAATAGGGTTAGATGGGGTAAATTTGGGTTATCTAGGGTTAAGTATATATATACTTATATATGTAATGTGTATTAATTTTGTTTTGAATTAAATAATCACACTTAGGATGACAAAAGATCGTTCTTGGATGTATGGAAGCATTGAATCGTCAGAATTTATTGATGGCGTATTAGAATTTTGTAGTGTTGCGGTTGAACATCAAGTTAGGACGGGGGGAGTTGGTTTTTATTGCCCATGTGTCAATTGTGGCAATGTATCAAAGGTAGATAGTGTTTATATCCTTAGGGAGCACATACTTCGACGTGGGTTGAGGCCTCAATATCATGTTTGAGTTTGGCATGGTGAGGAGGGAGTTTACAAGGAAAAGTGTGTTGTTGAGGATGTCAATAATGTGGCAGATGTCAATGAGGATGTAGTGGATCGTGTTGATGAAGAGAATGTCGATAAGGATGTGGATCGTGTTGATGAGATGATGGAGGGAGTCAAGGATGAGTTAGGAAAACGTCCTCGTGTATTTGACTTGTTGACAGAAGCTTCTCAAAAGCATTTGTATCCTGGATGTACAAAGTTTACCAAACTTACAGCAGTTTTGACAATTTTCAACATTAAGTCAAAATTCAATTGGAGTGACACTAGTTTCACAATGTTATTAGAAGCGTTAGGTGAGATGCTTCCTGAGGGAAATGAACTTCCAAAGTCGACATACTATGCCAAAAAACTAATGTGTCTTTTTGGGTTAGAGTACCAGAAGATTCATGCGTGTCCGAATGATTGTGTCTTGTATCGGAATGAAAACGAGAACTTAGAAGAGTGTCCTAGGTGTGGGTTATCGCGTTACAAGCGTAAAGGAGATCGAGATGCTAAAGGGCCCCCGGCTATAAGGTATTGTGGTATCTTCCAATAATACCTAGATTCAAGCGTTTGTTTTCTATAAAGAAAGATGCGTTAAATTTGAGGTGGCATGCAGATAGGGTGAAGAAAGATCACTTGCTCACAAATCCATCCGATTCTCCGGAGTGGAAGAGTATTGATAGGTTGCACAAGACTTTTGGGGATGAAGTTCGTAATTTAAGGCTCGGACTGTGCACGGATGGAATGAACCCATTTGGCAATCTTAGTTCTCAACATAGTACTTGGCCGGTACTTTTAGTGATCTATAATTTGCCACCTTGGTTGTGTATGAAGCGTTAGTACATTATGCTTTTCCTTCTTATCTCGGGTCCTAAGCAACCTGGCAATGACATAGATGTATTTCTTGCACCTCTCGTTGAGGATTTGAGAAAGATGTGGGATGAAGGAGTTTCCGTGTTTGATGCATATGCTAATGAGAAGTTCACCTTGCATGCAATGCTTTTATGCACCGTTAACGATTTTCCGGCATATGGAAACTTTTCAGGGTATAAGAATAAAGGTAAGAAAGGATCTGGGAACGTATTTTCTGGTACATATTTCTCTTGCAGCTATTCCTTGGACTAAATCTGTGACAGCAATTTCTCATCATCAAAGCCTCTAAACTGCGGAAATGGTTCTGTACAGAGTTGTTTTGTGAAACAGTCGCATTATTAATGAGATTTCATTAGTCATTTTTAGCGCCTAATTTTTTTTCCTTAATATTTGTCATTCACTAATTAAAATTTAATTAGTGATGGTAGAAATTTGAAAAATTTCTACGATGATTAGAAACTTGTTAATTCGTAACGTGGTTATGAATCGTAACAAGAAACGTAAACTTTGGAGGTAAAACTTAAAGTTGAGCAACTACCGATAATAGTTCGAAAAAATTTAATTATTACCCGATCATATTAT
>CM033453.1:7168579-7380756 GCA_019425755.1 Amaranthus cruentus
TTCACAATACCATTGTGTTACACTTGCCGGACATGTCGCGGACGGTAGACCGACTACCAAACGAGTCACAGGATGACTCACAGAGTACCCATGCAAACTTATGATATGAGTTTGAAATTGATTGGATCCATTGAGATCTTAAGATTTATGATGAAATTTGAGAATTTGAAATTACTATAAAACCATTGAACTGGGTTTGAATGATAATATGATTTATCAAATGAAAAAGCATCTTTCAAAATGAATTTACTCAAATCAAAAGGTTTTGATAACTTGTTTGACGGACACTAGTGTGTTTATACTCAGCCTTTTTGCTGATACTATGCTTTGTATGTTTTTCCAATGGTTTTGTTTTTAGAGTAAACCCCTATGGCACCTCGACGAAGAATGGATATGCGAGCGGAAGATGAACCTGAGTTGGAGTATGACTCCCCTTTTGTTAGATCTCTTTATTGTATTTGAGAGACTATTAGTTTGGTTGTTTAGGTTTGGACTATTTTAAGGATGTAATTTGAACTTTGGACTTATTTCGATATGGTTGTAATTTTCCTTTAATTTAGACAATTAAGACTTCTGTTATATTGCTTTGGTTGTGGTTCAAGTATTCTACTTGGACATTGGTTTATCCTTTAAGTAATCCCCTTTATTGTGTTGGCAAAAGCAAGCTTCCGCTTGATTAATACTAAATTCCAATTAGTCTTTGCCTTCATAATTCGGGGCGGTTACATTTTGATAACAAACCAGTGCTGCCACATAAATTAGCATCCCATAAAATAATTTTAATAGTTTGCCATTGCAAGATGATGGCACGGATGATCTTTGATAAGAAGCAGAACCAATATCTGGAAGCAAAAGTATAAGACTAACTCAAAAATATGGCATTAGTTTATTTTGGGAAACTAAAAACTGGAACACAGCAATCTGAAAAACAAATTGCTGGGATTAAATCTAAAAGATCATAAGCTGGGATCTAAGATTTCTGGGTTAAAAGACTCTGAGAGGGTAAATTTCAGGGGTGGAGTAAAGTTTACGGGGGCCCTGTTTACTTCTACAACTGTTTGAATAAATGAGGCCCTTTAAAACAAGTTCGAAAGAAATAATCACTTCAATTTCGAAATTAGTTAAATACAATGTGTTCTGAAAAATTAACATTTTAATAAAAATATTTTAATATCAACTACGTATTTAGAAACTACGGAAAAATAAATAAGCATAACAATTATATTAAATTTTGCAAAAAAAAAAAAGAAAAAAAAGCTTTTAAAATAATCTAATCAACCATATTTATAATTATAATAGATTGAATCAAATTTTGCAAAGAAATGAAGATTCCAATCAATGGAAGGTTACTAACTTACAGTAAAAAGGCACTAAACTTTTTTTTTTTTTTTTTTTTGGGAAGGCACTAAACTTAAATAAGCATTACAATATTAATTCTAATCAAATGATTATTAATCTAAAGCCATTTAGCTTAATTTAAACACCAACAACAAAATAAATTAAAAACAAAATGGGGATACATTCATACATTGAATATTTATTTAAAATTAGTAATTTGTAATAGAAATGAATTAGCTAAATACTTGAATGTTCAGGTACTCGATCTTAGATAGCATTGAGTTAACAAAACTTCTTGTATTTCCTTTTTCTTATTTTTCTGATGTGCAAAAAAATAGTGTTTATGAGTTTTGTTTCACTAATTCTTTTTTAGGAAATTTAAGAGCCACTAGTGGAAGATACCATTGTATGAGTTGTTGGAAGGAAGATGAATAAAATCAACAATGAATTTGATTTAATTGAGACAGGAACATTGATGGTTTCTAAAGAATTCACATAGGAAATTGGTGGGTATTGGAGATTGTGAAAAAAAATTATTAATTTTATGTTCTTGCTATTAGTGCGTTTCGAACCCAGGTCGTGGACACCTCATCCCAAAATGTTTACCAGCTGCGCTAAGTGGTATTACTGTTATAGTAAGTGACTTTTAGTATACAACCGTCCCGAATTTGGGGCCCTATTCCATTAAACGCCGTGAGCCTGCCGAGAACCGCCGCTGGTAAATTTCTGGGATGAAGCAAAATGATAGGACAAACAAAAATATGGCATTAATTTATGCTAGGAACAATGAAACCTGGGACAGAAATCTGGGCAGCAAAATCTTCTGGGCTAAAGCTTGCAGAAGCTTATCAGGGAACAAAGATTTATGGGAAAAAAAAACTACGGGATAGAAAATTTCTGGGATGACGATTTTTCCTTCTGGGATGATATGTTAAGAAAATGGATTCAATGTATTAAACTGTTTATTTCGCTACATTAAAAAATTGAAGTGATAACGTTTTGTGTATTGTATAGTAAAATCAAAGGCCCGTGAGGAGTATTTGTCCCTTGTTAAATTACGAGATAATTAATCCCTATTTCAGTTCGAATTGTACATGTCAATTATGAATTTATCAAACTCTCAATTTTAACTAATTTTATTACAAGTTTTTTTAAAAATAAAACTAATTTTATTGAAATGGTCAATTCAAAAAGTATTATTTTGATGATATCAACCCACCAGTTAAAGAATCAACCAAAAACTAAAAAGAAATACGTCAATGGAATATGTGGTACTCCCAGAAGTTTGATAAGCATTATACATAGATTGTCATAATATATACTGCTAGAAGTATATCCCCCAAATTACATTATTGTCCTATAAGAACTATATGTTTTAAGTTTGTGATACGTAACCTCCCAAACGGGGCTTATAAATTGTGCTAGAAAGTGATAGAATCTGATCACTAAACTTCTATTTAAAGTTACACTTTAATGCTAGCTTATTTGATATATAATAAGTATACAATATTTGATTAAAGCAGCAGATGTACTTAGCTAATGCAAACTATACAAGCATAACAAAGATATCCAGAAATGTGAGGTTGCAGTGCTGCAGCAATCTGAAAAAATGAGCAGCTTATGTAATGGATAAGGAAGTAACAATGTTACAAATGGTGGATGTAGAAAGTATTATTTTTCATGATATCCACCCAATTAAAGAACAAAAAAAAGTAATAATAAACACTGAAAACAAACATGTCAATGGAACTTTTAGTAGAAACCATACCTGTATAAGGATGCAGTGTTGTAGATGGATCAATAACTTATCAACTTGAAAGACTTAGGGGGTGTTTGGCAAATAGCTGATAGTTGGTAGCTGATTAGGATAGCTGCTTTGACTAGCTGATTTTATTAACTGATTTGATTAGCTGGTTCAAATAGCTGATAATTTAAGAGTGTTTGGTAAACTTTAGTTGATAGCTGAGAGCTGATTAACGTAAAAAGACATATAAGGGCATGATAAATTTATTGTTTACTAATTTGTGTAAAAGTACTTATAAGTAAATAATTGACAAACATTAATTATGAATTATAATTATATTTCTTAGTTAAAATTATGTTATAGTTATATATCTAAATATAGATTGCATAAAAATAACTCTAATTATATTTAAACAAGTAAAATTTAAAATTAATTTAAAGTACATAATTGTTCATATTCAAACAAGTAAAATTAAAACAAAAAAAAAATTACATAATTGTTTAAGAATAGTTATACATCTAAAATTACATATAAAATATAAGTGTTAAGAACCACAATGTTGTCTTCTAGCTGCCATTAAACTTGCAGTGATGTCATTATGAACCTTTGCCATTTCATTAGTACCCGCACGATTAACATCTTTATTGAAAATACATTCGACATTTGAAAATGCTTCTAGAGGAATGAAATTTGGATTTCCATCAATGACCCTAAATGCCGGGTCAATGATATTACTTGATCTAATGTAATTATGTAAAGCAAATGTAGCACAAATTATTCTACTTTGGTCTTGTGGTGAATATATTGGCATTTTTGCTAAAATCTTCCACCTTGCCTTTAAAACACCAAATGCCCTTTCTATACAACTTCTTAATGACGAATGCGCTCGATTGAAGATTTCTCATGGTCCTCTCGGATTTGCACCACGAAACTCTGAAGCATGATATCTTATTTTATGATAAGGTGTCAAGAAACCTTGCCTTTCAGTATACCCTTTGTCCGCTAAGTAATACTTGCCTTAATTATATTAAAAACTAAATTTAGACAAAATTATATTAATAACAATGTAATAATAAATAAAATTCAAAATTTTACCTAGAGGAGGTATTGGAAAGTTTTGACTTGGATTTCCAATTGTATCAAGGAAGATACGAGAATCATGAGCTGATCCCTCTCATCCGCTTAACACATATGTAAAAAGCAGATCAAAATCACATGCCGCCAGTACATTAATGGTGGGTGTTCCTTTCCTTCCTCTATATCGTAATTGATTTTCCTCACGAATTATGACATCTATATGAGTACCATCAATTGCTCCAATGCAATCCTAAAATCCAATAACGTTATAAGGATATATTTCTATAATCATTTTTGATTAAATTTTCAAACAAAATTTAAGGAGCAATAAAAAGTTACCTTAAAATAAGGCATGTATTTGGCATCATTCCTAATTTGTGTTGGCACTTCATTAAATTCAGGATATCTTGGTTTAATTATGTCTCTTGACAAGCCATCCATGGCGTTTAAAACCTCTTCAAAAACTCTACCAACAGTTTCACCAGAATGTTGAAACCGTTCTTGGACATCTCGGTTTGATGCTCCCTTACTAAGGGTCCAAACAAATAAACCAACCTTCTCCAAAGTTCATATGTTCCTTGAAGGAAGCAAGCCATACTTGCTTTCAAGATCCGTACATAATTGGCGGAAAGTACTTTGTTTCATTCTCAACATATTAAAACAGCGCTTTTCATGGTTATTCAACAACTCTTGTATCCATCTTTCTCCGGTTTGAAAAGAAGTCATGCATGGCTCCTTGTGTATGTACTTGACATAATAAATAGACATATAACCAATAACACAAGCTATCAAATCCCAAAATTCATTATTCTTACGCCTCTTACGGATTCTATTCCGTATAATATGCAAATTAATGCCTACAAATGTTCATTGTAACAAAATAGAAAGATATAAGCCAGTTTCACATTACAAAATAAAGTTCATCACAAAAGATATTAGCATTAGCTAGCTAATTATAGTTCAAATAACAAAAGGTTAGCTAATGATACGTTAGCTTAAATTAGCTTGATACGAAGTACGGTCAATTATAATGTTAAAATAGCATCACACTCATTTTCCCTTCTCATACAAGTACTTAATCCAATGAAGTCTAGCTTCATCACTTGGAAGACCATCAAGAATTGTTCTCTTTTGAGGATCCTCAATCATGGTGCAAGCAAAATCAAATTCAGGAGTACATGGAGTCAAACCAGGCAAGGATAATGATTTTGCTAGAGAATCTGCAAGTGTAGTAGAAGAATTAGACAATGTACGCGCCTCAAGATCAATTAATTCCACATCTTTGATGTTCCTCTCCATGATAACTTGAACCATGGCATCTAATTTCTCAATCAACATTGTTGATCCACAAACTCTTCTAAAGGATTCTGACTTAGAACTCTTATTGCTTACACAAGCTTTAGTCTCAGATACTCGCTTGCTTCCTCTCTTTCCAACTTCTTGTTCAATTCTTTGAGGAGAAGGTACAGGGGAAGGAGTCGAGTTATAATCATTCCAAACTTCTTGCTAGTCCTTATTGGTTTGGCTATTGTCAAAAGCATTACTTCCACTCCATACATCATCATATTCATGAGATGTATTAATAACCTTTAAATTTGGAGGAGAAGGGATATAAACTGTATCATTTTCACACTGAGCGGGAGTAAACTTTAGCACTCCTTGTGCAACCGAAACACCAAATAATTGCTCCATCTTTGACTCCAACTCAGGTTCAATCCCTTCTTCTTGGAAAGCTTTAAAGTGGATATTTTCCTATAAAGAAAGAAAAAAAAAATTTAATTCTTAGAAGTTCATTTAACTCTTAACATTGTAGTTTATAATTTTAAAGTTGTACTAGTAGAGTTAATAAGTAAGCTAACCTCAATTTTTTTTGCCCACCATTCCTCACTAGCACTTATAGTTTTCTTTTCATGATCCCAACCTGATCCCGTTTCTTTTCCTTTCAAAGCTTTCCAAAGGCTCCAACGACTTTTCATCCAATCCCACTTGTTCTTAAGCTTACTCTAGCTATATGCTAAATTGGTCTTTTTTTGAAATTTCTCTTCAATTATTTTCCATGGGATCCTTTGTGAGATTGTTGCACTGGTTTTTCCCTTACTTTTTTCAATACATTGGATACATAAATCCAAAAAAATGTGCGCATTTTCTTTCGACCAATTAACTCGATTCACATCTTTCCCCTCACTTCCACCTTCTTCATTTTCCTTTACCATTCTTGGCTTTGGTGCCATCTAATTATGATAAACCATAATTAGATAAAAATACTTAGAAGCATTTCTTTTATGATAAACCATGAACACATATTAGAAAGGAAGAACAAATCAATTTTATCTCACAAAAAAAGCAAACAAATAGGATTATTATTCATCCAATCATAACTACATTTAGACTCCTTATAATACTAATGATGGTAAAATACAACGAATTTCTTAAATATGATCGGTATAACAGTATATCATCAGATCTTATCTAACAAAGAATGAAAAAAATGCTAACCTAGTATAAAATGACATTATTATGCTATAACAATAAATAAACTAAAAACAATTTTTAAAGAAATAGCTTAAAGATAATTATTATTCATAACAAAAAGAAAAATAAAAAAAAATTTACTTACTTGTATGTAAGTTAGCGCCGCACACAGAGAGCAAAGTTGATGAGGATGGAGATATGAGAAACAAAACAGGAACATTAGATTAGGTTATGGGAGGGTGGTAGAATGAAGAAAAGTGAAGGGGTAGTTTGGTCAATTGGCAAAAGCTTATCAACCATCTTATCTAACACGCTCAGTACTTCAGCGGGTCAAAAATGAGCTGATTGGTACCAATAAGCTCTCTCAACAAGCTCTTTTACCAAACACTATTTTTAGCTTGTTTGACTCAATGAACCAGCTAATACTACCAATCAGCTGAAAATACCCCAACCAGCTGATTTACAAAACACCCTCTTAATATGTAGCTCGTCATCAAAATAATTAACAAAATTATCTAGGCTAAAGTACTTTGTAATGTAATTGTTATAAAAATGGAGTCAATAACAATGAGGTATGGATAGTTACAAAACCTATTGCCATTACAAATTGTGGATACCAGGAGTTTAAGACAATGTTCATGAGTAAAGGATGACTTACATTTGGTTGTGACGCTTTAGTTGATCTAGCATACCCGAACTTTTAAAATCACTTTATTAAAGATAACACTATTCTCCTTCCTTTTTAACCAGTTTTCTAGATTTCTTTCACATTTTCAAGGATCTTTAATCTTTATTTTCCTTGTTTGTTATGTAGTACATAGAATTAGGAAAAGTTCATTCAGCTTTGCTACGTATTCTATTTCTAAAGAGCTTTAAAATGTGTACAAAATAATCAAATCAGTAGCTAAGGTTGATAATCACAATCTTCATAAATGTTTTTTTTTTTGATTTAAGAAGACTATGATTCCCAATCAAATACATTCTTAAAGGTCATGCGTATCAATCATTGTAGCTAATTCGACGGATCCCTACATGATGGCATCTTTTAACAAATTAGAATGTGTTGGAAAGCAAATTGCAATTAGTTAATCCATAATACTACTTTAGTTCTATACTCCATAGCCATCTTAAAGAAGACAAAATTAAGTACATCTCTCGAAGATGGAATGTATGTGACAGTAAACCTCCTAGCACCCATATCTCGAAGAAAGCACTTGAAATCTAACCTTGACACTTATAAGCAAAAACTATAAGCCATATATAAATTTATGTAATACAAAAGGACGCCCCAATAAACAATGACCTACCAATGATCAGAATTCTTTGTGTCATTACACTATAAAACATGAAAAAGGACGCCCCAAAAAAGAAAAACACCCTAAACAACAAAGCAATCAAAGAACTTCAAATTACATAAAGCATCAAAAGAAATGATATACTATACAACCATTTTTATAATCCCATGGTTTTTCTATTTTTATATTTAAATTACACATATCAGGAATGTGTAAAAATACTTAAGACAATTATTTTTCTGGCAACCTATGGTCCTAGCACACGTCGTCCATTTTATAAGTTCCTGGAAATATTTGTTTTGGAGTAGCATATATCTCTACCAACATAGGCCACCCCTTTTGTATTTTTTCCTGAGTAAGTTCCCTATACTAAAATACGATTATATTTACACCCGATGGAAAAAAAAATTAAAAAGACACTAAAGTAACAACGTAAACAAAAACATCAAACAACACAATTTCCTGGCAACATATAGTACCCCATCCCATGAACGTGTCTAAGAATTATACCTATTTCTAGCTAATGCTTTCTAAAACCAATGGTTCTGGCAGCATACACATAACTATGTATTTACATGATTCTTCTTCCACGACAGCATACCCTTATGGCAACGTACACAATGTTGTATTCACATTTGAAAACATTTTTCTGGGGCTAATTTGCATCAACTAAATTTTGGCAATAAGAATTATACCTATTTCTAGCTAACGCTTTCTGAAACCAATGAATCTGGCAACATACACATAACTATGTATTTACATGATTCTTCTTCCACGGCAGCATACACTTCTGGCAACGTACACAATGTTGTATTCGCATTTGAAAACATTTTGGGCTAATTTGCATCAACTGAATTCTGGCAAT
Source organism: Amaranthus cruentus (assembly GCA_019425755.1). Taxonomy (NCBI): domain Eukaryota; kingdom Viridiplantae; phylum Streptophyta; class Magnoliopsida; order Caryophyllales; family Amaranthaceae; genus Amaranthus; species Amaranthus cruentus. The sequence continues at coordinate 7,177,371 of CM033453.1, forward strand.
ATAGACTCTATGAAAACAAGCGTATTTTTCCTTTGACTTACACTTTCAACCAATGAAAAATCCCTGGCAATATATACTACCCTTTCCTATGAACATGTCTTAGAATTATACCTGTTTACAGCCAACAATTTATGACAAGCGATGTTTCTTGCAGCATACACATAACTATGTAGTTACATGATTTTGGTTTCCATAAAGAATATATTTCCGGCAACATAAACATAGTTTTGTATTCACATCTTAAAACATTCTCTGGGATTAATTTTGCAAGAAATAAACTAAAAAACGCCAATTCTGGCAACATAGGTCTCCTATTTTCTTGTACAAGCCTACATTATTTGTCATCATTTTTTTATAGGTATTTATCTGGCTACCCCCTTTACTATAATACTCTTTAGTTCTATATAGATCCTGACCACACATACGACCCCTTATCCCGAACACCTTAAAATATTTGCTAGGAAAAAAATCTGGAGATCGCTTCTATATGTTTCTGGTAATATAATCATTGGGTTTCCTGCAAAATTGCTACAATTATTGCATATATTTTTTTGTGTGCCTATTTTCCCATAAATGTCTAATAACTTGCTTATATGTATCTATTAAAACATTTTTTGGGATCAATTTTGCAACTAATGAACTCTGGAAATTTAGGCTGTATAAAAACATTCCTGGCAACATTTACTACCTCATCTCATAAACACGTCTAAGAATTACACGTATTTATAGTTAACAATTTATGAAATCCTGTGTTTTGACAGCATAACATAATTATGAATTCTCATAACTTTGTTTTCCAAAAAAAACACACATTTCTAGTAACATACACATAATAATGTATTCACATGAACATGTTTTTCATAGCGCATATATTTCTGGCAATGTAGACGATTTCGTTTTTGGAAGCAAATTAAATAGTCTTTTCCTATAATGTATTTATAACGTAATTTAATTTTTTGGAAATTCTACATGGTAAGCACCAGGTTAAGGGAAACTCCTGTAATAACAAATCTTATTTTTGTTTCTACATGGTAAGCACCAGGTTAAGGAAAACTAGCTGTCGTAAATATATGGGCTAAAAAACGTTTGAATGGCCATTAAATAAAAGGTGAAATTACCATATTGCCCTTGTTTAATTCTCCATCATCATCTTCTTCCTTTAACTCATTTCTTCACCTCCCTTCACCAATTCTTGAACCTCCATTGAAATCAATCTTATACTTCATAGTAGCATTAGGGCCGTAAAGAATCCAGCAAACACCTTATTAGCAACATTTTCTTCTCCAAATTCATCTCCTGGAGAATGTGGCCATCTTGTTTCAGTCACAGTAAAAAAAAAGTCAACAACCTAACCTCATCCTCAAGCTGATCAAATGAATTGAAAAGAACCCAGCCGCCATTATCCCATTTTTCTTAACAATATCCAACGCCCATGGAAGTTTAGCATCATACACCAACAAACTTGGGGTCAGACTACTTGAAAAGATACGGGTCAAGTAATGGGTTGCATGGGTTTCGAAGTTTTTCATTTGGGTCATGAAATCGAGTTGGGTATCGTTAGTATTATCATAGATAATCTCTGTGATTAAAAATTCATCGATTTTTGAAGCGAAAATGGTTGATTTGTTGATGTTTTGAGATGTTTATGGCGAGAGTTATGTGAATTGCACCATTGTTTGATAAGGAATTTAATGGAAGTTTGTCAACTAGACAATGGGGGATTCTTTACCTTAATCTCTGTGCTTAAGATTGATTTCATTGGAGGTTCAAGATTTGGTGAAGGGAGATGAAGAAAGGAGTTAAAGGAAGAAGATGATGATGGAGAATTAAACAAGGGCAATATTGTAATTTCACCTTTTAACGGCCATTCAAACGTTTTTTAGCCCATATAGTTACGGCAGCTAGTTTTCCTTAACCTGGTGCTTACCATGTAGAAACGAAAACAAGATTCGTTATTACAAACGTTTCCCTTAACCTGGTGCTTACCATGTAGAATTTCCCTTAATTTTTTTAAGTGTTTTTTTTTATTTTTATATTTCGTCTGGCAATACTGATCTGAGAACAAAGACACAACTTAACCAAGATACGATGAAAAAGATAGTTTCTGGAAAGAATTACATTTAAGCCAATGCTTTCATTAACCATAAAGAAAGAAAGTAATTGATACTTATATTCTGGCAACTTACAAATGTTTATGCATCCACATGTAAAAACATTTTTTAGGATTCATTTTGCAACAACAAAATTCTGGAAATATGGACTCTATGAAACCACGCGTATTCTCCCATTTAGTTACACTTTTTTCCTGAGAAACAAATTCCCGGCAACATAAACTACCTCTTCCCATGAACATGTCTAAGAATTTTACCTATAAGGTAACTATTTACAGAAACTGTGTTTTCTGGCAGCACACACATAATTATGTACGCACATGATTTGTTTTCCACAAAAACATACATTTTCTGGCAACATACACATAATAATGTATTCACATGCACATGTTTTTCATAGAGCATATGTTTCTAGCAATATACACGATTTCTGTTTCTGAAAGCAAAATAACACGGGCTTTCCTTTCATGTATCTATAATATCATTTAAGTATTTGAAGTTTTTTTTCATATATCGTATGGCTATGCTGTTCTAGGAACAAAGAAACAACTTAAACGAAGATAGCTAGGATGTTAGTATGAGGAAAGAGATAGCTTCTGGAAAAATTACATTTAAACCAATGTTTTCATTAACTGTAGACAAAGAAAGTAATTAGAACTTCATCAGTGTCAATCATATTTACAAAATAAATTCCTTCTTAGAATATCAATGCAAATGAGCAATGACCCATTTGACGGACACATAAAAAATTGATAATATTTAGCAGCCAGGCTTCCTTTTACGGAAAATCAGGAGGAAGTTGAATTAACTTTGCGGTAGGTGGATCTACTCCATGAATCTGAGATACTCTACTTTTTTTAGAGGAGGAGGTATAGAAGAACATACAATCTGATACGCAAGATCAGTTGATGTTGTGCACTCGCCTTCACATGCATGTATACAAATTTCACTCTCATCCTCAAGACCTCCCCTTCCTACAACATGATCATTTGCCAAAGACAATGACATATTGATATCCAACTTATCATATTGCTCACACCTGGCCTTAGCCATATGTCGAATACAAAGACGAAAAGTTGTTACAAGAATCTGTAAACAATCATTCGCCGCCGACTTTTCTGATTCAAGCAGATCCACACAAGCCTTACCAACTCTAAAGTAAGAATTGGATCCCTTGCTAGCTAGAATAACAACGGAAGCCACATTAGAGGTAGCATTCAATGTACCATATAGAGCCTCTACAAACCCCAAAAGTAGCGTTACTTCTCTAAGTAATTCCTGTCACTCAATGACAACTATTTAATAAACCAACTATTTATCAAAATGTCCATGACCTGTCACTCAATGAACCACACAAGCCTTGTTTTTTTTATCAAAATGTCCATGACCTGTCACTCAATGAACCAACTATTTAATAAAAACCTCGGAATTTTCAAAAGATCAACAAAACATACAACATAAAAAAAGGCATGAAGATTAAAAAACATTAAAAGGCATTAAACAACAACCCAGTCACTGGAAACTCCAATACACACATTTATAGAAACAATCTAAGCAGATGGAAACAAAGCAAACGCAATAATAACAGGTAAAAGGGAAAAAATAACCTGTTCCAAAAATAGGAGGAAGGTTAGGAAAATCAAAGCAAAAAAACCTGCAAGGAAATCTCCAAACAAAACAAAGCATTATAACCAATAAACATGGAAATGATCTAAGCATGATCCAAGCAATGTAATGGAATACCTAAGCAGATAAAACCAAAGCAAGCAAAGAAAAAGAAACAAAGGGGAGAAATTACTCGCTCTAAAGACAGGTAAACGAACACAAAACAAATGAACTGCAAAAACTTCAAGAGGGAATACGTAAATGGTGCAAGGATCGCAATAAGAAATGAAATATAAGGAACATACCCGTTTCTATATGATTGAGCACAATCAACGATCAAAAACAATAATGAAACTGCTGTGAAACCCCCAAAAATGAGACAAAATGCAATGCGGCAAATGGAAAGCATAGTCATGTTGCACCAATATGACGTCTAAATCAAAATAATAACGACTTGGATTTGATACCAATTGAAAATGATGCTATAATAGAAATTAAACAATGTGTTTCAATCTCTAATATCACCAAGATTGAATGTATGAAGTCTTGTGACAAACAAATTACATTTTCAATGAAAACAATGTTTATAGGGGAAAATAATGCAATAAAAATGACATAATGATTTGATGAGTTTCACTCAATTTAGGCTACGTCCTTCGATGTGTAGTATCTCACTTATATTATCAAAGGAGTTCAAAGAACTCTCAAATAGAGAATTACAATAGAAAATATATTAGGCTAGTGGGCTTGGGGAATTTTGTGGATGTGTTTCAATGGCATATGAGGCCTCTATTTGCATAGTCCTTATTTAGTGACTAACTTAAACACCATACATATTCTTTATTTTTTTATTTTTTTTTTTGGAAATATAAGGATTCTAGTTCTATGGATTCATACATTTGCATAGTCTTTATGTAGTGCATTCAAGTCACCATTAACATTAACAATAAGAAATGGATCAAATGATCCACTCCACCATACAATGTCATGAGAAAAGTGTCCTGATTGATCTCACGCCTAAATTTGCTCATTTCCCAATTTTTTCCAACTAGATTTGTGATTTTGAACTAGCAAGTTTGTAGGTTAGTTCTCTTTTTTTTTTTTACTGTATAAATTTCATCTGAGCTTGTTTAATTGCAACAAAATTTGGTCTTTTTTACTCTATTGGTAATGTTTGTTATTGGTGAGTTTTTGGTGGGTATAGGAATATTCGATTAGTTGTGATGTTCGACTCCAATGCTTTTTGTGAGTTTTTTCAAAGAAGGAAAATGAAGCAGAAATGGCCTTAGAATGTAAACCACACTAAATATTGCTAGATGAGGAAAAAGGTCAAGATGAGAGCAGCATTTTACTCCAAAAGCGAGCAGCTAGTAAGATGTTCGAACTAATGCTCCATTGAATTCTACATTTTTTTTTATTATAATTTTAGGAAAATGATACGTTTTAGGGTTTACAATTAAATAAATAAAATGTAAAGATTTTTTTTTTTTTTTGAATTTTTTAATGTTGAATGATTAGAGAAAGAGGATTGTTGTTTTAGTATGTTGGTTTCTGGGTATGGGTTAATTCTCTCCTTTAGTGGACGACTATGCAAACTGTTGGAGATTACTCTTATAAAGTTTTCGATATGAATTTTTTTCCCTTTTTCTTGATTTGGCAAATTATAATCTAGAAATGTGCATCTGTAATGGTTCTTCTCAGTTGATTTTACGCCAAATGAAAGGACAGGTTTGTATTTGTTACAATTTTAGGAATAAGTCATTAATGAAGAAGTTTAATGAAGAAGCCGTTGATGAGAAGGTTTAAGGAAGAAGATGATGAAAAATCAGGTTGAGGAGATGGTAACATGATATTCCAAGTTACTGAAACTGGTAGAACCTTTAAAAGCGAAATCATCCCAAAGTTCGAACCTCTAAAAAACGAAAAAAAATTTCGAACATTTAAATATCTTTAAAGTCGAATTTTCCATTTTATTTTTATGGGAAATTCCACATGGTAGCATCAAGTTTTAATGAAATGCCAATGATAGCACTTTTTAAAGAAAATTCCACATGATAGCATCGAGTTTATGCACTATCTAATTGCCGTAGCATTTTCTGTTAAGTTCTTGTTAAATTCCGTTTAATTCATCATTTTGTAAGTTTTTTCCACATAGTAGCATCCGATTTTTGTTTAATTCACCATTTTGACGTTTAATTCACCATTTTATTGTTTAATTCACCATTTGATTCATTAACGTCCATAAATGTATTATAATTTTATTGAAAAAAATTATAAATGTTAGATAATTTTACGGAAAAATATTTTTAACATATAATTCACCATTTTAATGCTTAATTCATCGGTCGAAACAAGTAATATTTCGAATAAGTACTTGTTTCGATCGAATTTTCGAAAGAGTTATCCCATAAGGATAGTAGCGACGTCCGCTTTTTCAAAAAAATCGTTATGATGGGTAAAATGACGTCAAATATCATTTTCGGTTTACGCATCGGAAAATAGGCGAATAAGTACTTGTTTCGACCGGATTTTCGAAAGATTTTAATGATAATTACAATTTCCGTTTTTTGAAAAAAGATCGTTATGATAGGTAAAAATGACGCCAAATATTTTTTTTCTGTTTACGTATCGAAAAATAGACGAATAAGTACTTGTTTTGACCCAATTAGATAGTTTCTTATAATTTTTCAATAAAATTATTAAACATTTATGAGCGTTAATAAATTAAACGGTAAATTAAACATTAAAATGGAGAATTAAAAGTTAAAATGGTAAATTAACAAAAACTAGATGCTACCATGTGGAAAAAAAGTTACAAAATGATGAATTTAACGGAATTTAACAAGAACTTAACGGAAAATGCTACGGCAATTTGATAAAGCATAAACTGGATGCTACCATGTGGAATTTTTTTAAAAAGTGCTACCACTGTCGTTTCATCAAAACTAAATGCTACCATGTGGAATTTTCCTATTTTTATTTAGTAGATGTCAGAATGTTTTCATTGTAATGCTGAAAAAGAAACGAGTCAAGAGTTTTTTATTGTGTAATTAATGTTTTGATAGTAAAATAGTGTGAATTACTTTAGTGTTCCTCCGCAAAACCAGAAAGAAAAATAACAAACAATTGAAAGTGTCACAATCACTGAAATCAACTAAATTTTCTTCAGTAGTGTTTCTTTTCACCAAAAACCCACTTCTATTATTTTCTTTTATGCTCATACCAACCTTCTTCTTTCTTACTACTGCTTTTACTTTCTAGTTTCTTGTATCATTAGTGAATGCACACCAGCTGTTCAATGAATTGTCTCAATATCTTCTAAGTTTATTTTTCATCTTAAAGCTAAGAACTTTGTTCTTTAATGGAGGATCAACTCTCAAAATCAACTTCCATTTTTGGAATACGATTATGGGTTTTAATTGGAATTGCCGTCGGAGTGGCCTTCGTTATTTTCCTCTTTCTTATATCACTTTGTTATATCTCAAAACGCAACAGTAGCAAGTCAAAACGCAAGACCCAGTTTCAATCTCAAGCTGCAAGTACTAATACTGCATTAATCCCAGTTTTGTCGAAGGAAATCCAAGAGATTACTGTAGCAAAATCATCTCAGAATACCCATTTCCATCATCATCCACCACAACAACCCGACCCGGTAAATGACCCGGGTAGAATTGTCGGCAATGAGAATAATAAGTTGAAAGCAGGATCAGGTGAAGAAAGACTCCAAATTGAGGTGGTGGGTAAGGATAAATTTGGTGGGTCCGGGTCTGGGTCATCTTCATCGGCGGCTCGAAATTTGGGTGATCATCAAGTGCCTTTAGTGGTTCCTGAAGTGTCCCATTTGGGTTGGGGTCGTTGGTACACTTTAAGAGAGTTAGAGGATGCTACCAATGGGTTTTCTGACCAGAATGTTATTGGTGAAGGTGGTTATGGTATTGTTTATTATGGTGTTTTAGATGATAACACCCAGATTGCTGTCAAAAATCTGCTCAATAACAAGTGAGTGTTTTTTTAGGTTATTTTTCTTGCTTTATTAGGTTAATTTATAATCAAAAGTTGTTGGATTAATAATGCATTTTATTATCTGATTGCAATTAGTGATTTTTCCTTTTTTTTTTTGGAAAATTGCAATTAGTAGTGATTTAGTCATTGTTTTACTAGTATTTCTTGAATGTTCTATGCACATTTGGTTTACATTGTTGGGTTGTTGTTATTTTTGTTTTTGCCATTATTGGATTTTAGTCAGTTTATTGGTGCTTCCATAATTGTGGTATCATTCAATTGAATTAGTATTTGATTATCAGGGGACAAGCTGAGAAGGAATTTAAGGTTGAAGTGGAAGCAATTGGCCGAGTTCGGCACAAGTGTTTGGTTAAATTGCTGGGTTATTGTGCTGAAGGAGCACAAAGGTATTCTTTAACATTCAATTCGCTGTTAGCTGTTTGTCTATCGCGTTGTAAAGGTCTCTTTGTGGATTACAAGATTTATGAGAGTATGTTATGTTTGTAGGATGCTTGTTTATGAGTATGTTAATAATGGAAACTTGGAACAATGGCTTCATGGGGATGTAGGCCCTATTAGTCCCCTTACATGGGAGATAAGGATGAACATCATTTTGTGCACAGCAAAAGGGTATCAGTTTTCTTCTACTTTGTTACTACTATGTCTGTTTATAATCTTTTCTGCTGGTTTATTGTGTTGTATTTCGTTTGTATAAACTCACCATTAATCTAAACTTGCAGGCTAACTTACCTTCATGAGGGACTTGAACCTAAGGTTGTTCATCGGGATATAAAGTCGAGCAATATTTTACTTGACAAGCAGTGGAACGCTAAGGTTTCGGACTTTGGGCTTGCTAAGCTTCTTGTCTCCGAGCATAGTTATGTTTCTACTCGTGTAATGGGAACATTTGGGTATGTAGTATGTTGGTTTTGCTAGACAGTTTGACGGGTTCTTAATTACATTGCTCAATATGTGCTAATTTTTAATCATCATTTATTCGTAGCTATGTTGCTCCCGAGTATGCAAGTACAGGCATGTTGAATGAAAGGAATGATGTGTATAGTTTCGGGATCCTGATAATGGAAATTCTCTCTGGAAGAGTTCCAGTTGATTATAGCCGCCCTGCAGCAGAGGTGTGCGCTGATTTCGTTATACCTGAAACTCGAGCTTTACGTAGCATGCATCTTTTATCATCAAAGTGTTAATAAGATTGATTTTTCAGGTCAACTTAGTTGATTGGCTTAAGATGATGGTTACAAATAGGAATCCCGAAGGAATTTTAGATCCCAAGCTTCCCGAAAAACCTGCATCTCGAGCACTCAAGAAAACTTTGCTAGTAGCCTTGCGTTGCGTTGATCCAAATGCCCAGAAGAGGCCAAAAATGGGACAAGTTGTACATATGCTTGAAGCTGAGCAAGATTCTTCCTTCAGAGATGTATGTATTCTGAATCTCTTATAAATCCGTATTTATAAGTCCGCAATAACAGTCTGTGTGATTATTGGTAGAAAGAAAGTAGTCTACTTCGGATAAGTATCATTTTCATCTTCGTTGCTGAATGTTGTGTGGCATTACATTTCAGGACCGCACTCGAACATCAGTAAGGACAAATGTCGAGACTCAGAAAGAAATAACAGCCTTGAAGCAGGTAATCGAGTAGAGAATTTAAAGCAATTTTTTTGTGTATTAGATGAACTGGGAGTTGCTCTCTATGGCGTTATTTTTTGTTCAATCTTGTAATATCCAGTTCATTTATTTATGGTGTTAAATGTGATTCCTTCTTGCTAGACATAATCCATGTCATTCTTCAAAAAGGGATCTTCCCCTACCTTCCTTTACACTTCTTTAAATAGCCATTATTCTATATAGACAAGTTTTGTAAAGTGAATCTTAAGTAATGGTAGTGCTTTAGAGCTGTTTAAATTGATGGATCTGACATTCTTGAAGAGATTCTATCTCATATTTATTACAAGATCCGTTTATGGTGTCCATTGTTTTTGTTTTAGGTTATATATACATTTTGTTAGTGTTTACTCTCTTAAACTATTGTTTGAAATCAATAATTAATGAAAAGAGAAATTGTGTTGGCTCCTTGCTTTTTACCTTTGGCGTTTCTTTTATTACGAGCATGTCAAAAAGTCAACTTAACTAAAAGGTTAAGCTACCAGTTAAAACTCCAAGATATTATGTTATAAAGTATTAACTCTATTATGTCCCCCTCACACAAGAGATCTTTGGCTAGAAATATGGATACAGTACACATTTTTACTATATATGATGCTAAATATTCTGCGTTGATCAACTTAGCCAAAGGATATTATGTTTTATACTCCATCAAAGCAACATTATAGTTCCAATCCTCTTTCAATGATGTTGCTTGTTTTCTGCAAACATAGTGAAGTGGGTATTTAATTGGAATCATTTCATGTCAATAAAGAGGAATTAAGTCACTCAAATTCAGCACTTACTCCTTCTATTGACTTTGGAGGTTATAGTACTTTATCAACTTTGACCGTTTTACTGATCATTTAATTTAAATAATATACCCCTATCAACTTACTCCTTCCAAAATCTCTCCGATCTTCGTCATAGAATGTTTTCTTTCATCCTAAACATAACATTAAAGGAGGTTAAAGGTTATTCTTCTTGACTTAGGGCCTGTTCTCTTCGTCTGAACTGATTGGATAAGATCTGAATTTCTTGGCGATCGATCGATATGATATGATCGATCGTCGTTTCGATCACGATCGATCCGAATCTTTCACGATCGATCCGATCGATCGATCCATCGATCCGATCGTTCGATCGATCGATCCGATCCGATCTGTCCATCGATCGATCGATTTGATTTCATAAAGTTATTATTATTATTATTATTATTATTATTATTATTATTATTATTATTATTATTATTTATTATTATTATTATTATTATTATTATTATTATTATTATTATTATTATTATTATTTTTATTTTTATATTATTATTATTATTATATTATTATTATTATTATTATTATTATTATTATTATTATTATTATTACTATTAGTATCTAATTAAGAATTTAATTAATAAATACTAATATTATTAAATTAATTAATTAAAAATAAATTAAGAATAATGTCATTAACATTATTATAATTATTAAATAGTCATTTATATTATTATTATCTAATTAATTAATTAATTAAAAAATATTGTTAATTAATAAATAAATTAATATAATAATATTATTACATTATTTATATTATTAAAATTATTATTTATATATTTATTTATTAATTATTTTATTAATTAAGTAATTAATTAATTAATATTAGTAATAATAAAAATAATAATATAAATAGTAATATATATAATAAATAATAATAATAATAATAATAAATAATAATAATATAATAATAATAATAATAATAATAATAATAATAATAATAATAATAATAATTAATACATATGGATCGATCGTCGATCGTGCATGACCGATCGATCCGATCCGTCGATCTAGCGTCTGATCGATGCCATGCAGTCTAATCAGATCTTTACGATCCGATCTGGTTATCTATCTGATTCCAATAAAAATAAGTAATAAGTCAAAAAAATAAGTTGAAGAGAACACCTTCTTAGAGTGTGTCTTCTCACATTATTTTTTTAGTCTTGTTATATCTCCCACGGTCCGTTTGATAGGTGGTAATAAACGATATTAATGGGAATGGAAAATCTAGTATAATTTTGGTTGAAAATCTCGTAGCTACTTTGATGTCCATGTTTTTCCAACTTTAATAATCTCCTTTTTTTCATAAAATTCATTCCAATGCATTACTATTAGGAGATGTGGTATTAGGTGGTAATGAAAATTTGTAAACAAAAAAACTTTTTTGTGATCAAAGTTTCATTACCATGGGAATGATATGAAACTTTTGATGAAAATTTACACTATACTTCACTCCCATTATCATCATTTAATATCACCTACTAAATGAGCCGTTAGTTCTTAAGATAAAATGTATTCTTTTTTGTTCTTTTAATTTTAAGGTTGGCTGCATGGCATACTAGAAGAAGAACAATGCTAGGTGAGAATCTAATTCAGAACTTATCTGAAAACAATAACGGCTCTCTAACTACGACAAAACCTGATTCTTATAGATGTGTTCCTAAATTAATACTCATTATAAAAAAGTGAAAGATATCTTTAGAATGAAGAAGTAATAAAATAGAATCATTCTATTCCCTTTTAACAAAACCTATTCTTGTACTGGTGTACGCCCTTCGGATCTTAACAACAACTAAGGTTTGTACTCTCTAAATCAAGAGAGAAAGAACGATAGGACTACTCAGTTGTCATGGTCTTGCTATTTATTTCTCGCACGGCCTATTATTATGAGTAAGGATACAATATATGGTCCATGACAGGTCATTCGTTATTGTTACCTAAAGACAACTAACATGATCAACAACCACAAGATTTTGTCCTTGCTGCGCTTGTTCTTGCTGCTTTGCAAGGACTACCACTTGAGTTGAGGGATTGGTTAGTACAAGATATATATCCATGATGGTATTTTTAGATTATTGATTGATTTGCAATCAAAGGTAATGTTACCCATATACGACCCTTCAATTCTATCTAACCAGAAATCACATAGTATTATGGTAATAAAATGTTGTTCGATTTATTATACTTATATGTTCCTTAAAGATTTCAGTGCATGTCGAGTGATGTGCAAATGAATAGGAATAAGATTTAAGGATAGTGTTTCAACATGTACGGAATACCATTCATATTTTACACAAGTGAGGAAAATTGGGAAGACTACCCTCATCAATCATCGTCTGTACTCAGGCAAGCCGAAAAGAATACAACCAATACTCAGATGACAGCAAATTGCTAGACTAACAATGTCAACAACGCAAACATTGAACCATACAACCAATGTTGTAGAGCCTTGTGGTTATATGTATGGGCGTGATTGGATTGAGTTGATGAACCCCCACCTTCTGTTGATGACAATGCTGCTGGAGGTGGAGGTGCAAATTTTGGGACGTCACATGACCCAAAAGGTCCATTAACCTGCATTAAAAAACCAACATCTTAATAATTCTACGTTTTGTGAGATGAGCAAAAACTAAATTCCTGTTTGATCATATTGTAAAAATGCGGTGAAGGTCACGATTGCGGTAACGCAGTGATACAATTCTCGTAATGCTAATATCGGCCAAAATTATTAAATTTCGTTTAAACCGGCCTCAAATACGTTTTTTTACACCTTGACAATGTGGATAATATTACTCCTACTTTGTTGCATTTGAAAACTTTAACAACGGGGTTGATACGATGCTATATGACGCAACCTTATGAAAATGAGGTATGAACATGCAAGACTAAGTAGATTAAAAACCTTGCAATAGGCAATACTGTCACATCCACAAGTGAGATGACCATTAGCTTGATCAACTGCCTCAGCAGCTCCACCGCCATCACTCCTCTACAGCAAACGGAACAAAATAAGGCCAATAAAAATAAGTTACAAAGCATTGGAGATCTACATTCTGTTTAGGCAAACAGTCTTTGTCAAAAGGATCCTAAAAAAAAAGATGCATATCTGATTACCTGGTAATAGTCAACAGCAATGAAGTTGGGCCATCTTTTTCCATCTTGTTCAACACAGGTATTTATCATGTTGATCAACGGAGCCGAGTTTTCCGCACAAGCTTGTGATGAATTGGGATTCGTTGGGAAGTAATTTACAAGTACCAGAGGGATTGTTGTCGTGTTCATTGGTGGTGATTCTCCGCGGTTAGGGCATGAACCAGCAACCATCCCTTCATCTCCATCTGCGTTTCAGCAAAACTGATAGTTAAATATAAACTCTACTGAAACAAAAAGGGAAAATAAATCATGTTCTGGTTAACCCTCAGCCTGCATCACAGGGGAGAAAACAGAGAAGGATAACTCACATTGGTTTTCTACAACGTACTTCCATTGAAAGGCAATCTTTTCGGACGCCTCCTTAGATTTCATAGAAGAGAATACCACCAATCGTTGATTTTTCTGCACCATATCATCCACAGTTGGCCAGTCACTTCCATTTGTAGGCATCCGAGATAGAGGGAACATATATTTGTTGAGTCCGGCTGCATTGAAGACCTTGGTGAGGCCCATTGGTGAAGTCACATAATCCTCTATGAAGATTGTAACAATTTCTGTCGGATTTCCTCGCAGAAAAGCTTCGATTTCCTTGAGCACGTTAATTGCTGGTTGCTATTATATAAAGTTATAGATCGATCAGCAATCAGATCTGTTTTTAACAGACATATTGAATGCAGTTCGATAGCCGTTATACAACTTACAAATGCTGTGAAATTGAAGCACTTGCCCCCAAATGAATGGCACAGCCAAATATTGTTCTGGAAGTCATACATGTCCAGCATTAACCCTCGGACACCATTCTACAGGAAATGCAAAATTGATCAGACACTTTATTTAGTGGTGCCTTAAACTTGGTATCAAGTTTCAAGTAGCTGAGTGATTGGATTGTTTGCCATTAATATTGTAGATGCAAATCAGAAAGTGCTATAACTCAACAGTCAGTATATATGTTGTAATCATTTTGGCTTACAGTTTTAAGAATCAATGATTGTCTTTCATCCAATTCAAAATTTGGCCTTAGATTAAACACAGGTACATTTTTACATTTTCTTCTGTAACAATTGGCAATTGAGTTAGTTGTCAAAGAACTTATTCAATGAAACATTTAAGCTAATGATTTGGTTTATTATAACCCTTGCTCGAGAGCCAGTGGATATAGAGACCAAATAATCATACTTGAAGGCTATTTGACAAGCTTTTTTAAGATTTTCAAAAAGTTAGGCAATTCCTCAATCTTCTGTAATGCAATGTGGTAATGGGTTCAATAATTTATGATTGGAAATTGCCCTGACATTAGAAAATATTAATTTATTTCCCTACAAATCATCAAAATAGTTAATGACGGGTCTTGAATGATGTTTAGTTGGAATAACTCCACATGAAACGGTTTGCTTATTGAGTGTTAGATTGCAGAGGATGCTGTATTATTACTATTAAAATAAATTACAAGTAAAACCTGGCAGTCAGGAGATTTGGTAGATTAACAGTCTTCTTGTTTCCTGGTGATTAGGGTGACTTAAAATTCTTTAATCATGAGTATAATTAATGGGTAAAATGATAAGGGCAAAATAGTAATTTTGACGCAAGTTAAAAGGAACAATTGAAACAAAAGCATTTTGGAGACAGAAGAAAAAGCCTACTCGATTGTCCCTCTGCCTCCTTGGACAGCCGACTCGGTTGTGAAGGCTGTCTAGCCTTTTGTCTTGTTTTTCCCGGTTTCTTGATTTGCCTTAGGTTATATTTGTAATTGTTAGTTCCTATAATCTATAAATAGGACTAATCACATAGAATATTTATTGCTCTCATTTCCTATATCTCTCTGTACAAGATTATATAACTCTCTACATATTTCTCTCCTCCTCAATTGTAATTATCACCCTTGTACATTACTACATTGGAGAATGTGGAAGAAATCAATAAACACATCTAGGCTAGATAGTGGACGTAGCCCAATTATGGGTGAACCGCTTAAAGTCGTGTGCTTTTGTTTGTGTTCTTAGTATTCTCAATTGTTGTTACTTTGTTGCGTTTTTCCGTTTTTGTTTTGATCGCTTGTGTATGACGTGTTCCTGAGATCGTCCTTGGATTTTTGGGACATTAGTGGGTCATTTATTTCATGGAACCTACTAGAAATTATCGTAAAAAGTATTGAAAACTATTGGAAGATTGAACAGAAACGGAACCTACTAAAAGTCCCATAACAGCTCAACCGAAAGAAATCCTAGCAGTGTTACTCTAATACTATAATAGAGGTGTTTGTTAAATTCAAATGGGACTCGAAGGATTTGAAATTTCACTATAAGTTGATATTAGTAAGTGGGAGGTAGAGTTATTTAAATGTGATCTGACTCGAAATAATATTGCTATAGAGTCGATCAAGCAACAATTTAAAATAAATTCTCTATAAAAGATCTTGGAGAGTCAAAATACATATTAGGAATTAGAATCTTTAAAGATAGATCTAAAGGAATGATTGGACTTAGTAAAGAGAATTATTTAATATTCTTCTGAAGTTTAACATCTATATAACTTTGAGCGAGGTTTTATTTTCTATGCAGTATAATATATTCCTTAGCAAGACTCAGTGCCCTTCAAGCATTAATGAGCTAAACACATGATTTCAGTTCCACATACGTCTGTAATTTTTTTTAATTTTTTTTTTGAATGTTACATACGTCTGTAATTGGTTACATAATATATGCCATGATTTGTACTCGTCTATAAGTTGCAATTGCTTTGGGTATTTGCAGCAGGTACCAAGCAAATCCTGGTAAAGCCCACAAATAACAAGGAATAATGACTTTTGATCTAAAGTTTGGTTTAATTTAATTGTAAGCAAGTCACAATTTTATATTCTACAACGGAAGCTAAGTACATTGCAACTAGGCCTGTGCAATGGGTCAGATAAGGGTCGAGTTGGGCTCTAGATGAAACGGGCCTGGCCGGGCCTTGCAAATTAGAGAACGGGCTTTAAACGGGCTGGGCCCATTAAACCCGACCCGCCCCGCAAAACAACATAATTTTAAACTGCTGCAATAATATTTTTTTTATGCCATTTTTGATTCGGAAAATTTTGATAACAAAAATCTTATCATCCACTTATGAGATTTCCAGATTTTTTGAAATTTGCATTTATTGATTAAAAATTAATCATAAATTAATGATCAAAATTAATGTGGGTTGACTTTTTGTAATTTACTTTCCCGAATAGAGTATAGAAAGTTTTAAAAAGTTTTTTTGATAATGGTGGTATACTGGTATGAACAAGTCTTTCATTTCTAGTCATTTTGATGCACAAGTGACAAATAAAATACAGTTTGGAAGCTGCTTAGTCTGTGATAAACTGGAAAATCTAGCGTGCTGCCAAAGAGATCAAATATAACCATCATCATCTTTATCACAAACAGAAGTTACAGTCATTGCTTGGTATTGTGATTATCACAGCAAAAGAAAACAATAATGTCTCATATTAAACTCATTCTATAACCCTTATCCAACCCGCCCCTTGTGTATTAAATAAGACCCGTTTATAACCCGCCCCGTATTCAACCCACCCCACTTTAAACCCTCAAAACTACAGATTGGATCCGGGGTTCCGATGGGGCTCCTGCCCATTGCACAGGTCTAACTACAATGTCTGATGCTAAGTACCAAGAATGACATTAAATTATATTGTGATAATAAAGGTGCATTTGCCCAATCGAACAAATCTATATCTCATCAGAAGTCTAGGCATGTACTTAGAAATATCACCTCATTCGAGAAATCATTGACAGTGAAAATGTCAAAGTTTGTAAAGTTCATATTGATGGCACATGCGAGGCTTTGAGTATTAGAATACAGCGTTTAGTAAAAAATTTAGATATAGAACAATAGAGGAACTCAGTAATAAAAAACGCGTAAAGTTGTAAATTTATTTGTTATTTTTTATTTTAACCGTCTAAGTGTAACAAGTAACAACTATAGATAATTTGTTTTCGGGCTGGTTAAAAATCTAGTCTTGTGTCCATTTTTATTTTTATGTAATTATCAAATCTTTTTGGATGTAGGGTTAAATCGGATTCCGTTTTAAGATTGGGAAAAAGTTTACTAATCATATAAGTTTACATTGAGGCGTTGAGCATGCACACTATCCCACATCACATAAGCCCCCCAATAATAAAGGCTTCAATATTCAATGATACATATTATTACAAACTGATAATGCAAAATACAATTACAATTTGAGAATTTGTATTTTCCCTTTCTTGATGGCTAAAATAAAACTTACAAGAATTCACTAAGCACAAACTTGAAGATTATCTTTGTAATGACAACCGTTACCCGAAAACTTGACACTTGCGTGTATTCACTTTCTTTTTGTGATATTTCCCCGCAAAGGTACTTAGGTTTTGACTTGAAAATTTACATTGAAATACAAACAACACAACACACCCTTAGTACTTAAGATATGTAACTTAACAACAAGTGTTTGATAAATTATAAACTTTGGAAGTTCTAACAAAAAGTTTATAACTCTTTTTGAAAGAACACCAGTGAAAGAGAAAATCAATAATGAGAATTCAGAAAATTGGTGTACGTAGCATCCTTCCCAAGCCCCTATTTATACTAGTTCAAGTATAGTCAAGGGTCATGACACATTCAATCACCTATTGATGATCAACCTTAATGACCTCCCATAAATACCATTAACCAAGGTATTCATGAGCATTATTCTTCCTTACTATGCCTTTGTAACATTAGACTTGTTATGGAATAAGAGAAGGAATCCAATGCAATTAGCTCAAAGGAAACACAACGGTCATATCAGAAGAAAAAGTCGAATCTGCTTTCCTGGGTAACGATTGTCGTTACAAAGAAAATTTTTCCAGTTTGTTCTTAGTATATTCTTGTAAGTTTTATTTTAGCCATCAACAAAGGGAAAATACAAATTCTAAAATTTTAATTTGTATTTTGCATCAATAGTTTGTTATAATCTTTTATTATATTTCCCCCACAAAAGTACTTGGGCTTTGACTTGAAAATTCACAATGAGATACAAACAACACAACGGACCCTGAGTACTTAGGATATGTAACTTGACAACAAGTGTTTGATAAATTATAAACTTTGGAAGTTCTAACAAAAACTTTATAACTCTTTTTGAAAAAACACAAGTGAAAGAGAAAATCAAGAATTAGAACTTGGGCATCCTTCCCAAGCCCCTATTTATACTAGTTGAAGTATAGTCAAGGATCATGACACGTGCAATCACCCACTGATGATTACCCATTGATGATCAACCTTAATGACCTCTAATCAATACCATTAATCAAGGTATTCATGAGCATTATTCTTCCTCATTGGGCCTTTGTAACATCAATTTTGATATGAAATAAGAGAAGGAATCCAATGCAATTAACTTAAAAGAAACATAAAGACACAACGGTCAAATCAGAAGAAAAAGTCGAGTTGGCTTTTGTTCCAACCCCAGGAAAGCCGACTCAGCCTTTCCTACAGGACAAAATCTTTAGGCCCATTGTTAGGAAAGCCGAGTTAGTTTTTTCGCTTCCTTTTGTCGTATCCTTTAAACCCCTTTTGGACCTTATATTTTGATATATATTGTCCCACTACTATTTGTAGTGCTTGGTGATTATTTTACTTAGGATTATTATACACAAAATTTTAAACAATTAAGTTCTTCTTAGAGTAATACACCTATCGGCTTCAAATAGTAATTTGTAGCTCAATCGATTCAAGATCAGTCCCAAGATAAGATGTCTACTAATTTCGGGTGCATAGTAAACATCCCTTATATCTAAGAGATTTCCCGAAGTGAACAATAGTTCAATTTGTCCTTTGCCTCGAATCATGATAGGTGCATTGTCTCCCATATAGATATGCTCCCCATCAACTATCTTCTGTAAGGTTTTGAACCATCTTATAGAATTACACACATGTCTCGAAGCCCCAGAATCCATCCACTAAGACAAAGTATCATCTACCATAATATTAAAGTTAGTATTCATTGAAGAAAATTCAAAGAATAATTTTTAATCAAAATTGCATGATTACCTTAAGTAGAAAGGTCCTTGCTTGTAGAAGCTTGACCACCATTTGCCTTTTTTTGCTTGTTCATGAAAACAAAGCAATTTTTCTTTTGGTATTCAGGTTTGCCACATTTCTAGCATACCTTTTCATCGGTATTTAAACTAGTGGCCTTCCCCTTAAAAGATTCATTTTTCTTTCTTTTTTCACAGGAGTGGAATGGTTTCCCCTCCCTAACCATGTTGTTGGTACCAACATTAGGATTTCATCCTTCCGATTGTCTTGAATCCTTATGCTAAACTAAACAACTATCAGTTGACTGGGTAAAATAAGTTAGTTCTATGATGAAAACATAAGTGCTCTTGCTTATGCACCGGTCACAGCTTGGGTGCGTACATGTCGTGGTACAAGCAAACTCCATATTACGCATCACGAACCCCACATTTGCACAATCAGGATCGCACAACCATCTTGTAGCTATGTTAGTGGTGAGTCTTCTTTTAACAATCAAATAGTAATAAGTATATGTGATTCTTCTAACACTTTATTGTTTACATGTAGGCTAAGCGCATCAGATCAGTCTTTGAACAATACAGTTACACAATACATGAGGCCTCTACATTGCTTGTTGATGTAGGGTATCGGCTGTGTACTTAGACCCTGGTCTCCATCAACACGTCATTGACAGAGGTATTGAGTCAGACTGGGTATGATTATGTTATTTTGACTCCTACCCCCACTATGGATGATGAGACGTTCCACACTCCTTTTAGGGGTTCAGGCCATCATGGTAACTCTTCTGGAGGTTCAAGTAGCCGGTTTTCAAGAGGTTCCAACCGTTCATTTACCTAAGCTCAGTCTTTCAGATCTCCATTAGCTTCATCAAGTGTTATATCGCCATTTGTTCCTCTAACTTCTGTGATACCCCAGATTTAGCTTTAAAAGGGATTGATAGACTACTCATATCAACAAGGTGCGTTTTCTTTTCTAGGGAGCCTATTTGCTAAGAACTTGGAACAAATGTGGAAGCTCATGACAACTCAAAAGAGGAAAGAAGGCTACATGATGAAACTTCAAACATACCAAGCGCACCAGCAGCTCCTTTGCACGACACCCATGACCGGCTGACCTTGCACACGCTGGCCAAAGTGAACCGTGATGAATGGTGTGGCATTGAGCATGAAAATGAAACCCTTGCACAAGGGTCTAGTCATCCAAGTCCTAAATACATGCTCACAATCCATGGAAGCCCCCAAGAAAGTGGGTTGAAGGTCACCCACTCGATAGCGGGTTGCACAGCCACTGACAGCACAGCAGCGTGCCACCCTACCTTGGTGGACCTGCACAGGACAGCTACGGTAGAGTTGGAGGATGTGAGGGGTAGAATTGGAATCTCTGCACTAGGGCCTTTTCATCAAGCTATTGGGAGTCCATTTTCAAGCACGAGAAGGCAGCAAGAAGATGGGTGGAAGGTAGCCCAGTCGCACGAAATTCTGACAGCAACGTGCAGGGACTGTTTTCTGTTTTGCCTTTAAATAATTGCACATGACTTGCACATGTATTAATATAGCCATTATTATTGTTTTATTAGGTTCTCAAGCAAATTTTTCATGATTCATTAGGCCTATAAATAAGGGTCCAAGGGTTGTAATGAAAGACAATTCAAATTTTCATCATTTTGAGAAATAATAAACATTGGGTTTGATTTCCCTTGTTTTTCTTCGAGTGTGTATGAACACTCAAATCTATCTTGAGTAGTCCAAGATTGTCACCCATCATAACTAAGAGTAGTACTTGGTTATTTTGAGGGAATTGTTGCCTTGGAGGATCCAAGAACAAAAGTACCAATTCAAGACACACACCACAAATCATTGGTTCATCATCATTGTTGCAAGGCTGATTTAGGGTATTGGTTGCGTGCATTGAACCTTCAAAAGCCTATCCTTCAAAGATTAGTGTGCAAGGATGGTTTCCCACCCCAAATTTAGTCCAGAACTCCATAGTTAAGCGTGCTTGGTGGGGAGCAATTTTAAGATGGGTGACCTCCTGGGAAGTTTTCTGGGTGCGCACGAGTGAGGGCAAAGTGCGCTGGAAAGACTTGTGTTGGTCTGTCGGGCCGGTCTATAGTCTCCATGAGTAGTCACTGTTGGTCCGTTGGGTCAGGGTGTTACAAATGGTATCAGAGCAACCCTGCGACCATGGGTGATTATGTCTTCAGTGCACCTAGCGGGGGAAAAGCTCCTGAAATGACGGTCCAAAGAGGACGTTGTATTCCTAAGTGGAGGTGAATGTGATACCCCAGATTTAGCTTGAAAATGGCTTGATAGACTACTCATATCAACAAGGTGCATCTTCTTTTCTAGGGACCCCATTTGCTAAGAACTCCACAGTTAAGCGTGCTTGGTGGGGAACAATCTTAAGATGGGTGACCTCCTAGGAAGTTTTCCGGGTGCGCACGAGTGAGGCCAAAGTGCGCTGGAAAGACTTGTGTTGGTCTGTAGGGCCAGTCTATAGTCTCCATGAGTAGTCACTGGTGGTCCGTTGGGCCGGGGTGTTACAGCTTCCTTCCACATCCATCGCGTCCGCATACAATCATAACATATCAGCGTCATAGTTAAAGACGAGCCCCAGCTTTTGATGTCATCACGGAGGTTGACGAGTCTACACCAACGTCATCCAATAGTGCGCGGAGCAAACGAGGTCGGGGAGTGTAATTTTAAAGACTTATGATGACTATTGTATATATGCTGAACTTGTATCACTATTAGATGATTGAAATATATACGTGGGCTTTATTTTCATAATTAATGTTTATATTATTCGTCTTTTTTCCATTTGAAACAATTGCGATTGAGCAGTTTGACGATTCAAGCTGGTTTTTGTTTAATTTGTTATGAAGTACATAGTATTCAAAAATTTTATGCAGGTTGTGTAAAGTATTAAAGGGAGTGCAATAATACAAAGCTTGGCTTGCAAAGGACAAAGGATAAATCGCCACTTTAGATGGTGATTTGGTTAATTTACACAAAATATTTTACACCATAAAACCACCACCTTAGATGGCGGTTGACATGTTATTACAAAGAAAAAAATAATTCCAACTCCAGATTAAATCGGTGTTTTAGATGGTGCTTTGTTCTTAGGAATAAAGCACTTTTTCAAGTGGCGTAGAATGAAAATTGTTTTTCCAAATAGCTATATAGATAATTTGTTTATTGAAAATTTACATTCAAAACTGTTCTAATCAAATTGCATTTTCAATTGACAAAATGGAACAGGTAATCACATTCTAATAGTGATAGAATCGATATATCAAGAGTCGTGTAGTTAAAGGATAATCGATAATCGAAGCATTCACCGAAACAGCCTAAGTAATTGACAAATGGCATGAATTTAATTAGTCAATGTTAGAGTAGGTAGGGACAACATTTATTAATAGCGTTTCTTTGTCTTAAATTTACAATTTCAAAGATAAAACTAAATTCCGTTTTAAAATTAAATCAAACTTTCTTAGAAAATTAGTCCAACAACAACGTTATTTGGAGGCAAAACTAGTTGGACAAATATTATAAATAATGTTAATAGTTGGCTAATTTATAAATAATAACTATCAACAATACTTTTTTATGTTTTTTGAAATTAACTTTAACCAACTTTATTAGTTGGAACGTTTTTGGATGCTATAGAAACACCACGCACAAATTAAGCAGTAGGCGTCTAGGTGAGGGCTTAATTAGGTTTGAAAAATGTTGTTTAGAGCAACTTTGTTTATTAAAATAAACAAAAGGATATCTTCAAAAAAAAAAAAAAAATTAAAGAAAGAAAGAAAATTTATATAAAAAATGTTTGATATGTAGAAATGTCCGGTGATTAAATATTCATTACACCGAGCTGGGGACCTATGATTTTAACAATGAAGTGTTTTCCAAATAGTTCAAATAAAAATTGAGGGTATAACATTTTTTACTTAATAAATTCAATATTTTTATAAATTTTTATAATTTTTATTTTTATATTTTTTTATTTATAATTTTATAATAAAAATTTAAAATTCAAAATGAAATACGTGTTCTCAGATACAATCTTACGAAATTTAGTACAATTTAAAATTTATGGCTGCACTTAATTTTTTGTTAAATTATATTGTAATTCATCTTATAAAGAAAATTTATATATTGCTCATATTGAACACAAAATTGTACAAATTATTATTATAAAATACTCCCTCCGAATTAATTTAAATGTTCTATTTGTTTGGGCACACTTTTCGAAGTAATATTTTGACTCTTAATATTTCTAATTATGCTTAAATAAAAATTATGAAAAGTTGATAAGAATAATTCTTGCATTGAGACGAAACAAACAAGATCTCACATGACTATGTTTTAACTTATGGATTAAGAATAAAACACAAATTAAACGGAATTGATGAATAGTGTGAAAAAGCAAATAAGACAACTAAATTGGTTCCGAGGGAGTAAAAACAAATCTCTAACTCTAAAATAATGTTTTTAAGGATTTTTAAAAAGGAAAAAGATAATGAGCACACTAGGGGTATTTATTTATAAGAATCATACTTCCTCTGTTTAATTTTAATCTTATTTACTTTTTGCACGTTAGCCAATGCACTAATTCAATGCTATAATTAATTATAAAAGCTAAATATTTAAAAATCTTATATATATTGTGAAGAATGAAACAAGTACTCGTTTGATTATGTTTTAGTTAAGAATAAAATACAAATTAAGAGTGAATGATGAATAGTAACAGAAGAGCAAATGAGACATATGAATTGGTTGTTAATTAAATAAATCACACTTCAATTTTAATATTCATCTTTAATTAAAAGGGATATTCTATATGGTAAGCACAAACTATCACAAAAGCGAGCGATAGCAATTCTTAAAAAATTTTCCACAAAATAGCACTCAACACTTGGAAAATTAATTACACTAATACTATGGATGTAAAAACGTTTAATTTCCGTTAGGTTTTGGTAAAAGTCATTAATACCCCTAATAAGTTCCAAAATTTTTTCCACAAAAGAGCACTTAACTCTTGGAAAATTAACTACAGTAACATTTCCGTTAAGTTTAATTTCCAATATGTTGGGCGTTACATTTGGAATTTATTAGGAGCATTTATGACTTTTACCAAAACTTAACGGAAATAAACGTTTTTACTTCCATAATGTTACTGAGGTTAATTTTTGAAGAGTTGAGTACTAATTATGGAAAAAAGTTTTACGAATTGCTACAGCTCGCCATTTGTAATAGTTGGTACTTACCATATAAAATAATTCTACAAAATTAGCGAAATAAGTTAAGAGTATTTAAATCCATAAAATGTGAATTCAATTGATATATAAATAATTATGTTCTAATAGTGAATTAAATATAACTTTTTTTAGTCACTATGTATATTTATATTTTAAAAGTTAATGTTCATTTTCTATCATACATCATATCATACAATCTAATAATTTTGATCTAAAATAATAAATGGCAATCATACAATCTAATAATTTTGCTGTAAGTTAATAAATGGCAATTTAACATAATGTTGACATGTGTAATTTTTTTATTGGCTGAATACTTATTAATAGAGATTTTGCATCGTTTATAATTTATTGCCCAATATAGTTTCACAGATTGATGACTGACTTCATTTTTTGCAATAAAAAACTTACACTTTTAAAATTTTATTGCCATTTGTATTTCTTTTTTTACTAATTGAAAACATTTTTTCTTAATTGTTTTGTTGATTGATATTTACTGCATGGGACAAATATGTATAAATGGATTGATAATTGATAAACACTCGCATTTATTAAAATCATTTTATTATATACTAAATAACATAACAAATAACAAAATAATTAGCATAGAATCTTCAAAATAATTATAAATAAAATAAATTACAATATAATAAAATTATTAGCATTTTAAAACACAAAAGCTTTGATATCTTAAACAAAATTTTAAATTTGTAGCATAATTAAAGTTTTAATTTTGTAGCATAATTAAAAATTTATTTTTGTAGTATATTAATCTTTAAATTAAAAATTTAAACTTAAGAGGTTAATATATATTTTTCCCGTTAATCTAATTTTTTTTTAGATGTTTACACTATAAAATTCGTGCATTGCACGGGTTTTATACTAGTTCTACTAAAATAATAAGAGAATGTGACACATGTCACCTTTATCCATCATGTTTTCTCTCTTAAATTTAAGTAATTAAATATGGAAACATTAAGTTTTAATTAAACTTTATTTCTTAATCATACATTAATATAGTAAGAAAAAAGTCAATTCTAAAACCTTTAATGTTTTAAATACAGATTTTTAAGAATTTTTTTTTGGATAACTTTGATTTTAGTGAATTAAATGAGTAAAGTATTAATTATACCTTATTTATGATACAAAAATAATTCAATTATAAAATAGTTGTTAACTATAAATCTATAAAGAACATAGAATACCAATGAATTATAGAACGATAATGTTTTTTCAAGATCTATAAAATGAATCATTTTAAGTCAATTTTACATATTTACTATATAATTCTATTTTCTTAAAAATTAGTTTTATTTAATAAATGGGTCATTTCACCTATACAATAAATTTTTTTGGAAAAATAATTATAGAACGATAATGTTTTTTCAAGATCTATAAAATGAGATCAAATTAATCTTTATTATAAAAGAAAATAAATTTATATTAATTTATCGAAAACATTAGAGTATATTTATTCATAAAAATATATTTATAAAAAAAACAAATATAAAATCTCACTTGATTATGTTTTAGCTAAGAGGTCGAAGAGTGATCTGTTGTTCGTCAAACAACCAATCGACAGATATAAAGTGACATAGTTTGAAAATTGGGATAAAGTGACCTGAATTTGCCTCTTACTTCATACTTTCACGAACATGCAATTGCAAAATATTTTCCTAGTTTCTATTTGCTTTTAAAGAAAAAGTAGTTTTATTTACTAAATGAATAATTTCACCGCTAAAAATTTTTTTTAAATAAAAATTATACAAATAGTCTTTTGCTTCTCAAAATCTTTAAACTGAGACAAACTTTGTAATTATTATGACGCATTTTAAAAAAAATTGAAAAAATCTTTCAAATATTCAAATAAAAAAATAATTAAGCTTTATTAACATAAATCATTTTGAATTTATTTGAAAGTGTGAATTGTAATCATTTAATTATTGAAACAAACTTAAGTTATTCATTTTGTTTTACCATTTATTATTTTCATAATTTATTGAAAATCAATTTTAAATATTCGTTATACACACACCCCCTTGCTCACATACGCATATATCTCCCCTCACACACACACATCTCCCCTCACACACATATATATAAATCTATTCTTAAAAATACTAATAAATACTCCCTCCGTTCCTTTTTGATGTTCCTATTTGGGTTTTTCACCAAGATTAAGAAAAATGGAATCTTTGGTGGTTGTGGGTATTATTTTAATTATATAATAGTGAGAAGTAATGATTGTATTGAAAGTATGAGAGAAAAAATAATTAAATAATAGTGTAATGTAATGATTGTATTGGAAGTATGAAAGAGAAAATAATTAAATAGTAGTGTGGAGTAAGGAAAGTGGGGTTTTAAGGGGTAAAAGTGGGATGAAAACTTTCCAAAAATGGAAAGTATTCTAAAGTGGAAAAACTTATGGAACTACTCGTTTTAGTAAGGTGGAAAAACAAAAAAGAACAGAGGGAGTAACTTTTTATAATCTTTAAAATAAATAATCTTTAAAATAAAATATTATACAAGTATAAAATTAAATTAAAAACTTTATTTCAATCTACATGCATGGCACGAGAATATATCTACTTTACGAGTAAAATACTAAAAGTTACTTCAATGTATTCTCCGCTATCTTCTCCGTCTTTGTTTTTTAAATTCTATAAGTATTTCACTCACCTTCAAATGTTTTTAAATTTAATTTATCTTATTAATTGTTGCTATACGTCTATATACTATGTAATTTCGTCATCTCATAACAATAGTAGCAAATTTAGACGTAAACATCGAAAAACGAGAAAGAGAAGAGAGGCGTACTCGAAGCTGAGAAGTTACGGAGTCTTCTTGATTGGTCGGAGCCAAAAGAAATGAACCGGTTGCTGACTTTGTGCTACCGGACATTGCAAAAGCATTGTGACTCGTTAACCATGAGTATTTGTTAAACGCCAGTCCCTTCACCTAAATTTTTTTTCAATTCAAATTTAAAAAAAAAATTCTCATCAATCGCAATCAAATCTAATTCATTTATTCTCATTAACGAACCTTAGAAGTAGGATTAATCGGTTGAGTCCGAGAACATCTAGGTCGAGTATTTCCATTTGCACCACAAGTTTCGCATCGGAGTCCCGAATCACAATCGCTATCTTTCGAACAAGTTTCTCCGATCTATTTCCATTTTTTTCAAAACAGAGACAAATTTTGAAAAGTGAATTAAAATCCAATCCTACTATTTAATCAAGAAATAAAAGCTAAATCAGTTGGTTAAAGAACAATGAAGAGCAAAAAAAGTGAAAAATTAAAAATTAATAATATATATCACCTTGAGACTAGAACAAGACTGGAAGAGAGAGGCTGTAACAAGCAAGAGAAGAATCTGGAAGAAGAGAACGTAATGACGATGATGATTGGGACTCCAAGCTTTCATTTCTTGAGATTAAAAATGGAGTAACGTAACAATTAAGAGAGAGATCAAGAAGAAGATGGCAAAATAAGTAGTTGTTGGGTGTTGGAGGAAATTTCGAATCAGAGAATTGTTGTGTTGTAGAATATGTTAAAGAAATATGCCGGAGTATTTATGACTTTGGTATAAATGGCATGAGTATATTTAAATTTGTAAGGAGTATTGCACAATCAAAAAGTAGCACGTAATAAGTCGTTGTTTCTAGAGCAATTTATTCAATATTTGATAGTTTCATACTTTGTCAATATTTAGAGGGTGTGTCAAAACAATACAAATGTTTAAAGATTTTATGATTGAATTGATATGATTGATCAATGAACATAGTAGTTGCCATGTTAGAATTTATTTTCTATGAATTTAAATTTCTTAAATTGAGTAATATATAGAATAATCTATAATTTTAAAATTTTAAGTTACAAGTTGAAGTATAAAATACAATTTACTAGTCCAAAACAACAATTACAAACCAAAAGATAACACATGAAGGCAATAGGTGAGAGGGAGACTAGATGTTTTACGATTTATTTCGAACTTTCAGCTGAATTTATTTATGGTCTAATTTTGATTGTTCGAATGAAAATCCAACCAGATTAGATGTTTTGATTTGGTAATTTTCAAACTAAATCAGAAATTTTTGTCTGGCAATGTTTTAGAGATCAGAGTATTTAATACAGTAGGTAGAATCTAATTGCAATCTGGTCTACGTTTTTTACTATATAAATCTTTACTTCAAAGTTAATGTTTTTGATTATACAAATATTTCGCACCTCAAATGAATTTACATAATTCATAGTTACCATTTGAAATATAATAATTCATACTTAGTCAACGGTTCGGCCAGATTTGATTTGCGATTTAGATCAAACTTTGTTCGACCTTAGATTTATCTCAGAAGGTATAAGAGGAAGTCTGGGTAAATCACGGTTATTTATGAGAGAAGTAAATCACACTACGTGGCCTAATCTTATAGGGGGGATTTTGGATAATTTATTTTATCTTTTTCTTATTTTAGTTATTTTATTATTATTTCTTTTGTTTTTATATGGTGATTTACAAATCACGGTGATTGTTTAGAAATTTCTCGAAGGTATAATGCACCTTTTATTAGAACTTTAAATGTGTAGATTGATTGATTTTAATTTTAATTTGTATATCACTTAATTTAGGAACAATATAATTAAGAAAAGCTAATGATAAGATTTAAGTGATAAAATTATTAAATATTTAAAGAATAAAGCAGCGGTTTATTTTCGTAAAAGTATTTCAAACAAAATAAAAAGTTAGTAGTGTTATTAGCTTTCAAACAAAATTTGGGCTTTAGTTGTTGATAACTTTTCTGTTCTTTATTATTGGGGCAGGTGAAAGACTTTTCTACCATGAAATTCATAAATGAATTGTAAAACAATGTTATTGTCATGTGTTAACATTAAAAAGATATAATAAAAAAATAGGCCCTCTCTATAGACGTTTTTCTAGAGCCCAACCATATCTCACTTTTAACTTACAAAACTAGCAATCAATTTATTTTTTAAATTTATAAATTGGAGCAGCCTAAAAACTTAAAACGTGTATTGTATATATCAAGATTTGGGATAAAAAATTAGTAAAGAAATGTCTTTATGTGAATTAAGGGATATAAACACTATGCTTTGCCCATTTCTGTAATCATCATCTACTATTATAATTTAAATTTTAATGCTTTTGATCCTCTTTTTACTTTATAGAAAATTAGTGTATATGCATGTTTGAATAATATAATAAGCACGACGCATCTCATTCCATTCACTGCAAATCTGTAATATTCTCCCCAAAGCTGCCTCATTATGTCAATATAAATATAATACTTGTTAATTTTCCTATCTCTTTTTATCCTAACATGAAGATTCTTGACTGTTTGTTAATTTACTTGAATTATTTGACTAACTGATAGTTGGGAAATGGGAACTGTTATTAACCTAACATTTTATTGTATATGTTTTACAGTTTTAGACCGACATTATATAAGGGTCTAGGCTAAAATAACTCTTAGGATTTTAGTTCAACAATATAAATGAGGCTAAGTTTGGCTACAATAGTTTCACAAACGTAGCAACTACGGCGATAAAAAAACGAACATACAACGTTTGTCAACAAGGAATTCCTTCTACTACGATTTGACAAGGTCCATCTCCTATAGGGAACTCCCACTCAATTTGTGTGAAGTTTTGCACAGACAAAGCACAAGAACAGAAAGTAAAAGAAACTCTTGATTTATTTCATAAAGAAAAGATTACATTGAATGTTGAGTACAAGGGTTTATATAGGAGAAGGAATACAAGAAACAACACCTATGAACTTAGTTATAACTAACTCTATACAAGGACACATTGCATAACCGAATGTACACCTAAACACCCTAACATAACACATGCCAGCTGCATGACCTTCAATAATGTGTTTCTTGAATCTTGTCATGTGCATCACTCCTTGTATGAACAACTGTAGTATCCTCAACATCCCCTTCAAACTAAAAGGGATGGAAGTCATTCCTAGTTCGCCTAAAAGCTATTGAAACTTGTTGGCTATTAAGATCATCGTCAGAATATCTGCTAGCTGCTTAATAGTAGGTAAATAGGATAGTTGTAGAAGTTCTTCAAATACTTTTTCTCTAGTTAAGTGATAATCAATAGCAATGTGCTTTGTCCTATCATAATATACTGGATTTTTAACAATGTAAATCGCAGATTGATTATCACGTGTGATAGGTTTAAGATTTCCAACCCCTAACTCTTCTAGGAGTCTTACAACCCATGTGACTTTTGCTGCAGCAGAAGCCATAGTGTAAACTCAGCTTCTAAACTGGAACGAGAATATGTGCTTTGCTTTTTGGACTTCCATGAAATAGGAGAATTTCCAAGTACTAAGATGTAGCCTGTAACTAGACCCAAGAAAATTTAATCCGACCCGAAAATGAACCCGGGACCCGACTCGAGAAAATTTGAACCCGACCGACCCAAAATTGACTTAACTCGAAACATGATCGACCCGATAATTACCCGACCGAAAATGAACAGACCGGCAACCGACCCGACCGACCCGTTTTGACAGGTCCAATATCAATTTTTTTAGAGAAATTTCATTGTTAGAATTCATTTTAAATAAAATTTTTGTTTTCAAAGTATCTCAACATATCACTTGAACCCTAAAACTCATCAATAAATCTCAAAAAACACGCATTCATCAATAAGGGAATCGTTCCCATTCAACAAGGAATAATCAATATCATCAATAAGGAAAACATTCACTATTCCCAACTAACAATAAACAATATCATTAATAAGGGACTCGCTCCCTTTCAAACAAATAATAATCAGTTCAATATCAAGGAAATCGAATCGTTCTCAATCTAAATCATTACCAAACATTTAGCATATTAGCATCGTTCTCAACTAGTAAACTTGAAAATCATATATCAATAACTTTGATATTTCATTCGACGACGATTCATAAATAGTGTACATTATATGTTTTAAAAAAATTCAATATCGGTAAATATACAATGCAAGATGCATGCAAAAGTTAATTACTACGTGTACGTACCTGTAAGCGTAACTGCATGACCAAAAGTCACAAAAATCAACCAACTAAGGTTCTACCTTCCTCTTATGAGTTGGGAACAAGGGTGAAACTAGGAGGTAGACAAGGAGGAAGGTGGTGACCCACTGTGGGTGGAGGCTGCCCCCCTATTGGCGGCATGGTAGCCTCGCTGCTGGTGGTGGGAGGAGCCGCAGCTTGTTGCTGCCTTGGGGAAGGAAACGCAGCCCTGTGCTGGCTGCCGTGAGGGAGGAAACGGTAAGGCTGCTCACGGTTGGTGAGCAGTAGGTGGCCGGTGGTGGTGAGTGTGCCGGCAGCATGGGTCTTCACAAGGGAAGAAGAGGAACAAAGAGAAAGAAGAGGGAGAAGAGGAGGAGTGACGGCTTGGCAAGCACTTAGGGTTTCATGACCCTTTTTATCTTCTTTATTATTATTATTATTATTATTATTATTATTATTATTATTATTATTATTATTATTATTATTATTATTATTATAAGGGTGTTTCATATCATAAAAAAACGAATTTACAAGAAATTGGTGGGGAGTCGAGCAACAAGCTGAGCACCCGCACCTTTTTGAATACAAAAGGATAGTCTATGAAAAATGTACGCTGACCTGGTGATGCTCGAGTTGCTCACAGCAACCGATGCAATCCTTGATAGCAGGTCGAGGGCGTCTTCACCTAGCTCTCCAAAGGTGGAGAAAGAAAAAGGGATGAATTTATAGCAGTTCTCCTCGCACTTAGCCGTGTACTTCTTCCTCTTTCTTTCTGCGGCATTGGCTATAGCAACACCTGGGGCCCATGAGGAGGCTCCCGTGCTAGCAAAGGGCAAACTTCCTGTTACATCTACACATGCGTCTTTACCATGAACCCAGTTAAAAAGTAGAAGATCTGCTTGCCTAAGATCTATACCCGTCTCTGAAGAGAACCCCTTCGGTGCCTCCTTGCGAACCGAGATCCCAGCTTTACAACAGATATCTACAAGCATGTCTCGAACCAAATTATGTCGAAACTTCACACCAACATCACTGGATCAATGAACTGCGTGATCCCCCCATATATCCATCCTGGCAGTATTGCAGCTCGGGCATAGACTACCTTCGGCGAACAAGGGAATGGTAAGCCGATAACATAAAACCGATCGATATAGTCGAGGATTCATTTTGTGTCCCAGGCCATCAATAGGGATCATTAATAGAACATCTTGTGCATGTGATCCCCGAGTAGAACAAAGGATGGCGCAATTTGTCTTGGTGTGAGCTTGTAGCTAGACACAAGGCAGTTCTCAACAATATTAAAATAAGCCCCTGCCAACTTTTTCATCATTTGGGGGGCAGCGGATTCATCATTGAGAGAAACTGCGTTGCTGCCACAAAGAGTACAGAAGACGTCTTGGGCCCGTTCAAAAGCTAACCCCAGAGAAGGAAGATCAATGTGAGTCAAGATCCTAGCTTGGAGCGAACTGGTTTGTAGACGAGAGGCAAGGAAAGCATAATTAATAACGTCACCTGCCGAGAAGATACCAAGGCCACCCATCTTGATAGGGAGGGTGGCTAATCTCCAAACCCTGGCCCCGATGCCGTAACTATCTTCTTCAGGGAATCGCGCAAAGCAAGATCAAACTGTACTTGTGCATCTCCAAACAAATCGGGAGGGCAAGTCCTTAGCGCATAAAATAACCTCCCAACCCCTGCACAATAGCGATGAAGTAGGAGCTCGCATTGGGGGTCACGGAGTTTGCTAACAGTTGACATAAGCTCAATGGTTTTAGAAACCCTCTTCATGGAGAAATCACGACAAAAGCTCTGATCGGTGCTCACAGGTCCACCAAGAAGTTTCACCCCCGCATGAGGACGAGATATGTTAGGGGGGAAGACTCTGGTCTCTCTACTTCTAGGGTCCTCCCTAGGCCACTCTTATCCACATTGAGGAACAAACCGCGAGTTGGCCCATCCTCCTAAAGGATATGCAAGGCCTTGGCAACTAGGCTTGGAGGTTTAGCTTACAGGATTGGTGGACTTTCGAAACCAAGGGGTGCAGAATAAGGGCAAAAAGCAAAGGGCCAAACGGATCACCTTGTTGAACACCTTGACAAGACCAAAGGGTGGAGTCACCATAGTATAGCCTAGCAGGTTGGGAGTAACAAAATTCCACCCAAGGAGCAAGGGAGGGGCATTGAACCCTGGCCTCAGACAACATGACACTCCTATCAACAAGATTAACAGCATTCTGGAAATTCACCAAAAGCATAGAGAGACCGACATCACCACCCTTACATTCGACGAGCCTGTTAACTGAATGAAGGATAGCCTCACCGCCCCCCTGTGTACCTACCCCAAACTGGAAATCTTCGAAGTAGGCACTCATGGTTTTCCCAATAGCAGAAGCAGCCACCTTGGACACTAGCTGACGCCATACCGTACCAACAACAATAGGCCGAATACCACCCCCTGGCTTAATTAAAGGGGTAAGAGGAGCACTAGCGATAAAGCTCCCAAGCACACTAGGGCACTTCCAACCAAGGAGCAAGTTGACTACCTTAGTGATAGAGCACAACAAGCTATCAGCAATAGCTGTCGCCGCACCTCCTAACATATCCACTAGATGTTGGGCCCTAAGACCATCCCTGCCACAAGAAGTCCCTTTAGGGAAGCTGTGAATCCTACCCAGCACCTCATATTTGCTCACACTAAGAGCTCCCTCAGAACATGGAGCAGGGGGCAAAATTGGAGGGGATGCGATAGGGTGCTTAGATTCTAGAGCTTGAAAGGTTTCCGGAGAAAAAGGTGCCACACCAGACGAAGATAGAACCTTAATGGCAGCGTTAAAATGTCCATCTCCAAGCTTGCGCTTACATTATTATTATTATTATTATTATTATTATTATTATTATTATTATTATTATTATTATTATTATTATTATTATTATTATTATTATTATTATTATTATTATTATTATTATTATTATTATTATTTTCTAGATTCACCTTGAAATGTCCAATTAACAAACTCATTTCACGTGCGCATACATTTTAATTAAATAATAATTTGATTCAAACCTCTTCATTTAAAAAAAATCGAAATTGTATTTTTGATATAATATATGTTAATATTTAAATCGTATACAAAAGGAATTTGTTAAAACTACATATAAAAATAAATAAATTTAATATAATTATAAAATCCCCAAAAGTTAATAAACTATTAATTAATGACGTCATAAAATCTCGGGGTGTTACAAAGGATGTTATAATCATCTTAATTGAATACATATATCTTGTTAAATCAGTTAAATGAGTTTTTAATTCTTCTACACTTCAGTAAGCAAAATCGATATAATTTATAAGAACGTTTTGCACATTTGAATGAGCTTTTCAGAAAAGAAATGTCACTATCCTAAATTATAAAACGCGCATCTTATCAGTCGAAATAAGTAGTTAGTTATTTTGTATATCTTCCAACATGAAAATTGAATTAGAAGATTTTTAACGTTATTATTATCTAACGTTACAACTTTAATAAACACAATAACTTTTATGAAGCGCGTATCTTACAAATCTTTCAAAATAAGTATTAATTCCCTATTTTCCTTACACTTAAATGAACCTAACATACGAATTATAATTTGAAAATCTTACATCTGATTTCTCTAATGTGACACGTATCTCACATAACCAACTATAAATAGAGATTTAAAGTTTAGAACACGAGTGTCGCAATTACTTGTTATTTATAACTTGAATTCAATTCACATAAGGCTTGAATATTTTGTTATTTGATATGTGGATTAATGTCATACGGGTGAGAAATATATTTTTATTAAAAAAAGTTTCATAAATAATAAAAAATGAAAAAAATAAATTTTTAAATTTTCTAACTCATAACCCTTTGGGTCAAACCTACCGACCTATAATCAAGAGTGACCCGACCCGAGAATGACCCGACTAGAAAATGACCCAACCGAAATTGATCCGACCCATAACCCGGCCCCCCGACCGTTTTCCCAAGTCTACCTGTAATAGATTGCCTAAAATCAATGCAAGTCCCCAAATCACTATCAAAGAAGGCTTGCAATGTAAGTGTTGTGCTACCTGTGAGGGAAATACGTTGGCCCAAAGTTGAATGTAAGTAATTGAGAGTGTGTTTTAGAGAAATTCAATGAGTATCCCTTGGACTTTGCATAAATGATGTGCTCGTTTTATAGCACATTTATCTCCTCATTTTAGTGTCGAGTCTTATTGATTTTCATTGGTTTTATACACTTTACACTCGATTGTACCTTGTTCTTGTCTCCACGGTGTGTAGAGGTTATTTCAGGTGTTTTCGAGAGATTTTGAGGTAAAACAAATCGAGTTCGAGGCTTAGACGTCAAAGTCAAATACCCATTGCAAATGGTGATGTGGGCCATTCGACCTAAATTCGGGCGAATCTAGGGTCAGCTTCGGTCGAATGAGGTGCTGCAGCCCAAGATTAAAGCTCACAACGCTCTGAAAATGGCAAATCGAAGCCCATTCGGGCGAATGCTAGTACATTCGGGCGAATGCCAAAATAGATTCGGGCGAATGGCGTATGAAAGTTGGAGATTCAATTCAAGACCCTCTGGAAACCCCGAATGTGACCCATTCGCGAATGGGGTCCATTCAGGAGAATGGGACTGGGCATTCTGTCGAATGTTTCTTAAATTCTGCGCTGCGTTTTGTTTCGCAAGCGTATTCCGTAGGATTATTTTAGGGGTTTTACCCTACCCTTGTACATCCTATATAAAATCTTAGTTCTGAATATTTTGCCCATGTCTTGATGGAGAGAAACCCTCCCAACTAGAACATCACATTTAATTGCTTTTCTTTACTTTCTTTTGCTCTATATTAGATTTAAAGCTTTCTCATTTACATTTCAAGCATTGTAATCTTTCATTTCCTTTAAGTTTATATAAGTTTTCTTTCTTTATTGCTTTCTTACATGGTTTATCTTTCATTTATGTTATTTAATGCTTTCTTCTTTCATGCTTTGATTATTGCTTTGAATCTTGTACATTTACATTTCAATCTTGTTCTTGTTCTTCTTATTGCTTTGTATAGTGTAGTTGATAGATAAATTTCATGCTTTGTCTTTCATTATTGTTTCTTTTCATCTAGCCCTAATGCTTCCATTCATGTCTACCTTCATGTTCTTAGTTGTAGTTAGAGTTAACATGCTAGAGTAGTTTCTTTAGGGGTTTCGGTTTGGTGAAACCGTAGGTTTGGTGAATGTTGTTCATATGCTAGATTAGGGTTGAGGTTTGTTGTGGATTGTTTGATTGATATTCGATGCGAATCTTGTCCCGCCACTCTTGATGAGACATAGGGCGATTATGGGTCGTTCGCATGGCTATATGTCACCAACTTCCCCTCACTTCTAGAGTTTCTCGATCGATCTACGTTCGATCTCCCTTGACCTAGCTTTCCATGAGAACATAGAATCGACCTAGGGTGGATCCTCACCATCCCCGTTTGTTTCCTATTGCTTATCGTTTTTTTCTTAGTGCTTTCGTAGTATTACACACCCTTCACTCATACCCATACACCTAGAACCTAACCTCGCTTAGTCCTTGTCCTTGTGGTTCGATCCCCGACTTACCTCTATACTCGCTATAGTTGTAATATGGTGTTATAAATATTGTCTGCGTTGCCAAGGTTTTTAGCGTTAAACGACGCGTTACAAACCGATTATGAAAATGGCGCCGTTGCCGGGGACAAGGCGTTATAGTTAGGTTTTGTGCTTGATGTTGTTCATTTTTGCTTTCTTTTAGTTTTTGCTTAAATAGTCTTGCTTGTCAGTGCTTACGCTTGGTTTCTAGTGTTGTTTTCATGAGCTATAACACACGGAGATCACAGCTACAACTTGTTCCCTACAATCCCGAAATACAAAGGGTCACTAGACGATCACCTCCTCCCACTCTACGTCAATCGTCTATACCCAATCCTTCTACACCAATGGCCGACAATCAACCGATTTTTAGTCAATTTGGGACCCCTGGGTCTAGAGAGTTTCAAGGGGGCATGGTTCTACCAGATGCCCCACCAAACTCTTGCATTGACCCATAATACACAAGAATGGTGAAAGAAGTTTCATTTTGTGGGTTGAGAAACGAGTGTCCTCTCTTGCACTTGGAGACATTCTCGGACATTGACAAGCTTATTCCTCCATGCCCCGATAACCCGGATTATGTGAAGCTATGCCTCTTTCATGTTGGTTTGGCGGGGGACGCCAAAGATTGGTACAAATGCATAGAGCCCAAATCCATCACCACATGGGCTCAACTTAAAGCGACGTTCCTCGGAAGGTTCTATCCTACGGTTCGAACACATGATTGGCGCAAGAAAATCGCGTCTTTCACTCAAGAGGATGATGAGAGCCTTAGTGCCGCTTGGAGTAGATTCAAGGGTATGATCCGAGCGTGCCCCCATCATGAGTATGGGGAGAACCACTTGAACACCTTCTTCTACGACGGGCTTAACGATTCAACCAAGGCACTACTAGACTCCGCGATTGGTGGGAAACTCTCAAAGGTCCTATGCAACCGAGTGAAAGCCATGATTGAAGAGGTTGCAAAGAATAGCACTTGGGGGTGGAGCGAGGGGTAGTAAGCAACAAAGGGGTATGATCGACGATGCTAATCTAGACTCGATCGACGCAAAAATTGAAGCGATCATGGACAAGAAATTGTCCAAGCTTAAGTTAGCCTAAGGTAGTTCTAATGTGTCTGCCGCAAATGAAGCCAAGTCTTTCTTATGTCGTATTTGTGGGGGTACCAATCATGACACATCATATTGTGGGGGTTTGAACCCGGAGCGTGTGGCATGGGTAGAATTTGGGGGAAGTGCTATAGAAGGGGCCCAAGCGATGAACTTTGATGGGTATGGGTACAATCCCGAATGTGTAGCGGCAATGGGTTATGGGAACCAAGGACAAGGGTATACTCAATATAGCCTATTCAACAACCCGTCCTTCCGACCTCCCTTCAATCCTAACAATGGCCAAGGCAACTTCCACCAAGGTTACAACAACCAAGTTTCATATAACAATTAAGCCGGTGGTAGCTTCCCTAGGCCCAATGGAAATAGGCCTTACCCACAAGTGCCACGCCCCAACCCCAACCTACCATATCCCACCACTCAACCACCTCCGAACCCCGCTCCTAATCATGATTACATTAGCACCCAAATGAGCACCTCATCCCAACTCAATCAAAATTTGATCGCTCAAATGTCGCAACTCCAAGCTCAACAAAAGATGTTCGAGAACCAACTTGCACTCCTAGCACAACCACCTCCACCAACACTATTCCCATCTAACCCTCAATAACCCAACCCATTCACCCAACCTCTATCACCTAACCCACCACCCAATCCCAACTACCACACTTGCAAGGCGATCTTCCTTAGATTGGGGACATCATATCCAACTCCAGTTGAGGCTCCTAGTGATGATTTGGGTGAAGGTTCTTCTATGGGTAATGATCTTCAAGAGAATATTGAGCATGAGCTTGGGGGAGGGGAGGCAAGAGAGATTTTTGAGGAAGAGTTTGAGGAGAAGAAAGAAGAAGAAGTTGAGAAGAAAGATGAGGTTGAAATTGAAAAAGAGATAAAGAAGTTGGAGCAAGAAGAGCGATGGAAGGAAATCCAAGAGAGGAGGGCTTTTGAGCGTTTACATGCACCACCGCTACCCTTTCCATATCGAGCAGTGGAGAGTAGGGATGATCATGGGTCGGATCTGGGTCGGGTCCAGCCGGACCCAGATCTAGACCCTAATTTTTTAAGGATCCAGATCCAAATCCAGACCCTTAGGGTCTAAAAATTTTAGACCTTGACCTAGACCCTTAGTGTTCGGCGGGTCTAGGGTTTGAATCTGGGTCCTAAAAGGATTTTTTTTCTAAAACACTATTTAAAAAAACTAATATCATGTAATTTTTTTGTATTTCTAAAGCGTTTTCAACCAAATACGGTGGAGTCTCAAGCTACATAAGCCGATACAATCATACAAACTACATAAACCGATACAATCATACAAACTACAAAGTAGAAAGTCTTAAATTACTTAATGTTCTAAATTTTTTGTTTTTTAAAATATTTTTAATATACATAAAATACATAATATTAATATTATTTTATAATATATTTATATCTTAGGGTCTACGGGTCGGATCTGGGTCGGGTCAGGGTCTAGAAAACATGGACCCGGACCCGGACCCTAACATTCTGGACCCAGATCTGACCCTATTTTTTAGGGTCCAAAAAAAGGTGGATCCAGACCCTTAATTATGGGTCGGGTCGGGTCTAGACCCTTAGGGTCTAGGACCCATAACCATCCCTATTGGAGAGACAATTGCAAGCCAAGTTCCTGATGTTCCTTGAGCATATGAAGCGATTGAAAATGAAAATCTCGTTCTTAGAGGCAATGGAGCAAATGCTTCAATATGCCAAGTACTTGAAGACTCTTTTAGGGAACAAAAAGAGGCTTGAAAGTGATGTTGTAAATTTGCCGAAGCAAGTAGGTGCCATCATTTTAGGCACTTGGGCCAAGAAAGAAAAGGCTCGAGGACCCTTTGTGCACCCCGTCACTCTTGGGAACCATAAGCCCAAGGGAGCACTTGCCGATTTAGGGGCCTCGATTAGCCTCATGCCGATGAGTATTGCTAAACAACTCGCTTTTGAGCTTAAGCCATCAAAGAAATCCATCCAACTCGCCAACCGAAGCGTTAAGGTTCCATGTGGCCGGGGAATTTGAGGATCTTCCAATCCAAGTGGGAAATGTGGTAGTCCCATGTGATTTCGTGGTGCTTGATATGGTGGAAGACCCTTACACTCCCCTCATACTTGGGAGAGATGCGTGAAGACTTTAGGTGCCCTTATTGATTGTGAGACCGAGACTATTACTATAAGGGTAGCCCAAGAGCAAGCGATTTTTGGCTTTGCTAAGTCTTCGAAGGAGCCCATGGTCGAGCAACTTTGCTCTCTTGATATTGTGGATGATGCGCATGATGATAAAATTAAGGGGCTTGATTTTCTTAAAGCCCATATGCATGATGATGCGGTGATTTTATGTGATGAAGTGAGGAGGTATGATGGTGAGAAGAAGAAAAAGTTTGTTCATGTTGAGAAGGAGAAGTTTGTTCCTGTGTATAAAGATGATGAACAAGCTGAAAGTGTTGACAAGCAACCCCGCAAAAGGAAGCGAGTGAGAAAAAGAAAAGAATACAAAACGAAGAAGATGGCACCACCATGGCTTGGGGGAGCCCCATGTTTGACTATGCCTCCGGGTGACCCCGGTTCTACATTGCTTACCTCCGCCACTGCCGCGAGGTGGAGAGTATTGGGTCACCATGTTCGAGGTGATGGCGATGCTAAGAGTGAGTTCGCTCCTAGCTCAGGTATGGTTTCTTTCCCTAGCTTTTCATATTGAGTTGGTGGTTAGCTGGGTCGAACTTAACGTCGTTAAACAAAAGTACTTGCGAGAGATAACCTGGTGTTTGATGTTGTTGGCTTGATGTTTGCTTGGTTTTCTATAGTTCCAATAATGCCTATCTTTCGTTCTTTTGGTTTCCTTTCACCTTCCCCATCGCCGAGACGACTCTTGAGCTAGCTTTGGGAGGATGCGCTTACGCTTTCAAAACCCCGAAAGATTTGCATTATTGTAACTATTGTTTAGTTTTTCTTTTATTTTTTCTCATGTTTAGTTCTTGTTTAGTTTTTGTTTTACCTAGTTTGTATAGTTCATGTCTAGGTTGTATAGTTGTGTTTTATCCTTGCTTTCAATAAATGGTTGAGTTGTGAGACTAGCATGCAAGCTTCTATTGTGCACATATTGTGGTCCTATGCAAACTAGTATTTCCTTAGCCCTGTGCCTGTTTTGGGACCTAGAGTCTGACTGTTTTCCACATAGCTTGGGGGATCTAGGTTTTCTTGGTTAGTGGCTTGGATGTCTACCTTTAGAGGCACATTTCGACTAGCCTGTGAGGATTGAGCCCTCTTGGACTCCTTGCGAGTTCCATTCATTATGATTGCTAGTTAGGGGATCAAAGTATTGTGTCAGTTCTTCTCCAGTACAGTCGGCTTTTCATGAGACCAGGGATGATAACATGTTCGCTAGAATTTAACTACATAGCCAAATAGCCTACCTTGAACGCAATCTGACATTAGGATAAGCCAAGTTTTTGCCTTTTCCTTTTTCTTTTCTAGCCACATTGTATAACCTCCACATGAGCCAAATTGTTCCCTCTTCTTACCTAGAGGATAGCTTAGTGATGGTGGGGTTGTTGTGTGTTACAGTGATTTGTGGGCCTTTGGTTATGATGTTGGTTGTTGGTTTCATATGACTCTACTCATTTCTTATCCAGCTCATTTTGTTACTCCCTTCATCCTCTCGTGCTTATTTTTATGATCATTCATACATATTCTTTATTTGAGGAGACCTCTCTCTTGTGCTTCATTGAGATATACACACATATGTTTATTTGAGTGAGGAGGTCAATATTTCATTGGGAGATGAGTTTGGAAACACATGTATTTATGAGATTTCACAATTTTTAATGGTGTTTGATGATAGAGATCATTGTGCTTATATGAGATTATTGGTTTATTATGGCTGTTGGAGATGGTGTTCATTGGTTTGTGATAATATGTTTGTGGTTGTTTAGTCTAGGGTCACTTGCTATCCTTTTCTTAGCTCCACATTCCCAATTGCATCCCACCTTAACCCTAAGCCAACGTTACAACCCTTTGCTAACCTGTTCGACTTGGTCTGATTAGTTTGTTCTATGTCGGAGTTAGATATGACACAATCCCCAT
Source organism: Amaranthus cruentus (assembly GCA_019425755.1). Classification (NCBI taxonomy): domain Eukaryota; kingdom Viridiplantae; phylum Streptophyta; class Magnoliopsida; order Caryophyllales; family Amaranthaceae; genus Amaranthus; species Amaranthus cruentus. Next base: position 7,219,900 of record CM033453.1, read on the forward strand.
GATTTGCCCTTATTAGGTGTTTGACTCCCGACTCATCTTTAGTCGAAAGATTATGAGCGAAACACAAACCATAATGAAACACATGAGCGTCATTGCATGTTTCTCACATATTTTGAGAAATAACCCGGGGAGCGTAGACTTGTGACTTCTCTAGGTAGTGGGTGGGATAGCCTGTGATATTACATACCCTAGTGATCTTGAGTTTGTGGAATTGGTCGTTCTCTTAGGTATTGCGCTCTTTGAGACCATTGTGCTTGCACACCTATGGCTAGGGAAGAGTTTTGTTCTTGCATAGCTTTTATTGCTTTGATTTCCTCTCACCATGTTTGTTTGCTTTGGATTTGTGGGTCTCCTTTTGAAAACCCTCACGAGACCTTACTCGTCCTCTTTGGGAGACTATGAGGTTTAAAGGGCTTGTCGTACGTGCTAAGTGCGACCGTGATTCCTACGACAGTGAGTTTTAGGTTTATGCTTTTCGTAGTTTTGTTTTGTTTATAGCTTAGTTTGTTTTTGGGTGCCCCGTGCTTTTATGTTATCCTTCCTTTAGCTTTGGGGAGTTGATGTGCTCGTTTTAGAGCACATTTATCTCCTTATTTTAGTGTCGAGTCTTGTTGATTTTCATTGGTTTTATACACTTTACACTCGATTTTACCTTGTTCTTCAGTTCTTGTCTCCACGGTGTTTAGAGGTTATTTCAGGTGTTTTCGGGAGATTTCGAGGTAAAACGGATCGAGTTCGAGGCTAAGACATCAATGTTTAAGAAGAGGCATGTGTCCCAAGGAATTTCCAAGCGTCTCGAGGCATTCCCGAGCACCTCGCAAAGTCCCATGGCATTCCGACACTTCAAAGACCTATTGCAAATGGTGATATGGGCCATTCGACCTAGATTCGGGCGAATCTAGGGTCAACTTCGGTCGAATGAGGTGCTGTAGCCCAAGATCAAAGCTCACAACACTCTGGAAATGGCGAATCGAAGCCCATTCGGGCGAATGGCGTATGAAAGTTAGAGATTCAATTCAAGAGCCTCTAGAAACCCCGAATATGACCCATTCGGGCGAATGGGGCTGGGCTTTCGGTCGAATGTCTCTTAAATTTTGCGTTGAGTTTTGTTTCGCAAGCTTATTCCGTAGGATTCTTTTAGGGCTTTTACCCTACCCTTGTACAGCCTATATAAAGGCTTAGTTCTGAATATTTTGCCTATGTCTTGATGGAGAGAAACCCTCCCAACTAGAATATCACATTTAATTGCTTTTCTTTACTTTCTTTTGCCCTAGATTAGATTTAAAGCTTTCTCATTTACATTTCAAGCATTGTAAACTTTCATTTCCTTTAAGTTTGTGTAAGTCTTCTTTGTTTACTGTTTTCTTACTTTGTTTATCTTTCATTAATGGTATTTAATGCTTTCTTCTTTCATGCTTTGGTTATTGCTTTGAATCTTGTTCATTTACATTTCAATCTTGTTCTTGTTCTTCTTATTGCTTTGTAGTGTAGTTGATAGATAGATTTATTGCTTTGTCTTTCATTATTGTTGCTTTTCATCTAGCCCTAATGCTTCCATTCATGTCTACCTTCATGTTCTTAGTTGTAGATAGAGTTAAGATGCTAGAGTAGTTTCTTTAGGGGTTTCGGTTTGGTGAAACCCTAGGTTTGGTGAATGTTGTTCATATGCTAGATTAGGGTTGAGGTTTGTTGTGGATTATTTGATTGATATTCGATGCAAATCTTGTCCCGCCACTCTTGATGAGACATAGGGCGATTATGGGACGTTCGCATGGCTATATGTCACCAACTTCCCCTCGCTATCTAGAGTGTCTCGATCGATCTACGTTCGATCTCCCTTGACCTAGCTTTCCATGAAAACATGGAATCGACCTAGGGTGGATCCTCACCATCTTGTTTCCTAGTGCTTATCGTTATTTGCTTAGTGCTTTCGTAGTATAATTTACACACCCTTCACTCATATCCATTACCTTCTCTACACCTAGCACCTAACCTCGCTTTGTCCCTGTCCTTGTGGTTCGATCCCCGACTTACCTCTATACTCGCTATAGTTGTAATAGGGTGTTATAAATATTGTTTGCGTAGCCCTGGGTTTTTAGCGTTTAACGACGTGTTACAAACTGGTTATCAATAAACTGACTAAGTGTTTGGACAGTATATGCTAAATCAAATAGGGTATTAGTTAAGAAATTGAGTTTGCCAATGAGATTTTATAAGGTGTAGGATTAGGTAGAAGAGTGCCCAAGGATGCAGAGAGCTTTGTGTTAGCAGGCAAAGGTGTAATAGCCTTTTTGAAGGAATCAAAACCACTTCATCAAGTAAATCTTTGGCAAACTTATGTTGGGCCAAAACAATTGTAGAAGGGAGATAAAAGACTTTCATTCCTAGGAAATATTTCAATTTTCCTAAGTGTTTAATAGTGAAAACAAAATCAAGATGGTTCTTAATTTGTTGTATCTCATGTTGAGCATTCCCTGTGAGGATGATAACATCAACATAGATAGCCAAAATGGTAATGGAATGGAGTTGCATTTTTATGAACAGAGAATAGTCATTCTTAGACTGTTTATAAACTTACTTAATGAGTCTTGGGCTAATTTAGCAAACCATTGCCTTGAGGGCTGCTTTAGACCATATAAAGACTTAGTAATTTGCAAACATTATTGTGCGGGTTAGTGTATCCTTGGGGTAATTTCATGAAAACTTCCTCTTTGAGATCCCCATGCACAAAAGCATTATTGACATCTAGTTGATTAAGGGGCCATCCTTTACTAGAAGCAACAAAAATTAGGCACCTAATGGTTGTCATTAAGGGGGCATCCTTTACCTAGAAGCAACAATAAGCCTAACTATGTATCTTTCTAAACAACCATCTACCTTTAGTTTTACTTTGAAGACCCATTTACAACCTATGTGTAGAAACACTTAGAGATATGGAACGCAACAAGAGGGGGGGGTGAATTGTTGTGTTGCTCTTGGGAGTATTTTCGCCCTGTTTTTCTTGCGGAATTTTTCTATTAAAAATACTCAAAGCAATAAAAGAAAACTATAAAGAACACAAGAGATTAACGTGGGAAAGAGCCACGACCCTCTAAGGATTTTACTTCTCTTATTAATCTTATGTAAATATAATTCTCTATTACATAAAAATAATTCTCCTTCTCTTCTCTTTCTCTTTCTTCTCTTTCTACTCTGGTTCTTCTTCTCGTTCTCTTTTCTCTCTTTACAAAAATTCTTCTCATTCCCCTTAGACTTACCCAAGTCTAATTACAAATTCTCTCAAAATCCCTGCATATAAAACTTCTAAAATGGATGAACAAAACAAGAATAGCACAAGGAAATGTTGTGGAATTAATAGTTTATTAAGGAATACTCAAGATTTCCTCTTCTTGATTTTGGATCTCACATGGATATTGGGCACAAATAATTTCTCTTTGTTGATCACTAAATTTGTGCCGGTTGCAAAATATTGTATATATATAATCATGAGAACTCTTAAACCCATAAACCCATGATCCCAAGTGATGGGAGTAGAGGCACGGTTATATTAGGGTTAGAAATAGAAAGCTTGACTGTTACCCAATTTTGGGTTTAAAAAAACCAATTTAATAAAAGAAAACTAAAAATTATTTTCTTAATAAATTCGTTGACCAATTCTCTAACGGTTAACCTGGGAACACTGCACTGTCTCTGATTTGACTATTCTCCGAATTTGACATAATCTTCTAATGGTTTCATCAACGAACTTTTGAAGACCGGATATATAACCTAACACAACAATCTCAAAACGTAATATGTTTGTTTATAAATGTTTAAGTTATCATCAAAACCAATTGGGCCAACAAATTCCCCCTTTTTGATGATGACAAACTTTATAAACAAACTTAATAAAAGATAGAGTAAAACATATAATATGAACATGCTAGAGATTAACACACGTTCAACCATATCTAGTAAATCAAATCGTTACAAATAATTTACTAAACTCCAAAAAAAACGTATTACTCTAATAAAGTAAAGTTTAAAAACTTGTCAAAAATCATGTGGTTAAACATGACTTAAGTTTTCAAAATTACGTATAATAATAAATCAATAATAAAACAACTATGTAAAACAATGAACATATAAATTACGAAACACAATAGTTTAAGAACTTCAAAAATATGAAATATGAAGTTGAGAAGAATTTAAGTCACACATAAGTGATAAACAACAATTAACAACATTTAAACAAACAGTAGAGTCCAAGCCTAAAAACATTCGCCTAAACCAGCATACATACTAAGTCAAGCATATTAAGAACATAAATTCAGCAAAACAAAATTATTAAGACTAAGTCAAGCATAAGCATTCTCAAGAATCAATCATAAGTTTGTTTGCCTTTCTTCTTCCCCCTTTTGACATCAATCAAAAAGTAGGGGTTTTATCAATCCACAGCACTAAGGCAAGCGTTAGATAAATTAAGAAAGTAAGCAGCAAACTAAGCAAGCAAATGCCTAAACATGAATCAAGATATGCAAGCAAATAAACATCATAGACCATAAGGGATGAGCAAATGAAGGATAAGAAAAGTAAATGATGGTTAGTAGCATAAGAAAACATAGTTTGTACCCCAGCTGGTACATCAAAGACAGAAAAAAAATTGTTTAGAAATTACAAATTCGAAAAGTGAGGCCAACAAACATCTAAAATATTAAACAGAAGAAGGAGGGATCAGGCAGCAGTCTCTTCATCCACATATTCCGTCTGCACTTCCACAGTGTCGAGCTTTGCCCCAAGACGTGACTCCATTAGGGTCAGCTGCTCAGCAAGAGTGGTGAGTGACACATGAACTTCACTCTGAAAAGCACAAAGTTGGGATTGCAGATCAAGAACTTTGGATAGGACATGAGCAAGGGTAGTAGGAGGAGGAGGGATAGTAGTAGGATCATCAAAACCAGTGGGTGGAGGTGAAGTGTGAATAGGTGATGGTGGTGGTGATGGAATATGAAATGGTATGGGTGAATCTGGTTTCGGTGATTGAGGGGTTGGAGAGGCAACATCATCATGTAGGCACGAGGAACTCTTGGAAGCTAACCTCCTCGCCTTCCTGGTGAGACCGATGGTTTCTTGATTTTCTTAAGAGGCACATTGAGGTCCTCATCCTCCAACTAAGTAGTTCATCTTCCGCCCACTTCTTCCCTCAACTGTCCCCTTACTAACTGCTTTCCCTCAAATGGTGCTTGACCTCTTCCTTATTCACTCTCAGCTATTTAGATTGGCAGTAAGGAACAACGCCCGTTCTCCTTCTCTTCTTCTTTTCCTTACCTCTTCTTCTTTTCTTTTTCTCCCTCACCTTCTTCTTTTCTTTTTCAGCTTTCTCTTCTTCTTCATCATCAGAACTTACATCCACCTCCTCAATTGCATGTTCCAGAATCCCCTTTTCATTTAATTGGAGGTGCAAATTTGTAAGGCACCTCTCACTGATTTTGTTATTGGCACTCATAGGGAATTCTAGTCCATCCAATTGGACTCCAAATTTCTTGAAAATACACGTTAACAAACCTCCATAGCCTACCATTAGGCCCTTTTCAATGCATTCAGATAAATGTGACACCATTAATGAAGGAAAATTAATTTTGATGTGATTAGCCAAGCAGTAAATGAGTGTTGCGTCGCGAAGATTTACCTCACTACGCTTTGAATTGCGCGGTAAAATAAATCTTATTGCAATGTTGTATAGCAGTTTGTGGAGTGGTGATAGTGATGTATGACTGAAACGTTTCTTCCCATCTTGACCAAGAAATTTTACTACAGTTTTCTCAGTTATACCCGAAAAGACAATCTTTGACCCTACGTAATACGTGTCAAACCCTAGAACGGGAACTCCAAACCATTCCCCCAACATTAAACTGTCAAATTCAATTTTAATGTCCTTAATCGTACTTGAACAAACTCCATTATCGATTGAGAAATTTTGAATAAACTCTCTTATTAGATGTGGGTAAATTGAATTGCAAGAAAAATTACTCATTAATTCTTCCCAACCTTGATTACTTAAAATGGCATGTAATTGAGGAAAGGGAGTAGAATCATACCAATACTTGTCCAAACCAAAACCTACGGACATTTCCTTAGCGATTTCTTCAGCACAATCAGGATCCACAACCTTGGCCTTCTTTGCGGGTTTTGAAGATACCCTTCCTTTTGTTGCAGAAAAAGCCCTTTTTGTGCCGACATGCATGAGTTTTGAGGTTTTGGGTTTAGATTGTGGAGTTGATGATTGAGGGGTGTCTGATGAAGGGTGGATGACTTGAAGCGGTTCCGGTTGAATGAATTTGGGTGTCTTGCCTTTGGTGTTCTTGGAAGATGAGGACTTGGGAGATTTCATGGTGATGAGGAGATGAATTGATGAAGGTTAGGGATTGTTAAAAGAGGGAAATGGAGTGACGGTTTGCTAGGAGTAGTACAAGTAATGGGTTTATGAATGATGGATGTGACGTGAGGAGTGTAGGGGTTATAAATGTATGAAGGGACGGTTAGTGAAGAGTTTGTACTACTTCTATTTTGGCGGTTTTAGGAGGTGTAATGGGTAGTTATTAATTAAGCTTAGTTCGTTGAATATATTGATTTAGACGACTACTTTCCGAAACACCTCGATGATCCGTCTTCCATTTCTTAAGTTAGTTGGCTCACCGAAATAAAATAAAATGAAATAAAATGCTGGAATTTGTGGAAAAATAAAATAAATTTTTGTGATTTTTGTAAAATAAAAATATGTGATTAATAATATAAAATAGAATAACATATGCTACTTGGTCTATTTAGTTCACGCAAGCAATCAAGACAAAGTTTATGACACATACTTAAATAGATGCGTACCTAAATCTCGCAATGATTGAATGATCAATCTTGGTTGTTGTGGTTGATCTAACCCTTCCAATTTTTCATGTTGTTTGGAGGAGGAATGCTAGCATTAAACTTTAGTGAATCTTGATCATACCTAGCTCCAACCTCATCTTTTCAAATTGTTCCCTTGGAAGCGGTTTAGTCATAATATCTGCAACTTGATCACTAGTACTGACATGTTTAACAATAATGTTTTTATGCTCGACATTGTCCTTTAGAAAATGATGCCTAATATGAATATGTTTAACTCTAGAATGGCACTAGTATTATCACAATAAATAGGAACACATTCAAATTTAATACCAAAGTCTCTTAGCTGTTGTTTAATCCACAGCATTTGGGAACAAAGACGCCGCTCGCCACATATTCCTTCAGGTGGATAAGGCAATCGTTCTGCTTCTGGAACACCAAGATACTAAGCAAGAGCCAAGAAACCGTACTCATTCCGATGTACTTTTTCTATTCACAAGATCACCTGCATAACTGATCACTATACCCTTTCAAGTCATAGACATCACTTTTGGATAAAATAGGGACAAGTCATCGGTCCCTTAAATATCTTAGAATTCTTTTCACTACTGTATGATGTGATTCTTTAGGATTTGATTGAAATCTAGCACACAAACCAACACAAAGGATATATCGGCTACTAGCAGCTAAGTATAGTAGAGATCCTATCATGCCTCTATACATAGTTTGGTCAACACTAATTCGCTAGAGTCTTCATCTAATCTTATGTTAGTGGCCATGGGTGTATGGTTTGTCTTAGAACTATATAGTCCATATTTCTTTAGAAGTTCTTTTATATATTTTTGTTGATGTATAAAAATACAAGTTAGCAGTTTGTTTAATTTGCAAAAAAAGGAAGAAATTTAATTATACAATCATAATAATTTCAAATTCAGACTCATTAGGTTAGCAAATTCTTACATAACGATTCATGGTAGCACCAAAAATAATATCATCAACATATATTTGAACAACTAAAATATCCAACCTTTATTCTTAAAGAATAAGGTTTTATCAATTTTACCTCTTATGAACTTGTTTTCAATCAGAAATTTAGATAATCTCTCGACTCATTGTCTAGGTGCTTGTTTTAGCCATAAAGAGCTTTATCAAGCTTGTAGACGTGATCTCGAGAAATTGGGTTTTCAAAGCCAGGCGGCTGTTCCACAAATACTTCTTCGTCTAGAAACCCATTTAAGAATGCACATTTTACGTCCATTTGATATAATTTAAAATTCATAAAAGCAGCAAATGAAATAAGAATTCTAATAGCTTCTAATCTAGCAACTGGAGCAAAAGTTTCAGTATAGTCAATACCTTCCGTGATTGTATCCTTTTACCACCAACCTTGCTTTATTCCTAATAATTGTGCCATGCTCGCCCACTTTGTTCCTAATACCCATTTTAACCAATTACTTTTGTTCTTGGGTTTTGATTCCATGTGCCACACTTTATTTCTCTCAAACTCATTTAATTCATCTTGCATTGCAACAACCCAATCTGAATCTTATAGTGCTTCTTCATGATTCTTGGGTTCCAATGTTGATAGAAATGCAAAGTGTGCACAGAAGTTTCTCATTTGGGACCTCGTTTGTATGCCTTTTCCCATGTCGCTTAGAATCAAGTCTAGTGGATGTGACTTTTGTTGTCCGATTAGGTTCAGCATTTTGAACCAGTTGTTGTTCTTCTTGATCTTGCTCTTTTTGTTTGTTTTCATCTTTGTCTAGATCAGCAAGACCTATCTTAAAATCACCTGTTTCTTGTTCACTTGTCATAAAGTTAGTTTCATCAAATATAATGTGAACAGTTTCCTCAACACACATAGTTTTCTTATTATAAACTCTATAGGCTTTACTGTGGGATGAATAGCCAAGAAATACTGCCTCATCACTTCTTTCATCGAATTTACCTATATTTCGTTTTCCATTGACATGCACAAAACATCGACATCCAAAGACTCGAAAATATTAGGTTTAATTCCTTTAAATAATTCGTAGGGGGTTTTGGAAGTGATCGGTCTAATTAGCACACGATTTAATATATAGCATGCAGTATTAACGGCTTCGATCTTATGTGGACAAGTTGATTATTACTAGATTTTTGAATTTTAGTGGCAAATGCAACAAATTCATCAAATGCTTCATCTTTGCTACATAAAAATAAAGTCCATGTAAATCTACTATAATCATCAACTATAACAAATACATATCGCTTACCACTGCGACTTTGGACTCTCATTGGTCCACAAAGATCCATATGAATTAATTCAAGTGGCCTTGAGGTGGTCACGACATTCTTAGGTTTGAAGGATGACCTTGCATGTTTTCCTTTGGCACAAGGATCACAAACTTCATTCTTTTGAAACTTAAGGGACGGTAATCCTCTTACTAGGTCTTTAGATCGTAAAGTATTAAGCAATGAAAAACTAGCATGACCTAATCGTTTATGCCAAAGAAGAGGGTCATCTTCTATAACACTCAGACATGTTAAACTGGTTTTAGGAACAGTGTGCAGGTCCACCACGTAGGTGTTCCCTTTCTCGATTCCTTCCGAATGGTGTTACCTGTGTCGTTCCTAGAAATGATGCACTTTTCAGAAGTAAAGTTTACAGAGTTACCTTTATCACAAAATTGAGAAATACTTAAAAGATTGTGTTTTAAATTCTCGACCAAAAATACATTATCTATAGCATGGGAACTTGACCTTCCTATCTTTCCTTTTGCAATGATTTCTCCTTTCATATTATCGCCAAAGGTCAGTCCTCCATCATAGGTTTCCAAAGTGAGAGAAATTTTGATCTATCGCCGTCATGTGCTTGGAACAGCCACTGCGAGATACCATGAGTTGTTCCCCCTCACTAGAACCTGCAAAACGAACTTAGTTGTTAGAGGGTGGAACCCGGCCATCCTTGGGTTCCATGTCAATTATACAAGAATCAAATTTCTTTATCCAAACCCTATCGACATATATTTGGTTCGTTTTGTTGTGCTGTTCCTTTTTTAAACATTGATGTTTCAGGTGCCCAGTTTTTACTTGGGAGATCAACGTAGACCTTTTTCGATCAACGTAGACCTTTTTCTTTTATCGCTTTTATTGTATCCTAAACCTTCGGTTCTTTTAGTTTGAGCATTAAGATCACATTTAATTTCAAACAACTTAAGTTGATTTATTTCAAGATTTAACATGATGTTCTCTTGTTTAACCTTATCTAAAGCTTCTTTTAACATCACATTATTATCAAGCAATTCAAAGAATCGAGTTTGCACATCGGACTTAAAAGAATTAAGGTAGGATATTTGGTCTTTGCAAGCCTTTAGGTCTTTTTCTGTCTTGAGACAGATGGCTGTCTGATTTTCTAATTTTTCGTGAGACTCTAAAATCATTTTAATTAATCTGTGTTTATCCAATTTGAATAAGTAATCAGAAAAAGGATCAGAAAACAGTACCTCTTTTCTTTTAGACTTTTCAATATGTGTTGCCATGAGACAGAGATTGGCTGTTTCTTCTTCTTCAATGGGAGCTTCAGTTTCGGCCTCGCTTTCAGATTCTCCCCATGCAGCTATCATGGCTTTGCGAAAGTCCGCTTTATTGAAGTTTCCTTTTGTTGGTTGTCTTCCTGTCTCTCTTGCCTTCCCTTTACCCTTTTCATTTTTCCATAGAGGGCATTCCTCTTTCTTTGTTTCTTTGATTGTTATAGCGATTGTTCCTGAAGAACTTCTTGAATTTCCTAACCAACATGGCTGCCTCTTCCTCATCGGTTTCTGATTCTTCTTGCTCTTTTGCTGCCAGAGCCAAACCTTTGTTTCTGGAACTGTCAGCTGTTCCCAAATGTAATTCATGAGTCATAAGGGAACCAGCCAGCTCTTCCAGATTGAACTTTGTAAAATCCTTGATTCTGTATGGCGCGACCTGCCTCCAAAGATCGTCTTGAGGAAGGCTTCTTAGAATCTTTCGTACCTGTTCGTCGGAGGGAATTAGCCTTCCAAGAGAGACAAACTCATTTGTGATGTTCGTGAATCTAGTAAACATTTCTTGAATGCTTTCTCTAGGTTCCATAACAAATCGTTCGTATTTTGACATGAGCAAGTCAATTTTGGAACGCTTTACTTCACTCGTTCCTTCATGGGTAACTTCCAGCAGATCCCAAATTTGTTTTGCTGATTTGCAACCCATTATGCGATTGTGTTCGTTTGGACCAAGCCCACAATGAAGTAATTTGATAGCAAGAGCATTCATCTCCATTTTCTGAAAATCTTCCTTCTCGTATTCTGTAATAGGTTTGGGAACAGTCTCGTTATTGGAGTTGGTAGTAGTTACCTCAAAGTCTCCAACTTCGATGACTCTCCAAACTTGGTAATTCTCGGCTTTAATGAAGATCTCCATCCTATTCTTCCAATATGTGTAGAATTTACCATCGAACATGGGTGGTCTCTGAGTAGAGTAACCTTCTTCCATGCGTTCATTCATTTTCATCATCTCTAATAAACCAAGATGCGGCTCTCAGGGTTTCCTGATCAAATGAGGAACAGGGCTCTGATACCAATTGTAGAAACACTTAGAGATATGGAACGCAACAAGAGGGGGGGTGAATTGTTGTGTTGCTCTTGGGAGTATTTTCGCCCTGTTTTTCTTGCGGAATTTTTCTATTAAAAATACTCAAAGCAATAAAAGAAAACTATAAAGAACACAAGAGATTAACGTGGGAAAGAGCCACGACCCTCTAAGGATTTTACTTCTCTTATTAATCTTATTGTAAATATAATTCTCTATTACATAAAAATAATTCTCCTTCTCTTTCTCTTTCTCTTCTCTTTCTCTTTCTCTACTCGGTTCTTCTTCTCGTTCTCTTTTTCTCTCTTCACAAAAATTCTTCTCTATTCCCCTTAGACTTACCCAAGTCTAATTACAAATTCTCTCAAAATCCCGTACATAAAACTTCTCTAAAATGGATGAACAAAACAAGAATAGCACAAGGAAATGTTGTGGAATTGATAAGCGATTAAGGAATACTCAAGATTTCCTCTTCTTGATTTTTGGATCTCACGAAGGATATTAGGGTTAGAAATAGAAAGCTTGGAGGTTACTCCAAGTTCTTATGGGCTTTATATCTAAAAATAGATAATATCGTAATTTCAAGGAGGATTTTTAGGATTTACTATTTTAAGGAATGTTTATTTTAATTCCAAGTTAACTTCCTTGTGCTGCCTTGACTTATTCACCCGTACAACAAAAATAAAAGAAAACTAAAAATTATTTTCTTAATAAATTCGTTGACCAATTCTCTGACGGTTAACCTGGGAACACTGCACTGTCTCTGATTTGACTATTCTCCGAATTTGACATAATCTTGAAACGTAAAGTAGCAATGTCCTTTTCAACTTCTAATGGTTTCATCAACGACCTTTTGAAGACCGGATATATAACCTAACACAACAATCTCAAAACGTAATATGTTTGTTTATAAATGTTTAAGTTATCATCAAAACCAATTGGGCCAACACTATGACTTTTTTTCCTTTGGGTAGAGGGACAACTTTTCCATGGTATATGGTGATCTACAACATTTGATGTGCTAACGGACAACGAAATTTGTCATTAATGGTATGCTGTGCTAACGGACTAAAACTCAATGGTATATGGTGATCTACACCATTTGATGTGGTATATGGTGAATTATGAAGAAACTCAGTGGTAAATTATGAAATTGCCGTTGCTTTTATTTTCCATTGCAGCTTTCCACATATAATGTTAGAGAGCTATTTCATAACTAGGAGGCTCAACATGTTTATGTGCAAGAGATAACTCAGATGCTTTAATCTGTGCAAAACCACACCAGTGAACAGACATAATCATCAAAGTGAGTGGGACTTTTGTGAAGTCTTTATGAATTATTTCTCACAATAATGGGGGATGATCATAGCTTGTTGGTGGTGCAATGAGGTCATTTTCTATTGTGAATTCAATAGGTTGACTGATCTCATGGATATTATCAAGTTCCCTGCTTGGAGGTATGATCTCTGTTATAATATCTGAAAGACTATGATTGGTATTCACATAATTTCAATATGGTGGAAATAAGGCTTCTTCTAGTGCAAAGGATGATTCTTGAAAAATTTCATAGCCAAGCTTACTGCCAGAATTCGTAGGTAAAAATATTTGTTTGGAACAAAGTTCCTTTAAATTATATTGAAAAGAGAAAAATTTATTATGGAAGACTACATCCATAGTCAATGATACAATGTGAGTCTCAAGGTTAAAAATCTTATAGCTTGTTTGAGTGGATGAATATCCAATAAAGACATTTTTTAGCTCTTGGCATATGAATTTATGCGTATTTCTTTTTAATGTGTTTACAAAACATAAGCATCCAATGACCTTAAGGGGTCATATGTAGGCTTCATGCCAAAAAAAATTTCATAAGGTGTGGAGCCTTGTAAAGCAATTAAAGGGATTCTATTTATTAAGTGCACATCACATTGGATACTATCACCCCAAAACTTCATTGATAAGCATCCAATGACCTTAAGGTGGTCATATGTAGGCTTTAGTTGTTTCTTTTGATGTAGTTAATAGAGAGGATTTTTGGTTGTTAGTAAAGCCTTGTTGGTGATCAACATGTTTCGTAAAGTAAAGGCCTTTCTTAACTTTACCAAGAAGCCATTGCTTCTTCCTCAGGACATCCTATAAAGAACAATCAGTGTGATTGCACAAAAGACTATATTTAGTGTGTGAAATTAGCTTCTATACTTAAATAAGATTGTACCTGAATTGTGGTACATAAAGAACACTTTAAAATTTAATTCCATTAGGTAAATTTATATCTCCTATGGTGTGAATTTTTATCTTTCTTCGATTTGGCACAATCACCATATGTTTTATGTTAGAAATATATTTGTAGCTTGAGAATTTGTTTAGGTCATAACACATGTTGTCAGAAGCCCCGCTGTCAATAATCTAAGAATCATTACCTAAATTCATAAAAGAATAGGAGTTAACTGTCATTTGTGTAGTGATAGCTGTTGCATTGATACATTTATTGTCCTGTTTGTTAAGCAAATCAAGAATATATTAGATTTAAATTGTGCACTAGTGAATCCCTAGATCTTCTGATTCTTCAATTTGGAAGGCACTGTGAGCATTACTCTTAGTATGCCTTTTCCAAGTGTTTTCCTTGTAATCGGGTGGGTATCCAATGATCTACCAGCATCTGTCTTTGGTGTGTCGACTTATCTTGCAGTGGTCACACTAGAGTTTTTGTCTCTTATTTCTTGATTCGTTTTTGGTATAATTCTTTTTATTTCCTGTTTTCTGCCTTGCAAGCTAGAGATTTATTTGTCTCATTCACGCTTGTGCTAATGTCAAGATGTTTTTCTTCTTGCAAGAGAAAGCTAGATGCTTGGGATGAGGTTGGTAGATCTGCCATCATGAGCATATTACTCCTAACCTGACTATATTTTTTGTCTAGTTTCATCAAGAAACTAATGATTCTTGAATTTCGCTGCATCTTGAAACATTTCTTGGGTAGTTCACATGTACAAGAATTGTTGGCAGCACAAGTCCAAGAAGGGAGAAGGTTTAGGTTCTCAAGTTCATCCCATAGGGTCTTGATTTTGTAAAAAAAACTAAGCAATAGACATGTTAGGTCTTTGAACCAAATTGTTAAGCTCTTCTTGAATAGAAAAAAATTGAGTATTTGTGCTTTGTCCATACCTTTCAGCATGTTCATACCATATGTCCTTGGTTATTTTGTATGAGAGAACACTCTTGGCTATAGAATCTTCAAGCACATCAATAATTCATCCCATGACTACGTTGTCAACTCGATCCCATGCTTTTCCTGTTGCTACATAGTTAGTTGGTCTAGGGAATGAACCATCTACAAAAGTAAGTTTGTTCTTGCTTGAGAGTGCAATTATCATGACCCTCTTCCAGTCCACATACCCTGACCCAGAAAAAACTATATTGACAAGCTTTTTCCCACAATCTAATGGATGCAAGAGATACACAGAGGCTGGATTGATGGTCAGATCAGTACCATTCTGACCACTTTGTATGCTTTTGCTTGAACTATTGTGATGGATGGATACCAAGAAATGGGAAAGAACAAATGGAATAGAATCTGTTTGGATGAAATACGCCAACTGATTTGAATGCTAGTTTATGGCTTTGATACCAAGTGAGGTTTTGCATAGACAAAGCACAAGAACATAAAGTAAAAGAAAAAGAAATAAAGCTTCTTGATTTATTTCATACAAAAAAGATCACAATGAATGTTAAGAACAAGGGTTTATTTCAGTCATGTGTTTGTTGAATCTTGTCATGTGAAGCACTCCATGTATGAACAGTAGTAGTATCCTCAACAATTTGCAACCAACTAGCCAGTGCTTGGTAATTAGGTCCTTTTTTGGGTTTTGGTTTTGAAAAGAAATTTGGGAGGAAAGTTGTCGCTCAAGTTGTCAACCAATTTATTTGCTTTCTTTTAGATTTGAATAGCAAGTTCGGAGAAAGTTATCGCCCAATATGGCAACTAGTTGGTGACTACTTGGCAATCACCTGAATTTTTAATTTTGGGATAATGTACATAGTAGACACAAACTTTTATAAATGACCACTAGTATTAAATCTTAAAAAAATTCTACAAAATAGCATTGTACTTTTGGATTTCCACAACTTAATGTATAATCTGACGTTTTTTAGCATTAATGTTACGACAACTTAAATTCCAAAAGTACAATGCTATTTTGAGGAATTTTTTTAGATTTGCTACCATTGGCCATTTGCAAAAGTTCGTGCCCACCATATAAAATATCCCTTTAGTTTTTGGTTGATAAGTTGTCACCAAATGGTCATAATTTTAAAAACAACATTTGGAAATTTCCCGTAAGACAATTTCGTCTATAAATAAATAAACACAACTTACAATAGGGATGTCAATGGGTATTGGACCCGACCCGGATCCATATCCGTTTTCACGGATCTGAGTCCTAAAAAATAGACATGTTGGATCCGGGTCGGATCTGGATCTGTTTAAATTTCATGAATCTGGATCCGGATATCAGAAAAATGCCCGGTGCCGGACCCGGACACGTGAAGTCGAACAACCCGCTTTTAATTCAAATATTAAAAGCCCAACATATTTTGCAACTCCCTTCTACTGATGCAGTCTAAAATCTAATTTATATGAAAGAAATTAATTACCAATTCTATTTAAGCACATTTATTCTACATAAATTAATAGCATTAAAATACAAGACAAAAGTACTTTAAAAAATAGAGCATATAGCGTTTTTCAAACCTGACAATAAGTATACAATAACACTTGCATGTCTCCTTTTTTTGCAATTACATTTTCTTAGTGCAATTCCGAAAGCTCTTATCGCTCAATTTGAATGATTGCTTCTTCTTTTTCTAATTCTGTTTATATTTGCTCTTAATGTACCTGTTTGCTTAAAACAATCTGCTATATACTCTACCATTGTCCATTAAAGTAATATTCGTTGGGTATTTTCAAGACAATTTTAAGTTATATAATATTTTTTTGGAAAAATTGTTGCGAATAATTCAACCTATTTCCCATTACCTACCAATAATCTCACCTTTTGAAATTTGTATTAATAATCCAACATTTGCTTTCAATATGTTGCCAATGGACCCTTCAGAAAATGACCCGCTATATCAGGTTATTCTCATCTTTTTTATTCTTTATTATAATCCAACCTATTTCCCATTACCTACCAATAATCCCGCACCTTTTGAAATTTTTATTAATAATTGAACCTTTGTTTTCAGTTTGCTGCTGATGGACCCTTCAAGAAGCAAATTGAAATTGCTACTATTTCCGAAGCTTATTGACTTCATCATTGCATTAATAATAATTTTCTTTACATACATATCCCATCAACATTGTGGCATACAAAATATCATCCAAGAAGGATTAAGGCTACTTGTGTTAGTTAACTAGTTTATTAAATAAAAAATGATTAGATTAGTTAGTCAATTACAAAATGCCTTGGTTAAGTTTGCCAATTACAAAATGGCTTATAAAATGATTAGATAAGTTAGCCAATTACAAAATGCCTTGGTTAAGTTTGCCAATTACATTGCCCAACAAATTTAACTCAAGTAACTACACATTCTTTGGTACACTCGAGGTAGATGCTTGTGTTGAACAAGTGACCACTTTTTGAAATGTTTGTGAAGACATTGACCTGGCCATGCCACCCTGCATGAATGAAGTTTAATAAACTTAATTATTAACATGATTTAATTATATCTACAATTATTTTCTCTCTCATCATTCCAATATAATCATAACTTCCCACTATATTATAATTAAAATAATACCCACTAACCTCAAAGATTCTCTTTTTCTTAATTCTTCTGAAATTCCCAAATAGGAAGATCATTTAGGAACGGAGGGAGTACTAATTTCACATCTAAAGTCGAATAGTGTCATCCATATACGTTTAAATTTTATTATAAACACAAGTTTGAGTCCATGAAATAAGAGTAATTGGATTAGCACTTAGCAAATAACATATATATTATAACGGTCCGAGGGGCAGGTCTAGGGTCCGAATCTTAGACCCGGACCCGGACAACCAATTATTTTTTAGATCCACATCCAACCCGGATCCGATTGGTCTCAAAAAATAAGACCCAGACCCTTAAAAAATGGGCGGATCCGGGGCGGGTCCAATAGGGTCCTAGAACAGTGATTATCCCTAGTTTGCCCTCTTAGGTTTTGATGACGATTTCACTTTGAAACAAACAAATTTTGTATTAGAGATTGTTTTTAGGTATATATTCGATATTATGTAAAGTCATTGATGGAACCTAAGACTTGGTCAATGAAAGTTGTATACGTCTCAAAGTTAACAAAAGAGTTAGATATAGAAGATCACTTAGGATGTCAAATGTAGACAAGATGTCTACTGTTCCCAAGTTTGATGGTCTAATGAAAATTGTTGATGGAGACATTGCAGTGTTCCCAAGACTGGAGTCAGGAGAAGACGCTAGCTGAAAAATAACTTAGAATTTATTTTTTATTTTTAGTTGATGTAAAGGTTAGAAATTAAGTAGGTTGCATAATTATTTTGGAGTTAATTGGCAAAGTAATCACCTAAAATAACCATGAGAATATTCTAAGTGTTGAGAATAAGAATCCTTATTTCTCGCCATAAAAATAGGAAGTTAATTAGGCTTTAATTAAAAAAAAAACATAAATGACTATTTTTAGAAAAATATAACCGTATGTTTTTGTTAAACACTTTCCTAGATTTAAGGATCAAGGGCAGAGTGAGGAGTTAGGGTTTGCAATTTCCTACGGTTGGTCCTATATAAAAGGAAGACTTTTTCAACCGGTTATGTGTGTGTGTAAGGGAGTTTAAAAGAATGAAAATTCTGAAAAATATTTTGTTATTACATTTGTTAATTAACTTGTAATATTTTTCTTATGCCACTTCTTAGTTTTCATGCTTATTAGAATATGGCCTTGTAAAGGGCATTTTGTGTATTCTCTTGTAACCTGACTTAGGTAGGTCTAGGGGAGAAGAGAAAGCTTCTAGTAAAACGTGCGAAAGAGAAAGAGAAGGAGAGGAGAAGAGAAAGAGAACTAGGCCTAGTATTGAGTCTTGTTTTATGTAATTCAAATTGGTGGCCTAAAACATAGTAAGAGAATTCACCAACTAAAGGTGGTATAGATCCACTATATGCTTCTAGGTAAGCCTCTAATCTATAGCCTCTATCAACAAAGGCAGCCACATCGAAACTCTTGTAGAATATAACAGTTATTGCATGACGACAAAGAATACCTTTCAAATCCCACTTTACCGAAGTGCATGATCTCTTATCTAAATCAATCTCTAGAGTATCAAAATAATAAGCTACCTGAAATAGTAAAGTGGTCGTTGGCACGACAGTATATTTGGTAGGTTCTTCTTTTTCTTTCTCCAAAAATGCTAGAATCTTAGGGCATATACTCCCTACCCACTTCTGTGCATTTTCTTTCTTGTCACCAATCTCTTCATCAACATGGTCCTAATATCTTCAAGCATGTGTATAAGATTCTTTGACCTAGCAAGCATAGTGTAATTATTAAATGTTTCAACCATATTGCTAAATATGATATCACATTTTGTCAGATTCTTCATATAAGGTCTACAAAACACATTAGGGTCAACTTTCCTAAATTCATTAGCTGCAGCATGATTGAGTTCAATCATCACTTGCAAAGCATCATTGAAATCAACCACATTGTATGACTTAACATATCTTCAGAAAAGTAACTTTAATTCTTCCCCTTTGAAATTCCTTTTCCAATTGGCATATATGTGCCTTGCACAATGCCTGTGCTCAGCCTGAGGGAGATCTAGGTTAACTGCCCTTAGTATGCTCTACAATCAAAGTAACTAACATATTAGTAATAACTCAAAGTAGGAAAAATCAAAGTAATTTAAAAACAATAAATTAATCAATATACCTGATGCTCATCGGATATTACCGTCCATCTAACGCCATTTGTTTGTGGCAACCCTTTCTTAAGCTCATTTAAAAACCACTGTCATGACTCATTTTTTTCACCTTCCACAACTGCCCATGCCCAGGGGAGCATTTGATAATAAGGGTCCCTCCCAACAACTGACAGTAGCATCCCACGCAAAAAGGTCTTTAGAAAACAACCATCTATGCACAATACTTTCCTACATCCTAACAACCATCCATCCCTTAAACCATTGAACATTACAAAAAATCTTTGGAAAACTGGAGGTGATGTGTCTGGAATAGTCCATCACTTTGTTGTAATATTGATTCATAGATCCATGCAATCTTTTATGGGCAGCGTACTTGATGTTATAAGTAATGTGCTTGCTAATTATGACAAACCACTTCTTTTAGGAAAATTTGCTCAAAATAATCTCAACTATCACCCTTCCCCTTCATTTATTAATCAATAAAGAAAGAAAAAGTGGAAAAGTTACCTGTTGCATCCGGTTAAAAGGGAGGTGGGTATGTTTTCAACAAATTATGAGTATAGCATGGATTATTAAAAAATAATTGATTTGAAAGTTACCTGTTGGGATTTTTTTTGGCCAACGGGTGATAGTAGGGATTATTTTGAGAAAATTTTCCCTTCTTTTAACTAAATCAATTATCTCAACTGATGGGATATGGGGTCTTGATTTGAAAACCTCAAGCATCTGGTTTGCCACCCATGAGTGCTTTAATTACTTGTTATCGTCCATGCTCCTTTGACATGTGTGTTCTGGAACAACTGACCTATACCAACTAGCGTTCATCTTAAATGGGCAACCCTCTACAGAATTAACACCTATCCTTTATCGCCTCTTTTTGTTACTAACATCAATTCACATATTTCGACCTTGAATTAGGGCATAATGTTTCAAAGCATCCCTAAATGCCCTAGAATTAGGAAAACTTAATCCAACTTGCCACTTAAATTTCCTAAAATCTATAGGCTTAGACTTCATTCTCAAATCCTAGGAGACTTTGACTATCCTCATACTCGGACAATTGAACTACCTCATTTTCAGATGCGTTTGCCTCGTCGCTATCAACATAAGAAACCTCCTCAATAGCCTCAATATCCCCACTAAAATCATATGACTCATCCTCCCTGTCATTACCTTCACTCCTACCTACTAAAGAAGTTATGTCAGCACCTTTACCACTCACAACATTTCCTTTCTATTTGTCCAAGTTCACTGTTTGTGACCTCCTAGGTGTTAATTTTGTTCTCTGACAATCAATATTACCCCCAATTGACAACTTCAATTTCTTTTTTATACATACAAACAAAGATTCATCATCCTCTTCTCTCACAATATATACATCAATTGCTCTTTCTTTTGCTCCAATTGATGTCATCTCAACACACAAGCATAACTATTGATATTGCACAATCCTTCTTCAAATGTCAAGCAATTAGGAAGCAAGTAGTAAAATGTTTGAGAATGTTTGGTACCAACACTAGTGTCAACCAACTCTTCTAAGTCAAACCAAGAAATTATAACTGGATAAACAACTAAGGTTCTGAATTCACAACCCACATACTCCAAACCCACCCCATTTGTTTTGAAGTTACCCCCACACCAACACTTCAAAGTAAATGTATCAAAACCACTAGCCTAAAACATCCAAACAAAAAAAAAATTAGAAATTTCATACTAAAAAATTCACACATACAAGAAAGCATTAAAATTGAAATTTAAACTGTTGACATAGGGATGGTCCTGAGGCAGGTTTGGAGCAGGTCCAACTGAACCCGAACCCCAACCCTTTTAATTTTTTGACATCCAAACTCGGATCTGGACCCTAAGGGTCAAAAATTTTCCGACCCAGATCCAAATCCTCCGAATCTGATGGGTCTAGGGTTCTTAGTGGGTCTAAAAAAGTCTCTTTAATTTGTCAAATTTGAACCATTTGTAAGTTATTATATTATTCGTATATTTGTAAGAGAGTTATTATCATATTTTACAAATATATAGTACTCTCTCCGTTCCTTTTTGTTTTTCCACCTTACTAAAATGGGTAGTTCCATAAGTTTTTCCACTTTGGAATACTTTCCTTTTTTGGAAAGTTTTTTCCCATTTATACCCCTCAAATACCCTCCTTTACCCTAAATAAACTGGTTATTCTCCTTTGGATTCCTTTAATTGCCTTGGGACAATCATATGTCGTTATTGTTTCTGATTTATTTCCTTCCTTATCCCAAAATCAACAGTTGCTTTCTCTCTCTTCTTCGAGTTTCTTCCATGGCTTTCTTAGCCTTTACCTCCGATTCATACCTCATTTTTACTCCATTTTAACTGCATTAAAATATAGATCTGAATTTGGTTTTCATTTTGAGGTTCGTTTTGTGAATTTTGGTTGAGTTTGATTTTTTGAAGCCCTCTGTGTTGGTTTGTTCTTCGACTTCCATTGTTACTGTTTGAAGCTTTTGTTTGTCCACGGAAAACGACGAATCCAAGACTAATTCAACCATACCATCATACCTTTATGACGATTTATGTGACCGTGGAGAATTATGTTCTTGTTCCATTAAAGGGAGGTCACACTCTTATTCAAACGAAATTCTTAGATGGACTAAAAAAGATCTTGAATCATATCAGAAGGCCATGGAGGATGATGCTATATCTAGGTTTCGTGATTCTACTCCTTCTCCTAATGTTGAAGAAGAATTACCAGAAAGTGTTCTTGAGTATTTTTTGGAGTCTCCATGTGACCTAAATCCTTCAACTCCATCCAACATTCATGAAGACCAAACTAATTTGGTTGTCCCAGACACTCCTGAGGAAGTTATTGATTCTAGGGGTAAAAAAAACCCTAAAAAACGCAAATGATTATTGTAAGGTTTTTTTGGATTTCCTTTTAATTGTAAACTAATGGTATGTGCTGGTGATGTTTGCCGTTGGAATTGTTTGATTTTGTGGTGTTGGATTTATGATTTTGTATTTCTTGTTACCCTGTTTGATTTCTTCTGTTTTTTTTTTAAGTCTGCTCATTGAAATTTTCTTAAAAACCCCTGTGATGTGTTTTTGCCTTTACTTGCTTTAAAATCTGAAAAATTATCTATAATTACTTGGTTGAGTAGCAATTGTGTACAATCGAACACATCATATGATTTTTAGTTTCATGTACTGTAATTTGCTTCATTTGTTGTTGATATTTAGAAAAACTAAGAGGTTGAAAGACTTCGATGATGAATCAAGGGGCAAAAATACTGAAATGATCATTATAATGAAGTGAATACATATGCATGACCTATAATTTTGTTTGTGATGTTGATTTCACAGTTAGTTGCTCCTAAGTTTTATAGAAATTTTTTTAATGATGATAACAAATTAACTGAGGGGCTTCATAACGTATTCATCTTTGAGATTCTTCCACTGCTTCATCATATGCTTCAAGTACTTCTTGATTATGTTGTGCAGCATCTTCATTTTCCGTTTGTGTGCCTTACTGATTTGTGCTTGGGTTAAGCAAGCGTACAAAATCCCTAACCAATTGTGATGGTACTTGCACTTGTATTCGTAACCTTCCATTGTTTTCTTGCACTTTCTTCCCTAGGTGTGGCTAAACATAGTCATTAGAGACTTTAACCTTTAGGATTTCATTTAAGTGGTGTTGTAATGAAATCCAAACATTGGTTAAAGTGTTTGAATGTAACTCTTCGAATGCATCTTCCACTGCTTTTATTAACTCATTCATGTTCTTTGGCAGATTGTATGCTCCTAAAAAAACCAAAATCTAGAATATTACAATCGGGACTATTTGGTGGTTGTTGAGTTAAAATGAATGTTAATCCCCCTTGCCTATTGTTTTGTTGCAAAATTGGATCATCATTTGTTATGTGCACCCTTGCATTATCCTGTTGGATGAAAATTATGGATGGACCATCACTTGGCCATTTTCTAAGAATTGCTGGAATTAATTGTTCTATGAGCATGCTCCTATAAACTTCCTGAGTAACCGACTCAGTTGGTTTAATTTCTATAGACCCCCTTGGAAAGTTAATTGAATTTCTTTGTGCGGTAACCCTATTCACGAAAGGGAAAATACCAATTTTCCCATCAAATGTGCATTGGCCATATTGATTCCATTTAGGCCTTGCAACCGCCCCTAAAAACATGGCTTTCGAAATGAATTTTAAAGACTTTCCCGCCCTATATGGAATTTTTTCTTTGTGTGCTAGACAAACTCTTTGTGTTTTCTTGGTTAAGTAAAACCATTTTTTATCAATATGTATGAAGTCATACATAGCTTTATACATTGGACGATGATGAATTGTGTCTTCTTGAATGAGACTTAAAATCCATTCAACATTTCTTGCCTTGTTTGCATCCGTTAAAGAAGGGTGTAGTGGATTTGAATGTGCTTTAATCTCCCCCCTTCGTATTAATCGCCAAACCGTAGTTGGTGCCAAGTCTAAACATGTTGCAACGTCTCTTATGCATGTACGTTCACCAATTGGTTTTGATTCAAGAATGTTTGGTGGCACTTCAACTCTTTTTCTTCCACAATTTTTGTTGGCCCATTTGAGTTTTGATGATGACTTAATAATTATAAACAAACAAAATACTCTAGAGATTGTTTTATAGGTCATATATCCGATTGTCATGATCGTCGATGGTGCCTAAGAAGGTTGTGGAAGAGCATTGCATGTCAAAGTCAAACGATTGACTCACATGGACCAGTTCCAAGATTGATAAAACTGAAGTCAGTCCAGATGGAGACAACACAGTGCTCCTAACACAACGAGTCAGAGAACTAAGTCAACGAAAAATAGGGAAATAAATTTTATTTTTATTTTTCTTTTTGTTGGCTTGTACGGTTGAAAATAAGACTTGCACAAGGGTTTTAATTGGCTAAAAATAACCACCTATTTTAAAGGATTAAAATATTTTAGATCCTATTTAATCTCCATTACAATAGGATTTACTATTTTTGGCATAAACTAACCGTGGACTTGGAGTAACCTCCAAGTTTCCTATCCATTATCCCACATCCTTAGATCATGGGCATAAGGCTAGTTTCTAATTCTTTTTAGTATATAAATGTATTTTTGGAACCGGCACAAAAACTTGCCGTGAGTGCCCCTTCAAGAATCAAGTGAGATTAAATCAAGAAAAGGAAAAAGAGAAGTTGTTCTTAATTGCCAATTAACTCAATCAATTTTTCCTTGTGCAATTCTTTGTTTTCATCCAATTTTAGAGAATTATTTTGTACAGATTTTATGAGTGTGTAATTTAGACTTGGGGAAGTCTAAAGGGAATTGTGAGAAATTTTGTAAAGGGAGAAAAAGAAACGAGAAGGAGAACTGAGAAAGAGAAGAGGAGAATTAGGCCTAGTAGAGAAGAGAAAGAAAAGTTTTATGTAATTGAGTTGTAAATTACTTAAAACTAAATAAGAGAAGTTGAAATCCGAAGAGGTCGTGGCTTTCTTTCTTTTAAGGCCAAGAAAGTTTCCACGTTAAATTCTTGTGTTCCTTTTATGTTTCTTTAATTTGCTTTGAGTATTTTATAAGATTGAAATTCCGCAAAAACAGGGCATAAATACTCATTAAGGCAACATAACAATTCACCCCCCCTCTTGTTGCGTTCATATTCTCTAAGTGTTTCTACAATTGGTATCAGAGCCCTGTTCCTCATTTGATCAGGAAACCCTGAGAGCCGTATCTTGGTGTATTAGAGATGTTGAAAATGAATGAACGTATGGAAGAAGGTTACTCTACTCAGAGACCACCAATGTTCGATGGAAAATTCTACACATCTTGGAAGAATAGGATGGAAATCTTCATCAAAGCCGAGAACTATCAAGTTTGGAAAGTCATCGAAGTTGGAGATTTCGAGGTAACCACTACCAACTCCAATAATGAGACTGTTCCCAAACCGATAACCGAATATGAGAAAGAAGATTTTCAGAAAATGGAGATGAATGCTCTTGCCATCAAATTACTTCACTGTGGGCTTGGTCCAAATGAACGCAATCGAATTATGGGCTGCAAAACAGCAAAACAGATTTAGGATCTGCTGGAGCTCACCCATGAAGGAACCAGTGAAGTAAAGCGTTCCAAGATTGACTTGCTCATGTCAAGATATGAAAGATTTGTTATGGAACCTAGAGAAAGTATTCAAGAAATGTTCACTAGGTTTACTAACATTACAAATGAACTTGTCTCTCTTGGAAGGCTTATTCCCGCAGATGAACAGGTAAGGAAAATCCTAAGAAGCCTACCTCAAGATGATCGTTGGAGAGCTAAGGTCACTGCTATACAAGAATCGAAAGATTTCACCAAATTCAATCTGGAAGAGTTGGCTGGTTCCCTGATGACTCACGAATTACATCTGGGAACAGCGGACAGTTCCAGAAACAAAGGCTTGGCTCTGACAGCGAATGAACAAGAAGAGTCAGAAGGTGATGAGGAAGAGGCAGCAATGTTGGTGCGAAAATTCAAGAAGTTCTTCAGGAACAGCAGATATAATAATCAAAGCAACATTAAAGAAAGAGGAACTGCAAATGCAAAAGCCAACTTTGAGTGCCACAAGTGTGGAAGTACCGATCATTTCATTAAAGAATGCCCTCAATGGAAGAACGAGAAGGGTAAAGGGAAGGCAAGGGAAACAGGAAGACAACCAGTGAAAGGGAACTTCAACAAAGCTGATTTTCGCAAAGCCATGATAGCTGCATGGGGAGAATCTGAAAGCGAGGCTGAAATCGAAGCCCCAGTTGAAGAAGATACATCCAATCTCTGTCTCATGGCTACACATGATGAGAAGTCCAAAGGAAAAGAGGTATTGTCTTCTAATTCATTTCCTAATTACCTATTCAAATTGGATAAACATGAATTGATTAAAATGATTTTGGAAACACAAAATAGTCTAGAAAAACAAACAGCCATCTATCTCCAAATAGAAAAAGACCTTAAGACTAGCAAAGACCAAATATCCTACCTAAACTCTTTTAGGTCCGATGTGCAAACATGGTTTTTTGATTTGCTTAATAAAAATGTGATGTTAAAGGAAGCTATAGAAAAGGTAAAACAAGAAAATGTCATGTTAAATATTGAACTAAATCAATATAAATTGCAAGGATTAGAACTAAAAATCGAATCCATTCAAGAGATTAAAAGCGATTTTAACAAGATGAAGTTAGACCTAGAATCCACCAAAAATGAAAATGAAAAACTTAAGATTGAATTAAATTCAAAAGGAAAAGGGAAAATCAAAGAGGTTCCCAAATGGATTATTGACGCTAAAACCAAAGGAACTGAAGGTTTAGGATATAATAAGAATAACAAAAAGAAGAAGGTCTATGTTGATCTCCCAAGTAGTAAGATCTGTTCCTTTTGTGGCAAAACGAGGCACCTGAAACATCAATGTTTAAAAAAGGAACAGCATAACAAAACGAACCAAATATATGTCGATAGAGTTTGGATTAAGAAATATGATTCATGTATAATCGACATGGAACCCAAGGATGGCTGGGTTCCACCCTCTAACAATTAAGTTCGTTTTGCAGGTTCTAGTGAGGGGGAACAGCTCATGGTATCTCGACAGTGGCTGTTCCAAGCACATGACAGGCGACAGATCAAAGTTTCTCTCACTTAAAGCCTATGATGGAGGAACTGTGACCTTTGGCGACAATATGAAAGGAGAAATCATAGTAAAAGGAAAAATAGGAAGGTCAAGTTCCCATGCAATAGACAATGTATTTTTAGTCGAGAATTTAAAACACAACTTATTAAGCATCTCTCAATTTTGCGACAAAGGTAACTCTGTAAACTTTACTTCCGAAAAGTGCATTATTTCTAGGAACGACACAGGAGACATCATACTGGAGGGAATCAGAAAAGGGAACACCTACATGGTGGACCTGCACACTGTTCCAAAAACCAGTCTAACGTGTCTTAGTGTTTTAGAAGATGACCCTCTCCTCTAGCGTAAACGTTTAGGTCATGCTAGTTTCTCACTACTTAATACATTAAGAACTAAAGACCTAATTAGAGGATTACCGTCCCTCAAATTTCAAAAGAATGAAGTATGTGATCCTTGTCCCAAAGGAAAACATGTAAGGTCGTCTTTCAAACCTAAAAATATAGTGACCACCTCAAAGCCACTTGAATTAATTCATATGGATCTTTGTGGACCAATGAGAATCCAAAGTCGCAGCGGTAAGCGATATGTATTTGTTATTGTTGATGATTACAGTAGATTTACATGGACATTATTTTTATCTAGCAAAGATGAGGCTTTTGATGAATTTGTTGCATTTGCCACCAAAATTCAAAAATCTAGTAACAATCAACTTGTCCACATAAGATCGGATCATGGTAAGGAATTTGAAAATTCAAGGTTTATGGAATATTGCAACGAGCATGGTTTAAGTCACAATTTCTCCGCACCTAGGACACCCCAACAAAATGGTGTGGTAGAACGTAAAAATAGGACTTTAGAGGAAATGGCTAGAACCATGTTAATAGCTAGTGGTCTACCTAGAAATTTTTGGACCGAAGCCGTCAATACTGCATGCTATATTGTAAATCGTGTTTTAATTAGACCAATCACTTCTAAAACCCCCTACGAACTGTTTAAGGGAATTAAACCTAATATTTCATATTTTCGAGTATTTGGATGTCAATGTTTTGTGCATATAAATGGAAAAAGAAATATAGGTAAATTTGATGAAAGAAGTGATGAAGCAGTATTTCTTGGCTACTCATCTCACAGTAAAGCATATAGAGTTTACAATAAGAAAACTATATGTGTTGAAGAATCTGTTCACATTATCTTTGATGAAACTAATTTTATGACAAGTGAACAAGAAACAGGTGATTTTAAGATAGGTCTTGCTAACCTGGAAGATGATGAAAACATACATAAGGAGCAAGAACAGGAAGAACAACAGCAGGTTCTAAATACTGAACCAAATCAAGAACAGGAACAACAGGCAAATCAGGAACAGCCTGACGTTCCCACTCCAGATATTATTAGAGAAGTACAAGATGAAAGAAATGAAGCTGAGCCAAATCAAAATCAAGTCAATGAGTCTACTTCCACATCTGTCTCCATAACAGACTTTGTCCTAAAGCCGTGGAAACATCAAAAGTCCCATCCACTAGACTTGATTCTAAGCGATATGGGTAAAGGCATACAAACAAGGTCCCAAATGAGAAACTTTTGTGCACACTTTGCTTTCCTCTCAACTTTGGAACCCAAGAATCATGAAGAAGCCCTTCAAGATTCAGATTGGGTAGTTGCAATGCAAGATGAACTAAATGAGTTTGAAAGAAATAAAGTGTGGCACATGGAACCAAAACCCAAGAATAAAAGGATAATTGGATTAAAATGGGTATTTAGAAACAAGCTGGACGAACATGGAACAATAGTAAGAAACAAAGCAAGGTTGGTGGTTAAAGGGTACAATCAACAGGAAGGTATTGACTATACTGAAACTTTTGCTCCAGTAGCTAGGTTAGAAGCTATTAGAATTCTTATTTCATTTGCTGCTTTTATGAATTTTAAATTATATGAAATGGATGTGAAATGTGCATTTTTAAATGGTTTTCTAGAAGAAGAAGTCTTTGTGGAACAGCAACCTGGCTTTGAAAACCCAATTTCTCCGGATCACGTCTACAAGGTTGATAAAGCTCTTTATGGGCTAAAACAAGCTCCTAGGCAATGGTACGAGAGATTATCTAAATTTTTGATTGAAAACAAGTTCATAAGGGGTAAAATTGACAAGACCTTATTCTTCAAGAATAAAGGTTCAGATATTTTAGTTGTTCAAATATATGTTGATGATATTATCTTTGGAGCCACTAATGAATCGTTATGTAAAGAATTTGCTAACCTAATTAGTGCTGAATTCGAAATGAGTATGATGGGAGAATTAAATTTCTTCCTTGGATTGCAAATTAGACAAACTGCTCACGGTATCTTTATTCATCAACAAAAATATATAAAAGAACTACTAAAGAAGTATGGTCTTGATAATGCTAAAAGGAACCACACACCTATGGCCACTAACATTAGATTAGATGAAGATGCGAATGGTATAAGTGTCGATCAAACCATGTATAGAGGCATGATAGGATCTTTACTATGTCTAACTGCTAGTAGACCTGATATTTCGTTTAGTGTTGGTTTATGTGCTAGATTTCAATCAAATCCCAAAGAATCACACCATACAGCAGTAAAAAGAATTCTAAGGTATTTAAAGGGAACAAATGACTTATCCCTATTTTAATCGAAAAGTGATGTCTATGACTTGAAAGGGTATAGTGATGCAGATTATGCAGGAGATCTTGTGAATCAAAAAAGTACATTAGGAATGGTACAGTTTCTTGGCTCTTGCTTGGTATCATGGTGTTCCAAGAAACAGAACACAGTAGCTGTATCCACTGCAGAAGCAGAATATGTGGCAGCAGCAGCTTGCTATTCCCAAATGCTATGGATAAAACAACAGCTAAGGGATTTTGGTATTAAATTTGAATGCGTTCCTATTTATTGCGATAATACCAGTGCCATATGCATATCAAAAGATCCTGTGCATCATTCTAGGGTTAAGCATATACATATTAGACATTATTTTCTTAAGGATAATGTGGAACATAAGAATATTAGTGTCAAACATGTCAGTACTAATGAACAAGTTGCAGACATAATGACTAAACCACTTCCTAGAGAACACTTTGAAAAGATGAGGTTGGAGCTAGGTATGATCAAGCTTCACTGAAGTTTAATGCTAGCAAACCTCCTCAAAGCAACGTGATGATTGCAAGGGTTAGATCAACCACAACAACCAAGATTGAAAATTCAATCATTGCGAGATTTAGGTACGCAACTATCTAAGTATGTGCCATGAATATTGTCTTGATTGCTTGTCTAACTGAATAGACCATGTAGCATAATTTATTTTATCTTATTATTATTATCCCTATATTATAAAATGAAAAAAATTTATTATATATTTTTATTATTATTCCACATAAATTCCAGCATTTTGTTTTATTTATTTTCGATGAGTCAACTTAATTTAAAGTGGAAGACGGATCATTGGGGTGTTTCGAAAATCATTTACGCAAACCGCATCATTCACCGAACCTACCCATAAAAACTACTCGTTACACCACTCATTTCACATGCAAAACCGTCATTTGGAAGTTGTACAAACTCTTCATCAACCGTCCTTTCATCCCTTTAAAACCCACTTACTCACGTCCAATCCATCCCACTCTCCATAATTACCAAAGTACAACTCTTCCTAAACCCCTAAAACCGTCCAAGAAACTCCATTCTCTCTCCTCTAAAAACCTTCATCTTCATCCTCTCCAAAACCATGAAATCGCAAAAATCATCATCAACAAACAAGGGAAAAAGCCCTAAATTCGTCCAACCCGAACCCTTACAAGTGATCCATCCTTCACCTAGTGAAATACTACAGCAATCCTCACAAAAATGCCAAAGATCAACCACTCCTAAAGCCATGCAAGAAGGTACGAAAAGAACTCAATCAAAAGGAGCTTAATCATCCAGATCATTAAAAAGGGCCAAGTTAGTGGACCCTAACAGTGCAGAAGAAGTTGCTAAAGAAATGTCTGTAGGCTTTGGATTAGACAAATACTGGTATGACTCTAATTCTTGTCCTCAATTGCATGCGATTCTAAGTAATCAAGGTTGGGAGATTCTTATGTATGACTTATCTTGCAATTCCATTCATCCACATTTGATGTGAGCATTCATTAAAAAATTTTCGATTGACAATGGCGTTTGTTCAAGTACTGTGAAAGAAATTAAGATAGAGTTTAACAGTCTTATGCTGGGAGAATGGTTTGGGGTACCTGCTGTGGGATTCGATACTTATCATGTTGGGTCTAAAATCGTTTTTTCAGGCATCAATGAAAAAACAGTGTTAAAATTTTTAGGAGTAAATGATAAAAAGCGGTTCAGTCACAACTCCCTGTCTCCTCTCCATAAATTGCTGTATAACATTGCTAGGAGATTTATCTTACCACGTAGATCAAAACGTAGTGAGGTGAATTTAAGAGATGCGACTTTGATTTACTGCTTAGCAAATCATATTAAGATTAATTTTTCGTCTTTGATGATATCATATTTGGCCGATTGCATTGAGAAGAAAACTATGGTTGGATATGGTGACTTGTTAACCCATATCTTTAAAAAGTTTGGTGTGCCTCTTGAAGCCTAGAATTCCCTATGAGTGCTAACAATAAAATAGGTGCTAAGTGTCTTACCAACTTGCATCTTAAATTAAATGACAACGGGATTCTAGAGGATGTAGTAGAAGATGTTGAGTATGTATGTTCCGGTGAGGAACAGGAGGAAGAAGCAACAGAAGTAGATGGGGAGGATTTGGAAGAAGAGAATCAAGAGACTGTTCCTACTGCCACTACTGAGGCAGAGACAGAAAAGGAACAGGGGGAAGCAGCAAGTGAGGGGGAACATGCTGAGGAAGCTAAGCGTTCTTCGTGCTTGAATGATGACATTACCTCTCAGAACCCTCCATCACCAAAGCCAGACTCACCTAACCCATCCCATATTCCATCACCACCACCATCACCGATTCCCACTTCATCACCACCACACTACACTGGTTTTGATGATGACCAATCTGCTGTCCCTCCTCCTATAACCCTTGATCTCTTGCTTACCAAATTTATTAATTTTCAGTCTCAGTTACATATGTTTCAGGATGAAGTTCGTGTTTCACTTGCATCCATCACTGACCAGCTTACTCAGATGGAGTCCCGTCTTGGTGCTAAACTGGACACGGTGGAAGTGCAAACCGAATTCATAGATGAAGAGACTGCGCCTTGATCCCTCCGTCTGCTATTAAATCATTTTATGTAATATTTGACTTTGTTGGCCTCATTAACTATTTCTCCAAACAATTTATTATCTTATTTTGAGTACCTAGCTAGGGTACGCTAAATTGTATAACTAACTATTATGCTACTACTTTATCCTTATGCATCTTTAGTTTATGGTCTATGATGTTGGTACTTGCATTTCTTGATTCTGTTTTGGTATTTGCTTTGCGGTTTGCTGCTTACTTTCTTAATTTTTCTAACGCTTGCCTTAGTGCTGTGGTTTGATAAAACCCCTACTTTTTGAATGATGTCAAAAGGGGGAAGAAAGGCAACAAACTTAGCTGAAACTTGTGAATGCTTAAACTCTTAACTTAGTCCTTGTTTGTTCTAAATTAATTAACTTGCTATAGATTTTCTTATAGGATACTGTCTCTAACTAATACTATCTCTAATTAACTGCTTATTTGGATTATGATGATTATCTATGTTCTTTCAACTTCACCTTAGTAAAGTTGCTTAAGTTGACGCGTTTATTTGGATTTTTCGTGTTACGTTTTAGTTTACTAGATATGTTTAGACTTTCTTTAATCTCTAGCTTGTTCTAGATATTTGTTTGCTCTATTAAGTTTGTTTATAAAGTTTGCCATCATCAAAAAGGGGGAATTTGTTGGCCCATTTGAGTTTTGATGATGACTTAATAATTATAAACAAACAAAATACTCTAGAGATTGTTTTATAGGTCATATATCCGATTGCCATGATCGTCGATGGTGCCTAAGAAGGTTGTGGAAGAGCATTGCATGTCAAAGTCAAACGATTGAGTCACATGGAATAGTTCCAAGATTGAAGTCACATGTCAAAGACAACACAGTGTTCCTAACACAACGAGTCAGAGAACTAAGTCAACGAAAAATAGGGAAATAAATTTTTTTTTTATTTTTCTTTTTGTTGGCTTGTACGGTTGAAAATAAGACTTGCACAAGGGTTTTAATTGGCTAAAAATAACCACCTATTTTAAAGGATTAAAATATTTTAGATCCTATTTAATCTCCACTAAAATAGGATTTACTATTTTTGGCATAAACTAACCGTGGACTTGGAGTAACCTCCAAGTTTCCTATCCATTATCCCACATCCTTAGATCATGGGAATAAGGCTAGTTTCTAATTCTTTTTAGTATATAAATGTATTTTTGGAACCGGCACAAAAACTTGAGAATCAAGTGAGATTAAATCAAGAAAAGGAAAAAGATAAGTTGTTCTTAATTGCCAATTAACTCAATCAATTTTTCCTTGTGCAATTCATTGTTTTCATCCAATTTTAGAGAATTATTTTGTACGAATTTTATGAGTGTGTAATTTAGACTTGGGGAAGTCTAAAGGGAATTGTGAGAAATTTTGTAAAGGGAGAAAAAGAAACGAGAAGGAGAACCGAGAAAGAGAAGAGGAGAATTAGGCCTAGTAGAGAAGAGAAATAAAAGTTTTATGTAATTGAGTTGTAAATTACTTAAAACTAAATAAGAGAAGTTGAAATCCGAAGAGGTCGTGGCTTTCTTTCTTTTAAGGCCAAGAAAGTTTCCACGTTAAATTCTTGTGTTCCTTTTATGTTTCTTTAATTTGCTTTGAGTATTTTATTAGATTGAAATTCCGCAAAAACAGGGCATAAATACTCATTAAGGCAACACAACAATTCACCCCCCCTCTTGTTGCGTTCATATTCTCTAAGTGTTTCTACAATTTTTAAAGTTTGAATCAACAACATAAGGCTTGTTTTCTTCTTTGCTTTCAATTGCACGTTTCCATAAGTTTCGAATTGATCTTGGTGTGTACCCGTATTTGTTTGCTATTCGTACGAATGTACCATATGGGAGTGAGTCACTAACTTTAAGTGACAACATTTCATGTAAAATGAGATGCCTCAACTCGTTTGTAACCCTTGGGTTCCGTTGAGCTTGATGTTCTGGTTGTTCTGCTTCAATTTCTTGTGGTTCCTCCTCCGACTCGGAGCTGGACTGTGGATCGTATGAATTTGATCCAAAATACCAAGCCCTCTGAAGCTCATCATCATTATCTGAAGCCATTACAAGGCTAATGATGCAGCTTAAGTTGCTGGACAGATGATTTTGGTACTGTGTTTCGTGGCTGGACAGTAAGTTTTTGGGTTCTTTGAACTTGCTGTGCTGTTACTAGTTCAAGCCTCATTTCAGCAGCTTTAATAATATGATTAGGAATTTGTATGGTCATTCTTTTAGAGATTATACTTGTAGTTATTCAATATACTAATCCATGTATTTGTAATTTGGCCAATGGAAGGCCAAATTATGTTGTTTTAGATTGTTATAATTATGAAATTGATCCATGTAAAGCAAATTATTCCTTCCTTTTTTTAGAACCAAAAATGTAAACTTTCCCAATTTGGAAAGTGGTTAATTTCCCTCCATGTGTATTCTCTCTCCATAATAAAATCTGAATTTTTTTTACATTATTTAATTATATCTACATTTATTAATACCCACTAACCTCAAAGATTCTCTTTTTCTTAATTCTTGTGAAATTCCCAAATAGGAAGATCATTTAGGAACGGAGGGAGTACTAATTTCACATCTAAAGTCGAATAGTGTCATCCATATACGTTTATATTTTATTATAAACACAAGTTTGAGTCCATGAAATAAGAGTAATTGGATTAGCACTTAGCAAATAACATATATATTATAACGGTCCGAGGGGCAGGTCTAGGGTCCGAATCTTTGACCCGGACCCGGACAACCAATTATTTTTTAGATCCACATCCAACCCGGATTCGATTGGTCTCAAAAAATAAGACCCAGACCCTTAAAAAATGGGCGGATCCGGGGCGGGTCCAATAGGGTCCTAGAGCAGTGACTATCCCTAGTTTGCCCTCTTAGGTTTTGATGACAACTTCATTTTGAAACAAACAAATTGTGTATTAGAGAATGTTTTTAGATATATATTCGATATTATGTAAAGTCATTGATGGAACCTAAGACTTGGTCAATGGAAGTTGTATACGTGTCAAAGTTAACAAAAGAGTTAGATATAGAAGATCACTTAGTATGTCAAATGTAGACAAGATGTCTACTGTTCCCAAGTTTGATGGTCTAATGAAAATTGTTGATGGAGACATTGCAGTGTTCCCAAGACTGGAGTCAGGAGAAGACGCTAGCTGAAAAATAACTTAGAATTTATTTTTTATTTTTAGTTGATGTAAAGGTTAGAAATTAAGTAGGTTGCATAATTATTTTGTAGTTAATTGGCAAAGTAATCACCTAGCCATAAAAATAGGAAGTTAATTAGGCTTTAATTAAAAAAAACATAAATGACTATTTTTAGAAAAATATAACCGTATGTTTTTGTTAAACACTTTCCTAGATTTAAAGATCAAGGAGAGAGTGAGGAGATAGGGTTTGCAATTTCCTACGGTTGGTCCTATATAAAAGGAAGACTTTTTCAACCGGTTATGTGTGTGTGTAAGGGAGTTTAAAAGAATGAAAATTCTGAAAAATATTTTGTTAATACATTTGTTAATTAACTTGTAATATTTTTCTTATGCCACTTCTTAGTTTTCATCCTTATTAGAATATGGCCTTGTAAAGGGTATTTTGTGTATTCTCTTGTAACTTGACTTAGGTAGGTCTAGGGGAAAGAGAAAGCTTCTAGTAAAACGTGCGAAAGAGAAAGAGAAGGAGAGGAGAAGAGAAAGAGAACTAGGCCTAGTATTGAGTCTTGTTTTATTTAATTCAAATTGGTGGCCTAAAACATAGTAAGAGAATTCACCAACTAAAGGTGGTATAGATCCACTATATGCTTCTAGGTAAGCCTCTAATCTATAGCCTCTATCAACAAAGGCAGCCACATCGAAACTCTTGTAGAATATAACAGTTATTGCATGACGACAAAGAATACCTTTCAAATCCCACTTTACCGAAGTGCATGATCTCTTATCTAAATCAATCTCTAGAGTATCAAAATAATAAGCTACCTGAAATAGTAAAGTGGTCGTTGGCACGACAGTACATTTGGTAGGTTCTTCTTTTTCTTTCTCCAATAATGCTAGAATCTTAGGGCATATACTCCCTACCCACTTCTGTGCATTTTCTTTCTTGTCACCAATCTCTTCATCAACATGGTCCTAATATCTTCAAGCATGTGTATAAGATTCTTTGACCTAGCAAGCATAGTGTAATTATTAAATGTTTCAACCATATTGCTAACTATGATATCACATTTTGTCAGATTCTTCATATAAGGTCTATAAAACACATTAGGGTCAACTTTCCTAAATTCATTGGCTGCAGCATGATTGAGTTCAATCATCACTTGCAAAGCATCATTGAAATCAACCACATTGTATGACTTAACATATCTTCAGAAAAGTAACTTTAATTCTTACCCTTTGAAATTCCTTTTCCAATTGGCATATATGTGCCTTGCACAATGCCTGTGCTCAGCCTGAGGGAGATCTAGGTTAACTGCCCTTAGTATGCTCTACAATCAAAGTAACTAACATATTAGTAATAACTCAAAGTAGGAAAAATCAAAGTAATTTATAAATAATAAATTAATCAATATACCTGATGCTCATCGGATATTACCGTCCATCTAACGCCATTTGTTTTTGGCAACACTTTCTTAAGCTCATTTAAAAACCACTGTCATGACTCATTTTTGTCACCTTCCACAACTGCCCATGCCCAGGGGAGCATTTGATAATAAGGGTCCCTCCCAACAACTGACAGTAGCATCCCACCCAAAAAAGTCTTTAGAAAACAACCATCCATGCACAATACTTTCCTACATCCTAACAACCATCCATCCCTTAAACCATTGAACATTACAAAAAATCTTTGGAAAACTGGAGGTGATGTGTCTAGAATAGTCCATCACTTTGTTGTAATATTGATTCATAGATCCATGCAATCTTTTATGGGCAGCGTACTTGATGTTATAAGTAATGTGCTTGCTAATTATGACAAACCACTTCTTTTAGGAAAATTTGCTCAAAATAATCTCAACTATCACCCTTCCCCTTCATTTATTAATCAATAAAGAAAGAAAAAGTGGAAAAGTTACCTTTTGCATCCGGTTAAAAGGGAGGTGGGTATGTTTTCAACAAATTATGAGCATAGCATGGATTATTAAAAAAAAATTGATAGTTGGGATTTTTTTTGGCCAACGGGTGATAGTAGGGATTATTTTGAGCAAATTTTCCCTTCTTTTGACTAAATCAATTATCTCAACTGATGGGATATGGGGTCTTGATTTGAAAACCTCAAGCATCTGGTTTGCCTCCCATGAGTGCTTTAGTTACTTGTTATCGTCCATGCTCCTTTGACATGTGTGTTCTGGAACAACAGACCTATACCAACTAGCGTTCATCTTAAATGGGCAACCCTCTACAGAATTAACACCTATCCTTTATCGCCTCTTTTTGTTACTAACATCAATTCACATATTTCGACCTTGAATTAGGGCATAATGTTTCAAAGCATCCCTAAATGCCCTAGAATTAGGAAAACTTAATCCAACTTGCCACTTAAATTTCCTAAAATCTATAGGCTTAGACTTCATTCTCAGATCCTAGGAGACTTTGACTATCCTCATACTCGGACAATTCAACTACCTCATTTTCGGATGCATTTGCCTCGTCGCTATCAACATAGGAAACCTCCTCAATAGCCTGAATATCCCCACTAAAATCATATGACTCATCCTCCCTGTCATTACCTTCACTCCTACCTACTAAAGAAGTTATGTCAGCACCTTTACCACTTACAACATTTCCTTTCTCTTTGTCCAAGTTCACTGTTTGTGCCCTCCTAGGTGTTAATTTTGTTCTCTGACAATCAATATTACCCCCAATTGACAACTTCAATTTCTTTTTTATACATACAAACAAAGATTCATCATCCTCTTCTCTCACAATATATACATCAATTGCTCTTTCTTTTGCTCCAATTGATGTCATCTCAACACACAAGCATAACTATTGATATTGCACAATCCTTCTTCAAATGTCAAGCAATTAGGAAGCAAGTAGTAAAATGTTTGAGAATGTTTGGTACCAACACTAGTGTCAACCAACTCTTCTAAGTCAAACCAAGAAATTATAACTGGATAAACAACTAAGGTTCTGAATTCACAACCCACATACTCCAAACCCACCCCATTTGTTTTGAAATTACCCCCATACCAACACTTCAAAGTAAATGTATCAAAACCACTAGCCTAAAACATCCAAACAAAACAAAATTTAGAAATTTCATACTAAAAAATTCACACATACAAGAAAGCATTAAAATTGAAATTTAAACTGTTGGCATAGGGATGGTCCTGAGGCGGGTTTGGAGCGGGTCCAACCGAACCCGAACCCGAACCCTTTTAATTTTTTGGCATCCAAACCCGGATTTGGACCCTAAGGGTAAAAAATTTTCCGACCCAGACCCAAATCTTCCGAATCTGATGGGTTTAGGGTCCTTAGTGGGTCTA
This sequence comes from Amaranthus cruentus, assembly GCA_019425755.1. Classification (NCBI taxonomy): domain Eukaryota; kingdom Viridiplantae; phylum Streptophyta; class Magnoliopsida; order Caryophyllales; family Amaranthaceae; genus Amaranthus; species Amaranthus cruentus. The sequence continues at coordinate 7,258,657 of CM033453.1, forward strand.
AAAAAGTCTCTTTAATTTGTCAAATTTGAACCATTTGTAAGTCATTATATTATTCGTATATTTGTAAGAGAGTTATTATCGTATTTAACAAATATATAGTACTCCCTCCGTTCCTTTTTGTTTTTCCACCTTACTAAAAGGGGTAGTTCCATACGTTTTTCCACTTTGGAATACTTTCCTTTTTTGGAAAGTTTTTTCCCATTTATACCCCTCAAATACCCTCCTTTATGAATCTTCTTTCGGGAATGACCTGCCTAGACCACACTAGCCTTACCCAGTTTACCGTCCCAAGGAGGGTTGTAGATTCTAGTATACCTTGCTGATGGAGTACCTGTTTTGCTCTATTTGGTCCCACAATTTATCTCTTACCTTGCATATCTTCTTGAACGCCCAGCTGGAAGTAATTGGAGGATTGAACAGTTTCCATCTCCCACCTTTCATATACACTACATGGACCCACTTTACCCAAAGCGAATCTCGTTTAGTACTGATGTGCCAAGCAATTTCCCAAACTGCAACCATGTTCCAGATCTCGAGGTTCCGGATTCCTAAACCTCCATTCCTCTTGGGTATACAAATTTTAGGCCAACCTACATTACCCGGGGATGTATTTTTTGCATCACCATTCCAGAGATAGGCGCGACATACCTAGTTTACTTCCTTTACCACTTTCTTGGGGAGAATGGACATTTGGCACTAGTAACTTGAGATACTCATTAGCACCGCATTTACCAGTTGAAGTCTAGCTGCATATGTTAGGTCCTTAGCGTGCCATGATCGGATTTTCGCAGTCATCTTATCAACGAGGACGTCACAATCAGCTGCTGAGATGCACTTTGAGGATGGCGGCACACCAAGATACTTGACGGGGAGAGTACCAAGAGGGAATTGAAGGACTTTCGCCATTTCATTTTTATGTTCATCACTCAGTCTTGCGAGAAACATTGCAAATTAGTTGCAGTTTGCATGGAGGCCTGAGGCCTTAGTGAAAACTGTGATGCTCTCTACCAGGACTTGGATCGAAGAGAGATCCTATTTACTCATCAACAACAGATCGTCTGCAAAAATAAGGTGGTTGAGGCCCAATTTCTTGCATCTTGGATGAAATCTAAATCTGCTTGATCAGCTAGATGCTTTCAAAATTCTAGGCAGGTATTCCATCCCGATGACAAAGAGAAGGGGAGACATGGGGTCTCCTTATCTTATGCCTCTTGCTGACTGAACCATCTCTGAAGGTTGGCCATTCAGCATAATAACAAACTTGGCAGTGGAGATGCAGGTATATATAGGTCTGACAAACTTTTCTAGAAAGTTGAGGGCTATAATCATGTCTTTGATAAAACTCCAGCCCATCATGTCGTATGATTTGCGCAGTTCAATCTTGACTAAGCAGCTGGCGGGGCAATTCTTCCAGTCATAATGTTCCACTATGTCTTGGCATAGGAGAATGTTGTGGATAATGCTACGACCTGGAACAAAGGCTCCTTGGGAGCTATCAATAATATCATTTAGAACCACTTTGATCCTATTACAGATCAATTTAGAGATGCATTTGTAAATGACATGACAGCAGGATATAGGTCTGAAGTCTCCAAGATCATTCGGGCAAGCACTCTCAGGAATGAGAGTGATAGCTTTCACGTTCCAAGCATTGAGAAGGACCGCTGTATTGAAGAAGTTCTGAACTGCTTGCACAATATCATCTCCTACCACATACCAGACTGCTTTGTAGAACCCACTATTATAGCCGTCAAGACCTGGTGCTTTGTCCTCAGGAATACTCCACATTGCATTCTTTAACTCATCAGGTGAGAATTGCAGGTTGAGAACGTTTTTGTGATGGTCATTTAGAACTGGGCCTTCACTGATGATACCCATGCTTCTTCTCTATCTATTCTCCAGTTTGTCGCACATGATACCTTTAAAGTGATAGATGAACGCATCCTGGATTTTGCCTTGATCTAAAGTGATGTTGACTTTAATAGTAAGAGCTCGGATGGTGTTCCTCTTCCTTCTGTTTTTGATGCTCCTGTGGAACAGATTTGTATTTTCGTCTCCGTACTTCAGCCAATTTAGTTTTTCTTTTTGACTGATGTAGGAGGCCTAGTCTATTTTTGCCTTCCGAAGGATCTTAGCTGCTTCCTGTTCCAGCTCTACATAAATGGGATTCAAGGGATTAGAATGCATATGATTTTGCCTTATACTTAGATGTCGTTCTGCTTTCCTTAGTTGATCCTCAATATGATTTTCGGAGAATTTTGCTTTCAGTTCCTGCTCTAGTAGCTGGATTTTTTTCAGAATTTGGAAGTTTAAGTATCCATGTATCTCTATTGACCAAACTCTATTTACAATATCTGTGAACTCTGGATCTTTACCCCAGTGGTTGAAGAATTTGAACGGCTTCTTCGCATTGATGGGGTTGAAGAAGTATGTTATCATTGGGGTGTGGTCAAAATCTCATTTAGGGTGAAAGGTAATTTCAATGTCTGGGTAGGCTTCTTCCCACTGGTGATTTCCTAGAACCCTGTCAATCTTGCTCATGACCTTAGCGTCTCCAGCTTGTTTGTTATTCCAGATGTAGAATCAGTCATTGCATTTCAGATCAGATAAGCCACAAGTTTCCATACAATGTCTCAAAGGGGTGGTTTCAGTGAGTCTAGGGAAGGTGTCGATCCTTTCATTAAGATTTGCGATGCAATTGAAATCGCCCATAACAATCCAGGGTTTGGAAACTTGCTGCCCCAAATCTGCAAGAGGATTAAGAAGCATTGATCTTGTATTTTTATCCGTTGGACCATATACAAAAGTGCATAAGAAATTACTACCAGCTGTAGGAGAAACCTCTAGGTGAATATATTGGCTATGGTATCGCATAATATCTACCTTGACTTCCTCGCTCCTCTATGCTACTACAATTCTACCTCCTTTGTGCCAGTCTAGATTGTGGGTGAAGCACCAACCTGGGCAAATATTTTTGTAAAGACGACCTAGACCATTCCTCTTTAACTTTGTTTCAAGAAGACCAAACAGGCTTATGTTGTGGTTGGATATGAACCTAGCCACCTCTTCTTGTTTGCTTGCCTTGTTCATCCCTCTTACATTCCACGCTAAAATGTTATTCATCGGGTGGGATGGCGGGGTGTGTCCCCTTCGTTCCCCCCTCCCCTGTAGATACAATTGTGCTATTCTCATTTCTTTTTGTCTCTCCCGTGTTTGGCCTGAGAGTTTCATTGTCCTCCATACCCTACAGTAACTCAAAGCCATTTTTGGTCTGGATTCTTTCACATTCTGCTCTAGATGGAGTCTTCCCCTTATCTTGCCCTTTGTGGAACGTTGTCTTATCCTCGGATAAGCATGTATTAGTAACAGGTTGCTGACCTGGTATTGTGTCCATATTCGCAGCTGGCTCAACTCTCCCAGGATTGATGAAAGTTGTATGGTCCATTTTCTCTGTTGATGTGTTTTTGCTCTTACGAACCCATTTCTGTTTCACCGGCCTAAAGCCATCGTCATCCACTTCAAGGTTTGTAGGGCGTTTAGATTGCTTAATACCAACCCGGCATTCTATAGTCGTGTGTCCAAACTGGCTGCATTTGGTGCACTAGAGAGGAATCCACTCGTATAGTACCTGTTGAGTCACCAGATCATCATCTTCATTAGTGTAGTATAGCTCTTCTGGAAAACCCTCATTGATATCCATATCAACTAGAACTTGTGCGAACCACATACGCTCTTTCTTTTGAGTAGCTGTATCAATCTTAATAACTCGCCCAAGGTATCCCACAATCTTTCTTAATGTCGATTCTCCCCAATATCTAACATTGAGTTGTGGTAATTTAACCCATATTGGCATGGTAGTTAGACTACTCTTGTCATAGAACATATTAGCATCCCATGGTTTGATGATAAATGGTTTTTTATCAAACATAAGCCCAGTCATGCCACAAGCTTTCTCATGTTCCTGTTTTGTGTTAAATCTCACCAAGAAAACTCCCTTGTTCACCATTCCTACTTTATCTACATTAAGATCCTTCCAAATCCGCTTAATAAAGCCATCAACAACAATGAGGGGGGGATTAGCACCAACAACAAAACACACTACAACATTTTCAAAATATCTAACTTCCTCAGCAATATCGTCATTAGTTATCTTACAAATAGGTTGAGTTTTTGTGATATTACCTTGTTGTGATAGTGTGTTTGCTGAGCATATACCTACTGCCTCGCCATTCTCATCATGTTTTGATCATGGGTGCGAAGCATTACCCTCTACATTTTTGTCTACTTCAGCTGGCTGTTTAGCGGGATTGGTGATTGTCGTGGTGGTGTGCAGACCCCTAAGATCCTACTTTACAGAGGTACTATGCAATTTCACGCATTCCATGGCAAAACCTTTGTGTTCCTGCACGTCATTGCTTATTGTGGTACTGTCAGCCACCTGTTGTGGTGGTTGTGAGGCCTGTAGAACAACATCGGACCACCTACGTGGGCTAATATGTCCTTCATCACTTGCATCCGTTTTCCCCGAATCAATTTTAGGGTTTAGTTTTGAAAATTTTGCCACGGGAGAATCAACCTTTGATTGGGTGTTGGCCTGGGTGGATGACTCACCTCTTGTCACCGATGTCTCCTTTCTCGGTCGTCCTCTCCCTCTGGCCACGACGGGTCCGCCCATAAGGGTGTGGGACAACGAAGGGTGTGGGAATCGTTGAGAGAGAAGCTTTGACGTAGAGTGAGAACAGTTTTTATTATTAGTCATTATTATTATTATTATTATTATTATTATTATTATTATTATTATTATTATTATTATTATTATTATTATTATTAATATTAATATTATTATCATTGCACCAAACAAAGCCAAATACAAGCACAAAGACATGGCAAAACTACTTTATACTGCATCATTATGAATAGGAACCCGCCTTCGAGGAAGGGTTGCACCAAATCACTCTTCATGTGCAAAAAGTAGAAAGCACCAATCAAAGAAAAGAAATAGACTATACATGAAGCTAAGGAAAGAGGTCTCGAAACCAAACATCGTTTTGAGCCTTTACAGGATAAAGCGTAGAAATTCTAACATTAACTTCTTGTCGAATACACTTCATAATCTTATCCAATGTGCTAACACGATGATGACATATTGCGTCATTCCTAGCTCTCCAGATTTGGTGACACAAGTAGGTGATACTCAAAAGCAGTATTTTCCTCTTCAGACCATGAAACCTCCATCGCTTCATAACAATGTCAGAAAGGGTGATAGCTTGAAATGAAGTACCAAGCCAGGATCTCAACCTAGTGAGACATTCAAGACTAAAGGGGTAGTTGAAGAAGACATGGTTCACTGACTCAGAGTCTAAACAACAAATAGAGCACTCATCTTTATCCAGGAAGTTCATACGTACAAGATTATCCTTGGTTTTCAATTTATTTCGCATAGCCATCCAAAGGATAGCCTTAGGAATAGATGATCTATTCCAAACAAATTTGGTCCACGGAACTGTAGGACCATATGCACAACAACTATTATAAACCTCTTTGAGATTATATGTCTGTTGATGTATCCAGTGTGCCATTTTATCCTTTACATGACATATCTTCCTAAAGGACCAACTCGCAGTGGGAAAGTGTTGAAGATACGTAGATCCACACCTTTGGTATAGACTCCATGGACCCACCTTACCCACAAGGACTCAGACAGATGGTGGATGTCCCAAGCAAGTTTACTTACTACTACTTCATTCCACACCTAAATGTTACGAAGACGAAGACCCCCAAATTTTTCTTCTTAGAAACATATGACCATCTTACATTACCAGGAAGAGGATTCTTAGAATCAGCATCCACATAAGATCTACAGATTGAATTGATCTTCCTGATCATTGATTTTGGAAGAATAAACAGCTTACACCAGTATGTGTAAATATTAATAAGAACAGAAGACACCAATTGGAGCCTACCAGCATAAGAAAGAAATTTGGAACACCAAGAACTTATGCGGGCTGTCATTTTATCAACCAAATTATCGCAATCAGCAGTAGAGATCCTCTTCGAAGTGAGAGGAATACCCAGATATTTGAAAGGAAGAGCACCAATAGGAAAATTAACCATATGAGCAATCTCATGTTTAATAGCATCAGGCATACATGTAAGATATATGGCTGATTTCGCAGAGTTAGACTGTAAACCAGAAGAATCAGGAAAGGACTGCAAACCTTGGTATAACATGTGACCAGATTGGGAATCACCATTGCAGAATAGCATTAAGTCATCAGCAAAGAGAAGATGATTGAGTTTTAAACCTTTACATCTAGGGTGGTATTTGAATGCATTGTTTTGGCCTACAACCTGCATAAGACGAGAAAGGTACTCCATCCCTTTATTATTATTATTATTATTATTATTATTATTATTATTATTATTATTATTATTATTATTATTATTATTATTATTATTATTATTATTTTGCCAAACGATTTTCTATTAACACTAAACAAATAAATACAGCAGGGTAAGAACCCAGATAACCAGGGCTCTCCTAATCCGGTGCGTCAGTATGAAAGAGAGGCCCACCTTCTAGGAAGAGTTTCCCCTCCTCACTCTTCATGTGCAAAAGACAAACCGAGTTATCTCAAAAAAGCCATAGACGGCGGTACAGAATACTTGGCCTAAACAGCTATACAAAGAAGCCAAAATAAAAAACTGAGGCTGCTGATAAGTGCAATTATTTGCACTTATCCGTGTTCATTTTACGCTCCTTAATTGTAGCTTTAGTGGGTTTTTAGGTATATTTGTAGTGTTTTGTGTACATTTTGTCTCTTGAGGTCAATTCCATGTTTTATGTGATTTTTGAGGCAAAATCGGAGTTTTTAGGTACATTTCGGAGTTATAAGAGGGTGAAGGCTTGGAGAAATAGCCTAAGACCCCTTGCCAAGTGAAGAGCCGGACACAAGCTAGTCAGATGAGGAGAAGGCAAGAAAAGTGGAGAAAAGTGCAACAAAAGGCCAAGCGCGAGCCATTTCATGTGCAGCTCGTGCATTAATCGGCATTATTGATGATTTTGCCGTAGCGGAGCGACGAGTCGTCGCCCCATAAGCGACGCTCGTCGCCTTATCCGTAGCAGCAGTGATGATTTCTCCAAGCAGATGGCGCGATCTAGCCTATAAAGCGCGCTATTAGCCTTTCTTAATCCGGGCATTATTTTGACGGTTTTCTTCCAATTTTTGGAACCACTTTATATAGTGGCAGTTATTTTTTCTTGTAGGGGGAGATTTGAGTTTTCAGTTTTAAATTTCCTGTAACTTTCCTTTGAGCTTTTCTTAGTTTTCTTTCAATTAACCTTTGAAGAACCATTGTAGCATTTGATTTCGTTGTTTCATTATCTCTTTTTACATTATTGTCTATTGTTTGTTGTATGTTTTCTATGATCATGGCTAGTGAGTAGTTTCTTTATCTAGGGTTAGGGTGAAATCCCTAATTCGAAGCATGGATTGATATTTTATTGATTGATTATGTGCGATTTGAGTCGATGATTGAACCTACGCTTAATGAGTCTTGATTTAAATATCTTTGTTAGCCTTTTCAATAGAGCGGAAGTTTGAGGATTGGTTTAACTTAGGATTGAGATATATTTGAGTTAAATTCCTTCTAGTATTAGCCAATAGAGCGGAAGTTTGAGGATTAATGCTAGTTGGTCTTAAACATCATCTTACACCTTTTATTGGGTGATACCCGACGCCCTAGTGTCTTTCATATCATTGTTATACATCATTTTTATTATTGTCTTAGCTTTTGCATCTTAGGATTAGAACATCATCTTACACCTTTTGTTTAACCCTTGTCTTAGCTAGTCATAAACATACAATTTGGAATTATTAAGCCTCCTTGTGTTCGACCCGCACTACGCGTACACCGTGCGCTTGCGGTTAAATAAAATTAGCTCATCAAGACTCCAATCATATTAGAGAGACCATGTCTTGCGACCGCTAGTACCCTAATCGATGTAGCTAGGGGTAAGCTTGTTATGAGCGTAGGAGAAGAGAAAGTTGAATTTGCTATACGAGATATTTTAAGTGCCCCTGTCCCAAGTGAATCTATGTTTTTGCTTGATATATGCGATGATCTACCTCTTGCGTCTACATGGGACCGCAAGGTCGATACCCTCCAATCCTTTCTTGAAGAAACGGAGGTAGACAACGCCGAGGTAATGGGATGGGAAGACTCTTTTAAGAGTATGTATGTTGAGGATTCAGATTTGGAATTGTGCAATGAAGTGCTGCAGGTACATGAACTTGAGCAGGCGATGGAAGCAAGTAAGGAGAGTTCCACGCCTCCTGAGGTTGAACTGAAAACTCTCCCTCCTGATCTGAAATATGCTTTCTTAGGTGCTGATTCCACCTACCCTATTATTGTGAGCAGTGCGCTCAACGGCACCGATTTAGACCGCTTGGTCAATTTGGTCCGTAAGCACCGCAAAGCTATTGGCTATACCATAGATGACATTAAGGAAATCAGCCCTTCTGTTTGCACCCACAGGATAAATCTTGAGACCGACGCCAGTCCTTCCATCGAGGGACAACGGCGACTGAACCCAAACATGAAAGAGGTCGTTAAAAAGGAAGTCCTTAAATTGCTAAACGCGGGGATCATCTACCCTATCTCTGATAGTAAGTGGGTATCCCCCGTACAGGTGGTCCCTAAGAAGGGAGGCATGACCGTCATCCAAAATGACAAAAACGAGCTGATACCGACCCGAACCGTGACCGGATGGCGCATGTGCATAGACTATAGGAAGTTAAATAAGGCGACCCAAAAAGACCACTACCCCATTCCATTCATAGACCAGATGCTCGAGAGGTTGGCTAACCACTCCCACTTCTGCTATTTGGACGGGTATTCTGGATTTTTTCAAATCCCAGTTCACCCCGACGACAGGGAGAAGACGACATTTACTTGCCCATACGGCACCTTTGCATACCGAAGGATGCCATTCGGGCTATGTAATGCACCCGCCACCTTTCAGAGATGCATGATTAGTATTTTTTCAGAGTTTATTGAACGTTGTATGGAGGTTTTTATGGATGACTTCTCTGTGTACGGCAACTCCTTTGATGACTGTTTGGCAAACCTCGAAAAGGTGCTTGCCCGTTGCGAAGAAGTCAATTTGGTCCTTAATTGGGAAAAGTGTCATTTCATGGTCCACCAAGGTATTGTTTTGGGACATTTAGTGTCCAATCGGGGCATTGAGGTTGATAAAGCTAAGATAGAGGTCATAGAGAAGCTGCCCCCTCCAATCAATGTGAAGGGGATTCGCAGTTTTCTCGGGCATGCGGGTTTCTATAGGAGATTTATACCGGACTTTTCCAAAGTAGCCCGACCTCTGACCGAGCTTTTGGCCAATGATGTGCCATTTGTTTTCACTAATGATTGTCTACATGCATTTGAAAAGTTGAAACAGGCTCTTATTTCAGCACCAATCATCCAACCACTTACGACTTCTCGGCCCTTAAGAACATCAAGTTTTTTATTTATAGAGGTCACGAGGGTCCATATCTCCCTTGCCCCAACGGGCAGATGCTTTACCTTCCCCCTACCCCCGGGCATATGTTTGATATTGCGCAGGATGAGGATGCCCGCACGCTTACCGATAAAGTCATCCAGTATACTCGACAACGAGGCGTCGATATGCTGGGTGGCCGCCACCGACAGGAGGAAACGGGGGAACATGAGGACGGGGAGCAAGAGGCCGGCCATGCTGAACAGGCCGCGCCTATGGAGGAGGATATCCATGTAGCTCAACCTTACCAGGGAGAGCCCTATCATGGGTATCACAATCAGCAGGTACCCTCATATGATCATGAGGAAGAGAGAGTCAGGCGTACTGATATGCTAGACCGGATTCACAATGTCGAAGGAAGGGTAGACCGTATTGATGATCAGCTGCAGACCCTTCACGAAACCTGCACCTATCAATGGAACTCGCTGCATGATTCCTATGACTCAGACATGTACGACGTCAATACACGTCTGAGTCAAGTGATGTTGGCACAAGAGTCCCAGCTTGCCCATTCTGCGGGCAACCCGCTCCACGATCCTAGGGCCGACATAGCTGATTTGGAGGCCCAACGGGAGAGAGAGAAGGAAGCTGCCATGGAGGCAAAGCGATCAAGGAGAAAGTCCTTCTCCTGGTTTAGGCGCGGCTCCTCGAGTGGTCACTGACGACCGCATATCCTTTTAAGACTTCCCCTAGCTGTATGCTTATGGTTTTCTTGTCTAGTTCTCTCTGCTATACTGTCAAGCATTGAGGACAATGCTCAGTTTAAGCATGGGGGGAGTCTACATCTTTTGTGTAGATATTTTCATTTTATTTTTATTTTGTACTTTTACATTTTCTTAGCTAGTTTAAGTTAGTTTCCATTTTCAGTTTTTAGTTCAGTTTCTTTTTATTTATCTCTGTATTGTAAGATGTAGTTTATTGAAAAAAAAAAAACGAGAAAAGAGAATGCTAGCCCTAAACCTGTGAAGGAGGCTAGGCAAAAGGAGAGTGAGTGTACATTAGAGCTGCTGTTGCTGCTATCTTTATTCCTCCTACGCCGAGTCGCCACCTGCAGGTATATTTCTATCTCTATCTTTGCTCTTCCTTTCTCTATATTCTAGCTCCACCATATTGTCATATCTTGACCCACCAAGCTATCCTCACTAGATCCTCGCACATCATCTTTCACTAACCACCGCAGGTCTTTGAGCTACAAATTTTAACCCACAATTAAGCCCCCATCCTCTTTGATCCAAAGAAAGTTCTTGGATTGCGAGATCCAAGAGCTCCATTATTTTGAGCCTTACAATTTTGGAGTTTGGGTTGTTTATTTTTGTACATTATGTATGTTGTGGTTGTGATGATGGATTTATGTGTTGGGTTGGGTTTGAGGTTGATAAGGGGTTTGGGATTTTGATGGGCTTACATGTGAGATCATTTATGAGGGGAAGGAGACTAAGATAGGAAGCCTCTTATTTTGGGGAGTCATAAGGAGAACCGGTGTCCATGTTTAAGAGGTAATGTTGCAATCGATGGTGTTATCCCGATTCAACATTGGTGCTTATTAGTTAGCTATGCATTCTACATTTGAGCTTTCATTGTTATATCAAGGGTTACTAAAGACCCTACTTCCATCTAGGGTTGCTGAACACCCTATCGCCATCCACCACGAAAAGCAAGCATGGGGGAACCCATTGCTTGTTTATTCGTGTTCTCTATCCCATATGTTTGTATGAACTAAGCTTGATCATGCTTTGTATTTCATTCATTTTATAGCTTGGTTTGTACTTTGTTTTTCACTGAAAAAGGGAAAGATTTCATGCTTGATAAGAGAAAGGCCCGGCTAGGTTGAAAACCCGAAAGGGCGACCTAGGCAAAAGAGCGGCATGAGTGGGTTAGCAAGTGAGGTTTGAAAAAGTAAATGAGTGGCTAGGGCGAGAACCCAAAAATGAGCCCCTAGGCAAAATGAGAGAAAAAGAGAGATTCAAAGTATACTTGTTTTTTCATTTTGTTTGGCGAGGCGACATAAGAAGTGGGAGACATAAGGAAGGAATTTGGGTAGGCCACAATTGGAGGGATAAGTAGTAGATTTTTTGTTTACATTTTTCATTTCTCACATTCTTTTTTTTGGAGTTATAAGGAGGTTGAAGAGTAGGGGTTTTGCTTTTTGTTTTTGATGCCATTTGATCTTTCATGTCTATCTCTTGTTTTTGGTGTGTGTGTGTGTTGTGTTAGCCAAGTGAAGGAGTTAAGTGGTGTGAATGATTTGGACCCTTGGCAAACACCGGGAACTAGAGGAGTTTAGGAAGGAGGCATAAGAAGTAGTTTAGGATTTGGAGACCGTGTCTTGGCCTTGTTATACTTGTGTTTTCACCTTGATTTGCTCGAGGACGAGCAAAGGCTAAGCATGGGGCAGTTTGATAAGTGCAATTATTTGCACTTATCCGTGTTCATTTTACGCTCCTTAATTGTAGTTTTAGTGGGTTTTTAGGTATATTTGTAGTGTTTTGTGTACATTTTGTCTCTTGAGGTCAATTCCATGTTTTATGTGATTTTTGAGGCAAAATCGGAGGTTTTAGGTACATTTCGGAGTTATAAGAGGGTGAAGGCTTGGAGAAATAGCCTAAGACCCCTTGCCAAGTGAAGAGACCGGGCCACAAGCTAGTCCCGATGAGGAGAAGGCAAGAAAAGTGGAGAAAAGTGCAACAAAAAGGCCAAGCGACGAGCCATTTCATGTGCACCGCTCGTCGCACATTAATCAGCATTATTTATTGGCATGTCGTAGCAAAGCGACGAGTCGTCGCTCCTTATGCGCCGCTCGTCGCCAATTCGTGCAATTATTGATGATTTTGCCGTAGCGGAGCGACGAGTCGTCGCCCCATAAGCGACGCTCGTCGCCTTATCCGTAGCAGCAGCGATGATTTCTCCAGCAGATGAGCGACGATCGTCGCCCTATAAAGCGCCGCTCGTCGCCTTTCTTAATCCGGGCATTATTTTGACGGTTTTCTTCCAATTTTTGGAACCACTTTATATAGTGGCAGTTATTTTTCTTGTAGGAGAGATTTGAGTTTTCAGTTTTAAATTTCCTGTAACTTTCCTTTGAGCTTTTCTTAGTTTTCTTTCAATTAACCTTTGAAGAACCATTGTAGCATTTGATTTCGGCACTTCAGTTTATGTTATTTTCTCGTTCCGTAAGTTTCGTTGTTTCATTATTTCTTTTTACATTATTGTCTATTGTTTGTTGTATGTTTTCTATGATCATGGCTAGTGAGTAGTTTCTTTATCTAGGGTTAGGGTGAAATCCCTAATTCGAAGCATGGATTGATATTTTATTGATTGATTATGTGCGATTTGAGTCGATGATTGAACCTACGGCAATGAGTCTTGATTTAAATATCTTTGTTAGCCTTTTCAATAGAGCGGAAGTTTGAGGATTGGTTTAACTTAGGATTGAGATATATTTGAGTTAAATTCCTTCTAGTATTAGCCATAGAGCGGAGTTTGAGGATTAATGCTAGTTGGTCTTAAATCGATATTAGTCAATAGAGCGAAGCTTGAGACTAATTAGATCACGTTCTCTCATATTTATGGCTCAATTTCATACAATCATGAAAGTGATTGAATTTCATGTTAGAATTGGGTGATACCCGACGCCCTAGTGTCTTTCATATCATTGTTATACATCATTTTTATTATTGTCTTAGCTTTTGCATCTTAGGATTAGAACATCATCTTACACCTTTTGTTTAACCCTTGTCTTAGCTAGTCATAAACATACAATTTGGAATTATTAAGCCACCTTGTGTTCGACCCGCACTACGCGTACACCGTGCGCTTGCGGTTAAATAAAATTTGCTCATCAGCTGCTAGGCCACCAAGCAAGAAAGGTTACATGCAAAAACAGTGTTAGCCAAAACTATAAGTTCCTCAGCCAGCAGGAAGTGGGCTCTTTGAGAGTTAGGGAGCTCAATCTGATTTTGGAGTCTGTTTTGAGGGTTTCAACTATCCTCTTGATTGTGGCAACCTTTTTCTGCCTAACAGCTTCATTTCTCACATTCCATATCGCATATATTAGGTTGCAGAAGATAGCTACTACGAGTTATTATTATTATTATTATTATTATTATTATTATTATTATTATTATTATTATTATTATTATTATTATTAAAACTATTAATTTTTTTTAACAACAACAAATTTCATTTCATAAAGCGAGACTTTACAAGAAGTTGGTGGGGAGCCGAGCAACAAGCTGAGCACCTACACCCTTTTGAATACAAAAAGCTAGTCTCTGAAAAATATACACCCTAGATTTAGTGCTACCCGAGTTACTGACAAAGAAAGAACCAATCCTTGCTAAGAGGTCGAGAGCATCTTCACCCAATTCCCCGAAGGTGGAAAACACGAACGGGATGAATTTGTAGCCATTCTCTTCACACTTCGCATCGTACTTCCTCCTCTTTCTTTCGACAGCATTGGTTAAAGAAGCACCAGGTGCCCATAAGGATACTCTTGTGCCAGCAAAGGGCGAGCCCCTAGTGACATCCACACATAAGTCTTTTCCGTGGAGCCAATTGAAAAGAAGGATATCCGCGGGTAGGGCTGTAAATTCGGTTACTCAGTCGGGTTTTGGGTCACATTTCATCGGGTTTGGATATTCTCGGGTTCGGGTTTTTCCAAGTGATTTAGCCCTTTGGATCGGGTCGATTCGGTTACGGGTCCAATCGAGTACGGATCTATATCGGGTTGATACCTCACTGGGTCGGTTTCGGTTTTGGGTCATACCCATTTTAGTTTGGATTTGTACCGGGTTCGGTTAATACAATTCGGATCCAAATCGGTTATGCTGTAGGTCGAATCGAGTTCGATTAGACTATGGGTTGGGTCATTTTTTGTTTTAGGTTAACGTTAATTCGGATTATTTTGGTTTGGGTTGACTTCGCATCGATTATATCATTTTTGAGTTGTGCATTTAGTTATTCTCAGGATTCGGGTTGATTAAAATCCAATTAATGTGAGTTTTATGTCGAATGAAAATTATGGTTATTATACAATTAATTTATGTTGAATCGTTTGTGATTGGAGAATGAAGAGTTATAGTCGGTTAATTAAGTTGTCGATTAGTAGACAAATTTCGTTTATCCAAAGATAAAGTCGATAAGATTTGATTTTTGGCCTGCATTTATTGTTTAACTTTAGCTAAACTAAACTTGATTCAATTCAATCAAACTTATTATTAATTGAATTAAACTCGATACGGTTAAATCAAATTATATCGCTTAATCATTGTCGGGTTAATCTGCAGTGTTGATTATGGGTCATTTGGGGTTTGATTATGTCGAGTACATATCGGGTTAAAGACGTGTTTGAGTTGTAACAGGTCGGGCGCAAATCGAGTTCAGTTAACCATATTGTCGGGTCAATCTCGGGTGTCGGTTGTTTTCGAGTCGGGTATCGTTCGATTATTGGACTAAAATAATCGGGTACATGTCGGGTTACGGGTCAACATCAGGTCGAGTTTCGATCGGTTACAGGTCACTGCACCTCGGGTCAACCAACGGGTCGGATACAGGTCGATTCGGGTGGTATTACAAGTCGGGTTAATTTTTTACAGCCCTATCGGCGGGTCTAAGATCTTTCCCTGCCTCTTAATAGAACCCCAACGGTGCCTCTTTACGGACTGAAATCCCCGCTCTACAACAGATATCTACAAGCATGTCCCGAACCAAATTGTGACAAAACTTCGCGCCAATCTCGCTAGAGTAATGTACAACGTGGCAACTTGTCTTGGGGTGAGCCTGTAAGCAGATGCACGACTTTTCTCAACAACATTAAAATAAGCCCCTGCCAAATTTTTCATCATATGGGGGGCAAGGGGTTCATTGTTGAGAGAAATAACACTGGAGCAACAAAGAATCCGAAAGAGACCAAGAGCATGTTCGAAAGTCGGACCCAGGAAAGAAACATCACTGTTAGCTAAGATCTTAACTTGAAGCGAATTGGTTTGAAGGCGAGAAGCAAGGAAAGCATAGTTAATAATGTCGTCTGCTGAGTAGATGCCAAGGCCACCCATCTTAAGGGGGAGGGTGGCTAACCTTCATTGCCAGTCTCCAAAGCCCGGCCGGGAGTCTGTAACAATCTTCTCCAAAGATGAGCACAACGCAAGGTCAAATTGAACCTGAGCATCCCCGATCCAATCTGAAGATCAAGTCCTCAGAGCATAAAATAACCTACCAACCCCAGCATAATAGCGATGAAGGAGAAGCTCACATTAGGGGCCATGGAGTTTGCTAACAGCTGTCATAAGCTCAATGATTTTAGAAGCGCTCTTTAAAGAAAAACCACGGCAAAAGCTTTGATCTGTACTCACCGGTCCACCAAAAAGCTTCACCCCCGCACAAGGGCGAGATATGTTAGGTGGGAAAACACCATCCTCTCTACTCCTGGGGTCCTCCGTAGGCCAGAAAAGTTCAGTCTAATCTATATTGAGAAAATTTCAGTCTTATTATTATTATTATTATTATTATTATTATTATTATTATTATTATTATTATTATTATTATTATTATTATTATTATTATTATTATTATTATTTTAATATTATTGAAAAAATTATTAAAATAATGAAAAAAATTATAATTAGAACAAAAATAATAATTTGTTTAACTAATATTCCTAAATGCAACAAAATTAGTCGTATATTAGAATAATATTACTCGTATCAATACATAGTACTTAGCTAATACTTGTTAGTTATTAGTATATTACTATTTTATTTGTCGTATATTACTATATTATTAGTCATATATTCTTTTTTGTTTCAATTTAAAATTCAGACCTAAAATTGATTTAGTATCAATTTAATTGGAAATTCCGACTAACGCTTGTCAGTCAGAAAATTAGTCAGACATTTCCAACTATTTTGAGTTATTCGAAAACTTTCAGTCTGAATTGCTCCGTTCTTTTTGTGTTGTAGCACGTTAGAGAAAAAAAAATTTTCATGTGTTTTTGAATTTAAGAGGATGATAAGATCCGATTTTCACTAGATAAAAAATTGGAAATGTCTTGGAATAGATTAGAAACAACGTTTTTCTCTTTTGTTGAAATACTTTAATCTTACCTAAAATCATTGTTTAAGATCTAGTTAGATTATTTGGTAAGTGAAAAAAGCTTCTCAAAAATAATTTTAAATGTTTTTATTTAAAATATATTAAATTGAATCATTGTTTAAAGAATTTTTTTCTTTTATTAAATTAATAAACAAGGAAAAATAATGACTTATTATCTAATAAATGTAGAACTAATTAAGTTGGATGAAGATTTTGAAATAAAATATTTTTTAATTTTTAATTTTCTTTTATAATATACTATTTCCGTGGCAAGATCAAAACTTGGGGTAAATTCAAATTTAGGTGTCATAATTTATAACACAATCTCTCAATAGTTATTTACCCGTGACCTATAGGTCTTTATTTTCTATGATAAATATTTATCCGAGACATAATTGGTGACACAAATTTTTTGTCATGATAAATATTTCCTTGTGACATAACTTTTAATACAAGTTTTTGTTTGCCACAAAAAAATTTCGCGTGGCAAGATTTGAGGCACAAGTGCTTGTTTGCCACGATATTAATCAACCCGTGGCACAAGTGTTTGTATGCCATGGTATATATTTACCCATGGCATAATTTGTGGCACAAGTGCATCTTTGCCACGATATAAATTTACTCGTAGCAAAAATTTTGAGTATGATTGTGATATTGTCTTGAAACCTATTTTTCCCGTGGCAAGATCAAAACTTGCCACAGATTTTAAATTCCCTGGCATAGTTAGTGGCAGAAGTGATGATTTGTAGTAGTGACTAGAGTACCTCTTGTTGGAGCTTGTGTAGGTTCCTAATTTCTTTCTTAAATTGTTTCATGAAATGTGAAACAAACAAAACATCAATTCCTCGATCACCCAATGGTATTGAGCACCCAGCTGTCCCACTAGTGAGAATTGAAGAAATAAGTGACTTGCCATCATCCAACACTACATATTCTTCATAATCTAAAACCTCTCTTTCACCCTCCTCAAATTGTGCTATTGGTGATGGTGAAAGAGGAACATTTGAAGCTTTAGCTGGTCGTGAAAGTGGGGGTTCTGAATTATCATTTGGTGGAGGATTTGAAGGTCTAGGTTGTTCATCATTTGGTGCATTTTCTGTCTCGTTTATATCAATCAAAACATCACCAATAAGTTCATTAGCCAATCGAGCCTCGTAGCTAGTATGCATAAAAATTTCCCGAAGCAGCCTTATCTTTCCAATAAAGTTGACACAATTTGTCAGCAAACTTTAGAAAATCTTTATTATTAAACAAATCTCCATCTATAATTTTTTCACTCTCATCATTAATAACTACAAATCCATTTACAAATTATAACTTTCGGCTTATAGGATAAGTAATTGTATCAAGAATCCCAAGTCCAAAACGTTTTGCCTCTTTCTCTCCGTTGATTAAGGGCAAAGTAGTTGGTTTTCCAACATCTCTAAACCTTAAGCGGTGAAAATAAACTAACACCAATAAAATTAAACAGCCACAGTGAAGTTGCAAATAGCCCTGCTTGTAAGCCTTGTCAGCTTCACAAAATCGGTCAATAACATATGAGCACCAAGCATAGGTCCTAATTTGATTGACATTGGACAAAACTGAAACAATAGCATTATTGATGATATTTCATTAGTCGTTTTTAGAGCCTAATTTATATATATATATATATTTGTCCTTCACTTATTAAAATTTAATTAGTGATGATAGAAAGTTAAAATATTTCTACGATGATTAGAAACTTGTTAACTCGTAACGTGGTTATGAATCATAACAAGTAACGTAAACTTTGGAGGTAAAACTTAAAGTTGAGCAACTATCGATAACAGTTCGAGAAAATTATAATTATTACCCGAGCATATTATTTAACCATGATAGGAGTAAATTAAATATTTCATACACATACACAAGTGATTTTAAACATGAAGTACAGGTTACATAACTTGTTACAGGTACAACGATTTTTACCCAAACTTTAAACTATCTTAGATAAACCTTTCCTACTATAATAGACCAAAATGAGACAAAAATCACCTCCAAAACAGCTCCAAACAGCAGCCCCAATTGCTGTACCTCTACCCCTCTTTTTAGTCTTTGTACATTTACATACTCAAGCAAATTGTTCTATTTAAAACCCCTTTTGTTCTAATCTAGATTGTGCATCATTACAAGCATGCAAGAGGCAAATATTTGAAGCAAAAACACTCTATTTTCTGAATAATAATTCAGCCATAAACCCCAACACATTACTCCCAAGTTCATCCATGAACAAATACTAGAAGCCTTCTAACTTTCAACTACTAAAACACCTTCTTTTCTCATCAAATCTTCTTCAAAAACCCATCTAATACTTCTGAAAATGTAGTGTTGTAAATTCAAATATTTCATAAAAATAATCTTCATTTCAAGAGTTTTCCATAGACACCAAACTTGAAGAAATCCACCAAGCATAGAGTAGGTTATGTTCATTTCTTTATTCCACTAGTTTTTTTTTTTTTTGTTAAGCTTGTTCATGTAAAACTTTTTTTACATGAATCCTTCTATAAACTAAGATCATTATAAAACGAGTATTTTATCTCTAAGATTAATAAAATCATCAATTATAAATCTATAAAAATCGGCTACAATAGAAAATAAGATGTAACAAACATATAAATTTTCTTACTTCAAGGATTTTAAGTAAAATTATGGGACTTGATTGAGTATGTTGCTCAACATAATAAGTACACTCCAAATATGTTAAAATCATCATAAGTATTAGTTTAACAACTCCAACTAAGAAAAGTTACGTGCATGTTAGAAATCCAAAATTATTATTGAATTTTGGATGAATGCAATATGTTTAGTTGAAGAGTTGGAGTTGAGACTTGAAGGGCAAGGACCCAAAGATGGAACCACTTCTAAGAACGTATAGAAGCTTACGTGGGAGCTTACGGAATATTTAAATAGGCTTGCAGTCGAGGTATGTCACATGGGGTGATTTTTTAAGGATTTAAGAACAAGTTGGGAAAGTTTTGTATAAACTTGTTTTTAAAAATAAAATTCCCAAAGAGAAGTTCTTAAATCTTGAAAAATGATATCAAAATGATAGTTTTGAGTAAGAAATGATTTATTACATGTATTATTATTGTGGGCATCATGCATGTTAATTTTATGAATTGTTGTATGCTTAAAGGTATGATTTACACAACTTTGTAAAAGTATTTGTGATGGAAA
Source organism: Amaranthus cruentus (assembly GCA_019425755.1). Taxonomy (NCBI): domain Eukaryota; kingdom Viridiplantae; phylum Streptophyta; class Magnoliopsida; order Caryophyllales; family Amaranthaceae; genus Amaranthus; species Amaranthus cruentus. The sequence continues at coordinate 7,278,503 of CM033453.1, forward strand.
TGGTTATATGGATTTGGAAAAATATTTAAAATGCATTTTAAAAACAATTTGCAGTAGCTATATGTTAAAAAAAATCTCTTGAATAATTCTGTTGAAATTTATTTGTTAAATCGATATTTTAAGGGATTTTAAGGTCTTAAATACTCTTATAATAAAACATGGTATTAGATTAATTCTTGATCATAAAAACTAATTATAAAATCATACTATTATAATGACTCCAACAAGATTTGGCCAGAATATATTTAGTTTGGAATTCTTCATGCTTTTTGAGTAATTGTTAAACTGTTTATTGGTAAATTGTGAAATGTAAAATATAAAATAATTACCAAACGAAGACATATGGACTTGAAATCTTTATAACATACTCATATGGATAGTAAATAAATTTGGTAAAAATTTGGGAACATTTTATTGACGTTTAAATACCTTAATAAATTTTACTCCGTTATTAATAATCGGTAAGCTAGAAAACGGTAAAATACAAAATAAATACTAAATCATGTCTTTTGGGCATGAAAATTTTATGAGACACTTATATAAACAGTAGGTACATGTTGAAAAATGTGTATCTATTTTCGTGACCATCTAAGTACTTAAATAAATTTTATTCGGTTTATCGGTAAAATAACACTTTTAATTATTAAAAATATCCCATACGGTTTCTAATGGTTATTAAAAATTTTATATTCCTTAAAATAATTTCTGGAACATTATAAAAGTTTTATATTATTTTATTTGGATTTAAATAATTTTGAACCAATTTTATTTGATTTATCAATAAAATGCCTATATAAAATAAAATAAAATATCATACATGACATTTATAAGTTTAAATGAGCTAATAAAAATATTATATAACTTTTAGAACTTTGTTAAAATTTATTAAGCTAATAATTAATTATTTACTAATTTATCAACTTCATAAATATTGTTTTATTATTTAAAGGTGTAATATTGTTAATTAAATTTGAGTAAAAATAGACCTATATCAAAAATTTATAATTGTGTTAGTAACCTACTGCCTCATTGTATAAATAAGTTTTACTTAGATGGTTTATAAACTTTATGGATTTAAAACATCATTTAAATAATGGTAAATACCTAAATTATCAAAATAATCGTAGAATCATTATAAATTCTTATAACCAATTATAATCTGATGGGACAATCTTAAATTTATTCTAATTAAGTTATTATAATGACTTGATTAATGTGGGCCTTGTTGGAGAATTAATATGTATTTTGTAAATCAATTATCGATTTTATTACCGACAAAACTACCTCGTATTTAAGAAAATAGTGTTTTATGAAATCTCCTATGACAAAGATTTTATAGTCTTATGAACTAAATTCTATTTATTTTGAATGAATTTCAAAACTCTTTTAAACTAAATTTACTTTGAGAAGGATTGAAATGAAACATTTTAGTGGTTTCCTTGAAAATTCATATAGAATTTTAATCACTTTTTGTTACGATGCATTTCCACACATGCTAGTGATGCCCCAATATAATACAAAGGTTTTGTTTGATGATATGATTATGCTATGCATGTTTTACCCATGTGGGAAAGATTATGATTTGATTTTTGCTATTTTGTAAAGAAAATATGTTTTGCTATGTTGCAAATAAAAGATGTTTATCATAACGAAAAAGTTAATATTTTTGACTTTTCAAATTCTATTGAAATTACAAGATATATATTATATACAAAAATATTTTAGCCTAAATGACGGGTACATATGCCACAGCAAATGTTGTGTGCATGATTAAACGGCTCGCCAATGCTGAGCGCGTATTGTTCATAATACCATTGTGTTACACTTGCCGGACATGTCGCAGACGATAGACCGACTACCAAACGAGTCACAAGATGACTCACAGAGTACTCATGCAAACTTATGATATGAGTTTAAAATTGATTTGGATCCATTGAGATCTTATGTTTTATGATGAAATATGAGAACTTGGAATTATTACTATAAAACCATTGAATTGAGTTTGAATGATAATATGATTTATCAAATGAAAAAGTATCTTTCAAAATGAATTTACTTAAATCACAAAGTTTTAATAACTTGTTTGACGGACACTAGTGTGTTTATACTCAACCTTTTTGCTGATACCATGCTTTGTACGTTTTCTAATGGCTTAGGTTTTAGAGTAAACCCCCATGGCACCTCGACGGAGAATGGATATGCGAGCGGAGGATGAACGTGAGTTGGAGTATGACTCCCCTTTTGTTTAGATCTCTTTATTGTATTTGAGAGACTATTAGTTGAGTTGTTTAGGTTTGGACTATTTTAAGGATGTATTTGAACTTTGGACTTATTTCGATTTGGTTCTAATTTTCTTATATTTTGGACAGTTAAGACTTTCATTATATTGCTTTGGTTTGGTTCAAGTATTTTACTTAGATATTGGTTTAACCTCTAAGTAACCCCTTAATTGTGCTGGCAAAAGTAAGCTTCCGCTTGATTAATACTAAATTCCAGTTAGTGTTTGCCTTCGTAATTCAGGGTGGTTACAGTTGGTATCAGAGCCAAGGGTTTGGAAGCTTGCCTAAAATATTTGGAAAATTAGAGAACTAGTTTAACTTAGAGAAGTTGAAGTTTGGAGTAACTAATGAAAGTAATTAGGAAATAATTTTTGGTAAAGAAAAATTTAAGATGTAAGTCTAACTTAAATAAGATAATTGACTAAGTACCATTAGTAAACTAGAAGTCTTAAAGGTTACGTAGTAAGCAAGTGATGATCTAATTATGTGGCTAAGTTTCCTAAGTGTGATGGTAAATTAAGTTGAGGGTAAAGTTGTCATTAAAAGTGTTGAAATATTGAATGGGATGGAAATTGGTTAGGTTAGTAAGTTACTAAGTCAATAAGAGTTAAGCAAGAGTATTATGCATGTGCATACCTATTTGTCTTAAAGGCAGAATTATTAATTAGTTATTACCTCATGGCATGAACCAAGAGGAAATCAGGGGAAGAATGGATCCCCAAGGCCAGTTGAATCTCTTAACTGAGCAACTTAGAGTCATGCAAGAGACTAATGCTCAATTAGTCTAGCTCATAGCCAACCAACATGCTAGTGTGAATGACGAGACAAAGTTCTACAAAAGGCTTGCTACACACAGGCCTAAGACCTTTTAAAATGAAAATCAGGGTCATCTTTAACTCCCACACGACACTCAACAATGTTATTTTCTGCACTAAAAGGAATACCAAAAACATCATCCACATCGTAAGGGGTCAAAATAAATCCAACTCTAAGACTTAGTTCAAAATAACGACTACATTGGTCGAAACGGTTAACTAACCAAGAAAGCATCTTGGTAACTGTATTCGTCACCTTTAAATGTAGTGCACAAGGTCACTAAGTCCCTTAAGGTCAAACCCTATGTCCCGCAACATCAGCCAAAAAGACAGAAATAAAGATAATGGCATAATTGGGAATTCACCCTACTTGCCATATGCACAAAATCTTCATGAAGGATGGGAATGCTAGCCCAATAGCATGGATGGCTTGGTTTCAAGGTTAACTACATGCCTTGATCATAACGAAGCCACATCAAACCCAGGAAATCAAGCAATGACCCAAAACATCAGAACAGGCACTAAGAACAGGACAACAGAACAGATGGCCTGCCAGCAGACCTTGATGAGTCTCTTGAGTTCAGGCCTAGACACATTGAATCTCAACCAGGCTGGAGACGTCATCTCTGCACATGGGCCTAGCTTCCAAGGGCCGAGGACCATTCTAACTGTTCACATGGACCACTAGAACCCCTGCTGAAGGTAGGCTGAGCAGCAGATTAGCAATGAGGAAGTCTTGTTCTGATTTAAGGGGATTTAAGTAGTTGTTTCTATTTTAAAAGCTTGCACATGTAATAGCACGTGACACCTTAAGGCTTGATTATTAGTTAGCCGTTATAGATGTTGGATATCCCTATATATAGGGCCTCTCATGTTGTAAATATCAGTTTTCAGATTTCATTCAATAAATTCATTGTGAAGTGTTCACATTTTGTTTTCATTTGTTTCTGTCTTAAGTGATCTGAGAGGATCAGAGATTCAAGAAGTGGTCACCCTTCTCCAAGATCAAGAAGATCATTGAGAAAAGTGTGAGGCTTTGGCCCTGAGATCTAGGAGGGAGATCAGTGTCTCATTCCAGGGGAAGGTAGCCATCAAAACTGCCTCAAACACCCCACATATCTTGATTTTTTGTTCAAGAATATCCCCATTTCTGAGTTGCTAGGTCTTGGGTGCAACTTAGTCCCTCTGATTAGAGTGTGTGCCTCTCCTATATGGTGAAACGTGGTATCAGAGCATAGGCTACACGAAGAATAGACTCCACCAAGGAGAAGGCAAGGAAGAGTACATCAGAAGACCAAGCATAAAACCTGGGTACAGACATTGAACAGGAAGATTTCTGGTGAGGATTTTTGTTTTCAAAGGAAAGATTGTGTAAGTGGGTAGAAATAGCCAAGAAATCTGGTACTTGTCTTTCAAATCTTTCTTGTGCAGATTTAAGTAACAACAACCACTCAATCTTCTTCAAAACGGGAAGTCAGAAGAACTTACCTTCAAGAATCAGTTTCTTAAAGGAAGTTTTCTTTCTGTTTGCATTGTTCTTGGATCCTTTTTTCATTTTCTGTTTCCTTTGTTGATAACATGGAAGTAGATGAAAAAATAGGGGTACTCACAGACTTAGTCCAACAACTGGCCCAAACTATTGCCAACCAAACTACGAATCAAGGGACTAGAGCAAACCCACAAAATCCAATTAACAGATTAGTGAGGATAAGACTCTAAGATTATATTTGCTTGAATTTGATGGACAATCTCAAGATCCAGAAGTTTACTTTGATTGGGAGGCCAATCTTGAGAGCTATTTTGATTTTAAGGACACACCTCTAGAATAACAATATAAACTTGCTAAGATCAAATTAACTAAGCTAGCAACAGTTTGGTTGGACAGGGTTTAGAAGCTAAGAAGGAGGGAAGAAAGGGAGAGCATTAACACTTGGGAGAAACTTAAAAAACATTTGAGAACAAAGTATGTGCCAAGAAATTACAAGGAACAGTTGTGTTTGCAGTGGGGCACCCTAAGACAAGATCACAAGTTAGTGTCTAAATATATTCAAGAGTGGGAAAAATTATCTGTCATTTGTGAGTCTAATGAAACAGAAGAAATGAGGGTTGGAAAATTTGTAGGAGGACTAAGGGAGGAATTAAGAATGAAACTGGAAATGATGCCTAATCTGACCTTTAGCTTGGTATGTAGTACTGCACTAACTTTAGAAAATTATTCAAAGAAGAAGTCTAATAGTAGCAACAATTACCCTAGGAATTTCATAAACATTAACCCTAGGAAAACAACTAACTCTGCACCTATACAAGCACATAATCAAACCCCTTCATCTAACATGAACCAAACAACACCCATGATACCTAGAAATAGGAACACTAATGACCTTAAGGGAATAGTGTGCTTCAAATGTCATGGACATGGACACATCAAAAGTGAATGTCCCAATGCCAAAGCATTCACAATTCAAGAATGGGATGTGATCAAGGAAATGAGCAAACCTAAGGCCATGTTTGTGAACAAGAATGGGAAGGAAGAAATGGTAGGGCCTTGTACTGCCAGTGATGACCCTGATGGAACCTACTTGATAGGTGATGATGGGGAAGTAGAACCTTTGGAGGATACTGACTTGAGTGAAGAAGAGGAGGGCAGGGAGACGGTATACCCTGAACATGAGTCATAGAACCTTCTAATGAGAAGGAACTTTCATGCTACACCAAGAGTTAAAATCATGACCAAAGGGAGAATATCTTTCAAACCAAATGCAAGATTAAGGATAAAATTTATGATTTAATAATAGATGGTGGAAATGAGTCTAACTAAGTTAGTAAGGACTTAGTGCATACTTTAGGTCTAGAGACAAAATCACACCCTCACCCTTACAAGCTAAAATGGCATTATAATAAAGCAAGTGGTTTTGTTAAAAGGAGATGTTTGGTGATATTTGCCATAGGATCCTACAAAGATAAGGTGTTTTGTGATGTGTTGGAAATGACAACTTGCCATGTATTATTAGGGAGACCATGGCAACATGACAGGAAAACTACACATAATGGCTATACCACCTCACAAAACACTTTAACCACAAAAACACCAACCTAGTATTTCCCTAATGAGTAAAAGAGTGAGAGTAAAGGAAATAGAGAAATGATAAAGAGCTTTCCTACTATTTAACAAGGAGGTAAGGACTGACAATACACTCATGGATCCTAACATAGCCAAGCTTCTAAAAAAATATGCTGATGTCTTTCCAGAGGAGTTACAAAAGGGGTTGCCACCACTTAGAGGTATTGACCACTAGATTGATATAATACCAGGATCAACTCTACCTAATAGGCCTACATATAGAACTAACCCTGAGGAAACCAAAGAGTTACAAAGACAGATTTTGGAGTTGATGGAAAGGGGATATGTAAGGGAGAGTATAAGCCCTTGTGTTGTACCCACATTACTTATACCTAAGAAAGATGGGACTTGGAGAATGTGTGTGGATAGCAGGAGTGTGAAAAACATCACCATTAGATATAGGTTTCCCATACCAAGAATTAATGATATGCTTGATGAGTTATCAGGATTCCAATGGTTTAGCAAAATAGATCTAAGAAGTGGACATCACCAGATTAGGATGAAGGAATGGGATGAGTGGAAAACAACCTTCAAAACTAAGTATGGACTATATGAATGGATGGTGATGCCATTTGAATTGACTGGGGCACCCAGCACTTTCATGAGATTAATGAATGAGGTGTTGAGACCATTCTTGGGGAAATTTATAGTTGTTTACCTTGATGACATATTAGTCTATAGAAAAGAAGTAGAAGAACACCTAGACCACCTCACACAATTATTTGAAGTTCTTAGGTAACAACAATTATTTGGGAAATTAGAGAAGTGTTCCTTTTTAATGAAGGAAGTGTACTTTCTTGGGTTAATAGTAGGCAGACAAGGAGTTAATGTTGACCCAGCCAAGGTAGAAGCCATTAGAGCTTGGCCTACTCCCACAAACATCACACAAGTTAGATCATTCCATGGCCTAACATCCTTCTATAGAGGGTTTATAAAAAACTTCAGCACTATAATGGCACCTATTACAGATTGCACAAAGGGAAGTGTGTTTAAATGGACTGATGAAGCACAACAAGAAGCATTTGAGATTATCAAAGAAGTCATGTGTCACGCCCCTATTTTGAAGCTACCTGATTTTAGTAGACCATTTGAGGTTGAGTATGATGCTAGTAATTTTGGCATAGGGGTTGTCCTCATACAGGAAGATAGCCATATAGCATATTGTAGTGAAAAACTCAACAAAAGTAGAGCCAACTACTCAACCTATGATAAAGAACTGTATGATGTTGTGAGAGCTTTAGAACACTAGGCACACTTCCTCAAAGGACAACTATTTGTGTTACATTCAGACCATCAGTCTTTAAAAAAACCTCAATGGACAAAGTAAACTAAGTTCAAAGCAGCTAGGTAGGTAGAGATCATGCAAAGTTTCAACTTTGTTGTTAAATACAAAACGGGTTGGTCCAATGTTGTGGCTGATGCTCTAAGTAGGAGAACACATTTGTTAGCCATTTTGGATGCTAAGGTTTTAGGGTTTGAAATGATTAAGGAACAATATGCCACTGACCCAGACTTTGGCACTTTGTATCAGCAATGTAGTCAACAACCTTAAGGAGTGTTCTACATACAACAAGGGTTTTTGTTTAAAAACAACAGACTATGCATACCTAAGACCCTCTTAAGACTAATTTTGGTGAAAGAAATACATGAGGGAAGCCTAGGACACACACACACACACACACACACACACACACACACACTCACACACACACATATATATATGAATAATTATAAGAAAATACCTAATCTATAGGTCTATTTGCAAAAAACTACCTAATGTAATTTTTTTTACAAAAAACTACCTAATCTAATATATTTCTTTGCAAATGACTACCACTTAACGGAAAACATTAGTTGACCGTTAAGTTTTAGGGTTTGACCACTTTGAGAGGTTACGTTGTCTATGTGGCAGTATCTTATTAGTCCTCGTATTTTTAAATAATTTATAATTAAAATACATAAATTAACAAAATAAAAATAACAGATATTTAACGTTATTTTTTCCCGTCATAACGATTTTTTTCAAAAAAAGGGACGTCATGATTATCCTTATGGGATAATTCATTTTTAAATTCGGTCGAAACAAGTACATTTTTGTCAATTTTTTAGATACGTAAACCGAAGAAGATTGAACGTTATTTTTACCCATGTCACAATGTTTGTTTTTTGAAAAAAAAAATCGTTATGATGGGTGAAAATGTCGTCAAATATCTTTTTCGTTTGACGTATCGGAAAATTGATTTTTAAAGGAAAATATGATATCATGGGGGTGCCTTTCCCGCGTCCGACCAAATAGTAACCCGAAGTATTGTAAATATATTAACTCATAGTAAAATAATCTCTCCAACTCAATTCAATTGTTCCATTTTCTTATTTGGGCAATTCATTTCAATTGTCTCATTTTCTTTTTTGTCTATCTTTTTTTTACCTAAACACCCCTATTTTTCCAATTCTCAATGCCCAACTACCACCTTTATAATTAATTTAATCAATTGAAATATCAAACTACCACCTTTTTGATGGACCCCATCCGACTCTAAACATCCGTGCCCAACTCAAATGGGACAATTGAATTGAGTTGGAGTGAGTATATAATACTACCTTCGTTCTATTTTAGTTGCACTATTGGGTTTGGCACAATATTTAAAGGCTGTCAAATCCGTATGGTAAAAGTAAGAATCATGTATGATTGATGGTGATATGTGGGGTAGAAATAAAAAAATTTATTATAAATAGATAGTGGTTGTGACTTGTGGGTATATTAAATAATTAATGGGATGATGTATGATTGATGTTGATATGTGGTAGGAATAAAGTGAGGATAAAATAAGTAGATTATTTTTGCCAAAAATAGTAATGTCGCAAGTAATATGAAACTTCAAAAAATGGTAAGTGTTGCAAGTAAAATGGAACCGAGAAAGTAATAAATTACCACCGACCTTTTTTTTTTTCTGATAAAACTAGAATGGCAAGTATTTAAACCAAAACGCGCTACCCGTTTCAGCTGACCCCACTCCCCATCCCCCACTCTTTTCTTTCCAAGTTTCTTCTTCTTCTTCGTCACGAACTGTCCAAATAAATCCTCCACGATTTCTTACTTTTTCTCTATCTTCTAATAACAATTAAAATTAAAATTAAAATTAAAATGCATGCAAAAACAGATTCCGATGTAACAAGTTTTCCTGGTTCATCTCCGACGAGATCACCACCACGTCGGGCCGGGTCAGGCCATGGAGCAGTCTACTATGTGCAAAGTCCATCAAGGGATTCCACATCTCACGACGGCGAAAAAACTACAAACTCCTTTCACTCAACTCCAGTTTTAAGCCCAACGGGTTCACCTCCCCATTCTCATTCCAACTCCTCATTGGGCCCCCACTCTCGTGAATCCTCCTCGACCCGATTCTCAACTAAGCCCAAAGGAAAAGGTCGTAGCCACCATGGAGGGGGTGGTGGTCGGAGTAACCACCATAATCATCCATTTGATGCTATTCAAGAAGAGAGTCTTTTAGGGGAAGATGGGGAAGGAAAAAGAAGTATTTCTAGAAGGTGTTGGTATTTTATTTGGTTCGTGGTTGCGTTTTTTGTACTGTTCTCTTTCTTTTCTCTGGTTTTGTGGGGTGCTAGTCGTAATCAGAAGCCTGTTATTACTGTCAAGGTAACAATTATCTTTCCTTTTTATTTATTCAAATTTTCTAAAATTGAGAAATAATCCTAATCCTAATTTTAATTGCACTTTTATTATTAAACGGCGTGAATTAAATTAGATTGAGCCGCCGGTTGTCCACAAATTTACAGGCAGAGTAGATTGCCGGAAAAGTATCACAAAATAAAAGTTAATAGGCGGGTCAGATCCATACCAGGTAAATGGGTGGGTCAGATACGTACCTGGATATTGGGTGGGTCAGTCGGTCAGCAGGTAATTGTGGGTTGTTAAATGGACATATCATGGATCTATTGACTATTCAGATCTAATAATACACGGGGACTTGTGTCCTTGTATAATAGTTCCTCCGTTTCATTGTATTCGTTATATTTGACTTTTTTCGCAGTCTAATGTGGTATTTTAATTATTTATATATTGAATTATATACGTCTAAAAGTTATAAAAATTTATCCTTAAAAAAATTATAAAAATTTATTATTATGAAAGTATGCGATTAGACGATTCAAACAAAATTCCACTTGATTATATTTTTTCTTATAATATTAGCCGCAATATATTAGCCGCAATATATTAAAAATAAATGTAGCTAGTATTTCAAAAGGGATAAAGTAGAGTATTTCATCAATTGTTTTTTTTAATTCCAATATTTTGAATTTCAACGGTATTTACAGTTTTAAACCAAGTTTTACTTTAGTTTATAGCCGATTGTCTAATAAAAAATGCAACAATTTATGGACTCTTATAAGATTGTCTTTAGTGTTACGAATATTGCCTTTTAAAATTTTTACTTATCAGTATGTATAGATATTAGAAGTTAAGAATCTGCATAAGCATACACTATTAATAATGTACATCTATTATAAAGGAACATAGGATAGTAATTATGTTTAAGTACTCTCCTCTTTCTCTTGAGCTTGTTCAAAAATAGCTTATTCGTATCAATAAATTGTTTCAATCAAATACTATCTTTAGCTGGTTTGACCACCCAACCCTCTATTTATATCTAAATAAGCTAAAATTGGTCGATAAGCTAATTTGCCAAACACCCGTAATAAGATTTTAATTTTGATCAATTTCAAAAAGTGACCATTTATGAATATGTAACGACTAAAAGTTGGTGTGTTGGGAGTGAGTGCAGAGCATAAAGTTCGAGCAATTTGATGTACAAGCCGGACAAGATAACACAGGAGTTCCAACTGGAATGGCTACAGTTAATGCAACCGTAAAGTTGAGGTACAGAAATAGAGGCACTTTTTTTGGAACCCATGTCACTTCTACTCCTCTTGCTCTTGCCTTTGAGGAACTCACCTTGGCCTCTGGAACGGTATGTCATTCATTTAATGAATTTTATTCATATATTTCTTTAATTTTTTAGGAAACATTTTTATGCATCCAATTTGATTTTTTTATTATACTACTCCCTTTATTTTCATTCGTTCTTTTCAGATATAATTTATAAATATAAGCGTCAAACTTTTATATATCAATTTGTATAAAAAACATATTCATGTGAAGATCTTAATAGATTTGTAATTTTAACTTTTCTGAATTTTAAAAGTTTATAACTAAAATTATTTAACTTTTAAGTTTGTATTTGAATCTGTCAAAAAAAAGCAAAAAGACAAAAATCAAAAAGAGAATTATTTTATTCGTAGCTGATAGAGGAAGACTCTATTTCTTAATTTTACATATACATTTTCTCAATTATGTATCACCGCCCTGGTAACAATGTCAAAAATACAAACGTAATATGAAAATAGAAACGTGTCAACTAAATTTAAATTGAGGAATAATTTAAGCGAAATTATTGCTTAAATCAAGCTAAGGTATTGTCCCTTTCTATATGTTATTGGCCTTCACTGAGAAGATGCATTTGTCATTTTGTTTGGTGGGATTTGCCTTTTTGTTTTAATTTTTTTTTTCCTAGATGAAGTTTTTTCTTTGGCACTTGCTTTTTTTTTGGTGGTGATAAAGAATCAAACAAGTGAAGTACCATGTGACTTGTAAGAAGTGAACATGCATATTTAGTAATGAAGACTTGTTCTATACTTAATGTTTTTATGAGATCTAAATGTTGGATCTTATTTATAGGATATTTTTTAGTTTTCTTTCAAAAGATTTTCAAAATCAAGCAAGAAATGTTGTATGATACTCCCTCCGTTCCTTATTGATGTTCCCATTGAGAATATTCACGGAAATTAAGAAAAGTGGAATCTTTTAGATAGTGGAGATATTATTTTATTGAATAATAAATTTAATGGAGGAAAAGTGGGGACCACAAATATTAAAAAAGTATTTAAAGAAAGTTAGTGGAAAAAATATGGGGTCCACAACTAATTAAAAAAATGTTTTTATGAAGTTAGTGGAAAACATGTGGGGACCATAAGGAATATAAAAATGTTAAAATGGAGTTAGTGGAAGATATGTGGAGACCATAATCATTATTAAAATATTAAAATGAGGATGGGTGAGGTTATTTTTGTCCAAAATTTGTGATATAAATGGAAAGATTTCTTATGAGAACAACAATTGAAACACCCAAAATGAAAAGTGGGAACTTCTTTAAGGAACGGAGGGAGTATTAATTAAATATATGGATGAAGTATATTTCTATAGTTAATGACAACATTGTCAAACCTATTTAATTAATGATGGTAGTTAGTAGGCGTTTTAGGAGTATACTAATAATGTAGTTTATATATACAAGTCGGTTAGCACTTTTCCCTAAAGCTTAATGCTTACTCTTACTCTATATTTTATTTTCCAGCAAGTTTCATGAGAGACCGTCTTTTTTAAAGACGTATCTCAGGCCCAATCCATTAGTGTTTAATTCTTACTCTTATTCTATATTTTTCTTTATAGGCCAACCCAATTAGAGTTGGTCTCTCAAAGAGACCGTCTCTCACAAGAATTTGTGTTTTCTTCATGAACTGATGTAATTAGAGATAATTTCTCAAAGAGACCGTCTGTCTCTGTCACAAGAATTTGGGATACAAGTATGCGAAGTGGGTAGTTAGCTAGGGTTAGGGATGGCAATTCAGTCCGAATCCGACCCTAGTTCGACTCGATCCGAGGAAAATAATCCGATTCGAGTCAGAGGAAAAAGTCATCCGACTCCGACTCCGACTTTACGATTCGAGTCCGAGTTAGAGACAGACCGGTGTTGGACCTTATTAAAAATCCGAGACTCCGACCCAACTCCGACCCAACTCCGACCCTGAAGGACATCCGACTTTGAATTTGACTTTTACACTAATATTTTGTTTCCTTTAAAACTCTAAATGTGACTAATTCAAGCTCTCTCTCATACTAATTGTAATTTTCGATTTTGAAAAACTACTTGGTATTTTTATATAGATTAATGAATCAAAATAAAACAAATGAAATCAAGAGAAATTAAATACGCCAAATTAAAATACGAGAAAATTTTGTTAAATTTTAGTAGTAGGATTATTTCTCTTGTTAAAATTGAATTCAAATTAAAGTATATATTTTTTTGTTAAATTGTATTTGAAAAATATATTTTGTAATTTTATATGCTTTAAAATCATTACTACAATATCATAACGATACTGTTTGATGATAATCCGACTCTGCATCCGACTCCGTTGGAGATCTGAGAGTCCGAGTCAGGGCAAACTTGGAGTATGCATAATCCAACTCCGAGTATGTATAATTCGAGTCGAGTCCGACCCATTGCTATCCCTAGCTAGGGTTGATATGAATAACATGTGATGAAAGGTGGAACCTTCTCATAAAATTTAGAGGTACAAAGAGGAAAACTATGAGTAAATTAATTGTCTGGACAGAAAGAGAAAAATTAAAGAAAATAACTAAATGGTTAAACTTTATATTTTGTTTATTATAACTTCAATTGAATTTTATTTGGATTTTTGGTGAATCTTATGTGGTGTTCATATTGATTCGTTGAGTGGATTGCGCATAGTCAATGAGAGAACAAAAACTATCTTTCTATATATTTTTATTTGTCCCATTTGATTCTGTATGCTATCTAATATATCAATTTAGTTGTTAATATTTTTAATTTTGCCTACATAAAATTATAAAAAATTAATATAATTTTTTTTCATTGAGAAACTTAAATAAGATTTCACGTAATTATACATATTTTAATTGATAGATTAAAAATTAAATTGCAAATTAAGATTGATTGATGAAGGCCAAAAATCAATTCAAGTATATAAAAAATATAGGGAGTCAAATTGTAATTGGGCAATGTATACAAATATTTCCTCCGTTCCAATTTACTCGCAACATCGGAAACAATTGCATTATTCATTTATCTATCTTAGTTTGTGATTTATTTTTGATTTATAAGTTTAAACATAGTTAAGTGGGATCTTATTTGATTCGTTTCAATGCAAAGATTAATAATATCAAATTTTCATTATTTTTTGTTATACATAATTATAGATAATAAAGGTTAAATTAGTATATTAGACCGCGTGATTGCACTATTCACTTATCTATCTTAATTTGTGCTTTATTTTTAATCTATAAGTTTAAACATAGTTAAGTGAGATCTTGTTTGATTTCTTGATGCAAAGATTATTAATATCAAATTCTTATAATTTTTATTATAAATAATTATAGATTTTAAAAATTAAATTAATATATTAGACCGTCTGAAAAGGTAAATGGTATACGTATTTTAGAACGGGAAAGTGTATAAAAATTGTCGAAACGAGTTACTCAGGGATAGCTGTCTTACATATTTTTAGTCACTGGTTTTTAATTTCTATAAAAGTTGTTGAAACAACTGAATTTAATTTACAATACTACAACTTGACATAAATAGTTTTATATTTTAACTTTTGAAGGAGACTTTACAAAAATAAACGTATAGTAGATATCATTTAAACTTCCCACGCGGCATTTTGCATTAATTGCTTTTTTAGTCCAATCTTATTTTTTTTTTGAGGTAGTCCAATCTTATTTAGTTTGTATATTACTTTTATTGTTGGAAAATACTCCCTCCGTTTCCTAATGTTCTTTCTATTTAGAATATTCTATTTTGAAAAGAGAAATTTGTTTAATATTTTTAAGACATATATAGAAGACAAAATATATCCATTTGAGATCTAGTTAGATTCGTTTTAATGTATACTTTTTTATTATATATTTTTTATAATTTTTTATGACGCGTATTTAGAGATATTTAGGCTCAAAATTTACTTTGAAAATTGTGCAAAAAGTATGGGAAGAACATTTGGAAACGGAGGGAGTAATCCACAATTTTCTTTTCATTTAGACTATATATAATAACACTATTTTAATTTATTCACTCATCATTTATTTTCAATATTTATTTTTTTTCTTAAAATTTGTACTTTCTCTTTGATGCAAATCTATTTGGTAGAGAAGTATATGCAATCTTGATCAATGCTTATACCTTTAAGATCCCAAAATTATACTCCCTCATATTCCCTATTATTGTTTCATTTGGGTTTTGAACACTATTTATCAATCACTATTAATACTTCCTTCTTTCTGAAATACTCGCTACATTAGGGCTATTGACACTATTAAACGTTTAAGCTTATTTTATTTATTGTGGTTAATGATTAAGAAAAAATATAATCATGTGGGATCTTGTTTGAATTGTCTAATCGTATATTTTCATAATATTAATTTTTTATAAATTTTACACAATTCCAATCAAAAATATTTGAGATAGAGATAGTGCATATTTTCCTAATATTAATTTTTTATAAATTTTCATAATAGAGATACTTCCTTCATATTAACTTTTTATAAATTTTACTCGAGTCAAATTAATTAATGTTTGAGATTGAAATAGTGCATTGAAAAAATGTATCAATGTAATTGGATAATAATAGTAAATATGGGTTAATAACTGTTATTTGTTAACTTGACAAATCATACCCATGTATAGGAATTTGATAGGTTAACATTTTAAAAATTTTACTCCCTCCGTCCTGATGAGTTGGTAGCATAGAGAAAATGAGTAAAATTTAAGAAAGTGGTAATAAATGAAGAGAGAGAATGAATAGTGTGGATGAAATTAAAATAGAGTTAAAATGTATGGATAAGATTAAAAGAAAGTGGTGGACCATAGTCCAAAAATAGAAATACTGCAATTTAAGTGGGACGGACGAAAATAGAAAATGTTGCAAATTATAAGGGACGCAGGAAGTAATTTATATCTTTTTGTGTTTTGGATGTTTTATTAATATGTCATTTTTGTCTTTTATGATGATTTACAAATTATAATTATTGATTTAGGATTTTCTAGATGGAGTATATTTATATACACCCTTCGTCCTTTTTAATTTGCATTAAAGAGAAAGATGGTAGTTTTTAAGAATATGGTAATAAATGAAGAGAGAAAATTAATTGTGTGGATGAAATTAAAAGAGAGTAAAAATGTATGGATGAGATTAAAAGAATGTAGTGGGCCATCACCCAAAAATAAAAATGATGCAAATTAAGTGAGACGGATTAAAATGGAAAATGCTGCAAATTAAATGGGACGGAAGGAGTAATAATTAGTCAATATGTCCCACAACCCTACATTAGATTCGCAAGTGTAGGTCAAGGTGCCAGATCATATTGCCCTTTCCTTTTGTCCCACCTTCGTTCTCGTGGTGTCTAGATCCATGTTTGATCATATCTCTAATTGTACTTTTAACACATTGAAATTGTTTGTACCATTCAAACCCTGTTGATGAAAGCCTAGTTATAAAGAGATGCAACTGCTTTCTATTCTTATGAAATTGTCCAAATTTCTATTTATGTATGTTTGTACCCATTTTAAGTTTTTTTCTTCTACCAAGTCTCCTGAGAGACCGTTTTTTTGACAGACGTCTCTCAGTGGGAGAATTTGTGTGCCACCCAATTCTTTCTATTCAATCCATTAGATTTTAATTCTTACTCTTATTTTATTTATTTTTTTTCTGTGCCACCCAATTATAGTTAGTCTCTCACAAGAATTTGTGTTTTTCTTCTTGTCTTGGCTACAAGAAAATAAAAAGAAATTAATCTTTTTGGTAAGTGGGAGAATTCTGAATTAAATCACTATTACGAGGGTAAATGGGAAAATTTAATATCTAAATGTTTTAACTACTAATAAAAAGGGATTTGTAAATTTATATCTAAATGTTTGAAGTAGTATTTAAAAACAAATTTAACATGGTGGGTTTGAAATGCAGATGAAATATTTTTATCAAAGTAGGAGGAGTCAGAAGCAAGTAACAGTGCAAGTGAAGGGAGACAGTATCCCTCTATATGGTGGAGGAAGCAGCATTAACACTAATGATAAGGGAGGAGTTATTTCCCCTGTCCCACTAACCCTTAATTTTACTGTCAGATCCAGAGCTTATGTTTTGGGTAGGTTGGTCAAGCCTAAATTCTACAAGTCCATTAACTGCTTTGTGGTCATGACTCCTAAGAAGTTGAAGATAGCCATGCCTCTCAAAAACAATTGCACCTATACATAGCTCAATTATTCGTCGAAACTATTTTATTTTAATAATCTCGTTCATTATATTATATACTCGTCAATAGCGTTTTGCTCGGATGCAATAAAACCATAGGACGTGTCAAAGGGAATAATACCGAAAAGTGTTTTTGATTAGTTAGTATATATTATTATAGATGTCAGCTAGTTCAGCTGATAATATAAGTATACTACTTTTGCGGCTTTATATGTTTCAAAAATGAAAATCAACATCAATTATTATTAGGTTTATGCAGTGATGTTGTTCTCCTTCAAACATTCGATGTGTTCTTTGGGTTATGTAAAACAGAAAAGGATAGTCCTTTGGCTAAGGGCAGGATGTAATTACTATATGGGCTTCCTATCTTTCTATTGTCATGGGTCTGGAAAATGGACTAGTGATACACTTCTATTTTGTTCTCATGTTTGTTATATTACATTTTATTAAATTTAATAAGAGTACTAGTGGTTGCTAAAGAGAAATTTTAATTTTAATTAATTTTATTTATTTTGGTTTTTATGGTTCAATGTCCAAATCGTAACTGATATTGGATCTTGGGATGAAATTAGTGATGGTACACTAGTTTTTTTCTCCGTCTTTTTTTTAATAATACCAAATGCATTAATAAAAAGTCATATGACATCTACATCAAAGATAAAAATTAGCAAGTACATAATAATTTTAACAAAATATAATTCAAAATTAACGAAACTACAATCATTGTGTATGAGATCTGATAATTCTGAATATCCTCTTCCACATTATTGTTTGTTACAGTCTTCTACCAAGGGGTCTTTCGATCTGTTGTAGTCTTGACATAGAATTGAATTTTATGTTGTTGATAGTAATTGCAATTTTGGTGTCTGTTGTATAATCACATTAATCTCTACTAACAAATTAACTAGAGACCTAATGATGGTAAAACAATTCTTAGAAGAAAAATATTTAATCTAATCTTATTGAAAAAGCTTAAAACAGAGAAATCACAGGCTTATCATCTACCAAAAGGTTGATGATAACCTCAAACTGATTATAGAGATTAGAATTTTTTTTAAAAAGGAAGAGAGAAAAAATAAAGGCCGGTGCTTAGGGTTCCTATGTTCTTTTTTCCATACTTAAGTTAAACTACAACAATTACATATCCAAATGGTAACTAATATTGGATCATGGGATGAAACTAGTTATAGTACACTATTTTTTTTGTCCTGTCTTTTTTTCTAATATTACCAGATGCATTAATAAAGAGTCATATGACATTTACATCAAAGATAAAAATTAGAAAGTACATAAAAATTTAAACCAAATATAATTCAAAATTAACAAAACTACGATCGTTGTGCATGAGATAGAATAATTCTGAATATCCTTTTCCACATCACTGTTTGTTCCAGTCTTCTATGAAGGGGTCTTTCGATCTGTTGTAGTCTTGACATAGAATTGAATTTTATGTAGTTGATAATAATTGCAATTTTGGAGTCTGTTGAATAATCGAATTAATCTCTACCAACAAATCAACTAGAGAACAAAATTCATAACCCTAAACTCTCACAAGGAGAGAGATCAAAACCCAATATATGGGTAAAATTAACCTAATGATGGTAAAACAATTCTTCTATAAGTAGAAGAAAAATATTTAATCTAATCATATTGAAAAGCTTAAAACAAAGAAATCAGGAGCTTACCATCAACCAAAAGGTTGATGATAACCCAAAACTAATTATAGAGATTAGAGTTTTTTTAAAAAGAGAAGAGAGAAAAAAGAAAGGCGGGCGGTTAAGGCTCCTATGTTATTTTCTCCATCCTTAAATTTAATACAACAATTACACATCAAAATGGTAACTGATATTTGATCATGGGATGAAATTAGTGATAGTACACTACGTGTTTTTTTCTCCTGTGTTTTTTTTTAATATTACCAGATGCATTAATAAAGAGTCATATGACATCTACATCAAAGATAAAAATTAGCAAATACATAAAAAGTAGCAAATAGATAAAAATAAATTAGCAAATACATAAGTAGTATTAGCAGCAACAACAACAGTTCATTGTTAATTTTTGATGTTCATTGTTCGATGTTCATTGATTATTGTTCATTGTTCATGGTTCATCATTCATCATTCATTGTTCATTGTTTATTGATTATTGATCATTGTTCCTTGTTTATTTTTATTGATCATTTATCATTAGTCATTGTTCTTTGTTTATTGATTATTGATTATTGCTCATTGTTTATTTTTATTGATCATTTATCATTAGTCATTGTTCTTTGTCCATTGTCCATTGTTCATTATACATTGTTCATTGTTCTTTGTTCTTTAATCATTGTTCGTTGTTCATTGTTCATTATTCATTATTCATTGTTCCTCGTTGTTTGTTCGTTGTTTGTTGTTCGTTTTTCATTATACCTTGTTCATTATTCATTGTTCCTTGTTCATTATTCAATGATCATTATTCATTGTTCACTTATTATTGTTCATTCTAAATTCATTATTGATCATGAATCATTGTTCGTTGTCCATTGTTCGTTGTTCATTGTTTGATGTTCATTGATTATTGTTCATTGTTCATTGTTCATTGTTCATTGTTCACTTTTCTTTGTTCATTGTTCACTATTCTATGATTATTGCTCATTGTCCCTTGTTCGTTGTTCATTTGTTATTGATCACTGTTCATTGTTCATTATTCTTATTCATTGATCATTAATCATTGTTCGTTGTCCATTGTTCATCATTCATTGTTCATTTGTCATCGATCAGTTTTCATTGTTCGAAGTTCATTGATTGTAGTTCATTGTTCATTAGTCATCGATCATTAATCATTGTTCATTGTTCATTGTTGATGTTCGTTGTTCTTTGTTCTTCGATCATTGTTCTTTGTTTATCGTTCATGGATAATTGTTAATTAATTGATGTTCGTTGATCATTGATGAATTTCATTTTTCAATGTATTTGGTCATTGTTCATTGTAACTTGGTCATTGTTCATTGTTCATGGTTCATTGTTTACTGTTCATTTATTATTGATTATTGTTCATTGTTTTATTTTTCATTGATCATTGATCATTAATCATTGTTTTTGGCTATCAGAACACATAAGAAACAGATCAAAATCTCGTCTTATAGTCATTTACATCTTACATTACTCAATCAACCATTATCTTCATCAAAAAACTAAAGTTAAAATATTGTATGCCGAATATTACAACAAAAATTCAAAATTTTTGTTAACCAACAAAATAAAAAGGAAAGCAAGAGAGATGGAGACAATATACTTGCAGTCACCAGAACAATCAGCTAACTTACCATTGATTGTTCATGACATGAGGTACGGAATCACAGTAGCAGGTACAAACTACACATATATGTCCTTGCAATCTCAACAGCTGCAGCAATCGTGCCCTAAACAGTCTGTAGTTTCATATGGATTTGTCCTACTATTGTTCAGTGTTAAGTAGAAAAAGTTCAAGCACAATCAAAAGAAGTATATGGCTGACAAACATACCTGAAAATGGCCTTTTTCTTTGGCATTGAAGGGAGCTTAGTTAACCTTTGATCCTATTAACAAATTGATAATCTCTTGCCATTCTGGAAAATGTAATTCATGCTTTGTACAGTGAATTTCCATCTTTCATATGTGCGAAATGTGCATTAACGACCCGTTTGATAGGTGGTTGTTAGAGCAAGACCCGAATCTACCTCGTGTGGAGGGACTTTGAGGTGTCGTGATGAGGGTACAACGAAGAACATGAGTATGGTGCATAAGGGATGCATTGGTCAAGGCAAGACTCGAGGAGAACATTGCATGACCAAGGAAGAAACTCAACATAGCAGCAGCAACCATGATGGTTGGCTCGATCAAGTCGAGCAAAGGCAGCCCCAATTGAGCTGTGAGTCGAGCAGAAGATCAGAGGGAGTCCAGTAGCTTGAGAGGGTCTGCTCGACCGGTCGAGCAGCATAGGCTCGGGTCGAGCGAGATTCAGCGAAGGCCTTTGCGGGTTTTCTGTTTTGGTTCTTTTTGATGTAGGCCTTCAACGCTTTTGTGCTAGGTCTTTCTAATATGTCTTGGGGCTATATAAGGGTCCTTAGAACATTCGGAGAGGGAGTAGAGAATCTAATACACATTAGAGAGTTAGGGTTTGAGAACCATAAGGGCTTTCTTCTTCATTGTATTAGTTTTTGGGTGAACTCCATTGTTGAATGGATTCGCTAACTTGAAAGGTTGTTCTCAAGTGTGTAAGTTGAGTCATTAGTGTAATGTTGATTATATTAATGATAAGATACTTTATTTGAGGGGGAGGTATCTCTTGATACCTCATAAACACTTGTTTATTGTTGTTTGCTTGCCTATTGATTATTGCTCTGTTTTGAATCATCTTCCACATTGTCTTTTCTACCATTGTTGGGTCCAAGACCTTCTCTTTCAGTGGTATTAAATGGTGATAGTGGGAATGAATTATGGTGTAAAGTTTCATATTATTTTCATGGTAATGAAACTTTGATTACAAAAAAGTTTTTTTGTATACAAATTTCCATTACCACCTAATACCACATCTCCTAATGGTAATGCATTGAAATGAATTTTATAAGAAAATGAGATTAATGAAGTTGGAAAAACATTGACATAAAAGTAGCTAAGAGATTTTCAACAAAAATTACACTAGATTTACCATTCCCGTTAACATCGTTTATTACCACTTACCAAACGGGCCGTAAAGGTTTGTTTTCAGTGGACTCTTGATAACAAACTATAATATGAAACTTCACATTTAAAAGTAATAAAATAGATATATCTAAAGGGAAATGTGTGTTTGTAGAATGAAAGACTCTTGAATTTGGATCTCTTTCCTATATTATCATTAACTTTCAAGGTAAAATTGTAAACCACATACATGTTCTTACTAAAAGAATCAAAATTTTATTCTAGAAAATACAGATATGTAAATGTGAACTACTTTGTTCTTGATGTTCTTGTAACAGTGCTGAGTGTCTACAGCTGGTTAGGGATACCATCAATGCCTTATTGCAATCCTGCTGATTATCAGACGTCTGGAGCTTATATTGGAAGTGGTTACAGCAGCAACACGGAGCCCAAATTACAGTATCGAATTTTAAAATGCTATTTTATACACTTTCATCAACAATACTAAGAATAAAAATATTAGAAAGTCAATGTGTTGTAATTGTGTGAAAGACCAAGGCTAAAAATGCATAGATTCACGTGGTCAATCTTCATTTTTAAGAACTTTTGTTTGAGAGCATCTACTGAAAATATTTTCACAACAGAGAAATCAAAGAATGGAATTATCTTGGACAAACTTTCAATGGTCATTGTCTGGTAAACTTGGGAAGAATGTCATATAGAACACAATTTGAATAAAGGGTACATAACTTCTTAAATCAAACTAAATTGGTAAAAATACACTTAGCTAATCTTGCTTGCACCTATGCTTCTACTTTAACCATTTCCATCCTTCTACTCATCTGTTCGTGTTCTACCCCTAATATCTCAATAAACAATTCTGTAGGGATCGGAAGAGGTCACTACGACACTCACTAAATCACTCACTTAAGACAATCCTTCAAATATCCAAACAAATCAACCCAAAATATCACACAACAAGAATATGAAATCCGGATAGCAATATTTTAGTCACAAAGCATCAATAATAAGTGAAATAAGATGCAAACAACACACACAAATTATACGTGGAAAATCCCTTCGATGTGAAGAATAAAAACCACGGGACCTCTTGAGGAGTACACCCTTAATATTCTCTTATTGATGATAAAATTGAGGGTAAAATGAACCCAATGTAGTTCACAACAATTCACAGCCCACCAACAACAACAAAGAATAAGAGATTGAAATTAGAGAACAAAAGGAGTAGAAAACACCCAAATTTCAGCACATCTGTCCAGAGGCAACTGTGACCAAACTAGAACTCAAAACAACGATCCAAACGTACGAAATGAAGCCCTTGGTGTTAGGAACAAGCTACCAAAATTTAAGGATGATCCAACGGTGCAATTTTCGACAACGGACAAATTACCGCAGGCTGCCCTAAAAACTCCGAAAATGAAACCTCACTTTTTCTCTTTATTTTGTGTGTTTTGTTCTAGAAAACTTATCTCACACTTTTGTCACATGTTGACCACAATATAACCCATCTAAACCTTTTAAAGGAAGCCACAACTTAAGTCTCTAAATTAGACTTAGTCCAAGCTAGTAAAAATGTAATAAAAATGGACCAACTAAATGGACCAAAAAAAGATACATTTTACTTCAATTGGGCTGGACCCAGAACAATCTCCCCCTCTAGCCCAAAACGAGGAAGACGAACACACTTCAACTATCACTTGAAGCTCATTCCCGTAAGCCTACAACAAATTTTAAGCTTTCTTCCAGGAACCATCTTAGTCAGCATATCTGCACCATTCGTGTCGGTGTGGACTTTCTTCAGTTTCATTTTTCGATCTTCGATCACATCCCGCAACCAATGATATCTAACATCAATCTGCTTAGTGCGGGCATGGTACATAGCATTCTTGCTCAAATCCATAGCACTTTGACTATCACAAAGTAATACATACTCACCTTGCTTCAAACCCAACTCTTGAAGAAACCTTTTCAACCAAAGTATTTCCTTGCCTACTTCCACAGTTGCTATATATTCTGCCTCAGTAGTCGACAAAGCCACACACTTTGTAACTTGGATTGCCATGTATGGCTCCCCCTGAAAAAGTGAACACATCACCTGAGGTAGACTTTCTATTATCGAGATCACCAGCCATATCTGCATCTGTATACCCCTCAAGAATAGGTTTTCCACATCCATAACACAAATAAAGTTTAGAGGTGCCACGCAAGTACCTAACGATCCACTTTACTGCATCCTAGTGAACCTTACCCGGATTGGATAAGTATCCGCTCACAAATTCAACAGAATCTGCAATATCTGGTCTAGTACAAACCATAACATACTGATAAGTGCAATTATTTGCACTTATCCGTATTATTTTTATGCTCCTTTTAGGTTGTTTTAGTAGATTTTAGGTTGTATTCTTAGTGTTTTACGATAATTTTGTCTCAAGGAGATCATCGTTGTATTTTACATATTTTTGAGGCAAAATTGGGGTTTCATTAGGATTTTGGAATGATAAGAGGGTGATGGCTTGGAGAAATGGCCTAAGAACCCTTTTCGAAGTGAAGAAATCATAACAAGAACAACTCCCGATGAAGAAGCAGCGAAGAAACGAAGCATTATCCAGATTAGAGGCCAAGCGACGAGTCATCATCCCAATGTGACACTCGTCGCCTTCATCAGCAATGCAAAGAATTTTCGAGGAACTAAGCGACGAGTCGTCGCCCACCTTGTGACGATCGTCGCTCATATTCAAAGGATTTCTTATTTTTTTAGTGGGAAAGCGACGAGTCGTCGCTCCCTAAGCAGAGATTATGGCAATTACGCGACGAGTCGTCACCTAACAGTTTTCATCCGGATCAGTGGCGGTTTCTTCCTAATTTTTGGAGCCATTATAAATAGTGGCAATTACTGTTTTATTTTCCTGTCTTCAAGCATTTTTTATTTCTGCATTTCCTTTTAGTTTTCTTTCAATATTCTAGCATTTTACTTATTGTAATTTCAATTTCCACACCGTACTTTTTGATTTTCGAAGCTTTCCTTGAAGAATTCATTGTTGCATTTGGATTTCGTATATCTATTTTATGTTGTCTTCCGGATTTGTAAGTTTTCTTGCGTTATCATTTTGTTCTTCGTTCTTGTTTATCATTTGCTATATGTTTTCCATTAATATGTATAGTGAGTAGTTTTCTTATCTAGGGTCAGGGTAAAATCTCTAATTCGAAGCATGGATTGATATTTTATTGATTAATGGTGTGTGATTTGAGCCTATTATTGAACCTATGCTTAATGAATCTTGATTTAAATATCTTTATTAACCTTTTCAACAAAACAGAAGTTTGAGATTAGGATTAATTTAGGATTGAGATATATTGAAGTTCAATTCCTTCTAGTATTAACCAATAGAATGGAAGTTTGAGGATTAATACTAGTTGGCCTTAAATCGACATTATTCAATAGAGCGAAAGCTTGAGATTAATTAGATCACGTTCGATTATGTTAATGTCTTAATTCTATACTATCATGAGAGTGATTGAATTCCATGTTAGAATTAAGTGATGCCCGACGCCCTAGTGTTTGTCATATCTTGTTTTATCACCTTTTTTATACTTGTTTTAGTTTCTTGCACCCTAGGATTAGATACAAAACCCATTTTATTTGTTTTTTCCTTGTCTTGGTTATCATAAAACATACAACTTAGAATTATATAGCCTCCTTGTGTTCGACTCGCACTACGTGTACACCGTGTGCTTGCGGTTAATTAAAATTTAACGATCAAGTTTTTGGCACCGTTGCCGGGGAGGCGACCATAATTCTTTTTGTTTTGTTTATTAATTTACTTAGACATTTTCTTGTTGTCCCAAACCTTTGGCCCTTTGTTTCTGAATGCCCAGGCGAGCTCGATATCTAGAGTGTTTCGACCCAGAGATTGAAGTCACTGCCCGTAGGCTAAATGCTGAACGACTTAGGAGACTTAGGAGACAACAAGAAGACATGGCCAACAACGCTAATCGATCTTTTGGCCAAATGGTGTCGCCTACGCTCATCCAAACCTCTAAACCTTGCATTGTAAAACCTGATTTTGGGACCGAAAACTTCGAACTTAAACCCCACATCATCCAAATGATTGAAAGGAATCAATTTGGTGGTCACTCTAGTGAGAGCCCGCACGACCATATAGCAGACTTCATAGAAAGATGTGACACCATCACCGCTAAAGATTTATCTATGGAGGCGGTGAGGATGCGGCTTTTCCCCTTCAGTCTGAAGGATAAAGCCAAGTCCTGGCTAAAGTCCGAACCGACTGGTATATACACGACCTGGGAGGGTCTAGCCAATGGCTTTTTAGCTAAGTTCTAGCCCCCTAGGAAACCTCGCAAATTCGGACCCAGCTGCAAATGTAACAACCCGAAATTAGCCAGGTGATTAAACAAGATTAATTTAAACTAATGCGGAACCTTAACGCTTATAACGGGCTATTACGTTGATAATATAATCAATTACTCAACCGATTATATCATCCACTAGACATTTATTAAGAATTTAAATATCAGAATGTACAAGCTTTGAAAGATGTAAATAAATCACATTATAAGAATCATCTGAAATGATTTAAAATATACAAATTTCTGCAGAAAATCCGACAGAGTTCCATTTGTAAATCGGATAAACCAAAATTTTCATTTTTGACTTGAAGTCATACTGCAAGTTCAAAATCAACATTTCAAAATAACAACCAATCAGTGGCAATGCGCCATCCATTTCAAAATCACATCACCTTGTATGGTGGAATCTTTTGTCCAATATTAATCCCAAAATACGTACTAAAATAATTTAAAATAAAGATTTGTTTTACTTACAACTTTTTATATGATTGTTGAGATTACTTTGTTGAATACTAATCTTTACGCTTTCAACTGCTTCTGACTTCATCAATCTTAATCTTCACAAAATCTGTCCCCCACCAGGAAAGGTTCATAAAACAAAACCACATAGTCAGCTTGTGCTGAGTACACATTTAATATAAATTAAATCCTCTCACAACCCCACCAAAATACTGATTAGATATAACATAGCGGAAAAGAAATCTTATAGTTATTTTTACACAAAATTATTGGGCATTGCTTTCTGACTGTACACGACTCTAACCTTCAGGAAGGTCATGTATCAACATGTAGTATTAGGTGAACAAACTGAGCTAGATACTATATTATAAATCTGAATACATTTGCAGGTAGGATTTATTAATCATATCAATCATATCCTACAAAATATTTATTTTTGCAAACACAACACTATATAAATACATTATAAAGCATTTTTCTTTATCCTTTATTTTCTGTTTTTATAAATCAAATATTTATCCACTTTCTTTGCCAATTCTTTCAAGATTAGAAATCATCATTCGATGGATTGAACTATCTTTTCTGTTTTCTTTACTAGAACTTTTCCTTTCAAAGTCTTTAAATGATAAATCTATGGAATGGAACGAACATTCTTTTCCATCGGGCTAGCTAGGCCCTCCGGGTAACTATTAGACAAAGATCCCTAGTGTGCACACCCCACATACGACCAAAACGTAGCAGAAGATCTAAGTCCGAGGTACTGATCAACGTACCCCCCAACTTTTATGTAGAGTCGAGATAATCCCGAAAAAGTTCCAATTCCTTGAGACACCACAGAGGTAATCCCAACCGTTTCAGAACATTAAATCATTTTTACATCTTTTCTGTAACTATTCTATGATTTCATGATTCGACAAACAAATTTCTATGTTAGGAAGAATATCTTCCTATATTCATACCAATCTCAACTAAAATGAAATGCATACCTTTGTAATCCTTTTTCGTAACTATTAAAAATTTGATTAAGAAATTCAACCTTTTCAATTACAGCAAGAAAACAAGCTCAGTCCAAATACGGTTTCTCAATGAAATTTAAATTCTCAATATAACATTTATGTGGTTGATAATAACTAATAATAGATTTGGCTTAACTAGCTAATGAGCTTTGTTTAACTTTGATTTTATAAAACAACAACCTTTTTATTCAAACTTTAATGTAACTAATTCTTAAATCAAACCACCGATTGTCCTTCATCACTAAAGTAACTTATATCAACAATACTAAAACATTCCTTTAGTATGCTAAAATTAATATTATGATTCACAATCAAATACTCAAATACCCGAAATCTGAATTTAAAGTGGAAACTTAAAATAAGCATAATTTCCTTTTCAGAGATCAAGTTATAATATAATTACACATTATTCTACAAAGTCAAGATCAAGTTCTACTTATTAATTTAATGTGCAACTTACCCATATCAATCTCACATTCCTAACTCATACAAGTATTTCTAGAATATATTCACATACTAAATTAATCTCCATTTGACCAACACTAACCCAAGAGCATTTTCTAAATGTCACATTATACAATTTCAAAGTAAACACTTAATAACTCAATTAATATCTAGAATAAATATAAACATCAAATAATGTATTTCAAGATTCAACAATCCTGAGCATAAACAAGTGAAATCAATGTTATTCCTCATTTAAAACAAGACTAACAAAAATCTCATCTTTCAATACTAATCATCAATTTCTAATTTAATGCCAAGAATATCAAACTTCCCACAACTTACAACAATTTCTTCACTTTACATTTAATCTAGTAATTGCTAATTTAATTCAAGTCTTCAACTTCAATCTAATAAATTAAGACCCAACAAATATTATTCAATGACTGTCCATCAAACCATTAAAAGCTCATGGCCACCACCGTACTCAGTTCGAGAGTACCTGTAAATAACTCGAGCAATTTCACTAATTTACCACTTTCCCCTTCTTAAAATTCAATATCACAAACCACCTCCAAACTCCAAATAAAATCACAATTTAAGGGCAATTTATCCCAAAGTTTATAAGTTTTATGAAATTCCAAGATCCATCAACAATATCATATATTCTAATCTCAAGACCATTAAACTACAAACTACTAAAATTAATCTCATTACGATCCCGTAACACCACAATCAATCTACAATTCAATTTAAGCTCAACTAAATTCAGTTTGGTGAGATTGTACCTCAAATATCAATTTCAATACTTTAGGTTCAATTTTACTAATTTAATCAATGTGTTCATCTTCAATCTAATCAAATTAAATCAACAATTACTACTCAACGTAATTACAAAATTTCTACTTCATTCAATATAAAACATAAAATTTTACTTATCAAGAATTTAAATCAACCCCTTAAATTTGTTTGAGTGGGAGTGTACTTTAAGTATCAATATTCACCACTTGCTACTTTAATTCATGTTTTCATTTTCCATTTAATCAACTAAAAACCAACAATTACTAATTTACCTAATATCTATAATTTTCAAAAGATTCACATATAAAACTTAAAATTTCACTTATTAGAGATAGAAGTCAAGCAATTGAATTTGTTTAAGTAGCAGTGTACCTCAAACATAAAACACTTTAAATTTTCATGGCTAATTCATTTCTATCTTCACTTTCCCTTCATCCTTGAGAAAGAAAAGAAAATACCAATTGGAGCATGGCGGTGGGCAGCAACCAGATTCGGTGGTTATCGTTAGGCAAGTGGCTTACCTCGGTGGCGGCAGCCATATGGTCGGCAGGCACGTTTGCTTTCCGTCTCCTCTTTGAGCAGTGTGGAGAAGATGAGAATGAGAGGAAAGGAATTATCAGATTCTTAAGAAAAGAAATGGGTTTTTTTTTCTTTTGTATTTTTTTGAATGGAGTAGTGAAGATAAGAATGACTTTTTGGGTCTTTACTCACGTGATGTTGAAGATTTTAGTTTTTTTTTTTTTTTAAATACTTATCTTTATTATTATTATTATTACTAGTCTAATACTACTCACTACTACTATTACTAATGTTGCTACTATTACTATTCTTATACAAGAGTGAAAGAATAAACTGAGAATTGACCTTAATATTTAAAGAGTACTAGTTTATTTATTCTTCAGTTAAAACTTAAATTTATTACTTAATGATGATAGCCTTACTTTAAATAGTAATCAAGCATGTTAAAATCGTAAGTGTTATAATGCAAACCTTTAAGCAACAACCTTTTGAATCATTCTACAAGGCATGGGAGAGGTTTAAGGACGTTCAGCTTAGTTGTCACCATCATGAGATACCCAACTGGTTACTTGCTCAGTCCTTTTATGGAGGACTATTTGATGAACATAAATCCTCAATTAACTCCGCATCTGGCGGTGATATGGATTCAAAGATCCCAGAGGATCTCTTAAAACTCTTCGAGACCATTGCCAAAAAAGGCCGTTCTTGGAGTAATGAGAGAGGTCCGGTAGCCCAGGGTAATATCGCTTAATCTGAGACCATCAAGGCCCTCACCAAACAGATAGCCAACCTTACTGATCAGGTGGCTAAGGTAAGTATGGTAAGCTCTTCATCTTCCAATTCTAATTCTTTTAATTCTCCTGTTATATGTGATACGTGTGGCATCCAAGGTCAATGTTCGAGTACTTGTCCCCAAGTTTACGAGGAGGCAAATGCTCTATACAGTAAACCTAATGGAAACCCACATCCTAACCAATATAGTGCAGGCTATAAGCATCCAAACTTGTCTTACACTAGCACCAATGTGCTAAATCCACAACATATCCAAGATCCACATCAACAACCACCGCCGTACAAGCAATATGCTCAACCACCTCCGCCTAACCTTAGGGCTGAGGTAGATGATTTGAAAGTCATAGTGCGGAATCATATTCAGAACAGTGTCACCCACATTAAGTTCCTTGAGACCCAATTAGCACAGATAGCACAGCAGATCAATACTCGGGCCCCCAACTAACGCCCGAGCCAACCAGAGCCCAAAAACAAGGAGCGCAATCAGATAAATGCCGTGATCGAGGTGGAAGGTAATAAACTATCTAACCTTCCTCCCCAAGAGGTGTCTACTATGGAGCCTATTATTGCTACTAACTCTGATGTTCTTTGTTCTGAGATTGTTCAAATTGACTAGGAAAATAAGAAAAAGTCTAGGGTAACCGACATAAAAATCGACTATATCCCTTTCCCTCAAAGTCTAGGAAAATAAGAAAAAGTCTAGGCTAAACTTGAGAAGTACGGGAAGTTCTTTCAGTTGCTATGAAAAGTCTTTCTTTCATAAAGTCCTTCCAACTTCTTCCACACTTCATAAGGGTCGGACTCTTGTGACACATGGTTGAATATGCTAATATCGACCCATTGCCTAATTGTGTCCAAAGTCTTTCTTTTCAACTTTTCCCAATCTTTAGCTTCCATTTTATCCGGTTTAGATGGTTTGGAAACACTACCATTTGGATTAGTGACAAATTCAATTGGGTCAAACAAGTCCTTGCAATATAACAAGTCTTCCATCATAGGTCTCCAAATTGAATAGTTAGTTGATGTCAATTTAACCATCGAGCTACTACTACTCGACTCCATAATGTGATTATATTAATCACGGCTCTGATACCAAGTTGTAGGGACTGGAAGAGGTCACTACGACACTCACTAAATCACCCACTCAAGACAATCCTTCAAATATCCAAACCAATCAACCCAAAATATCATACAATAAGAATATGAAATATGGATAGCAATATTTTAGTCACAATGCATTAATAATAAGTGGAATAAGCTGCAAACAACACACACAAATTATACGTGGAAAACCCCTTCGATGTGAAGGATAAAAGCCACGGGACCTCTTGAGGAGTCCACCCTTAATACTCTTATTGATGATAAAATTAAGGGTAAAATGAACCCAATGTAGTTCACAACAATTCACAGCCCACCAACAACAACAAACAATAAGAGATTGAAATTAGAGAACAAAAGGAGTAGAAAACACCCAAATTTTAGCAGTTCTGTCCAGAGGCAACTGTGACTAAACTAGAGCTCAAAACAACGCTCCAACCATTCAAAATGAAGCCCTTGGTGTCAGGAACAAGCTGCCAAAATTTGAGGATGATCCAACGGTGCGATTTTCGGCAACGGACAAATTACCGAAGGCTGCCCTAAAAACTCCGAAAATGAAACCTCACTTTTCTCTCTATTTTGTGTGTTTTGTTCTAGAAAACTTATCTCACACTTTTGTCACATGTTGACCACAATATAACCCATTTAAAGCTTCTAAAGGAAGCCACAACTTAAGTCTCTAAATTAGACTTAGTCCAAGCTAGTAAAAATGTAATAAAAATGGACCAAGTAAATAGACCAAAACAAGATACATTTTACTTCAGTTGGGCTGGACCCATGACAAATTCCTCTGGTTGAACTCTTCAATATTGAACTTTGATTACCTACCACATTTTATTTATCATAATTTTCATAAACGTAACATTATTTTAAGGGAAATTCCACGTGGTGACCTGAGGTTTTGGGTTTTCCACGTGGTACCCAAAACTTTTTAAAAATCCACGCGGTAACCCTATGTTTTGCCATAATGTACCAACGTGACCCTTTTAATGAAAAAATGTTAAGAAACGTTAAATGTGAAAATGTAGGCTGCTGAAGCTGCATAAATTCGATTGTCATCTTCAATATTTCAAGCATTCAACACTTTCTCCCAAATTACAAACCCTAAATCTATCTTCTTTCACCCAATTTACATTCTTTCCTCCAATCTCAAACCCTATTTTTCTTCAATTCTTCATCTTCTTTAATATTAAGTTTCCATTCTCTGAAAATGAATTTTTTCCGCAATAGTTCTTCAAATTCTCATGGAAGCAATAGTTCTTCAAATTCAAATGAAGATCTTCCAACAGGTACATTATTACATTTCAACAGCAAGATTATTATATTCCATAATTCGCAACTAACTAGGGCCCCAAATTTTTTCAAAGTTTCCAAAATTCAAGAAGAAATCACTAACCTTTCTTGATCTAGAGCTTGATTGTGATCCTTGTAGATTAAAATTAAGGTATTTTGAGGATTTAGGGTTTGGAATCTAATGGAATTGGGGGAAGTGTTGGATGAGAGGGAAAGAGATGATTTGGGGTTCCTTACAATCGAATGCACTGCTGAGAAGGAAACAGATGACTTTTCACATTTAACGTTGCTTAACGTTTTTTCATTAAAAGGGTCACGTTGGTACATTATGGCAAAACTCAGGGTTACCGCATGGATTTTTAAAAAGTTTTGTTTACCAGGGGAAAACCCAAAACCTCAGGGTCACCACGTGGAATTTCCCTTATTTTAATTTCATATTATGATTGCCTATATTAAAAAACCACAGTAAATCATTTAACTTTTTTGTATTTCTTATTAATTTAATATTTAAGATGATATTTGCAATTAATAATAATAAAATTGAATGCACCTTTTTTTATTACTTATTACTCCCTCCATCTTTACTCACTTAACAGCAAACGTGATGTGTAACTTTACACAAAATAAACTAACATAATTTATTAGTCATTTTACTTTAATTCATTATAATCTTAAAAAACTGAATTTTTATCATTTAGGTTTCTTTAATAAAATAAAAACATGTATTTGTAGATTTATTTTTAAGTTATTACCTCTATTAATATTGTCTCTTCTATCCAAGAGTGAAGTTCTCCTCAAGAATGACTTGACTATCTTTCCTGGTCTTGATTGTATGAGCTGCGGGATCTTCTCTAAAACTCTCCACCATTCTTCTTTCAAATTCATCTTTTGTCTCTTCAAGTTAGCAAAATCCGAATCCTATAAAATTGCTAGCAAGAAAAGCTCTTATTAAAGTTCTTTCGAAGCAAGATAATATCATGGAAAAAGAGTGCCTAAATATACATACTCACGAAAAAAAGGAGTCAAGGCTAACAAATTCTGTTATGCAAAAAGATGTTGTTTGTTAGTTAGTTTGTACTATCACTACAAAAAAAGTTGCATCTACTAAATAATAGCCTTCACTTATAAGCGTGATTAATATTCAATAAAAATATAAAAAATCTTAATAATATAGCTATTCTTAAGAGTGCCTAAATCTAAATCTTAAAATATTAGTATACAGGAATCGATGCACCCAACTTTGCTTTTCATCTTCCTTAACCCAACTTTGTTTTCATCTTCTTAAACCCTAATCTACTTTCTCAATCTACTCTCATCTTCCTCAACCACAAGATGGTGGTTGCTCTCTCTCCGCCACCAACAATAGTAGTGGCGTATGCCACACCTTGACTCCCCATCATAATGATGTTCGAATTTGTTTCTTTCCCCTATTTCACGCTTGAATTTGCAGCACAACAACTACAATGAATGTGTATAGGGTTGGGCGTGTCAACCTTTGGTAAGTATAATACCATGACAACTTTGAAAGTTATAGAAGCAAATCAATCTCAACTAAAATCTGTCTCAAACACATTTTTTTTAAAATTTAAATTTTGGTTATAGGAGTGTTGAATATATATTCCCACAAATTATGAAATCTGAACTGATGATTTGAATGGTAAATGTTAAGCCTTTGAGAGATACAATGGAGGAAGTAAGAATAATTATGCGGTGCTTGCCGCTTGTAAATGGAATTACATTATATATATACAATAAAGTTTACCCTACTAATTACATGGGCTAACCTAAGAAACAATAGCCCATTACTAGGAAATAAAAGCCCACTACATTGCTAATATCATATATAATATATCCCAACACCTCCCCTCAAGTTGGAGAATGAAGATCACAAATGTCCAACTTGCGAAGGAGAAATATAAATTGACTATGGCCTAAAGCCTTAGAAAATATATCAGCCAATTGAGCATTAATAGGAACATGAGAAGGACGAATAGTACCATCTTGTATGGCATCGCGTAAGAAATGACAATCAACCTCAATGTGCTTAGTTCGTTCATGAAATACAGGATTCTGAGCAAGAAATAATGCCGATTGACTGTCAGAATAAAGATTCATAGCTCTCGGGTGACGAATCCCCAAACTTAGAAGCAAGCCCTTCAACCATTTAAGCTCACAAGTTGCAGCAGCCATAGAGTGATACTCAGCCTCAAAAGAAGAGCGGTAAACAGTAACTTATTTCTTTGTCTTCCAAGAAATTGGAGAACGTCCTAGAAAAACCAACCATCCCGACAAAGAACGTCGCGTTAGAGGACAACTAGCCCAATCGGAATCACACCAACCACTTAAGAATAAATCACAATCCGAGCAACAAAGAATACCTTGTCCAGGACATCCCTTCAAGTAGCGAACTACACGAATGGCTGCATCCCAATGATCTCGACGCGGAGCATTAAGAAATTGAGATAATATTTGAACTGAATATGCCAAATCAGGTCTGGTAAAAGCTAAGTAAATAAGTCGACCAACCAAGCTTCGATATTGTTCAACGTTTGCCTAGAAAGGAATAGTAGAACGCACCAATTGATGGTTTTCCTCCATGGGAAAATTGACTGGCTTAGATCTCAAATAACCACACTCAGCAATTATATCAAGGATGTACTTCCGTTGACACGAGTAAATACCTTCAAAATTTCGGGTAACCTCAATAACAAGAAAATACTTAAGCATACAGAGATCTTTCACGTGAAAGCAAGAGCATAAATAACTTTTAAAAGCAGATAAAGCAGCGGAATCGTTCCCAGAAATAATTAAATCGTCTACATATACCAGAATATTAAGTTGAACCACACCGTTCTGGTAAGTAAATAAAGAATAATCTGAATAAAACTGCTTAAAGCCATAAGCTCGATGTGAACGAGCCAACTTTGCAAACCAACGTCTAGGGGCTTGTTTCAAACCTTAAAGAGATTTTCGCAACCGACATACCTTACCATGTTGAGCACCTTGAAACCCAGGAGTCATATAAACCTCTTCAGATAAATCTCCATGTAAGAAAGCATTATGTACATCCATTTGATGCAACTCCCAATTCTTAGTTGCTGCAACAGCTACAACAGCACGAACAATAGTCATCTTAGCAACAGGAGCAAATGTCTCCGTGTAATCAATGCCTTCCACCTGATGGTTGCAAAACACGACCAAATGCGCCTTAAGACGCTCTATACTTCCATTTACATTATATACAATTTTGTACACCCAACGACTCCCAACAGCTGTCTTTCCAGGGGTCAAATATTCCATACTCCAAGTACCGTTAGCTTCAAGAGCTTGAATTTCCTTTTGCATTGCTTCTCGCCAACCAGGATCCTTCATTGCCTCCTTAAAAGATTATGGTTCCACACCTGTGGAAATGGTTGCCAAAAATTTTCTGTGTCCCATTGAAAAACGATGACAATCGACAAAATGTGCTAAAGGATAGGACATAACTGAGGACTGATTAGGAGCATTTGAGGAGGGTGAAGAGACCGGACTCACAATGATGGTGTTCGTAACATACCCGTGCAGCTTTGTTCACAGAATTTTCTTACGTTTTCCTTTACTTTTTTCTCCCTCTGTAAGCAAAGTAGGCCACTGCCTCCTCCCTCAAAACATTGTCCACTTCTCCTACTCCTTAGGCAACCCCGCTGTGCACATCCATTACACTTGCCCCCCCCCCTCGTTATCACTCCTATCAACATTCTGGTTGTTGTCCACCAAGGCATCAGTAGGATTACTTATTAATACACTATCACTCGCGACACCCCTCTCAACTATACAAGTATCCCCAACACCATCAAGAGAGCAAAATGGCAAATTATCGGACACACCATTTGACTCAACAAGATCACCCACATTTGGATTAGGACTATTGATTTAAGACAAAAAATCATAATCCAAGTCGGAAAAGTTAAGAGCAATAGTGCGAGAAGGTGAAGAATCAAAGTAGATTTTTGTGCAAATGGGAATTCATTCTCAAAAAATTGAACATCCCTAGAGGCAAAATAAGAATGTGTTTCAAGATCATAAAGTTTTCATCCTTTCTCTCCTTGCAGATAACCAATAAAAACACATTTTCGAACACGACTTGCAAACTAATCTCGTTTAGACTTGTGGTTGTAAGCATAACAAAGACATCCAAAAACACGAAATTCAGAGAAAGAAGGAGGAGAATTAAACCATAATTCATAAGGAGTTTTATTATCTAGTATAGAAGATGGAGTTCGACTTATGATTTAACCAGCAGCTAAAGCACAATCACCCCAGAATTTCAAACGTAAACTAGCTTGAAAAAGTAGAGCTCGGGCCACATTCAAAATATGTCTATGTTTTCTCTCAACTCTACCATTCTGTT
This sequence comes from Amaranthus cruentus, assembly GCA_019425755.1. Classification (NCBI taxonomy): domain Eukaryota; kingdom Viridiplantae; phylum Streptophyta; class Magnoliopsida; order Caryophyllales; family Amaranthaceae; genus Amaranthus; species Amaranthus cruentus. The sequence goes on from CM033453.1 coordinate 7,315,707, forward strand.
GGGGGGTATCAACACACGAAGTTTGAAAGAGAATGCCATTTTCATCAAAATATGCTTTCATGCATTTAAATTCAGTACCATTATCACTACGAACAATTTTTGCATGTGCACCAAATTGTCGCTCAATCATAGAAAAAAATGAAATAAACATTTTATAGACCTCTATTTTGTCAAACAAAAGATAAACCCACACAGCTCTAGAATAGTCATCAACAATAGTAAGAAAATAAGTTGCACCACAAGATGAAGGAGTATGATAAAGTCCCCAAAGATCACAATGAATTATTTCAAAACAAAAAGTAGCCCTACTGTCACTAAGAGGAAATTTATTTCTAGATTGTTTAGCTTGATGACACACATCACACGCCTTATCCAAAATGCAATTGCAGTTGTCAATAAAGGGAAGAGACCACACAACTTTATCTGAAAGATGACCAAGCCTTCTATGCTACAGCTGTGGAGAAGAAGCCCCATTTACATGCATTGCACGAATAATTGAAACATCCCGAAAGTAGTAAAGTCCATCTCTCCGTTCACCTACTCCAATCAGTGTCCTCAAGTTTAGGTTCTGTATAACACACAATGTCTTAGTCAAAACCACGACACAATTCATATCATCAGCAAGATAGGTCACAGAAATTAAGTTGCAATTCAATTGTGATACATAGTATACATTTCGAAGTACAATGCTTGGGGTTAGATGTATGTCACCCTGCATAGAAGAGATCTTTTGTTTTCCATCTGGGAGTCCGATTGGGCACTCAGTCATGACTTTTACATCACGCAACAAATTTAAATTACCAATAACATGGTGCGAAGCACCCGAATCAATTAGCCACGGGGTTGTAAGGTACTCACCACTCAAACGATCATTAGTTTGCAAGGAAGAATTACCCAAAAACTCAATGAACTTTTGCCATTAACTATTTGTGATATTTGACAAAAAAGGTTGTGAAGCTGCTGATGTATTTGTGACACCTTCATTGTTTGAAACAACAGCAGCATAATTGTGGACATTATTTCTACCACTACTACGCCTATCATTACGTGAGAACCCACGACTACCTCTGCCTGAACCTCTTCCACCACCCGGAGATGATCGAGAGTCCCATCTTTCTGGATACCCATGCTTGGTCCAATAATTTGCCTCTTCATGGCCGCGGCGCTGACAATACGTACAAGAGAGAAAGGAGGTCATAGATCCATTATCACTAATCTTCTCTTGAGAAGCAAAGGAGCCATTTGACTTCACTGCCATAACACGTATCTCTTGTTGATCATTTTGTAATTTTGCTGCTGTTTGTAACCGTTCTTCTTGGAGGAACATTTGATATGCCCTATCTATAGAAGGCAAAGGGTCTTGAGAGAGGATGGTAGACCTCATATGACCATAAAAGTCAACATTTACACCAAATAAAAAATCTTGAAGACGATCTTCATCGAGCCGCGCTTGTAATTGCACTCCTATGTCACACGTACATTTACAACATATACAACTTGGAAAGGGATTGTATGTGGCTAGTTCATCCCACAGTGGTTGCAATTTTCCGAAGTACTTAGCGATACTCATGTGTTTCAATTGTTGACACTCGGCTAAAGCTTTCTTAATTTGTTGTTTACGAGGACCATTCCCGATGTCAAAACGTTGCTTCAAAACAGTCCACAATGGCTTAGCCTCTTCATAGTAAGGTAAAGTTTTCTTAATGGAGGGATCAATAGTGTTGAGTATCCATTGAACAATCAAGGCTTGTAAGCAACGCCAATCACGCAAACCCTTCTAATCTATGGGTTTGGTAATTATTCCTTCAAGAATCTCATACTTTCGCCTAGCCATACGAGAAAGACGTATTAAACAACACCATTCTTCATAATTATCTCCTTGAAAGACAATGGGAGTAATAATATTTCTAGGTCCATCTTGAGACCCAACAAAGTATGGACTAGAAGAAGTAAATTTACTGTCACCACCAACATTTGGGTTGTCGACCATCTGATTGTCTACCATTGTGGAAGAGGTGAAGATAAAGAAGGAATAATTTCTCTCTTAATAAAGGTAGGCGAATTCAATAAAGGGAAAAAATTGATTACTCGAATGAATGGCCTGATACCATGTTAAGCCTTTGAGAGATACAATGGAGGAAATAAGAATAATTATGCGGTGCTTGCCAAAATATATCCCAACACCTCCCCTCATGTTGGAGCATAAAGATCACAAATGTCCAACTTGCGAAGGTGAAATATAAATTGACTATGGCCTAAAGCTTTAGTAAATATATCAGCCAATTGAGCATTAGTAAGAACATGAGATGGACGAATTGTACCATCTTGTATGGCATCGCGTAAGAAATGACAATCAACCTCAATGTGCTTAGTTCGTTCATGAAAAACAGGATTCTAAGAAGGAAATAATGCCGATTGACTGTCACAATAAAGATTCATAGCTCTCGGGTGACGAATCCCCAAACTTAGAAGCAAGCCCTTCAACCATTTAAGCTCACAGGTTGCAACAACCATAAAGTGATACTCAGCCTCAGCAGAAGAGCGGTAAACAGTAACTTATTTCTTTGTCTTCCAAGAAATTGGAGAACATCCTAGAAAAACCAACCATCCCGACAAAGAACGTCGCGTTAGAGGACAACTAGACCAATCGAAACCACACCAACCACTTAAGGATAAATCACAATCCGAGCTACGAAGAATACCTTGTCCAGGACATCCCTTCAAGTAGCGAACTACACGAATGGCTGCATCCCAATAATCTCGACGCGGAGCATTAAGAAATTGAGATCATATTTGAACTGAACATGCCAAATCAGGTCTGGTAAATGCTAAGTAAATAAGTCGACCAATCAAGCTTCAATATTGTTCAACGTTTGCCTAAAAAGGACTAGTACAACACACTAACTGATGGTTTTCCTCCATGGGAAAATTGACTGGCTTAGATCCCAAATTACCACACTCAACAATAATATCAAGGATGTACTTCCGTTGACACAAGTAAATACATTCAGAATTTCGAGCAACCTCAATACCAATAAAATACTTAAGCATACAGAGATCTTTCATGTGAAAGCAAGAGCATAAATAACTTTTAAAAGCAGATAAAGCAGCGGAATCGTTCCTAGAAATAATTAAATCGTCTACATATACCAGAATATTAAGTTGAACCACACCGTTCTGGTATGTAAATAAAGAATAATCTGAATAAAACTGCTTAAAGCCATAAGCTCGATGTGAACGAGCCAACTTTGCAAACCAACGTCTAGGGGCTTGTTTCAAACCTTAAAGAGATTTTCGCAACCGACATACCTTACCATGTTGAGCACCTTGAAACCCAGGAGTCATATAAACCTCTTCAGATAAATCTCCATGTAAGAAAGCATTATGTACATCCATTTGATGCAACTCCCAATTCTTAGTTGCTGCAACAGCTACAACAGCACGAACAATAGTCATCTTAGCAACAGGAGCAAATGTCTCCATGTAATCAATGCCTTCCACCTGATGGTTGCAAAACACGACCAAATGCGCCTTAAGACGCTCTATACGTCCATCTACATTATATACAATTTTGTACACCCAACGACTCCCAATAGCTGTCTTTCCAGGGGGCAAATATTCCATACTCCAAGTACCGTTAGCTTCAAGAGCTTGAATTTCCTTTTGCATTGCTTCTCGCCAACCAGGATCCTTCATTGCCTCCTTAAAAGATTATGGTTCCACACCTGTGGAAATGGTTGCCAAAAATTTTCTGTGTCCCATTGAAAAACGATGACAATCGACAAAATGTGCTAAAGGATAGGACATACCTGAGGACTGATTAGGAGCATTTGAGGAGGGTGAAGAGACCGGAGTCACAATGATGGTGTTAGTAACATATCCTTGCAGCTTTGTTCACGGAATTTTCTTACGTTTTCCTTTACCTTTTTCTTCCTCTGTAAGCAAAGTAGGAGCGGCCACTACCTCCTCCCTCAAAACATTGTCCACTTCTCCTATTCCTTGGGCAACCCCGCTGTGCACATCCATTACACCTGGCCCCCCTCGTTATCACTCCTATCAACATCGTGGTTGTAGTCCACCAACGCATCAGTAGAATTACTTATTAATACACTATCACTCGCGACACCCCTTTCAACTATACAAGTATCCCCAACCCCATCAAGAGGGCAAGATGGCAAATTATCGGACACACCTTTTAACTCAACAAGATCACCCACATTAGGATTGGGACTATTGATTTCAGACAAAAAATCATAATCCAAGTCGGAAAAGTTAGGAGCAATAGTGTAAGAAGGTGAAGAGATCAAAGTAGACGTTTGCACAAATGGGAATTCATTCTCAAAAAATTAAACATCCCTAGAGGCAAAATAAGAATGTGTTTCAAGATCATAAATTTTCCATCCTTTCTTTCCTTGGAGATAACCAACAAAAACACATTTTCGAACACGACTTGCAAACTTATCTCGTTTAGACTTGTGGTTGTAAGCATAACAAAGACATCCAAAAACACGAAATTCAGAGAAAGAAGAAGGAGAATTAAACAATAATTCATAAGGAGTTTTATTATCTAGTATAGAAGATGGAATTCGACTTATGATGTAACCAGCAGCTAAAGCACAATCACCCCAGAATTTCAAAGGTAAATTAGCTTGAAAAAGTAGAGCTTGGGGTACATTCAAAATATGTCTATGTTTTCTCTCAACTATACCATTCTGTTGGGAGGTATCAACTAAGTTCATGGTGGTAGCGGTAGCGAGGGGTATTTGCTACAAAATCTACCCGCGGGCAGAAAAATTCAAATGCGCTCAGCGATTGGCATATTTTTGTAGCTACCCCATTTTAAAGCTCAATGGTAACACAATCTTCATCTTCATCCTCCTCTTCATCTTCTTCGAAACACGGCTCACCATAATTAAACATATTCAAATTACATAATTAAAAAACGATTAAACACAAGAACAAACAACAATAGTAATTTTCGAAAAAAAAAATCCCTAATTTCGAAAAAAACCAAAAAAAATAAATAGAGATTTAAGAACAAAAATGAAAATACCAGAGTTGAAGAGAATGAGTCGCTGCTTCAATGTCGAAACTCGAATGTAAGTTGAAGAATGAAGACTAGAAGAGTAGAAGTTGAAGAGAATGAAGAAGTTGAGAGAATGAGGCGCCGCACAGCACAAGTTGAGAGAATGAAGACTAAAGTCTCTGTACTCTAACCCTAAGAATAGTAAGACATTATAATTTCTAAAGTGAATGAATATTCTAGAGAAGTGGACACTTATTCTAAAGTGAATGAATATTCTAGAGAAGTGGACACTTATTGGACATTTGGACTTACTTTAAAAGCCCAAAGCATACTACTTAATATTAATATATTACCTTTCATAAAAAAAAAATATTAATATATTAAAATAAGCGGGCGGGCGGGTATACCCGCGGGTAATTTTTTATTGTCGCTACCCGCCCATTTATCTTGGCGGGCGGGTATTACCCGCCCAAACTTTAAATTTTTTTTAAAAATGCTACCCGCGCCCGCCCGTTTTTCGAGCCGGGCGGGCCGGGCCTGGCTACCCATGAACAGCTCTAGTATCAACAAACGAAGTATTTTGTAAAATCGATCATAACACTAATTTAGTCACTTGTCTCATGTGCTTTTGAGAAGACCAATGATTTCTCCAGCATACAAATGACGGTGCACAGTATACAAAGGATTTCTCCAGCATCTTATTCATCTAATCATTACACAATTGTTGTTGGTTCGTTGATGTTCTACAGCCGCTAGTTCATTGAATACCGATGCTGCTGGTTCATTGTTGTCCAAGAAATGTCTTAATGTCTCAATTAGTAACAATGAATGTATGGGTGCCTCGTATTTTGGATGTATAGCTTCTTTTGCCGTTAACAACTTTTTTAAGTTAGTTCCTTGGTTTAGGTTGTATAAACCTTATTTTAGTAATAGAAAAAATCTTATGCCATAATAATAATAATAATAATAATAATAATAATAATAATAATAATAACAATAATAATAATAATAATAATAATAATAATAATAATAATAATAATAATAATAATAATAATAATAATAATAAGAAGGAAAATTTACCCGGAATAATCTAACTTATTCACGATTTCCCTACAATAATCCCAACTATTGATTAACCATGAATAATCCCAACTATTGACTCACTTAACCTGTGCTGTTGTTGCTCTTGTTTTGACCGGTGCAGCAGGTCATTTTCTGCCCGTTAGTCCTCTTCAACTCATTCCCTTTATATTTTGAAGAACTCCATTGATGGAGAAGCAGCAATAGCTTCTTAATCTTCCATTTTCCATCAAATTAATCCCTAATTTCTTTCATGAAAAGCATCATTTATTCCAATTGTTCTTCAAGTAGAAGTTCAATCAAATTAATCCTTAATTTCTTTATATTTTGAAGAACTCCATTGATGGAGAAGCAGAAATTTTGTCCGGGTCTACACTAATTATTTTACACATACCACCCACATAATCTACTCCAACCTTATTTTTCTTGAACACCCCATCATACCACCATTTTAGAGTAACTTCATCAAATAAACTACCCTATTAACAACAAATAAATTTAAAAAAAAAAAATCATAATTATGTAGTGTTAAAATAAATTTAACAACAAGTAAACTACCCTATTAACAACAAAATCAGAAATTTAAAGCTTTCAATTACCATTTGAAAGGTCGACTAGCATCAAGTATCTTTAAGATGAGAGTATTCAACTTTTCCTCCGCGAAATTGTACGTTACTGGGTTAAAATTTCAGAAATGGAGATGATACTTGAATGGGTTTTACAGGAGAGAGAATACTTGAAGGTATTAATTTGAGTAGTTGAAAGTTTTTATTATTTTAAATTATTAAAAAAGGAAAAATAATAAATTAACCTACTAAAACCGGTTGTAGGTAGAGCAACAACAGCACAGGCTAAGTGAGTCAATAGTTGGGATTATTCATGATTAATCAATAGTTGAGATTATTGTAGGAAAATCGTGAATAAGTTGGATTATTCAGGGTAAATTTTCCTAATAATAATAATAATAATAATAATAATAATAATAATAATAATAATAATAATAATAATAATAATAATTTACTGCCAAAATTAATTTAAATGTTAGTTATGCTCATTAGCCATGCTTATTTGTGTGTGAAAGCAAGAGCAAAACAATTGACTATGAAATCATTTGGCCTCACTTATTAAATGAGGATAGTTTATTAGACATTTACTTAGCCCAATGCTCAATGATTACCTCTAATCTCATATTCTCCTAATCTTAATTTCTTCCCATATTTCAAATGAGAATTCTTCTTGTCTTCATTCCTTACCACATTTCAAATGGGTAGGACTTTAAAAAAATAGAGGGAGTAATTTTGTTTGATTCAAAATAAAAACTTAACAATACCATAGTTTCTTGAATGAACACCTTGTTATATCTATCTATAACTATTACTAAAACAAAATACTGCTGACATCATCACTATTTAAAAATGCTTACATGTCATAACCTCAACAAATATTTGACTTTATTACTCACATTATTTAATGGTATTTAAAAATCATATATATTATTTTTTTCAAATATTTATTACTCCCTGCTATTGTCCCTATTAGGGGTCGCTTGGATTAAAAGTAAATATTTAAGGTAGTAAAAAAGTCAAACTAATGTAACAAAGATAATTAGATATGCAAATGAAGCTATTGAAATAATTGTGATAGAGGTAGAATAGGAGTAGATTAAAAAATATGAATAGAATAAGAGTTTGATTTCACTCATTTGGAGGTAAAGAATTCCTCCACCTCCCCCTAGGGTAAATTTATACCCCTAAAATAAGGGACGTTATTATTATTTTCTCTATTTTTTCATTATCTTCTAATTCATTCATCCACATCTCCAACAATCAAATTACTTTAATCATCTACCTAACTAACCTTAAATTCCTACTTTGACTTTTATTACCCCTTAAATATTTACTTTCAATCCAAGCGACCCCTTAGTCTCATTTCCAAATAGGGTTAAGTAACTCTATTAGTCTCATTTCTATTTATAATATGTATTTTTGACCTTATTACCCTTACTCAGACTACTAATTTCAATAAATCTAATGAAAAACCACTAACAATTCACTAATTATGCTTTTTCTCTTCTTTCTAAGTGGTCCCATTTGACCCATCTAAAAATTGGAGAAAAGACAAATGAGACTAATTAGAATAATAAGAGGGAGTATTAAATAAATATTATTTAGTATATTGGATATTTTGAGATAATTAAAACATAATATACTTTTATTAGGATTTTTTGTTATTTATAAAATAAGTTGCTTAAATGCAATACTTATTTCTAATATGATTCATGTTGTGACTATTTTATGTATGTCAATTATGTTTTTCATGACAAAAATTATTTTGTTTAAACTTTTATAAAATAATTTTACATAATTTTGTGTTAAATTGGATTTTGTAATTTATGTCGAAAAGTTAAATAAAATCGTGTATCATACGGGCAGTATCTATTAAGAGTATATTCTTACAACCTCTCATAAATCTTATGATTGGACGTGTGATTCACAAGTCAATGACAATAACTCCCTTGGAAAAATCCTACTTTAATTTTAATTAAGAGTAATAGAAAGCATTAATTAATCTACCAAATAAACAATTATATTATAAATAATTATATAAAAAAAAAATGCAAGTATATAAACCCCAAACGTCAAAACCTTTCAGCTGACTCCTTCGTTATACCATTGTCCATTCCAAGACGTGCCTCCCTAGTTTTGGTCTTAATTGACTATCCCCAATACACTCTCTTACCATTTCCTTGGCTTTTTTATATATTTAAAAAAAATTAAAAATGCATGCAAAAACAGATTCCGATGTAACAAGCTTACCGGGATCATCTCCGACAAGGTCACCACCCCGACGGGCCGGGTCAGGACATGGAGCAGTCTACTATGTTCAAAGCCCATCAAGAGATTCTACTTCTCATAATGGTGAAAAAACTACAAACTCCTTCCATTCAACCCCAGTCATAAGCCCAATGGGCTCACCTCCTCATTCTCATTCAAACTCATCATTGGGCCCACACTCTAGGGAGTCATCCTCAACCCGATTCTCCGGGTCAGCTAAACCCAAAAGTGGGGGTCATAATAAAGGCCGGGGTCAACGTGGATCGGGTACGGGTCGGAGTAACCGTCATCAACAACAACATCATCCATTTGATGCAATTGAAGAAGAGAGTCTATTAGGAGGGGAAGATGAGGATTGTGAAAGAAGTATACCAAGAAGATGTTGGTATTTTATTTGGTTCGTCGTTGCCTTTTTTGTGTTGTTTTCATTCTTTTCATTGGTTCTATGGGGTGCTAGTCGTAATCAAAAACCAATTATCACTATCAAGGTACTAATTATCTTTTCCTTTTTTTTTCAATTACTTTTTCCATGCTCTTATTTTTTATTTTTAATAGGAAAATTTGACATTAATAATCCAACCTTTTACTCATGCGCTTTGAATAATCTCACCTTTTAATTATTTTTTAATAGATTGGATTATTCACAGCGAACACAGGTCGGATTATTAGTATTAATTTTTTCTTTTTAATAATAGTATTCAAGATAAATTTAATTATAATAGCTCAATTTTTTTCTTTAATCATTTATATCATGTTTTTCCGGTTCATATTTTTTCTTAAATTGTAGTGTATAAAGTGTAAATTAAGAACATCTAAAAACAAAAGAAATGAATTTGGTATTTTAATATAGATGAAATCTTCTATAATGTTAAAAAAGTGTGTTGTTCTTTGTAAAATACAAAAAGGACAATGTATGGAGTACTAGATTACTAGTAGGATGAAAGCGTAAAAGTGTAGTAGAAAACTAACAAGAACTTGAAATGAAAAAAAGTGGTGTTACTTTTACAATAAATTATAGGAGTAGCAATGTACACATCATCATATTGTCAAATGCCAAACCAAGTTGATTAAGAGCATAATTATGTCAAAACAAATAAATAAGGTTAATAGAGTAGAAAAATCAAAACATACCACTGATTAAGGGGCCTTTAATTGGATGTTTATTTTCAATAGGTTTGTAACCCTTCTGGTGGACTAAAATTCTAAGGACACTCACATGTAAGGGGGAGTGTTGAAGTGTCCATATGTTACCCACATGTGAGTTATCCCACATCGGAGAAAGAGAAGAGTTGCATCACTTTATATACTCAAGGAGTAACTCCTACTATAACCAATTGGTTTTAGTAGTGAACTTTCTTTGGGTTTATGAGTGGACTACTTCTTCTCCTCCTTGTTTGGATTGCTCAGACTCATTTTCTAAATTCTATCATGAAATGTACGAGATAGTTATGAAGTTTGAATTTTATTCTCCCATAAATATTTGTTTTAACAACAAAACTTACCTAAGAGATTAGGGCATATTCTATACTTTTTCTAAAATACTCGCATCTGATTGCATTGTGACATATTGTATGGAAAAATATTACTATTAATAACAAGATTAATAAAATGGAAGAAGAATGATTAATCATGTTAATATCCAATGTGTTTGAATTTGATTGAAGCAATATACATCTTGGATATAATCCCACCACTTGTACTCTATTATTTTAATGAATGCTATTTACCTATGTATAATCTTGGTCTTAAAAAGCCAAAATAATAGGGTGCATTATTGTTGGACAACTTAATAAGCGAGAAAATGAGAAAAATGTAGTTGATCCGGTGAGTAAGCTACCCATTACTAATAGACAAATAAAACATATTTTTATTAATTAATTAGATCTTTCTACAGTTTAATATTTTATTGAGGAAAAATTGATATTAATAATCTAACCTTTCATTCATCCACTATGAATAATCTCACTTTTGGATTATTTTTTAATAATCTAATCTTTGTGATAAATTTACCCACAACATACATATTACTAATAATAGGTAATAATAGGATATGCTGCTAGCAAACTAAAATAAAGGTTGGATTATTCACAGCGAACTAAGGACAAACGTTGGATTATTAGAAAATAATCAAAAGGTTGGAATTGGATTATTCACGGCAGATGAACAAAAGGTTGAATTATTAATGTCAGTTTTTCCTTTTATAATGCGTAGGTTATCTGATTGGTAGAAGTAATTAAGCCGGTAAATTTTAATTAATTTTAATATTTTATTAATAATGCGTAGGTTATCCGATTGGTAGAAGTAAAATAAGCCGGTAAATTTTAATTAATAAAAGTTATTGTTGTGGGAGTGAGTGCAGAGCATAAAGTTTGAGCAATTTGATGTACAAGCTGGACAAGACAACACAGGAGTACCAACTGGAATGGCCACTGTTAATGCAACCGTGAAGTTGAGGTACAGAAATAGAGGCACTTTTTTTGGAACCCACGTCACTTCTACTCCTCTTGCTCTTGCCTTTCAAGAACTCATATTAGCTTCAGGAACGGTATGTCAATCCTTAATGCTTAATCTCATTTGCTAGGGACTGTTTTTCACTTTTTTTTTTTCCACAAACATTTACTATAGAGCGTCTATAGCATAGACGAGTAAATATGGGTCAACTTATCTGTTAAATGAGTAATTAAATAGTCATGTCAACCATTAGGCTGAGCTATTGAGAGAGCCGTCTATGCCATAAACGGTCTTTCAGGAGACTTTCTATTTTATTTTTTTTAACTTTGTTTTATATTTTTTTTTTTTAACTTTGTTTTATATTTTTGGAAACGTATTTAATTATTTGTTAATACCTCGTCCTTTATTTGACACAAAGCATAAGTTTTCATGTTAATCTCTAATTTCTAAGAATATACTCTCACCAATTCATTGGAGTTGTTTTATTTGGTTGGGCACGGATATTAACAGTGGGATGGGGTCCACCAAAAAAGTGGTAGTTGGGGTATTATAATTGATTAAATTAATTGTAAAGGTGGTAATTAGGGTATGATAAGTAGTAAAAGTGGGGACATATTGGTCATTACTTATGTGAATATGAGATATTTAAGTAAAAAAAATCATTGCCAAAAAAGAAAATGAGATACCTAAAGCGAATTGTCCATAAAAAAGAAATGAAACAACCGAAATGATTTAGTGGGAGTAATACTTACCGGTTTGACAATAGAGATTTTTATAGTCAAAGAATTCCAAATAACTAAAGAGTTTACTTTTGAGAGTGTTGGAAGTTACAATTGTTGGTATATAAAATTTCTAAGGTTTTAACTAGTTTAATAAAAAAATTACAAATTACAGTTTTAAATTTTAACTAATAATTGTGAATTACAGTCTTATTATTATTTGTTGCAAAATTATTACTACAAAATATTAATGTTCCATCGTTCAAGTCAAATCACAGAAATCTAATTATTTTAAAATATATAAAATATAATAGTCAAACAAACAAGGTTTCTAAAATTAAGATATTGACATTTTTATCGGATATTCCTTCCTATTGCTTTTGTTGGTACAATTTCTTCCCATTTTACTTTCATAGGCAAACAAACTTAGAAGTTTTCCTCAGTTTCTCCGCCCCATTATATTTCAAAAAATTAAGTATATATTCACTTAAAACGATTTCTCTCTTCAATCAAGGGAGTGTCCCTCTCTGTTTCAGGCCTTAAAACAAACAATTTCACCATTTTTTTATTATGATTTTTTTTTTATCGTTACGTTTGGCAAAATTTCTGTTTGTGGCATTGAGTAATTTATAAACATACCAAGTTACAATAATGTGTGAACGCACATTGGTTTAAGTATATCTATTTCTAAAGTTAAGAATCGGCACTTCAAAAATGTAAAAATCAACACTTCAAAAAACATAAATTACCTTAGAAATACATTGGTTACATGGGCGAAGCCACACTGGGGCCGGTGGTGGCACGGCCCCCTTGTCGAAAATACGATTCTTTGTAGTTTTGGCTTTGGCTCCACTTAAAAATATATTATATAATTTAAAGAGTGTATAATTATAACAAAAATTGCTATAGATCAATTGTTGGGATAACATATTTGTAACTTGATGTTAATGGATCAAACTCAAATTTAATTTAAACTATTATTTTGAGTAGACTAATAAATTTAATCAATACTATAATGTCATTTCTACTTATTTGACTATTTGCTAACTTATTTTTTGTTAACTCCAGAAACTATCTATTTAAGCTAGTTACGGAGAGTTTTTAAGAAAGTAGCTATTGGTTCTTTAATAAAAAAAATGGGTTGACAAGTCAAAATTTAATAAAAAAACTATTTATAAACCATTTTTTTGATTTAAACTAAAAAACTATCTTTTCGCTTATGTTAATAGTCATTATATATGACATTTTCTTTTTGCTATTTATCCAATAGAAGGCAGTGGCAATATATATATATATATATATATATATATATATATATATATATATATATATATCCAATAAGAAGGGGTGAGAAAATAGGAAGGATAGAAAGGAGTAGCTACCGTTTGATTGATTAAGATCTAACGGTCGAAAAAAATTTGTCAGAGCAGAAGATCTAGTAACCCATGTTTATGAAGAAAGCATCACACATTGATTTAGAAAACATCACACTTTCAAGTGACACACGTTTATACAGAAAGTATCACATTTTAATTAAGAAAGCAACACAATTTTTTCCTGTTCTCAAACGCGTGCAAGATGGACCATTGATCTAAGATCTAATGATGAAATTACTTCTTATCCTTCTTATTTTCAAATCCCTTTCTATTAGATCCTGTATATATATACTTCCTCTGGTTTTTAATAGTTGCTACATTTCTATTTTTCACCCTATCCAATGCACGATTTTAATCTTTAATATCTCTAATTTCATATGATAAAAAATTCTAAAAAGTTAATATTAAGAAAATACACATTAAGACGAATCAAACAAGATCCCACTTGACTATATTTTACATTATACATAGAGAACTATAAATCAAATAACATCAATTGGTGAATAGTAGTGTCTACAGGAACTGTAGCAACTAATAAAATCCGGAGGAAGTATATATATATATATATATATATATATACACACACACAACAATAAATTTAGTTTTTTGCGACTTGAATTTTGTGGCATTAAAAAAATGTCACTGATTCACTTTTTTGTGTAATAATTATTGGTTTTTATTTTTAGTTCCATAATAAAGTGATTTAGCGACACTTAATTTGGTCTCTAATGGCATATGTAATTGTCACTATAGTCTATAGTGGCATTTGTGAGAAATGTTACTAAATCCTATGCCGCTAAAATCTTTAGTATAACTTTTTAATATGCGGTTAAATGGTCAAATAAATTTCACTATATCCTTCATATACACTATAGGAAATTCGAAATAACGACATTTAAATTAAATGTCGCTAATTAATATATCCCACTAAAAGCAATTATGTTGTAGTGACTCTTGACAAGAGTGTCCAAGCCTCGAACACAATGCAATTAACCTTAAAATCTTCAAAACACTTAATATGACCTTAAAGCGACTTGAAAATAAAGACCAAGGCAAAATTACGTGTAAAGTGCATAATATCAACCTAAAATCGCGAGACATGATCACACTACAACGAGGTTCTAAACGTGCTCTAAAACGAGTACATGAACCGTGCATATAAAGAAAAGATGGAGAAAATAAGGAAATTAGGATGAACATAAATTAGAAAATGAAGATGATCAACCAACCCTTTTCCATATGCAACTTCCACTATTTATAATAGTTTGCATGCGTTAATACAACTCATTCAGTTGTAACATTTATATGCACCACTAAATATACAACAGTTCTGTTTATCTTTCTTGTGACAAGGGATTTCATTTGGTCGCGCTCTCCTGTATGGGTATGAGTTGTCGCCGTCTTTTCCTCTGCCCCTAGTTTTCTATGAGCGAAATACACTGGGTAGGATGATAATGATGAACTTTTTATCATTTTTATTTGTGTATATAACTCTTTCTAATATTTTGCTATATTATATTTTATTATATCATTCAATGCCTTTATTCAATTGTTAATTTCTTTAATTGAAATAATAAAAAATGATAAAAATTAAAATAAATAATTTTGTATTAAAATGAATCTAAACTTATTTCGTTTGATATAATTTAATTAACTTATAAATTAAAAATAAATTTTAAATTATGATTGATTAATAAACTACCCTTAAAAAAACAGCTGTTGCAAAATACTAGGGACGATAGTATTCAAGGTTCTCGTAGCAAAGTCATAATTTAATTTCTTGCACGACATAGCATAAAATGAATTAGTAATTGGCATGGCTACATGATGTCCATTTTTGATTTTGAGCTAATTAGACACGAAACATGATGTTTGACATTTTTATGTCCAAAGATTAAATGCCAATATGTAATGCGTAGAGTGTGACGAAAATCTTAGAAATGTCCCCTAATTTATAGGGTTTTTAATAAATTAGTCTTTATTATTATTATTATTATATATTCAATCATCTAAATAGTAATTATTGTGCAGTACCCTCGAAGCTTCCTTTGTTTGCTTAACTTGTGCCACAAAACTAGGAATCTATATATACGTATCTAATCGTTCCACATTGCTCTTAAGAAAAAATTGTCAAAAATAAGTATATTTTGCTTGTTCAAAATAAATTTTATTATTACTTATTTTTAAATAAATTCACATATTTGATATATTTAATAAAAATAAACTCAACAGATTAAATAAAAATTAATTTATTATTAAATTTTTTTTCACACTACAACATAATTTGCTTTTAGTGGGATATATTTAGCGACATTTAATTTAAATGTCGCTATTTTAAATTTCTAATAGTATAAATAGAGGATTTAGTGGCATTTATTAGACCCTTTAGCAGCATAATAAAAAATCACACTAAAACTTTTTGCGACATAGGATCTTGTGACATTTCAAACAAATGTCACTATAGACTATAGTAACAATTACATATGCCACTAAAGACCAAATGAATTGTCACTAAATCACTTTATAATGAAACTTAAAATAAAAATTAATAGTTATTACAATAAAAATATGAATCAGTGGCATTTAAAAATGCCACTAAATACAATGTCGCAAAAAGTTAAATTTGTTGTAGTGTCATTAATACATTTCTATAATTTGTTTGGACTTCGTTAGATTTTAAAGTGTTCAGTGTTTCACATAATGCGCTACTTGGCCATCTGATACTCCAATTCTTTTAAACTTTTGTAAATTCTAATTAAGCCGTTTTACTTTTTTTTGTGTCATACAAGTATGGTGTGTGCCTATTTTCTTAACATCTTTTCAATATTTTCAATATTTTAGGGATCCTATCCACTTTATAATTGTAGTATTGTTATGTGATAGTATTAAATGAAAAACTACCGTGAATAATACAACTTTTTGTTAATTTCCCTATAATAATACGAACTTTTGATTAACCATGAATAATATCAACTTTGGGTGTTTTTTTCTAGAATAATACCAACTTTAGTTTATTAACTAATTTACTAATTTTTTTGGTCATATAATCACCTATAGTTTGATTTTTAACATGTTAGGTATATTCTAGGGAAACACCCCCATAAGTTTCTATTATTCATGGTTAATCAAAACTTGGTATTATTGTAGGGAAATAAGCAAAATGTTATATTATTCATGATAATTTTTCCTAGTATTAATGACCCTTTTAGTTATTGATATTAAAAGTGGTTATTAAAATAATTTTTAGTGTAAATTTTAATGATTATTACTATATCATTTTCGGTAATGAAAATTTGATTATAAATGTCATATTTTTGTTAACCATTTTCGATGACCAATAAATTTGTTAAGCGTTGCCGAAACTAGATTAATTTCCCACTACAACAAATTTAGCTTTTTGCGACGTTGGTTTTAGTGGCATTTAAAAACTGCCACTTATTCACATTTTTAGTGTAATAATTATTGATTTTTATTTTAAGTTTCACCATAAAGTGATTTAGCGACACTTAATTTGGTCTTTAGTGACGTATGTAATTGTCATTATAGTGTACAGTGACATTTGTGAGAAATGTCAATAGATCCTATATTGCTAAAAGCTTTAGTGTGACTTTTTAATATGCTGCTAAAGGGTCTAATAAATGTCACTAAATCCTATATATACACTATAAGAAATTTGAAATAGCGACATTTAAATTAAATGTCGCTAAATATATCCCACTAAAAGCAAGTTATGTTGTAGTGTCCATGCATTACCATTCACACTATCTAATATAATGACTATCAAACGGGAGGACGAGGAAGGCATGACTCGCCTTGCCGAAAATGCGATACTTTGTAATTTTGGCTTGACCCCCTTACTAATAGGACATATAATTTAAATAGTGCATAAATATGATAAAAATTAAGGCGAAAATGCGATACTTTGTAATTTTGGCTTGACCCCCTTACTAATAGGACATATAATTTAAATAGTGCATAAATATGATAAAAATTACTTTAGATCAATGGTTAGGGTAACATATTTGTAATATAAGGTTAAGGGATAAAAGCTAAATATGAATTATTATTTTTTATTGGACCAATCGTTTATATTATAATGCAATTACTTTTTATCTTTCATAATTTCACATTCATTATTTTTAGTGTGAGTGTTTGTATTTTTGCTTTCTCACATAGTTTTGTTTTGAAGATTTCGTAGGCAAAAGTTAAAACACTTATTTTTTTAAAAAGGTATAAGGAATCTTCAACTCAATTTGTTAAATATAATTTTTCCTATGATTCAATTTCATTTCATTTTCTATGATTTTATTAATTTTCATAGTATTAGTTTTATATAATAAATAATAGTTAATTAGTTATTTTTACTATAATTAATTATAACATGAAACAAAAAAATATAAAGCTTTTGTACATCAAAATATAGGATATACAATTTCTAATATCAAGGAATAAAAAAACTCGATGTTACAACCTCATGGCTGAGCACGTCTTCGGCTAATACTCCCTCCTATTCAAACTATTAGTCTCATTTACTATTTTTTTGACATTTATCCATACAACATTTTAACCCTTAATATTTTTAATTATGCTTAATTAAAAATTATGAAAATTTGATATTAATAATCGTTGCATTGAGACGAATCAAACAAAATCTCACTGACTATGCTTTAACTTATAGACTATGCTTTAACTTATAGATTATAAATATAGGCCATATTAAATAGACTAATTTTGTTGCAAAAATTGAAATGCAGATGGAATATTTTTATCAGAGGAGGAAGAGTGAGAAGCAGATAAGAGTGCAAGTGATGGGAGACAGTGTCCCTTTATATGGGGGAGGATACAGCATCAGCAGTAGTAATAAAGGAGGTGTAATAACACCAGTGCCACTTACCCTTAAATTTAGAGTCAGATCCAGAGCATATGTCTTGGGAAGATTGGTTAAACCTAAATTTTACAAGTCTATTAATTGCAATTTGGTGATGAATCCAAATAAAATGAAAATGGCTATGTCTCTCAAGAATAACTGCACTTACACATGACTGCTTGCTCCAAACAAGATCACTATTTATAATAAATCTCATCTCTGATCTTTAGTGTAATGTGTATAAGTTTTGGTTTTTTTCATTAAGAAATTTTGTAATTTGTATATCTGTGTTAGACATTTTTTTTTTTTGCAAATTTTTAATTTCTTTTGAATTTTCATTTAACAAGTTTTTCTTTTAAAAGTGGAAAATATATTTATAAAACTGAATTAACAAAAACTTAGACTGTGGGCATAAAAAACGAAGAGAAGGGAAAAAACCCATAGGACCAATACCTAACATTGAGCGAGACCACCTAAAATAAATGGATTTTATTACAACACCAACACCATGTTAATTACACTGCAAACCCAAATCGAAAAATATACACCAGAACGAGACCTTGTTAAAAAATAATCTATATAGAATACACTATAAAAAAATATCAATTTACCAAAATGCATTTTCATTGGTAATTTGTAAGTGCAGGTCCTTTACTTACAAGATACTAACAAAGGGGTTATGTTGGTATGAGCTTTGTAGCTAAATATACTATATTTGTTGCAAGTTTGTTGGTAATTCCCTGTCTATAGGTATGTTGTAGAAAATTACCTATAGGCGTGTTTGTTCAAAATCTGTTAGATATTTTCTACAAATATCAACAAAAAATTTTATTTGTTGGAAATAATTTCGTTTATATCAGAACTAAAAACTAGACTAAAACCCCGCAACAAAAAAGCTATCACGGCCAAGATACGTCGCAACACATCAACAACTCCAACCCAACCCAGAGCACCGAGCTACTCAACGAAGTACGCGTATTAAAACCACCAAGTGTGTATGGCGATAGCAAACACAATGCCCCAAATTAAGCAGCATCAGACATGCACTAAACCCAAACATATACCTGTATCGGTAAAATTATGAACTAAGAGTTATTAAGGTAAATTATGGTTAAAGGAAGTCAAAGACATCGAAATCTAGCAAGTTGGAGATCAATAAGGTCCAGATCTGGGAGGATCTACCTAATGATCTGGGAGGAACCTGCTTTGTTGAAATATTTTGCATGAGATAGTCACGTGAGATTTAAGGACACTTGTGCATTATTTATTGAGCTCTGGTTAAATGTGTGGGCCACAAGAGACAAATAAAATATTTGATGTAACTTTAGAGGTTGACGCGTGTAAAGAGAGGGTTGATACATGCATAAAGTAACTGCTTGGGATTGATAAAGTGATGTGCTCGATTTAGAGCACATTTATATCCCCATTATGGTGTCGAGTCTCTTCGTTTCTCATTGATTTTATATATTTACACTCGATTTTACCTTGTTCTTGTCTCCGCGGTGTTTTAGGGATATTTCAGGTATTTTCGGAGATTTCGAGTTGAAACAAATTGAGTTCGAGGCTTAGGCATCATAATCGAATAAGAGTCACGGGTTTCGAGACATTCACGAAGGCCTCGTTGAAGTTCGACGCACATTTCGAGACATTCGTGGAGGCCTCGTTAAAGTTTGGCGCGCATTTTTCGGAGCTTTTATATATATAAACGAATGTTAGAAAGTTAGGCCAAGCTTAGAATTTAATCATAGTTGGGCACACTTATATTATTACTGCAAATATGTTAGACGCAATTAATTCCTGCACTGCAAGAAGCTACTGCTTTTACCGAATGTATAAAAATTATTCGGTGAACTAGAGCTGCGCAACAAGTATTCAATGAACATCCTGGAAATGGCGAAGGACTTTATGATTCGGTCGAGTGACATTATATTCGGCCGAGTGTAGTATTTTATTCGGTCGAACGAAAATAAATACACACCAGATTTTTGCGGGATTTTAATTGTTTCTAAAGGGGTGTTTTGGGCCAATTTTAAAACCCTTTTTTCTTAGAATATATATACCCTATTTTTGTAGAAACCCTTATTATGCCTATTTTGAGAGATTCACTCTCAACTAGAGGTGTTCAACGGGCCGGGTCTGGGCGGAGCGGGTCAAAATTTAAATGGGGCGGGGCGGGGCGGGTCATGTCAAATGTTAAACGGGCCGGGGCGGGTCAAGCCCATTTAAATCCGACCCAATTTGACCCTTTTTTGAAAAGTTCATAAAATAATTTTTTTATTATACTTTATGGCCCGATGGGTCAACCCACTTATGTATATAATAATATCATTTAAAAATATAAAAAAAAAGTTGTAAATTTTTTTCCGCAATTAATATTTATAATTATCCGACCCGACCCTTTACACCAAGGCCCGTTAATGACCCGACCCGCTAATGACCCGTTAAAATATGACCCGATCCTTGACCCGTTGGGTCGACCCGCCCCATTGAACACCTCTACTCTCAACTTAGAACATCAAATTTTATTGCTTTCCTTTTCAATTTCATGCCCTAGATTAGAGTTTATGTTTTCTCTTTACATTTTAAGTTTTGTATCTTCACTATCATTCCAAGTTTATGTAAGTTTACTTTTATTTATTCGTTTCTTGCTTTCAATATCTTTACTTTGATGTCATTTAATGGTTGCTTTACATTTGTTTTGATTGTTGCTTCATTTATTGTTCATTTGTTCTTCAATCTTGTTCTTGCTTTTCTTATTGCTTTGTAGAGTAGATGGTAGTTATATTTATTGCTTTGTTCTTGTTTCTTGTTGGTTTTTCTTCTTGTCCTAATGCTTTTATTCATGATTTCTCATGTTTTTAGTTGTAGTTAGTTTCAATATGCTAGAGTAGTTCTTTTAGGGGTTTTGGGTTAGAGAAATCCTAGGTTTGGTCTTGTGTTTAATGTTTAGGATTATGGTTTATATTGATGATGATTGCTTGATTGATATTCAAGTCGAATCTTGTCCTGCCACTCCTAGTGAGACATAGGGCGATTATGGGTCGTTCGCATGACTATAGGTCACCAACTTCCCCTCGATGTATAGAGTGTCTCGATCGATCTTCGTTCGATCTCCCTTGACCTAACCTATCTATATTTCCAATGGACCTACCTAGGGTGGACCTATCCTAAGCCCGCTTTCTTTCATTGTTTGTTCTCTTCATAGTTTAGTTCACCCACCTTCCAACCTACACACCATACTTCTTTCCCACACCAAACCTTTAGTCTAACTCCCTTGTCTCTGTGGTTCGACCCCCGACTTACCGCTACACTCGTTGTAGTAGCATTTTGGGTAACTATAAGTATTGTAACATCCCGCAGTTTAACTCGGATCGTTTTAAAAGAGAAAACGACTTTTTTGAAGAACTAAATACGATCCGAGTCAAACCAGGACGTTAGACGGATAGTTTAAAACGGATTTCATAACGAAACAAAACTTGCGGATCGAGTTCTATTAGAGTTATTACGATCTACCAGACATAAAGAAAACTTTGCAGCGGATAAGTTTGAAAAGGTAGGTCTACTTATTACAACTTGAGAGCGTCAAAGCCTCATAAAATCAAACATTCAAAAATACGAAAACTTAAGTTCATAATAAACTCCTGAATCTAGCAATTTATTTCTCCCAGGGTAATCCTCACTCCCCATACCTGCAATTAACTTACTGCTAGTCATTGTCCAGGAAGGAAACGACATCATCGCAGGATCGTTAAGACCAAAAGTACACGTCAGCAAGAAGTCGTAATTCATTTAATTCGAGTACAATAAATTTTATGATAATAACTTTAATAATTTCTTGTTTCTGTTAGTCAGCCATACTGCTGTATCTTTTTCAGCCATACTGCTGTATCTTTTCCAGCCATACTGCCGGTTCCACTTCAAACTCCATAGGTGAGACAATACGTTAGGGGGAGCTAACCCCTAAGCAAGTCCCTACCATAGACACACGTCCTACTTCGGTGCCTATGGTTAAGTATGCATACCCCCGCGGTGGCTCAAAGGCTCCAAAAGCCGCGAGTAATTCATTCCACCAATTGACGTCATACTACGTCCACTTTAAAGTTAGTGAGGTCATACTACCTCTGCTTATTAAAATATTATAATGAAATAACTTTTTCGGAAAGCGTATCGTTATTCATACTACACGTCCATACTTTACCTTTGTTACCATTATCATATGGTACATAACATATACTATGAATCTATGCTGCGTAATGCATTCCTTGACCAAGCAAACAACGCACAAACGTCCTAATCAATTCCCGGTCACGAATCGGCTTCCTACAAGGTTCAACCGTATTCGGGAAATAAGAACACATTCACATCCTCCTCAAACCAAACCATAACACATACATACGACTACCATCACATAGAACACATACACATATCATGAGTCATACACCACAACCCTAAGACACATTAAACACTTAAAAAAAAACACAGCATATAAATCTGTCCAGAAACCTGCCTTAACACTGTCAAACTGGAAACCGACTTCACCGTACAGTCCAAAGGCATCAAAACCCCCTGGTACCAATTTTCATGATTTATAACATAGTATAAGTATTTTTAACCTAATTTCAAAGCCATAAATGCTCAA
The DNA here is from genome assembly GCA_019425755.1 of Amaranthus cruentus. Lineage (NCBI taxonomy): Eukaryota > Viridiplantae > Streptophyta > Magnoliopsida > Caryophyllales > Amaranthaceae > Amaranthus > Amaranthus cruentus. The sequence continues at coordinate 7,338,699 of CM033453.1, forward strand.
AGAACCACTTTTTTCACCATTTTCAAAACATACGGATTTATCATATTTTATTAAAACATACAAATTCCAACACTAAAATTGAAAATTCACCCATCATAACAACAAATCCTAACTTAACATACTAATATAAAATAAATCCTTAAAAACATCCAACACTAAAATTGATAAAGACATATATAAACATTCATACCATCATTTTAAATCATTAAAAGAAATAACCATGGATCAAAACTCACACATGCCACAAATCACATATTTGAAATTGAAACTTAATAATAAAAATAATTAAAGAATTATACTTACAATTTCAATGAAAGAACACCAAAATGATGAGTAAAAATGGAAGAAGTGGTGTGTGGAAAGGGTGGTATATGCTATGGTTTTCTCTTGAGTTTTTAGCAAAGAAAGTATAGAATAAAGAGAAATGATTAGGAAATAATGAAGGAAGTAGTGCAAGAATAACTATGAGATCTTTCAAATTCTCAAATGGAGTTACACCCATGCCAAGAGACCACCTAAAGGCGGTCCACACTCCACTTTTCCTTCTCATTTTATTTATTTTTTAATTTAATTTTTGAAATAAGAAAATGGGTTAAAAGTTTGGGCCAATAAAAAGGACCGAAAAATACCATGATCAAGCCCAAATTAAATAAATAAAAAATATTATTTGTATAAAATAATATTACTAGTAAATAATTAAATATATTGAAAATATCGTGTGCTGACACCCCCTTAAAAAGGTTTTGACCCCAAAACCACAACTTACAAACACAAAACACAAAACAACCACACACACACAACAAAAAACAAAACAAGCACATAACAAAAGAAACTAGGTCAAAATAACTCAAAGCGCGAAAATCCTATAGCCTTCTACCCCCCATAAAAAGTTACGTCCCCGTAACTTACTAACCCGAGAGAAAAGGTGCGGATACTTTTCTCGCATGGAAGCTTATGTTTCCCAAGTTGCCTCTTGTGACCGATGATTTGACCATAGAACCTTAACCAATTCAACATCCTTTCGCTGAGTACTACGAACCTTCTTATCTAAAATCTGAACAGGTTGTTCCTCATAGGTTTGGCTCTCATCAAGCTCTAACGGCTCTGGGTCTAAGACATGCGAAGAAGCCGCAACCTATACTTTTAACTGGAAGATATGAAAAACGTTGTGTACCTTAACCAGGGCATTAGGCACCGCTAACCGGTAAGCTAATTTCCCTATCTTTTCCACAATATCATAGAGACCAATGAAACGTGGTCTTAACTTCCCACGAGCACCAAAACGAACCATGCCTGTCATTGAAGACACACGGAGGAGAACTTTGTCGCCTTCACAGCACTCATCAGTCAATTTAAGATTAGAGTATGATTTCTGTCTATCTTGGGTTGCCTTCATTTTTTTGCGAATTAACTTCACTTGTTCAGTCATTTGAACAAGCATATCTGGTCCTAAGGTGATAGACTCAATGAAATCATCCCAAGACACCGCACGTAGCTTTGTGACCATATAGTGCCTCAAACGGAGCCATCTGAGTTGTGGCCTGATAACTGTTATGATAAGAGAACTCCACCAGATCCAAATGTTCATCCCATGAACCCTGCCATTCCATGGCTATCGCTCGTAACATGTCCTTCAATACCAGATTAACACGCTCGGTGCCACCATCACATACGGTGAAAAGACGATTATAGAGAAGAGTGGTTTCCAAGGCTCCGAACCATTTCCTGAAATGTGACAAGTATCGTGTCCCGACGATATAGACGAGGTATCCCAGATACCGCACTCAGATTTAATGTAAGCGAGAAGTTGTTCCATATCCCACTTACAATCATCTGAATAAACCTTGCGCACTTAGTAAGCCTATCCACAAACCCAAAGAGTATCCATTAATTCTTAGATCGCTGGTGCACTCCAAGACAAGTCCATTGAAATGTCATCCCACTTCCATACCGAACCTCAAGAGGTTGCAATAACCCAGGTCTTGATGTTCACTCTTAACCTTTGACACGCTAAACACTTGGAAACAAATTTCAATGTTCTTTGTAAATCCACCACCAAAACATACCCTTCAAATCTTGATACATCTTGTCCCCAAGAGGGTGAACAGAGTACTTAGAGTTATCGCCTATTCAACACACTCCTTTAAAGAGTTGCACCCATCCAGATTACACCATCGCCCTTAAAACAAGACTACCATCCCTCAGAAGGGTAAAACCTTCAACTTTACCTTCATCGACCGCTCACGGCTTAACAAGCTTGGGGTCGCTCTAATTGTTCAGCCATAAGTTCCTCATAGAACTTGGTGCATGATTGAGCCCCAACTTGGCCTCTAACTCCCCTTCTTTGATTATCTCCAAATTCATTCTCTCAAACTCCTTACTTAACTCCTCGGTTATCAATGTTGAACCGAGTGTTTCCATTTCACTCAAGGCATCGACCACATTGCCTACTCTCGTGATAAGAAATTCCAAATCGAATCACCGATTTATTCCAACCAACGTTGTTGATGCAGGTTCAAACCGCTGAGAGAACAAAAACCGAAAAGCTTTGATGATCCGTGAAAGATCTTACATTTCACACCGCACAAATAATGACGCCAGATGTTTAACGCAAAAACTACATACCGCTAACTCTAAGTTATGCTGTTTGATAGTTGACTTCGTGGAGTCTTCAATTGTCGTGAAGCATAAGCTTACTACCTTCATGTCTTGCATCAAGACACAACCCAAACTATGTTTGAAGCATCACTATAAACTGAGTACTCCAAAGAAGGATCGTGAACCAATACCGGACGAGTTAACTTTTCCTTCAACAACTAAAAGGCTCTTTCGCAGCCTTCTGGCCCACTCAAACTTTTCTCCTTCTTCATCAAGAATGTATTGACGAAGCAATACGAAAAATCCTTTAAAAAACGCCGATAGTACCCCGCCAATCCCAAAAACCCAATACCCTGAATATCGAGGTGTAGACCAGCCCCGCATAAAGCTATCTTTGCCGATCAAAAAAAATTCCTTCTTTAGAAACAATGTGACCTAAAAAGCCACTTGTTCTAACCAAAATTCATACTTAGAAAACTTAGCATACAACGATTCTCCCCGCAACCGTAAGACTATCCTTAAATGTTCTCATGTTCTTCGGGCTCCTAGAGTATACCAAGATATCATCAATGAACACCACCACACACATATCGCATACATTGAAACCGATTCATAAACCCATAAATGCGTTATGCGTCACAAACCCAAAAGGCATCACCAGTGAATTCAAAGTGTCCATACCTAGTCTCGAAAGATGATTTACGATATCCTCCTCTTTAATATCGTAATGATGATACCCGACCTGATCAATCTTTGAAAAGATTTCTACCTTGTAGTTGATCAAAAGGTCATCAATCCGCGGTAACGTACTTATTCTTAACTGCGGACCTTATTAAGTTCTCTATAATTAATTGCAGGATGCATAGTCCCATCCTTTTTCCCTCACAAACAACACCGCCCCCACTGGTTGACAAACTAGGTCTTATATAACCCTTTTCCAACAACTCCTCTAATTGAACTTTCAATCCTCCATCTCGCTTGGGGCCATTCTAGAGGAGCTTTTGAACTTGGCCTCCGTCCCAAGTATTAAGTCAATCAAAAGTCCACGCCCCTTCTGGTGCATACCGAAGTTCTTCCTAAAACATCCTTAAAGTCACTCACCACCGAATGTCCTCAAGATGCACCTCCCACTCCTTCCTTACTTATACTACACGTAAACCACTTCGCCCTTGCTTGATTAGTTTCTTAACTTCTAATGACACTGATTTTTTTTTTACCTTCTCCCTTAGGAAGGCTCCTATATTTAACCTTCTCTCCCCTAGGTCCACTTAGAGTCATGTGACTCGCTTCTTCCAATCCACGCCTTTATATCTACCCAACCAATCCATCCCAAGGATTACATCCAGATCATCCATTTTCAAAGAAAACAATCACTCGGAAATTTTACTTTTCCTATCTTGACCGCCACTTCACGAAACAACTCTACTACAATGAAAAGTCTCTCCAAAAGGAATAGCTACAAAAAGATGTTTTCTGGCTTTTTTTCCAATCCTAATCCTTTTAATTCTAGACTTTGAACAACGAAATGATGCACCGAAACAAAAAGTACTTTAATCAGACTTTGTATTGATGCGAACGCATAGTGACCACATCCGACGCTCAAGGCCGCTTTCTAGAGTTAATCAGGAAAGTCGCCATTATTTTGAGTAATAATAGCAAACCTCCTTAATTACCACTGCCCTAAAAATTCTCGTCTAACATTTCCGAGACCGCTGGATGCCCAGTAGTTTCTCAATCCTGGGTTTGAGGCACTCCCCAAGTTTCTCAAAACCCCGCCATTGTGGTTTCCTCTACCACATTCATTTATCTCGTCTCTATAAATGTTGTTGTTAAAAGTCCCTATGATTTCCCTGAAACTCTTGTTGTCCCAAGCAAGAATAACACCTCATACATTCCCATGAGTCGGTTTCCCACAAGGCGTAACATTCCACTAACACACCCCCTACAATCCCTTCCCCGGTGAATTTTTTTTGACATTTCCTCAGCTTATTAATTATTTCCTTCCTTTGCGGTCATACAAAGGCTTCTCGCAATCCAAACCTTTGGTGTCAATTTCCTACTCTTCTTGCTCACCCGCTTGAAAGCCCTTTTCCGGGAGCCTCCAAACGTTTGGCTTTTAAATTGATTTTGAACATGATTACTTACACTCATTACATTCCAAGCATGGGTTCCTTCCCTCTTTTTCCCCACTACGACCCATCTTTTCCTATTCTTTCCTAATAATATTTCCAATTTGAGCGCTTCTCTTGTATATTTGATCTAGGGTATCGCATCTATCCGCCTCAATGTGCTTTTGAATCTCATATATAAACCCAATTCAAAACGCTGATTTTCTTTGCATTAGTAGGAAATCCCTCGGGGCAAAACTTCAAGTACTCCATAAATTTCCGAATACTCGCCACGCTAAACTTCCCTCAACCCTAAAAACTCATTTGATTTGTCCTTTCACCCGAGGTATATAATTGATTCCTTAACGCCTCTTAAAACCTTTCTAGCTTAATTCACCATGCTTTCAACTATCAACCTCGCTCTTACTATGTGTCCACCAATAGTCAACGCCTTCCACTAGGAAAAAAAAACGCGGCTTGGTCAACCATGAAGTCAACGGGATATCTCACCACACCGAATAGTTTGTCAAATTCTCTTAAAGCTTTTCCAGATAAGGTTCATCTTTCCCACTATAAGTCGAGGGTTTACTCTAGGCTATTCTCTTACTAATAATAAGCCCTTTCCTCCAAGGATTTCTCCCTGAGATTCCTTGCTACCAGTACCTTTTCAAGAAAGGTGGATGTTAGGTGTATAATGAGTCTAATAATCAATCCTCACACTTTTCCAAAATACAATACTTAACCGATTCTACCTACTAATGCTCAAAATTTTAGAAACACATTATGTAAATTTCACTTTCCATCTCACGAGGACGAAAAACACGAGAAATAACACAAAATAAAAAAATAATATCACAAAGATGAACGACATTCAAATTCAATTCAGTAATGCCATATTATTCCAATCCAAAACTACTTGGGTATAAAATCCCACATAACCACTGTTTGGCTACTACAAAAGTCCGAAAATAAAACAAACGATAATTGTTCAACCAACAAAATTGTTCACAATTTATTATTACTGTGAAACTAGACATACGAACTCGTACACATGCATACTAAGATAAAATAAAAACAATCATGCAAATAAAGGCGATGCATCCAAACGGTCCTGATCTCCCACATATCGATCAGGGTCAAAATCAGCATCTCCAGAGTCATCACTAGACGTGCTATCGGAGTTAGAAGGTGTTCCTACAGATAAGGAATCACTCATAGAAAGTCGTTCCACAGAATCTGAAAGCTCCACAATTACTGGTTCGGGTAGCCTTTCCTCCCACATAGTGATTTCACTTTCTTCCTTACTCATAGGATCTTCTTGCCTCACCGGCCAACCCCCTAAAATGATTATGTCACTATATAGCTCATCGTATCATTTCTATCAACTATTTCCCTCTCCATATCAGCATCATAACCGTCTCCCACATTATCTTCATAGGGTTCTACGACCTCTCCTAAGGAATCTTCCTCCATATCATCCTCATGTTCCTCTTCAGGATATTCCTCAAAATCCTCCTCGGGTTCCACTTCTGGATCCTCATCGGAATCCTCATCCAGGTCAATAACACTGAGTATAGGTCAACTATGGGAACAATCTCCTCAATAACGTCAGCCCTTGCCCCACTAGACTTCGGAATGTCAATTCCATCCCGACCCATAGTCTCTACTACTCTAACACTTCTGCCGATATCTCGATCAAACTGTTCAATTCTCTCATTCAATTCAGCCAACTCCTCATCTATTATACTCTCATATACTTGTTTAGATTTCTTGTAAATCATTTCCATCCTACGTGTATAGTTCAGGTCACTTTCATCCTCTTTTCTATCCCAAATTCCTAAAGCCTCAATCTCTACCCAAGCTGGTGCATTAACTAAAGCTCTCCAGGGTTCTTCTAGGGTACCAATTCCCTCTTCAGCAGGTCTCTATCCTTTATCCATGACAGAAAAACAATAATCGAACTTTCTGACTCACAAAAAAAGCAAACGAGACAATCCATTTCTAAGATAAGACAAAGATAGATATAAACAGAATACTACAAATGTATAAACATAACTTCTACCATACACACATTAAAACTTATGTATGACAACATACTTAAAGACACTAAACAAAAGACATAATATCCCCTTAATGTCTACCCATTACTCTCATCGTCATTTATTCCTTGTTAATCTTTCTGTTTAGATAAATAACACTAAATAGAACTCCCGCTCTGATACCAATTGTAACATCCCGCAGTTTAACTCGGATCGTTTTAAAAGAGAAAACGACTTTTTTGAAGAACTAAATACGATCTACCAGACATAAAGAAAACTTTGCAGCGGATAAGTTTGAAAAGTAGCCACATAAAGAAAACTTTGCAGCGGATAAGTTTGAAAATGTAGGTCTACTTATTACAACTTGAGAGCGTCAACGCCTCATAAAATCAAACATTCAAAAATACGAAAACTTAAGTTCATAATAAACTCCTGAATCTAGCAATTTATTTCTCCCAGGGTAATCCTCACTCCCCATACCTGCAATTAACTTACTGCTAGTCATTGTCCAGGAAGGAAACGACATCATCGCAGGATCGTTAAGACCAAAAGTACACGTCAGCAAGAAGTCGTAATTCATTTAATTCGAAAGTACAATAAATTTTATGATAATAACTTTAATAATTTCTTGTTCTCGTAGTCACCATACGCAGATCTTTTTCACCATATCGTGATCTTTCCACCCATAACGCCGGCTCCACTTCAAACTCCATAGGTGAGACAAACGCTGGGGAGCTAACCTAAGCATCCCTACCATAGACACACGCCCTACTTCGTGCCTATGGTTAAGTATGCATACCCCGTGGCTCAAAGGCTCCAAAAGCCGCAGTAATTCATTCCACCAATTGACGCCATACTACGCCCACTTTAAAGTTAGTGAGGTCATACTACCGCTGATTATTAAAAATATTATAATGAAATAACTTTTTCGGAAAGCGTATCGTTATTCATACTACACGCCCATACTTTACCTTTTGTTACCATCATCATATGGTACATAACATATACTATGAATCTATGCTGCGTGTAACGCATCCTTGACCAAGCAAACAACGCACAAACGCCCTAATCAATTCCGTCATGAATCGCTTCCTAAGGTTCAACCGTATTCGGAAATAAGAACACATTCACATCCTCCCTCAAAACAAACCATAACACATACATACACTACCATCACATAGAACACATACACATATCATGAGTCATACACCACAACCCTAAGACACATTAAACACTTAAAAACACAGCATATAAATCTGTCCAGAAACCTGCCTTAACACTGTCAAACTGGAAAACGACTTCACCGTTCGTCCAGAAGGCATAAAATTACAACACAATTTTCCATGAACAATCACAATTTATAAAATTTAAAAATTTATTTTAAAAACAATTTATATTTATACATCCTTTAAATTCACCCATCATAACAACAAATCCTAACTTAACATACTAATATAAAATAAATCCTTAAAAACATCCAACACTAAAATTGATAAAGACATATATAAACATTCATACCATCATTTTAAATCATTAAAAGAAATAACCATGGATCAAAACTCACACATGCCACAAATCACATATTTGAAATTGAAACTTAATAATAAAAATAATTAAAGAATTATACTTACAATTTCAATGAAAGAACACCAAAATGATGAGTAAAAATGGAAGAAGTGGTGTGTGGAAAGGGTGGTATATGCTATGGTTTTCTCTTGAGTTTTTAGCAAAGAAAGTATAGAATAAAGAGAAATGATTAGGAAATAATGAAGGAAGTAGTGCAAGAATAACTATGAGATCTTTCAAATTCTCAAATGGGAGTTACACCCATGCCAAGAGACCACCTAAAGGCCGGTCCACACTCCACTTTTCCTTCTCATTTTATTTATTTTCTTAATTTAATTTTTGAAATAAGAAAATGGGTTAAAAGTTTGGGCCCGAATAAAAAGGACTGAAAAATACCATGATCAAGCCCAAATTAAATAAATAAAAAAAAATATTATTTGTATAAAATAATATTACTAGTAAATAATTAAATATATCGGGAAAATATCGGGGTGTTACAAGTATTGTTTGCATAGCCTAGGTTTATAGCGTAAACGACGCGTTAGAAAACGGCTATCATAAAGGAATGTTCTTCTCATAAATCATTTGCTATAAATACGGGTTCGAGCATCATAAATCAAATAACTTTTTCTTGATAGAACTTGATTCTTATAAAAGAGGAAAATACAAAGAACTCAAAAAGAACATTTATTGTGATTATGTATTACAAAGGAGCTCACGTCTAAACAATCCCTAAGCTATAATCCACCTAATTGCCACTGTGCATCTTGAAAGGACTGGTTAGGCAAAAACCTCCATTTCATCAAATACCGACTTAGGCGTTGGAGTAGGTTCCCGGAAAAAGCTTTCGGACCTGTCTGACCCTTTGTTGTTTTGCAGGCCACCAGATATCTTCACTTCCTATAAAGATCTTGCTGCATAACTGGCAAGGAATTAAGTTAAAGGATCCTTACCAGATATCTTCACTTCCTATAAAGATCTTACTCAATGGGGTATGGATCTTCTAGGACTATTCAAAACAACAGCTGGAGGCAAGAAGTTCCTGATTGTTGCAATCGACTATTTCACAAAATGGATAGAGACAGAATCTTTAGCAACAATTTCTTCTAGAAAGGTAGAAAAATTCATCTGGCAAAACATTATCACCGGATTTGGGCTTCCAAGAGTCCTGACTGTTGATAATGGAACTTAGTTTGATTGTGCAACTTTGAGAAAATATCTAGAAGACTTCAAAATTGCTGTAGCCTACTCCTCAGTCTGCAATTCTCAATGTAACGGGCAAGCAGAAGCAGCCAACAAACAAATCTTACTTGGACTTCAGAAGAAGTTAAAAGATGCAAAAGCACTGTGGATTGATGAAATCTATGATGTCTTGTGGTCACTGAGAACAACTGTGAAGGAGGCAACTGGTCAAACGCCTTTCAGGCTAGTATATGGTTCAAACACTACAAAAAAAACGCACATTTCCGACTGGACAAAATAGTCGCTGGTTGGTCGGTATACGTCTATACCAACTAACCTCCGACTAAATCAGGGTAGTCGGTACAAAATAGTCGGTAAAACTAAATAGTCGGAATTTTAGTCGGCATTCCGACTACATGGGCTGTGGTAGCAGATTGGTCACTATTCAGACTACACCGTTTAGTCGGAAAGTAGTAGCCATATACCGACCACTTTCCTACTCGAACGCCGTCGCAAAATACCGACTACACATTTAGTCGGACAATAGTCGCTGGTTTTTTAAAATGGTTATTAATGGTTGGCAGTTTTTTTCCCAAAAATAAAATATATAATCACCTTTTCGACTACTCTCCGACTACAATTTAGTAGGTACGTAGTCGGAAAAGTCAAACCTTAATTTCTCCAAAACTTGACCAAAATCTGGCGGCTGTGGATCCCGACCATTTTCCGACTAACCCCTAGTCGGCAGATGGTCGGTGATTATCAAAAGTACCGACTAAATTCCTACTACTATTTAGTCGGAATTTAGTCGGAAAAAATATAACATTAAATAAAAAAACAGGTCAAATGTGGTCAACGATGTTGACCACATTTGACCTGTTTTTTTATTTTAATATTAAACCTAAATTATCAATCAAATAAAATGAAAAACGCAATAAAAGATTATATGATAGGCACGTAAAAAATAATGTTATACAACCAAATGTTTTAAACCATAAAAGTAATAACACAAAAATAAAAAATACAAGGACTCAATTAGGCGGAGCGGAGGAGGTTGTCTTTCTACAAATATAGTGCGCACAAAGTTGAGCAGATTGTTGACCTCTTCCCTCAACTGCCAATGCTCCACCATGAGTGCATCATGCTCCTCCCTTGAAATGTGCGAGTTGAGGCGTTCCTCAACTCGGTTCATAGCCTACTGTAGACTATCCAACCTCTCGTTCATCAGTTGGGTTGGAGGAGGGGCGGCCTGGTATTGAGACTGCGGCGCCGCAATATCGGCGTAATAAACTGGTGCCGCATCACCAACACCAAACACACTCTTGGAGGACTTCTTCTTTGTCGGCTCCTGTGATTCGATATTTTTGACGGCCTGAAAATAGGCGTCGTTAATTTCCTCATCAGGTGCACCGACAGGAAGTTCGGCACAGAGGCGTATGTATTCGTCCTAAACAACAAAACAATATATTCTGTAAAAATTTCGGCAGAGTTTCAACTGTAAACTAACTAAACCAAAACGTAAAAAAACCCTGAAATAGAAGCCAATATAGATATAATGCGTATCTACAACGAAAACAGCTATCGAACCAGCATTTCCTCAAAATCCAATATCAAATATTGCTAAGAAATATTCTAAAACAACTAATTTACCAAAAGCTAACCTACCAAAAAACTAACTAAGCTACGATTCAATGATAACCAAAAAAAGCTAATCTAAAAATAATTAATATAGATCAGAGATTCAACTTACGTTTATGGCCTTGGACTTCTCGTTGACCCACTGCAACCTGTCCTTTGTACGCACCTTATGAGTGCGTAGAAACAACTCATAAGAGAGCGGCGTGCGTTGCTCTTGTTCCTACAATAACAAAGTTGAAGGTTATACGAAATTATGTTTAAATATTTATGCGTATAAAAATAATAAATCAAATTATTACAAGTTGTAGGTTATACCAAGATGCAAAATGTCCTGCGCGCAGACACCGAGCTGCCGGTATGGGTGACTTCAGTGACACTCGCTTCATCGCCCCGGCGACGGTTCCTCCTCCCTCTGGACCGATTGGCCTCGAACTCTTTACTTTTCCAGGCAAGTACCCATCGGTCCCAAGCCTCCGCCGACGCCCAACTGGGCTTGTACTCATTATTTTCCTCATAGAATTTTCTTTGATGATGCATAATGTCCTTGTAACTGAGCTTCGCCCTCTTCTCCCACTCCTTGCGCACCCTCGGAGTGATAGAGGGATCCCAAGCCCATTGTTTCTGAAACGATTAAAACAATCAGTATTAATATAACAAAGTAAGTCAATAAAAAGTTAATCAAATAATGAAGAAATGAAGTACATAGCCTTACTTGAAACTACTGCCAGTAAAACTCGATAGTTTGCCTAGATAGGTGCTTCCAAGCCCATCCATTAGGATCTTGGTAGGCCTCAAACGTCCTACGGATGGACGTGGATATTTGGCTGCCACCGTCTGTGGCAAACGTGCGCTCGTCAGGCACCCATGGTAGGGGTGGAAGTGGATGCTGCGGCACATGGGCAAAGTCATTGCGGCGGCCCCTGCACAGTGTCAACCTCCGATGTCCTAGCGTGACGTGGCGAAGCACGTGACGACACCGGAGAGGGAGTGACAACCCCCTCTGTCCTCCTAAAATCAGACCTCAAAAAATGCTCTTCTAAACTCTGATAAGGGTGAGAGAGCGATATTGCATGAGGCTCACTTAGTTGAGATCGAGTAACTTGGGGAGGTGACACGTATCTTGTATGCCGGGGACGCGATTCAGGGTCGTATGGTTGTCCGGTTCGCGGGTCAATACGTTGTCCTAGATTGTTTCTCATTCTAGGCATCTAAATTTCACAAATAATTTCATAGAAAATAATAAAAAACAAAAAAATCAGAAAAAAAAAGAAAAAAAAATCAGGAAAAAATCAAGAATATAATTTTAACAAAAATAATGTCGAAAATAAAAAAAATTAGAAATATAAACCTTAAAAAAGTCAATACATAATGTATACATAGATTAAACATGTAAACCCTAAAAAATCAGAAACAAACCCTAATTTCATGCAAGATTACTAAACAAAAAAAACATGTAAATAAACAAGTTCATGCAAGATTATTACATGTTTATGATGTTTATTTCATAGTAAACCATAAACTTAAAAAATAAACTTGAAATATTCGAAAATCAAACCCTAAAAAACAAGAAAATAACGAAAATAACACGTAAAAAAATATAAGAAATTACATGCAATAACCCTAATTTCATGCAAGATAGTCGGAATATTCGAAATTTCAAACCATCAAACCATGTCAAAAAAAATTATGTTCATAATCATTCTCATAATCAAACCATCAAACCCTAAAAAACATGTATTTAATCTAAATTTCAAAAAAAAATTTAAAAAGAAGACTAACCTTTAATAGTCGGAGTGTAGTTGAGATTCAGTAGTCGGAGTATGACCCAAAAACCCGTCGGAGATGAGGAGTTAGTAGGAATGTAGTAGGAATGTAGTAGGAATGAGAAAAAGAAAGAAAGAAGAAAACGACGAACAAATGGGTTTAGGAAATAAAAATGTTCGATTTTCTGGTGAAGTGCTGGTTTATAAATCACCTAAATTCCGACTAAATTGCGACTAGTATTTAGTCGGTATCTTGTCGGTGATATTTTTTAGCTACTTCATTGAATGCCAACAGTAACTATTTAGAAGACGTTGAAAAGTAAAAAACTTTTCGAGTAACGACTAATTTACACTAAACGTATGTTCGGTCGATGGGATTTTTACGTACTCACATTGATTCCAAGCAAGAACTTTTCAAAAACCTCGAAAGTGAAAAACCTTTTCAGTATACCGACTTATTAGCTTAATCGGAGGCTAGTCGAAGTTTAGTGGTATCGAAAGTTTTTCTTCCTAATGCGCTCGACAATCAGAGAAGCTTCTCTGGGAAGCTTTCTAATTTCAAATTACCGACTACTCTGCGACTGGCAAGTAGTCGGTGAGTGGTCGGAATTGCAAAAAATTTTCGCGCCTTTGTGATTTGGAGTTCTGATTTGTATTATTATTATTATTATTATTATTATTATTATTATTATTATTATTATTATTATTATTATTATTATTATAATTATTATTATTATTATATGATACTTATCATTTTATAATTATTAAAATTGTAAATACGAGATTAAAAGATACAAAAATTACGAGCCAAAGTAACCTTTTAAAAATAAACAAACGATTAAAAAAACTAAAAAATGTTTGATAATAATAAATAAACATATAATTATTAAAAACTTATTATTGGGTTACATAATTGTCATCGACATCATCGTCGTCAGATAGTACAAGATCTTCGTCGGTGTCTTCATTTTCATCGACATCATGAACCGTTTCGTCTAGGTGTAACAGTTCTCTAGCTGGATCACGCAACGGTTCGACTTGCGCGTCAAAAACATCTTTATTCGCCACAAAATCCGGTGATTTCTCTTCTAGTTGGAAAGCGGTCTCCTCGAATTGCTTTGATCTGACTTTGCAAACAGCTCGTCAATCTTTCATGTTTTGCCTTAAGCTGGGATAAGGTAAATAATAAACTTGGGAAGCTTGACTAGCTAGCACAAAAGGATCGTACTTTCTATAGGATCGACCAATATGAACGTCAACCAGCTTGTAACACGGATGGATTCTCGTACCCAAGGTTGTCAGGATCGTGATTCTACTTTGGATCGGAAGCGGCCCACAAAATCGGATCGTTGGATCGGATCGTAGGATCGACCGATCCTACAAATTTTGCATATTTAAGGCTTTGTACTTATCTATGATTATTGTTATGTCATTTTTATAGTATAAAACACCTTAATATACTAAGTACATATAACTTGGAGATTGTATACATCATTTTCATCGTTACTTGACCATTACTGAAATTTAAAGTAAACAAGCAATAAAGTTTTCAACTATGAGACTACAAAATGCTTAATACATACAACTTTTGATTCAAAGTACTAATTTTAAAGCAATTAAAAAGTACATTTTACAAAGAAGTACTAAATACAAATAACTCAATCATCGTATCCAAAGCTTCCATCACTTCCTAGATCAGTTCCTGTGGTAGTTCCTGTGGTAGTTGCCCCAACATTGACATCATCACCATCCCCCAAATCACCTTCATCAAATGGTGTAGTTACTTCATCATCACTTAGCCATTGCATTTCAACATCCTCATCTTTGTGAAATAAAAACAATAAATATGAAACAAGGTAAGATTTTAAAGTTAAGTAAGGAAGTTAAAAATTAAGAGAAAAGCCATACCTTCATTGTCATTCAATTCTTCATCATTGATTTCATCTCCTGTTTGTGCTACCGATCTAATAAACCTTCGTGCAGCTCTATCTAGCGCATTCAACCATTGTCCATCAGTTGGGAGAACAGGATCTTCAATTTCAGCTATCCATTCATCATTAGATGGTAAATCGTCCAAAACAATAGGCGATTGTATCATTGTTGCACATTTTCGTTTTTCATGTCTACGCTTCAATTTCAAATTGTACATGACGAAAACTAAATCATTCATCCTTTGTTGGTGCAATCTATTTCGTTTCTTAGTATGAACCTATTGGGATCGTTTGAAAAAGATTTAGCACAATAATAAAACAATTACATATAAATGTATATCACAATTTAAGAATAATCAATATACCATCTCAAAGGCACTCCAATTTCGCTCACAACCAGAAGAACTGCAAGTCAAACTTAGAATTCTTATAGCAAATCGCTTTAACTCGGGACATTCGTCGCCATATGAATCCCACCAATCAGCTATCGTCAATACAATTTAAATAAGATAAGACATCACCGTATAATATTTGACAAATATATGGGAACATTGAAACTTAAAAAGAAAATACCTGCCTACCTGGTGTCTTTTTATTTCTAGTTAAGATAGCCGTAGGCAACCCAAAAAGTCCTCTTGCATTCTTAAATGCATCCATTTGAAGATCAATGTTCATCCTCTCATCGGCATCGGGGACCATTCTTTGTAAACAATTGTATAAGCCTATTTTGATTTCCGCATTAGCTTGAAAATTAGGACTATATTGATATTGCAGATTCAAAAAGTATGCTGCAGCATGTAAGGGCCTATGCAACTGATCAATCCAACGCTCATCAACAATATCCAAAATAGGCTTATAGCTACAACAATAAAATATTTTCGTAAGCAATTTGAATAGTAAGTAGAAACCAAAAAGTACAACAATAAAATGAAAATGTGGACTTACTTTTTCTCAACATCATTGAAATTTGCCTTGATTTGATTTTTTGCTTGTGCCATCGCTTCATATATAAACCCCATCGCTAGATTCTCATCTGAATCAACCATACGAAGCCCTTTTACAAGAGGCAGGACTGCCTTCAAACATGTCACAATACTTTGCCAAAATTCCCTAGTATCTAAAACAATTCTTTGAACCCTTATTCCTTCAACAGATGAAATAAACTTACTGGATTTCCACTTATTCGATGCAAATAAAGCCAATAAAGATCCTTTATGTTCATTCAAGCATCTCAATGTCAGATAGGATGTAGCAAACCTTGTGGCAGCTGGTCTAATGAGTTCCTTGCCTTTTGTAAACTCTCTCATCCATGTAAGAAGTAAGGTTCTAGAGTAAATGTAAGTGGTTATCTTTCTTGCTTTTGCAATAGTCAAGCTATGAACCTTAATCTTCTTATCCAAATCCTCTAACATTAAATCAATACAATGAGCAGCACATGGCGTCCAAAATAAGGTTGGTCTTTTGTCCATTAACTTTTCACCGGCTGCTTTGTAGTTGGCGGCATTATCAGTTACAACTTGCACTACATTCTCTGGACCAACCTTTTCTACAACGGCATCTAACATATCAAATACTTTATCAGCTGTCTTTGAAATGTCTGATGTATCAACAGAGGGTAAGAAAACTGTTCCCTTAGGGCTATTCACAAGAAAATTGCAAATTGAACGCCTTTTTCTATCACTCCAACCATCTGACATAATTGTACAACCAGTCCTTTTCCACTCCTCTTTGAATTCCTCAAGCATGGCCATGACATTGTTCACTTCCTTGGCTAAAAATGTGACTCTTATTTCATGATAACTAGGAGGTTTAAGTCCAATCCCAAACTTTGCAACTTTTTCAAGCATAATTGGGAATTCAGGATTATTAACCGCATTGAATGGAATAGCACTAGTGTAAAAGAACCTAGCAATTTGTTGACAAACTTCTTCTCTTTCTTCCTTTTTGAATTTTTGGTTAAGTGTTGTTTGAACACCATGCTTACTTCTACTTATAAAAGCATCCATACTTCCTTTCCCCCTTTGATTACCTCCTTCTGGATAATAATAAACCTCTTCATCCTCACCAATATCATTTAACTTTTTCTTTTTTCTACTAGATTGCTCTACGTTTGCTTCTAATAATACTCTAAATTTATGTTTGACATCATCAGGGACTTGCAAACAAGGTTCAACATTATTTCTAGTACGAGCAAGATGGTGTTTGTGCCTAAATATTCCACCAGAATGCACAACACCACAATAATTACACTTTACTTTCTTGGTAAATTTATCAACCTCAGTACCATGTTCCCAACCTGGGTCTGTTCGATTACCTAATGCATTTTTTCTCTTATTTTTACCAGAGTTAGAACCAGAAGAAGACATAACGATTTAAGATCTGGAAAATGGCGTAACATCATCATTCAAGTGAATTGCAAAATACCTAACAGGCTAACACAAATTAAACAACATGAACGAACTAGAAAAATACCTAAAAATGTGCAGCAAACTAGAAATGTGCAGCAAATTAAACAACATGAATTAAATAATTAATCCATTTAAAAGGTAAAAAAAATACCTAAAATACTCCTAAAATTTGTCTTTGACCATCAACTAATGGAGAACAACGAAGATATGCAGTAAATTAGAATCATATGAAGAGAAATGTACCTCTGAGGCTCTGATTAATGTCGAAGTCGAAGCAGCAAGTCAGCAACACACAAAGACGATGAGCAGAAGCAGGCGAATTCACGAAGACGATGAGCAGCAGCAGAAAGTGGGAATGGAAAGGGGAAAGAAAGAGAAAAATATCTTAGTTAGGGCTTTTAGATTCTCATTCAGTAATTGTATTATCGGGGACCCAAAATTATCCCTTTTAAAAATTGGGGTTCCCCCTCGGGTTTAACCCGGGGAAAATAAAAAACAAAATTGAATTTTTCCCCGGACTTAAAGGGGCCCTTCAAAAACCCTTAAATTTGATTGGGTTTTTTGAATATGGACAAAAATTGCCCTCCCCGCGTTATTGAAGGAATTTTTAGCACGGGGATCTACAACTTTCCGAATGGGCCCCAAAATTTTGGGGGCAAAAATTGTTTTTACGTAAGATTCGTTCGGGGTTTAAAAGGGGTGGCATAAGCCTTGTTTTTTTCATTAAAAATTTAAGGATTAAAACCTAATTTAAAAAATGGTTGGGGAAATTTTTAAGGGGGTGTAAAGGGGGGAGATGGGGAAAAAATACTTGGGGTTTGGGGGTAATGGAATTTACCTCTCAAAAAGGGTCCCCCTATATTATTGGGGCCCGGGGAAAATTTTGCCTAAATAATTTTTGAATAGGCGGGTTTTTCCTAACATCGAAGTGTTGGGGGAAATGGGGTAAAATTGCCCCTTTGCCAATTTCCCCCCTTCCCTCCCACTTTCTACGTGGGGGATCTTGAGATAAGACTTAAAACATTAAAATTGATGGGGAATTCTTTGAACTTTTTTTGGGGGCTCGAAATCCTTTTTTGGAAAAATTTAAATTTGAACAATGACAATCATGACTCTTCTCCCCCCAAATATGATGTTTTTATGGGTATTCCTTTAAAAATTGGAAAATAACCATCCGGGGAAACTTAGAGTTTTTTTAAAAACCAAACCCGAAGGAACCAAAACCCTTTTTTCTCTTTTGGTTTTTATGATGCTTTTTTGGGGTGGTAGAACCCAAGGATGCCAAAATTGGTCCCCGGTCGAAATCAAAAAAATCTTGGGGCCTGCCGAGATGATCCCCCTTTTTCCAAACTTATTGTGGGGAAAATTTATCGAAGTTTTTTATTTTATCCCGTCAAAAGGGTTTTGGCCCCGGAAAATTTTTTGCTCGATGCCGGCCCAAAAAAAAAATTTTCTTCTTAACACAATGTTTCTTTCGGCCCGTTGTACTTTTGGATGTCTTAAACCCCCCCCAAAAAACCCCCGGGGATCCAGCTCCTCCCAAAAAGCTCTTTTTTCCTCGTTGGGGGATAGCGACCCTTCTCTTTTGGTCCCCCTTTAAAAAAGGCCCCGGTTTTGGGGGTGCTTTATCCAAAAAATCCTTTAGGCAAAACCCCCCAACTTTTAACCTTTCCAATTTCTTAAAAAGGGCTTTGGACTCTCCATGCGGGGGTGGGTTTTGCCCCTGTACTTTTCCTTTGGGCATCCCCTTGGGGGAAAAGGGGTTATTGTCCCATCAAAAAGGTGCGAAGTTGAAAATTCGCCCCCCCTTTGGGTGCTTGGGAAAAACCAGATCCTGCTTCCCTGGGGTTTTCTTGTGTAGGTGGAGGTGAATAAACATGTTTTTGGGGGGGGTTTTTTGGGGGCGATCAGGGGTTGGGCATTCGGCTTGGCCAGGGGGGAAAATTTATGGGTTAATTACATTTCTTGTTTCCCTTTTTTGGAAAAGGGTTTGGGCCCCCCATTCCAACCCGGGCCCCCCCTTTCCCCTTTCCCCTTACCCCAAAGGGGGTGTGCCGTTGGAAAACCAGGGGGCCCCTTTTTCCAGGGGAAACATCCTCCGTCTTACAGATGATGCTCCTTTCCCCCCCGTTGGTGGGTTGTCCCCGGGGCATCAAAGGGGCCCCGGGGCCAAAGGGGAAGTGGTGGGGCCTTTTTGGGGGTATCATTTTTCCCTAGAGCCCTTTTGGGTTTAGGTCTACTGCAATGGTGCTTTTAAATATTAACCCCTTAAAGGGGGTCGATCTTCCCCCCCAAACCCATCAAAAATTTTGCCCAAAATTTTGGGGGAAAAAATTTTTTGTCAGTTTTTTTTTTTGGCAAAATTCAATAATGGGTTTTCTAATTCATTGTAAAGAAAACCTTTTGGGGGTCCCAAAAAGCTTGGGGCTGGGATCCCCTTTTTTGGGTTTTTGTTTCCCAACCCCGGGGTTTTCCCCGGGGGAAATTGGGGATTTCCTTATCAAAGGGGTCGCGGGGTTGGATCTTCATCGATAAAACGGTGGTATGGGAATTTTTGGGGCATCATCCTTCGCGGTAGAAAAGATGTTGAAGGGGGAAAATTTTTCCCATGTTGCATGGTACACCATTTTTTTCATAGGGTTTTGAGCCGGGGGGTTTTTGGCAAAACCGTAGGGGAAAAGGGAACGGAAAAAGGTTTCCGGAAGGGGAAACATTTTTGGGGTACCAATGCGGGGGTAGTTTTTTCAAACCCCTTCTTTTGGGGGGATCTCTTACGACTCCGGGACCCGTACCGATTCCCCCACTTTTTTTGGAGATCTAAAACCCCAACCGGTTTTTTTTGCAAATTTTTTAAATTCTTTGAAACCCCCTTTAAAAAAACCAAAAATTATGAACTCCCTTTGGGGAACAAAGGAAAATTTTTTAAATTCCCCAATGCCCCGGTTAAAAAGTCCATTTTATTTAAAAGGGAAAAAAGCAAACCCCCTTTATAAAAATTTTAAAAAAAAAGCGGGGGTTAAAAGGGAAATTTTTTCAAATTTTGGAAAAGGGGGCCATTTAAGTTTTAAAGGGGGAAAAAACCCTTTTAATTCCCGGGATTTGGGGTTTAAAATTTTTTTAACTACCCCGCTATTTACCCGAAAAGTTGGTTTTAACTTTCCCAAAAAAATTTTATAAAGGTTTTTGGCCTTTTTGGGGAAAAAAATTTAAATTTTTAAGATAAAAAAATAAAAGTTAAAATTTTTTTTTAAATCACGCCCAAAAAGGTAAAAAAAAACTTCCAAATTTTGGGTTTAATTTTTCCCCAATTATTATGGAAATGGGGCTAAAAAAAATCATTAAAATTTTTTCAAAAAGGGGAACCTTTTTCAAACTCACAAAATTTATGTTTTTTTTCAAAACCCTCCCTTACCCCAAAAAATTAAACCGATTAAAAAATTAACCTGCCTTAAATAAAAAAAGGGAAAAAAATAAAACCCCGCGGCATCTACTTTTTTTTAAAATAACCCCAAAACAACTAATATCAATTTTCCCAAAAAAAATTTAGGAATAAAATTGAGGATAAAATTTTAAAGGGGGGAAATTTAAAAATTAAAAAAAATTTCACGTTGATTATTTTCAAAAGAAAAATTTAAATTTTAAAATGTCAAAATCAGCGACTACGCCCATTGGGGGTTCCCCGTTCAAGGGGAAAGGTTTGCCGATTCGGATTTAAAAAATTAAAATCCCGGCTAACTGCGACTACAACGGTGGTTTTTGGGAAAAATTTTTTAGATGGGTTGGTTGGGGGTTTTTCCCGGACTAAAAATTATTAAAAAGGAAAACAATTGGTAAATAAAAATTATAATGGGGCTTTTGACCCCCTTTTGGGTTAAAATTATAAATTACTTAAATTCAAATAGTGTTTTTTTGAAATATTTTTAAAAAAAAATTTTAAAAATTAAAAACGTTAAAAAAATATTTTGTAAAAGAAAAAATTTCAAAAAATTTTACTTTTATGGGGGCCTAAGGGGAAAATATTTTAAAATTCAGGGCATTTTTCCCCAAAAAATTGGAAAATTTCCAAAGAAAAGGAAAAAAAATTTTAATTTTTTGCTGATACAAAAACAGAAAAAAAATTATTCTTAAAATTTTTTGGGGAAAATTAAAGTAAAATAATACGATCAATTTTCCCCCAAAAATTAGGGGAAATATTTTAATGTTTTAAAAAATTTTTATAAAAAAAAACATACAAGACAAAAAAAAAATAAAAATTTACGTTTAAATAAAATAATTATTACAAAAAACAAAAAGTTCATTATAATTTTTATTTTAAAGGTGAACCATTAAATTTTTCCAAGGCCCCAAAGTTCAAAATTTCAAAAAAACAAGTAACTAAAAAATATTATGGTTTGGGGGGGGGGTGTAAAAAAAAAAAATGAGTTATTCTTTTTGGGCTACTTTTTTTTTATTTTATTATTACCGGGGGTACTTGGGGAAAAAAATACCGTTAAGGTTGGTAAAAAAAATTAAAAAAAATTTTAATGGGGAAATTTTCCGGCCATTTTGGGGTTTTCCCCAAATTATAAGTATAAGTTGAAATTTTTTTCCTTAAAAAAGGTTTTTCCTTTTTACCCCTAAAAAAATTAACTTAAAATTTTTTCTTTAAAAAAAATTGGATCCCAAAATTTTCTTTTTTTTATCCACTAAGAATAATTTTTTTTTTGCATGGTTGCCCTCCCAAGGCACTTCTGACCCCGAAAAAAATCCCCCAATTCCCCACTAAGTTTTAAAATTTTGACAAAAATTCATATAAAAAAAAAAAATAAGACCTTAAAATGAATTGGGGAAAAAAAAGGGAAAATTCCTTTTGAGGAAAACCAATACAAAAAAAAGGGGAAATTTTTTACCCCTAACAAATATAAAAAAAATAATCGTCTTAAATTTTCTCAATTTTTTTTGGGGGCATATTTTATCGTTTCCCCAAAAATTTTATTTAAACATCAAGGGGAATAAAAGAAAAAAAAAATTTGGTTAAAAACTAAAAAAATTTTTACAAAAAATAAAACCCTTAAAACCCCCCAATAAAAAACTGGTATTAAATTTATGTTAATCTTCATCCCACCTTTAAAAGGTAAAAAATTTTTAAAATGTTGGGTTTTTTTTTAAAGGGGGGTTTAAATTTTAAAAAATTTGGGGGAAAAACTGGGGTTTTGGAGGTGAGGGATGAAGCAGGCAAAAATGGGAAAAAAGGCCCCCTTTTTTAAAATTAAATAGTTAATTTTATTTTTTCGGCTTTTCCCCTCCCTCCAAAAAAAACCCAGGTCAGCACTCGGGGGATGAAAAAAGGGAAGGGGAAAAAAAAGTCGAGTTTAGAGAGAAAATTAAAAAAGGGAAAAGGGAAATGTGACAAAGGGGGGGTTGAAATTGGGGATTTTTTAAAAAATCCCGGAAAAAATTTCCGACTAATTAAACCAAGGGGGGTGAAAATTTTGTCCCCCTGATGAATTTTTTTCCGGGGGGGTTTTGCCCCGGGTTTTTTTTTTTTTTTTTAACTTTTCGACCCCAACCAAAAGGGGTTGGAGAAACTTTTTCGAATTTAAAATTTTTGCCAATCGCTTTTTTGCGAAAGTAAAAACCCGGGAAAAATAATCCATTTTAAAAAAGAAAAAATTTTTTTTAAAAAAGCGAGTTCCCCTAAAATTTTTTAACCCAAAGCAAAAGGGGGGTTTTTAAAAAAATTCGGCATTTAAAAATTGGGGATTCCCGGGGGAAAAAAAAAGGAAAAAAAAGGAAGAAAATTTTTTTGGAAAAAGGGGGAAAGTTAATTTTTCCCGGGAAAGGGTTGGAAAACCCCCATACAAAAAATTAAAAATTTAAAGGGGAATTTTAAAAAGACACAAAAGGGAATTTTCCCCAAAGCAAAAGGAATAAAAGTAGGAAAAATGGGGCAAGAAGGCCCTTCTTTTTGAAAAAGCGCTTCCCGGGTACTTAAAATATAAATATAAAATAACCAAAAAATATCCTTTAAATATTATGTATAAAACTAAAGCCCCTTAAAATACCTTTAAAACCATATCCCTGTTCCTTGGGGGAAAAATTAAAATCATATTGTATTTTTAATAAGGGGGGAAATGGGAATCATCTTTTGGATAGTGGGTGATGGGCAATCAACGGGGAAAAAAAGGAACCCAAAGGTTGAAAAAATGGGGTTTAAAAAAGGGGGTTCCTAAAAGGAAAATTTAATATCAGAAGGTGGCGGGGTTTTAGCCAATGAGGGGAAAAACCCTTTTCCCCCCAAACCAAGGGAAAAAAAAGGGGAAAAAAGGGGGCCCTTTTTTAAAAAGGGCCCCCCACCTGGGAAAAATTTTTTTTTTTCCAAAAAAAAAAGCACCACGGGGGAAAATTTGGTAGGGAGAAGAAAAATAAACATAGAGGGTTTTTCCCAGTTCCGGAATTTCCCCTTTTTAAAAGCTAAAATTTTTAATTTCCAACGTTCCCGGGGGTAAAATTTTTTTTTTTTATTCCGTAGGGGAAAAGAAAATCTTTTCGGGGGTTTTGGACGATATTTTTTTGATTTCCCCAATTCTCAGGGGAAATTAAAAAAGAAAAACTCAAAAAAAAGATACATTTTTTTTCATGAAAATTTTCCAAAATTTTAAAAAGAAAAAAAAAAAGGAAAAAATTTCCCCCGGGGGAGAACCCTTTCGATTCTCTTTGGAAAAAGGGGGTTTTTAATTTAAACCGGGGGGCGAAACTTTTTTTTTAAAAAAGAAAACTTAAAAAAGGGGGCAAAAAAATTAAGATCTCCCCCGGGGCCCCGGTTCGCTCCTCCAGATAAATGAAAATGGAAAAATAAAAGATAACATACAGGGAGTGAGCATCATCTTACCAGGAGTGGTGCAGTCAGACATGCCACCAAAGACAGGCATAATTCCTGCTGAATGATGGCATTGTAGGGAACCCATCCAGTTGGCAACTTTTGCTTTGGCAGCCTCACAAAGTAGAAAAAGGCGTGCCTTTCCCTCCTTGTAAAGTGCAAAATCTGGCTAAGGGATTAGGTTTCCCTTGCGTTTGGCTTACTCCAGAAGACTGGAGGCATGTATCTAAAAGGATGGCCTGGAGTTTTGGGTACCCTAACCCAAATGATTTTGTCCTTGTACCACTTCAGGTCATTTAGTTCAGGAATGGCAACCATAGACCCATTGATAGAGGAGAAAGTAACAAAGGGTTTGTTCTTGGCCTCATCCAATTTGAATAGACTCTTAAACAACCTAAGAGTCATGGGCAGCTTCATAAACTCGCATACCCAGATGAAAGCAATAATCTTCCTTGTTGCTTGAGGAAGAAGTTAGTTGAGTGATATCTGGAAGTGACAAAGAATCTGAGAAAAGACAAGGTGAAGAGGTTTATAAGGTTTGCAGAAAAACTTTTAAGACGATTGTCACTTACTCTAAAATAAAATAAGAGCAACGATATAAACCTTATAAACCTAAAAATAATAAACCAGGTGGTAGAAAAAGACCTAGAGTCCACTCTCACACTTCCAGCCCGCATGGTAGGAAACATGCAATTCACCATCTGTATAAAAAAAATATAAGTCCACAATCAGTGGGGAGTAACTAGCTGTCCTTCCTAATCATAAAACACATAACAATATTATCTCTAATTACAACGAAGCTTAAATAATTTATACACTAGTTATATGAATATATAAATCCAATTAAAAACCAGCTTTTGTATGAAAATCAAATTTAAAACAATTCAAACTTTAATTGAATATAAATTCCATAAAGTGATTTAAATAACCATATAAATCAAACAAGTATAGTTTCAAAAAAATTTTTTGAAAACATAATCAACAAGTGGAGAAGGAACGAATGCCGGTGTTAGATGCCCACAAGATGGCCTTACACTAACACCTCCTAAGGTTTGTCGAGCGAACCCCAGTCTATTAAAAATAGACCTGTCTAAGAATGGCCAGTTCTCCCCTAGCAGTGGATGCCTCCTTTGCCTTACACCACTGGGTACCGGGACGACAACAATTAACCCAGGTATATATATGTATTAGCATGTTCTAACCATTTAAAGATGCCAAAACAGGCCTTACACTCTTATGGCTCCTTACTCTCACAAAATATATAAAACTCAAAACTTTAGATGTAAAATCACCATCGCAAACATTCATGAGATGCCAAAATAGGCCTTACACTCAAATCCAACATCGCAAACATCAAAAATATTTTTAGAATATAAAAACTTTTAACTATTAAAATTCATTATTTATATAAGTACCAAAATTGATGTAATGAGTAATGTCTGAGTTTGGGAATAAAGTCAACTATAAATTTGACTAAGTCAACAAAAGTCGACCTTATTACTAACTCTTGGCAATGAGGTACTAATGAAAGTGTTATTCTACTCAAAAGTACAATCTTGTCAACAACACTCTTAACATCTTGAAAAGTAACAATACAATCAAAAATTGTCGAGTCTCAAAATAAATACAATATTAATACTCAGTTTTCTTTGCCAAAATTTATAATTTACCAAAACATTGATCATAATCAACTCAACTAACCTCTAATTAACCGGGATAAAATACCAAATTACCTGAATAAGTAATTATTTAGTCTATCAACACTAAATCGATCATAAGCAAAGTATTCAATCTAAATTTCTTGCGCAATCAATTAGGCTAATGCCACATACATACACTTGTATAACTGTTAATTGATAATTATTTTTAATTACTTGAATTTTTCAGATTTATGATTAGCTCAATTATGCTGTTGTACCAAACGATTAGTATTTTTTAACAGCAATGTACAAATTCATTAAGTGGCCAATTCAACTAAACAAATTATATAAAATATTTATAAAATATTAACCATACATTAACATCACTTTAACTATACCAAAACATAATTTAAGAAGTTATACTCTAATGAACTTCTTGTACATTCCAAATTAGTGTGCCAAACCTATTGTTTTTCGACTTTAAAAAAAATAATATTATTTCACCAAACTAATCAAATTATTAATTTGGATATTTCTCAAATCAAACAAATCACCCCTAATCAAAATTTAATTAGTAGAAGTTAACAAATCATATGTTCAAATTATTTAGTTTCGTAAGTCAATTTTCAACGTTAATCAACATTACAAGACTATATAACATCAATTATCTCGAAACTAAGATAAGTTTAATTTACATATTTGTTTTCATTTTATATTTTCCATATAATTAAAAATAACAATATATATGAATTAAGAAAAGAGAGGGTGAACTAGTTACCTTTGTATGGATCTAATTGAAGAAAATATAAAGAACATAGATGATAGCCTTTACAAAAAGAAATAACAACCCTCTATGAACCTTAAACAAATAATTTCTTCAACCCATTTATATATAATATTGATAAAATCTCCAACTTGAATAACCCTTTGTTTATTATCTCGAGCTTAATTTTGATAAAAATAAACTCATAATATAACTATAGGTATAAATTTGTTTTACAAAAGTAAAAAGGGAAAGAAGGATTTTTTTTTTTAGTGAACATAATATAAAAAAAGTGACGTGATGCCTTTTAAAAAGAAAAAGATGATCTTTCATTTTTTAATCATAATTATCCAAATAACTAAGAATAAGAATACAAAGTGATTGAATTTCTTAAGCATTTACAAGCCATCAATCATCAATTATAGTTATAGTAATTAGTTCTAGGTTTTAAGAGTTATAAAACTTTTCCAGTCTTATGGTTTTAGTACCCATAACTATTTTCATCCATCCGTAAATTGATATATGGTGGACACATTTTATTTATTTATTTATTATTATCAATTATTTAATAGTCCTAAATTTAATATTATGCTCAATAACTATTATTATTTATACATGCCCCTTTGAATTTGTGTACCACTACTACAATTAATATTATTTATAAACTCATTTATTTAATTAGTCATGTATGACCTAATAACAATGAATTTAGTTGGCCTTTCTAACTAAATAAAACGATTATATATATAAAGTTATATATTTTTTTTACCCACTTAGAAAATAATTATAGTTAAAAGAAACTAATGTTTATTAAGTAATATCATTTTACCGTAAGCTAAATTATAAATTTAACCCCAAAATTTCGCGGTGTTACAGAAACGAAGTCCAAAGGCGAAATGATATATGCAAACAGGGATGAAAATATCCTCTTCATTATCTGAGGAGATGATGTACTCGTTGGCAGTCATATTCTCCTCCCCCAATCAACACCAATATCCCTTTCCCTTAGGGATGTGGCAGTAGTCCAAAAGGATAAATTGAGTCTTGCTCTCCAACATTTGCTGATAGGTCTCCCCAGTCAGAGTTGTTTCATCAACTTAGACAAGACTTCTTGGGAAAACTCAGAAAAATTGAGAGGGGTAAACGCAGTATCTTCAAAACCCT
Source organism: Amaranthus cruentus (assembly GCA_019425755.1). Lineage (NCBI taxonomy): Eukaryota > Viridiplantae > Streptophyta > Magnoliopsida > Caryophyllales > Amaranthaceae > Amaranthus > Amaranthus cruentus. The sequence continues at coordinate 7,366,358 of CM033453.1, forward strand.
CAACAGTAAGAGGAATGAGGTCGTCAAGCCAGTAAAAATTGATCCACTTGTTCTTTGTTTGCCAGTCCCTCGGAGGTTCATGAGGCAAAGCCTCAGAGAAGATTGAACTAGGAAATTCGTATACTAGTTCATCAGTCAGATCCTTTGAAAAATCATACCTTAAAGAAGAAATCGTTGTCATTGCAAAGAGATTAGGAAAGAGAAGAAATTAGGGTTCAAAAAAAATGATTGCAAAAGGAGAATAAACTTAGAGAATGTTTGAGGAATATATGAATATTCAGAAATTGTAAAAAGAGGCAAAGTGATGAGGGTTATGGTATTTATAGCAAGGTAATCATTGAGAAATCCAAACGTTAGTGAAGATCAATAGTTGAAAATCATTAGAAATAAATGTGGGAAAATCAACCGTCAAGATAAAATCGCCAAAATTTGAATTGAATAGGCATAGGGAACAGTGATTGGATGGGTATTTAATGCAATAGTGGCGCAAAAGTACAACCAAGTTGGGGTAATGATGAAAAAATACTATTACAAGTTAAGTGTGTTATACAAGTTTCACAAGAATGGCGAAATACTCAGAAATTTGTTGAAAGAAATTTTAACATTTTCTAGAAAGAAATTTTCGACGACATAATGGTGAGGGACACATGTTCCCTAATGGATGTGTTCCCAGAAGAAGTATGTTACCAGAATCAGTCTCTTCTCTCGAAGGTTGAGAAAGTAAGAGGTTGCCCGATAATTCTCATTATCAGATCAGAGAAGTTGCCAGATGCAAATTCCTGTCAGATGGAAGAAGTTGCCAGATATACATGTTGCCAGAAAATGAAAGATTTTTTTAAAAGTTTTTATAAATCTTGTAAGGTGTCCCAAATAATCATTTTTGAAGATTCTTGTGGTCACTTGCTTGAAAAAATAAGCTGTCAGGAATAGATTTGAAGACAGACCTATAAATTCTAAAAGAAGAATTTCTAGGTTTTGGGGAGGGGATTGTATGGGTAAAATTATGAACCAAGGGTTATTAAGGTCAAAGGAAGTCAAAGACATCGAAATCTGGTAAGTTGGAGATCAATAAGGTCTAGATCTGGGAGGGTCTACCTAATGATCTGGGAGGAACCTGCTTTGCCGAAAAATGTATTTTGCATGAGATAGTCACGTGAGATTTAAGGACACTTGTGCATCATTTATTGAGCTCTGGTTAAATGTGTGGGCCACAAGAGACAAATAAAGTATTTGATGTAACCTTAGAGGTTGACGCGTGTAAAAAGAGGGTTGATACATGCATAAAGTAACCGCTTGGGATTGATAAAGTAATGTTCTTCTCATAAATCATTTGCTATAAATACGAATTCGAGCATCATAAATGAGGTAACTTTTTCTTGATAGAATTTGATTCTTACAAAGGAGGAAAATACTAAGAACTCAAAAAGAACATTTATTGTGATTATTTATTATAAAGGACCTCACGTCTAAACAAGCCCTAAGCCATAATCCACCTGATTGCCACTGTGCATCTTGAAGGACTGGTTAGGCAAAAACCTCCATTTCATCAAATACTGACTTGGGCGTTGGAGTAGGTTCCCGGAAAAAGCTTTCGGACCTGTCTAACCCTTTGTGTGTTTTGCAGGCCATCAGATATCTTCACTTCCTATAAAGATCTTGCTTCATAACTGGCAAGGAATTAAGTTAAAGGATCCTCACCAGCTTAATCTCTTGATTGAATCACAAATTAAGATATTAACAAAATTATTAAATATCGTTCCCATAAACAGACAGGAACAATACCAAAAACAAGCACATGTACTAGAGACACGACCATACTTATCCAACACTAGCTGCACAAGTTATAATCCGTTTCTATATAAGAGCTTTTTATTAAAGAAGTATAACAATTTAAAAACAAAAATTGTAATAATAATTAACAATGGTCTGATTAATATTGGGTCAAACTACTGCACCAGATCTAAAATCCTACCCACTCATATTGTGCATTTATAGATTTAATCCTGAATCATCCATACTGAAATTTGACTTTAAAGGGGTTAAAATGGGGTAATATTGGAATAAGAAAAGTTGGCTTTAGAAGGTAAAAACGGGTTTGGAGTTAAAATATAAAGCCGACTCGGCTTTAAGTATTATTTTATAACAATTTATTTTCTTTTTCGGTTTTTTTAGTTTTAGGCTTATGCATGTAAGCTTAGCACCAATGTGTTATGAATAGGCCTAATTACGTGGTTTAGTAATCTAAGTTTTCTAACCCTCTTTCTTTATTTAGATTGCTTAGTTTTTTTATCTCTCTCTAAATTTTTCTCATTTCTAACTGTGATCATACTTCCATTGTAGCATCTTCAAAACTCTATTGGAGTTTCTTAATTGACAATAAAGACATCTAAGCTAGACCGTGAATGTAGCCCAATTAGTGGTGAACCACGTAAATCATTGTATGTGTTTTTATTGTTTCTTTATTACTTTTACATTGTTGTTATTAATAGTTGTTGGTTTTTAATTTTTAGATCTTAGTGTTCATACCAATTCATGATCTACTAATAATTCATCCTTGGTATAGGGGGTTCCAATTGTTCATTTTGTATTAATGGTTGTAGTTCTTGGTGATTATTTTTGGTTTGTTGATTTCTTTTTAGGGAAAAAATGACTTCAATGAAGTTAGACATTTACAAATTTGACTGAGAGCAGAATCTTGGCTTGTGACAAGTTGAAATGAAGGCTATTCTTCTACAATATCGGGTGCAAAAGGCATTAGATGGAGGTTATAAAATGCCCATTGGTATGACCATGATAAAGTAGGAAGAAATTGATGCAATTTAAGTGTCATTCATTTATGTATCTCCGTTCAAGTGTTAAGAGAAGTGGTGAAGGATATCACAACTAAAGTTATATGGAATAAGCTTGAATCCCTATACATGGCAAATAGTGTGACAAATAGGTTTCTCTTGAAGAGTAGAATCTATGATCTCCTCCTTGAGAAAGGTAATTCTCTTCAGTTACATTTGGTAAGTTTTGTACAATCATCATGGATTTGTATAACATTGATATGGTTGTTGATGTTGAGCACATGGCTATATTCTTGTTATGCTATTTACCATCTTCTTATAAGAACTTTTGTGAGACCTTACTATATGATAGGGAGAATCTTAGTTGTGATGACCTAAAAATGCTTTGATTCAAAAAGACCTTATAGAAAAATAATGGACTCAATAGCCAAATGGGTCAAGTGAGGATTTGTTTGTAAAAGGAAGGACAAAGGATATTAATTCTAGTGGTGGTGGAAAGAATAGGAGTAGATCCAAGTCCAAGGCTTCTAATAAGGATAAGACATGTCACTATAAGTTGAAGGGAATATGAGATTAATGTGTTGTGTAAGAATGGTGTTTTAGGAAGAAGCTTGGAATGCTTATCTTTTGTGAAGATTATGTGTTTGGAAAACATAAACGATTTAGCTTCAAACTCGTTGTTCATAACACCAAAGGTGTTCTTGATTACATTTACTCGGATCTTTTGGGTCCTTCAAGAAGGGCACCCTTCGGTGGGTGCAATGTGACTACCCAACTTACTTATTGACTAAGATAGGTCATATGAGGTTTATGTAACCCAAAGGAACTATATATCAAACCATAGTCTCTAAAAGCGGTCGTAAGTTTTGAATTTAACTATAAGGACTAATCCTAATTCCAAAAAGCTAAACCAAAGTCCAAAATATATTATAGTAACTATAAAACTCCAAAGTAGTCAACATAATCATATATACTACACAAATAGTATATACCAACATTTTCCACTACAAAACTTAATCAAACTCAATCCAATAAGCCTATAAAAGTGTTCTAATCACCTCAGTTATCAATTCATTCCCGGCTGGTACTAATGTGCGAGTAATTTAAAAGATAAGAAACAGTAGGAGGTCAGACTTAACTAAAAGAGAAGAAGCAATCAAAAACAAAACTGAATATGATAAATCGAATAAAAGGATTAAAAGAAACACCACTCCTAGATCTTTGTGCGTACTATGACTCTAATTAAGAAAAACACCTATAGCTCTTAGCTAGGCTTCATCATTCTTGGGTGAAGCTAGTCAATATTAAAAGGACAGTTTTCCTCAAAATACAAAGCAAGGGAAATTATCCTTCTAATCTGTTAATAACCAATTAATGAGCCCGATCCATTGATCATATCACAATATCAGCATAGGTAGACTAATATGCTCATTTATGAGCGTGTTTACGACTCCTTTATTGAGACAAGTCTTGTATTCTCCCAATAATTGATATTATGCATATTACGCATGATTTTGCCTTGTTCTTGTCCATAGGTTGGTTTATGGTTGTTTGAGATGTTTTGAACGCATCGAGGTTAATTTCCGTGTGTTTAAGACTATGGCATGCATTTCAAGACTTTCCCAAAAGCATGAGAAGTTCAGAAGCCCCTTTTACCTCAAGGATATATAATTGATTCGGTCAAATAGTATGTTATTCGGTCAAATGCACCTACACAAACCCATGCTAAATCTTCAAATATATCGTGTTGGTTGAACAAAACTAGGTTCGATCGAATCCAACTTGGTCGAATAGAGGCTCTTGTATATCTCTGGTTTGGGCCGAACCTAGAGCATCTTTGGGCAAAGCATCTAGAGCTTCGATCGAATATAGGTTAAGTTCGGGCGAATCCTTGATAGCTTCGAGCGAATTGATTGATGTAAAGTCTCTGGTCTTGGGGAAGGAATTCTAGCTTCCGTCGAATCAAACCTACGTTTGGTATAATGGCCTTAAACTCAGTCGTTGTTTTTCATCGCTTGAGATTCGACTGAATGGGCAATAAATTCGGCATAATGGGGTGATTTTTCAGCGAAATTGACCTTTTTCTCTCAAGATTGATAGGAGATCAAATACTCACTAAGAGGGGGGAGGGGTGTGTGTGAATAGAGAGTATGCCTGTTTAAAATTTATCTTTGGAAGGTAAGCTCAAGAGCTAGGGACACCTATCAAAACAATTTTTCTTAAGCTGTTTTAGGTCGAATAATACATCCTTTAACTATATGTGAAAATATACTTAAATAAGAACAAGAGGTTTGTTAACGAGGTTTAGCTACCAATAGCCTATTCCCCACCTATGGGCTCTTTTCCAACCTAAAGGATTCAACGCCTTTTAATAATGAACTTATAAGATGACTTAGAAGATTTCTCTATCTTCTCACCATGTTCGTCTCCTTCAAGAATGTCTTATAAGTTCCCTTAATTAAATTATTAATCCCAATCTCACAAAAGAGAAAAGAAAATGAATACTTTAAAAAGTATTCCAAGCTTTAGGCGTAGAGGATAACTAAAATTCTAACTCTTTTAAACTCTAATTCCTATTACAAATGTAACAACAGTTAGATGAACTAAGTTTACAACACTTATTGAATATTAAATCTCAAAGAAAGTAAATAGCTAATTTGAGTAGTGTTGCAATCCTTAATCCTTGAATGAAGCCTCTTATATTTATGTTACGACATAACCAGTGGCGGATCTAGGATCTAAAAACACCAGTAGCACCAATAAACAAAGTATTAACGAACATTATATACAAAACTTCAAAATACATTATTTTATTTAAAAATTTGAGGAAAAACAATTTAATAAGCAAAATCCATTAGTAGGATTATAGCAAGACACAAAAATAAATAAACTTTTACATTTTCACTAAATCCATTCTCAAGATATTAATTTAAAACAACATTGAACACGATTTTACTTGCGCATATTTGATAAGCATAGGTCATGTATTAAAGTTAGAACCATTTTACTCGTACAGTTGTACATTTATACATAGTCTACTTTTGAACAAAATAAGACAAATGAAACATATTTCCTCTTATTTAGTAACTTTGTCCCATAAAATTTTCTACACTATTTAATACTTCATCCGTTCCATTATACTTGCTACATTTCACTTTTATAAGCAATCCAATGCACAATTTTGATCACTAATATCTTAAACTACACTTAGCTAGAAATTATAAAAATTTAATATCATGAAAGTATGCAATTAGACGATTTAAACAAGATCCTACTTGACTATATTTCTTCTTACACATTAGTCGTTATGTATAAAATAAGCTCAAACAATGAATAGTACTTATAAGTCAAATGTAGCGAGTATTTCGGAACGGACGAAGTACACTTATTTAATGTTTAAGTTCTAATAATTCTTACGCTACGAATAAAAATTTTAAAAAGTGAATGTTAATAATTCTTATATTGAAACGAATTAAACTAAACGCCACTCAAATATATTTTAACTTATAAATATATCAACTAAAAGGCAAAATAAGGCAACGTTGAAAAATAGGAGAAACTAATAATTTCCAAAATATCGATAAAAAAAGTTATTTCAAAATGTTACTTAAACGAATGCCTCTCTTCTTTCGGCCCAATACCCAAAATCCAATAGGTTATGTCAGAAAAGCAAGTGTACTTTAATCTGCATTCCTAGCTATCTTCTTCAAGCTTTGCTCTCAATATATAATATCAGTTTCAATTAATGGAAAACTTTAATACATTTTCAAATTAAGCCCTTTTTATGAAGAAGAAAAGAGATAAGCTGAAAATTTTGAAAATTTGAAGGGTAACCTATGCTACCCTAGGTTACAATGTACATCCGCCAATGGACATAACATAGTCGTGCAACGTAAGGAAACATCATCCTATTATATCGCCAATCTCGTCAAATTTGAATTAGTCTTCAAAACCTTGAGCAACAAATAAAACTGACGCTCCACTAAGACTTGTTTAATACACATTTTTGATACTATTTTTAGCTCTTTTAATTGTTTGATATGCTGTCACGTTAAATCTCATTCAAAGCTTTTAAATTTTAATAATTAAAAAAAAAATGGAAAAACATAAGTCACATAAAGATCCTAAGTTTTAGCTTAATTTGAATTATTCTTCCTAATTTTTAGGTGAGGTTAAAAGTAACTCCATAGTTATAGGAAAGCCTATAATTAGTACTCTCTCCGATCTTATTTTTTCTTCCACTTTGGGTTTTTTCACAAATATTAAGGTGGATAGAATCTTTGGGTGTAGTGAGTATTATTTAAATTAATTAGTAGTGTGAAATAATGATTATATTAGAAGTATCAGATAAAAAATAATTAAATAGTAATGTGAAGTAATAATTGTATTCGAAGTATGAGAGAAAATAATTAAATAGTAGTGTGAAGTAAGGAAAGTGGGGTTTTAAGGAGTAAAAGTGGGATGAAAACTTTCCAAAAATAGAAAGTATTCTAAAGTGGAAGAACTTAAAAGAATGGAGGAAGTATCAACTTGTTTATCAAGCAAATTATTTATTCAAAATACCAAGTAATAAGACGTGTAAATATGTGTAATTACTTATTAAAAAAAACATCTGAATTTATCTAAATTAAATCTTATCTTATAAAGACAATTAACTTAAGTTATCTTATTTCAAACTGAATTCAAAATATTTTAGACTTAAATTATTTATCAATTAATCACCATATATCTAATATAATTTTGGACCTATTTAAACAACTAATATAATTATTTAATTTATTTGTAAAATTTAATACTGCCTCCCCATTCACAATTATTGTCCCAATTCCTTATTGGGTAAGTTCACCCCAAATGTCCCATTTTTATTTTTAGCCATGATTTTTTATATCTAAGTACCCCATGTTCACACAAATAATGAGAAAAATACCCCCACTTTTACAACTTATAATACTCCAACTACCACCTTTACAATTAAATTAAAGAAAAATTACCAGGAATAATACAACCTTTTGCTTATTTCCCTACAATAATACCAAGTTTTGATTAACCATGAATAATACCAACTTATGAGGGTGTTTCCTAGAATATACCTAGCATGTTAAAACTCAAACTATAGGTGATTATATGACCAAAAAAATTAGTAAATTAGTTAATAAACTAAAGTTGGTATTATTCTAGGAAAAAACACCCAAAAGTTGGTATTATTCATGGTTAATCAAAAGTTCGTATTATTGTAGGGAAATTAACAAAAGGTTGTATTATTCACGGTAATTTTTCCTTAATTTAATCAATTAAAATACCCCAATTACCATCTTTTTAGTGGACCCCATCCCACTCTTAATATTTGTGCCAACCAAATGTGACAATAGATGTGAATTGGAGAGAGTATGTGTTTTGAATATCATCACTTAAAGGAGTTGAGTCTTCAATCTCCCCCTTGATGAAAGTCAAAACCATATTTTTCCTACTAGGGTGTTATTAGGTTAACATCATTAGAAATATGATAGAAACAAACAGTAAGATATTTTATAAATCACGTTAAGTTATTATTAAGCAAAAATTGTGCAAGACATTGAAAACTGTTTCAAACCAGAACAGTGAATATGATATATCATAAGTATAAACCAATCAGAATACATGCATGGATTTTAAAATAATAAAGCATCAATATAATAAACCATTATCCAAAAACAGCAAGTAATCAAATATCCAACCACAATTCATGCAAGGATACAATTATCAATATTATAATATTATAAAGTAATATCATATCAACATTTTAAGATCATATGATCATATTATCAATAATATTTCATGATTATCAACAAGCATATAAATGAACATCAATAATCAAGAATGAACATGATGGACATGAATAACAAAAGTATAAACATGAAGATAAAATGGCATGAATATGAACAATCAAGCAACCAAGCAACATGCAAAAACTAAGCTACGATGCAATGGTATGAATATGAACAATCAAACGACCAAGTAGTATGCAAAAACTAATCTACGATGCAATGCAAAATAAAACCTAAACTATTACAAACCAAAATATTTTCCCCCTTTTTTTGACTTTCATCAAAACGAAACAGGGATTAACAGGTTTGGGATTGTATTTTTCAAAAACTAAAGTGTTTGCAGAAAAAAAAAACATAATGTTCATCAAACCAATCATCTAAAAATTACTTCTTAGACCTAGTCTTCCTCTTCTTGGAAGCCTTCAGTTTACTTGGGAAAGTTTTCACTTCAACTATTAGGTTAGTCTCAACAGTTGGTGGTGGTGGTGCTTTTGTAATGGGAACAATAGTCTCTTTTCGTTCTTCTGGTCCTCCTCAGCCTCTTTTTCCTCTTGAGCATCCTCTCCTTTTTTGGACACTTCTTTCTCCTTTTCAGCATGCTCCTCTTCAACACCCTCTTCTACATTCACTTCCTCTACTATCATTCCCTTCATGTCTATCCTAAAATTGTCAAACATAAATGTAAGAGTGGACACTTTATCATGCATTCGAGTAGGCACGCGTGAAAAAAAACATATTTGCTGCGTTTTAAGAAGCCCGCAGCACATAAAATAGCGAAAAAGAATTACTGAAAAAATAGAGCAAATGTTGCGGTTCCTGAAAAAATAGGAGTACATAAGTATTTTAAAAAAATTAAAAATTGAGCAAATGTTGCGGTTTTAAGAAGCCCGCAGCACATAACAGTGTTTTTGCAATTTTATACAGCGGTTCTCACTAACCCGCAGCAAATAACGCTTTCTAAAAAAATTAAAACTTGTCTTTCAGTGTTCCATTTCAGAAAATACACTAGTGGAAAAAACCTCAAAGGCTGCGGTTTGTAGGCCACTAAAGGCTGCGGTTTTGGACCCAAGCACTTGTGGTAGCAGCTGATAGTATTAAACAATGGCTGCGGTTATAAAACGCAGCAAGAAATCAAGTTATTGGCTGCCGTTTTTTGGCCTGTCCGCAGCCAATAATGTGATTTTGAGAAATCCAATTTTGGGCACATTATTGGCTACAGTTTTTATACCTGTCCGCAGCCAATGTGATGTTGTTTTTTTTAATTTTTTTTGTTTTATTGATATTTGTATATATTATACTAATTATAAAATAGTAAATATTTAACAATAATAAACCAGCTATAATCACCATTAATTATCACCAAAATAATATATATATAATATACTTAAATAATTTAACTGTGCATTTACAAATAAATTATATAATATATAATATATACAAATATATATACATAAACTTAACGTACACAACTATGAAACATAAGCTACCAACATAAATTAGAAATATACACGGAAACTTTTTCTTTCACTTCGCGTATTTTCGTTTCCGTCAATTCGCGTGTTTCCCTTGGAGTGTCGTATATAATCTACGTATTAAAAGAAATTATTAAAAAGTTAGTACATATATATTATATAGATTTTCTAATAAATATTTATAATATTATAATTTAAAAACATAATAAATACTTACGGAATCAATACTTTGTACCCCGAGTTTCTTCACGGCTTCTATGATATCTTCCATAAATTTAAGCACGTAGTAGCCGCAGTAAATGCTATTTTTTTGTTGAAAACACTATTAAAAAAATATTATACCCCCTCCGGATCAGTTTAGATGTCCCATTTGGGATTTCACGGATTTTAAGGGTTGAGTGGGGTCCATTAAAAAGGTGTCAGTTGGGTATTTTAATTGATTAAATTAATTGTAAAGGTGGTAGTTGGGTATTAGGAATTGGAAAATTGGGGGTATTTAGGTAAAAAAAGGATAGACAAAAAAGGAAATGGGACAATTGGTATGATTTTGCCAAATAAGGAAATGAGACATCTAAACTGATTCGGAGGGAGTATATGTTAGTGCCAAATTAAAAACGCATCAAAAACGTTAAAAACGCAACTTAACACTTAATTTCAAGCATATAACAATTATTTTCGATTCGGATCACTTCAAAACAATAATATATACCAAATAGTACTGTGTGCCAAGTTTCGTGCATAACAAACCAAGTTTAAGCTATTTTACGCGCGAAAGTGACAAAAATCCGTCAAAACACTTAAAAACGCAACTTAACACTTCATTTCAAGCATATGACAATTATTTTCGATTCGGACAACTTCAACACAATAATATATACCAAATAGCGTTGTGTGCTAACTTTCGTGCATAACAAACCAAGTTTGAGCTATTTTACGCGCGAAAATGACAAAAATAGTTCAAAACCGTGAGTATTGCAACTTAACACTTCATTTCAAGCATATGACAATTATTTTCGATTCTAACTACTTCAACAAAATACTATATACCAAATGGTGTTGTGTGCCAAGTTTTGTGTATAACAAACCAAGTTTAAGCTATTTTACGCGCGAAAATGACAAAAACAGTTCAAAACAGTCAGAATTGCAACTTAACACTTCATTTCAAGCATATGACAATTATTTTCGATTCTAACAACTTCAACACAATAATATATACCAAATGGTGTTGTGTGCCAAGTTATGTGCATAACAAACCAAGTTTAAGCTATTTTACGCGCGAAAGTGACAAAAATCCTTCAAAACACTTAAAAACGCAACTTAACACTTAATTTCAAGCATATGACAATTATTTTCGATTCTAACTACTTCAACACAATAATATATACCAAATAGTGTTGTGTGCCAAGTTTCGTGCATAACAAACCAAGTTTAAGCTATTTTACGCGCGAAAGTGACAAAAATCCTTCAAAACACTTCATTTCAAGCATAAGACAATTATTTTCGATTCGGACCACCTCAACACAATAATATATACCAAATAGTATGGTGTGCCAAGTTTCGTGCATAACTAACCAAGTTTAAGCTATTTTACGCGCGAAAATGACAAAAATAGTTCAAATCAGTGAAAATTGCAACTTAATACTTCATTTCAAGCATACGACGATTATTTTCAATTCTAACTAATTCAAAACAATAATATATACCAAATGGTGTTGTGTGCCATGTTTCGTGCATAACAAACCAAGATTAAGCTATTTTACGCGCGAAAGTGACAAAAATCCTTCAAAACACTTAAAAACGCAACTTAACACTTAATTTCAAGCATATGACAATTATTTTCGATTCTAACTACTTCAACACAATAATATATACCAAATAGTGTTGTGTGCCAAGTTTCGTGCATAACAAACCATGTTTAAGCTATTTTACGCGCGAAAGTGACAAAAATCCTTTGAAACACTTAAAAACGCAACTTAACACTTCATTTCCAGCATAAGACAATTATTTTCGATTCGGACCAATTCAACACAATATTATATACCAAATAGTGCTGTGTGCCAAGTTTCGTGCATAACTAACCAAGTTTAATCTATTTTACGCGCAAAAATGACAAAAATATTTCAAAACAGTGAAAATTGGAAAGTAACACTTCATTTCAAGCATATGAAAATTATTTTTGATTCTAACTACTTCAACACAATAATATATACCAAATAGTGTTGTGTGCCAAGTTTCGTGCATAACAAACCAAGTTTAAGCTATTTTACGCGCGAAAATGACAAAAATAGTTCAAAACCGTGAAAATAGCAACTTTACACTTCATTTCAAGCATATGAAAATTATTTTCGATTCTAACTACTTCAACACAATAATATATACCAAATGGTGTTGTGTGCCAAGTTTCGTGCATAACCAACCATGTTTAATCTATTTTACGCGCGAAAGTGACAAAAATCCATCAAAACACTTAAAAACGCAACTGAACACTTCATTACAAGCATATGACAATTATTTTCGATTCTAACTACTTGAATGCAATAATATATACCAAATAGTGTTGTGTGCCAAGTTTCGTGCATAACAAACCAAGTTTAAGCTATTTTACGCGCGAAAGTGACAAAAATCCTTCAAAACACATAAAAACGCAACTTAACACTTAATTTCAAGCATATGATAATTATTTTCGATTCTAACTACTTCAACACAATAGTATATATCAAATAGTGTTGTGTGCCAAGTTTGGTGCATAACAAACTGAGTTTAAGCTATATAACGCACGAAAGTGACAAAAATCCTTCAAAACTTTTAAAAACGCAACTTAACACTTAATTTCTAGCATATGACAATTATTTTCGATTCTAACTACTTCAACACAATAATATATACCAAATAGTGTTGTGTGCCATATTTCGTACATAACAAACCAAGTTTGAGTTATTTTACGCGCGAAAATGATAAAAAAAAATTCAAAACCGTGAAAATTGCAACTTAACACTTCATTTCAAGCATTTGAGAATTATTTTCGATTCTAACTACTTCAACACAATAATATATACAAAATGGTGTTGTGTGCCAAGTTTAAGCTATTTTACGCGTGAAAGTGACAAAAATCCTTCAAAACACTTTAAAACGCAACTTAACCATTGATTTCTAGCATATGACAATTATTTTCGATTCGGACCACTTCAACACAATAATATATACCAAATAGTGTTGTGTGCTAAGTTTCGTGCATAACAAACCAAGTTTGAGCTATTTTACGCGCGAAAATGACAAAAATAGTTCAAAACCGTGAAAATTGCAACTTAACACTTCATTTCAAGCATATGACAATTATTTTCAATTCTAACTACTTCAAAACAATAATATATACCAAATGGTGTTGTGTGTCAAGTTTTGTGCCTAACAAACCAAGTTTAAGCTATTTTACGCGCCAAATTCACAAAAATCCTTCAAAACACTGAAAAACGCAACCTAACACTTCATTACAAGCATATGAAAATTATTTTCGATTCTAACTACTTCAACACAATAATATATACCAAATAAATTTGTGTGCCATATTTCGTGCATAACAAACCAAGTTTGAGTTATTTTACGCGCGAAAATGACAAAAAAAGTTCATAACAAACACAGTTTAAGCTATTTTACGCGCGAAAGTGACAAAAATCCTTCAAAACACATAAAAACGCAACTTAACACTTAATTTCAAGCATATGAGAATTATTTTCGATTCTAACTACTTCAACACAATAATATATACAAAATGGTGTTGTGTGCAAAGTTTCGTGCATAACTGATATAGATCAACCCAGCCCAATATTAACTTCAACTTGTTCAACATTTGGGTATGGTTCACTTTAAACTTTAAGCTAATTTTTAGATTATTTGAGATTCACAAAATTAATACTAATCTCTTACTCATTCTTTGGTTTAATTTAAATAATAAAGTTGTGTCATGAGTCAAGTATTTTCTAATTTGGACTTTTCTTTATTATTTTAATTTCATAGTCATAAATTAAGTCTTCTTTAGATTGAGTCGTTTATTATTTAAGTCTTTTATTTTATTTCGAGTATTTGAGTCTTATGTATATTTATTTTTGCAATAAACTAAGTTCTTAGAAATGATTAAGCCAGGTTTAGGATCAAGCTTAATCATGTCTCATGTTTAGTTAGTTGAGTTGTAATTTTTTATTTTTCATTTGTCGAGTCTTAAACATAAAAATCGCTCAAAAGGTTTTCAAGTATTACACAATACATGAATCAAGCATATAATCAGCCCAAGTGATCAAGCCATATTCAGCCGAATATTATCCAAGAATATGTGAAGAATT
>CM033453.1:7381256-7401256 GCA_019425755.1 Amaranthus cruentus
CGTGCCTAATTTGGAAACAAAAAGTTCATTAAAGTAAAAATTATTAAATAAAACAAACAATACCATTACTAATATTTGCATTACAATAAAACCAAGGCAATTCATACAATTAATTTACATGACAAATTAACTAAAATAAATTTTCAAATAACAATATTGATTCATAAATAATACATATTGTAATTATAAACCAATAGTTTTTAAAATCTTAAAACTAAAAGCAACTTAACACTTATTTCAAGCTAGACAATATTTTCGATTCACCACTTCAACACAATATATATACCAAATAGTTTGTGCCAAGTTTGTGCATAACAAACCAAGTTTAAGCTATTTTAGCAAATGACAAAAATTCAAACAAAGCAACAACACTTCATTTCAAGCATAGAAATTATTTTGATTCACACTTCAACACAATATATATACCAAATGTGTTGTGCCAAGTTGTGCATAACAAACAAGTTTAAGCTATTTAGTTGAAAAAGTCCAAAATTGCAACTACATTATTCAAGCATAGACAATTATTTTCGATTAACTACTTCAACAAATAATATATACCAAATGTGTGTGCCAAGTTTGCATAACAAACAAGTTTAAGCTTTTTAGTGAAAGTGACAAAATCCTTAAACACTTAAAACGAACTAACACTTCATTTCAAGCATAAGACAATTATTTCGATTCGACCACTCAACAAATAAATATACCAAATAGTATGTGTGCCAAGTTTCGTGCATAACAAACCAAGTTTAAGCTATTTACTAAATGACAAAATAGTTCAACGAATGCAACTTAACACTATTTCAAGCATATGAAATTATTTTCGATTCTAATACTTCAAACAATAATATATACCAATGTGTTGGTGCAAGTTTGCATAAAAACAAGTTTAGCTATTTTCCAAGTGACAAATCCTTCAACACTTAAAAGCAACAACACTTATTTCAAGCATAGACATTATTTACACTCAACACAATAGTATATACCAAATGTGGTGTGCCAAGTTTGTGCATAACAAACCAAGTTTAAGCTATTTTACTGACGAAATGACAAAAATCTTCAAACATTAAAATGCAACTTAACACTTCATTTCAAGCATATGACAATTATTTTCGATTTAACTACTTCAAACAATAATATATACCAAATGGTTGTGTCAAGTTTGTGCATAACAAACCAAGTTTAAGCTATTTTACGCAAAATGACAAAAATCTTCAAACATTAAACAACTTAACACTTCATTTCAAGCATATGACAATTATTTTCGATTCTAACTACTTCAAACAATAATATATACCAAATGTGTTGTGTGCCAAGTTTAGTGCATAACAACCAAGTTTAAGCTATTTTACAAAAGTGACAAAATCCTTAACACATTAAAACAACTTAACACTCATTTCAAGCATAGACAATTATTTCGATTCGCACTTCAACACAATATATATACCAAATAGTGTGTGTGCAAGTTTGTGCATAACAACAAGTTTAGCTATTTTCGCAAAATGACAAAATAGTTCAAACGTGAATTGCAACAACACTTCATTTCAAGCATATGAGAATTATTTTCGATTCTAACTACTTCAACACAATAATATATACAAAATGGTGTTGTGTGCCAAGTTTCGTGCATAACAAACCAAGTTTAAGCTATTTTATGCGCGAAAGTGACAAAAATCCTTAAACACACTTTAAAACGCAACTTAACACTTCATTTCAAGCATATGACAATTATTTTCGATTCGGACCACTTCAACACAATAATATATACCAAATAGTGTTGTGTGCTAAGTTTCGTGCATAACAAACCAAGTTTGAGCTATTTTACTGCGAAATGACAAAAATCCTTCAAAACACTTAAAAACGCAACTTAACACTTCATTTCAAGCATATGACAATTATTTTCGATTCGGACCACTTCAACACAATAATATATACCAAATAGTGTTGTGTGCTAAGTTTCGTGCATAACAAACCAAGTTTGAGCTATTTTACGCGCGAAAATGACAAAAATAGTTCAAAACCGTGAGTATTGCAACTTAACACTTCATTTCAAGCATATGAAAATTATTTTCGATTCTAACTACTTCAACACAATAATATATACCAAATGGTGTTGTGTGCCAAGTTTCGTGCATAACAAACAAAGTTTGAGCTATTTTACAAGCGAAAATGAAAAAATAGTTCAAAACCGTGAAAATTGCAACTTAACACTTCATTTCAAGCCTATGACAATTATTTTCGATTCTAACTACTTCAACACAATAATATATACCAAATGATGTTGTGTGCCAAGTTATGTGCATAACAAACCAAGTTTAAGCTATTTTACTCGCGAAAGTGACAAAAATCCTTCAAAACACTTAAAAACGCAACTTAACACTTCATTTCAAGCATAAGACAATTATTTTCGATTCGGACCACCTCAACACAATAACATATACCAAATAGTATTGTGTGCCAAGTTTCGTGCATAACAAACCAAGTTTAAGCTATTTTACGTGCGAAAATGATAAAAATACTTCAAAACCGTGAAAATAGCAACTTTACACTTAATTTCAAGCATATGACAATTATTTTCGATTCTAACTACTTCAACACAATAATGTATACCAAATAGTGTTGTGTGCCAAGTTTCGTGCATAAAAAACGAAGTTTAAGCTATTTTACGCGCGAAAGTGACAAAAATCCTTCAACACACTTAAAAACGCAACTTAACACTTCATTTCAAGCATAAGACATTCGATTCGGACCACCTCAACACAATAGTATATACCAAATAGTATGGTGTGCCAAGTTTCGTGCATAACTAACCAAGTTTAAGCTATTTTATGCGCGAATATGACAAAAATAGTTCAAATCAGTGAAAATTGCAACTTAACACTTCATTTCAAACATATGACAATTATTTTCGATTCTAACTACTTCAAAACAATAATATATACCAAATGGTGTTGTGTGTCAAGTTTCGTGCATAACAAACCAAGTTTAAGCTATTTTACGCGCAAAAATGACAAAAATCCTTCAAAACACTTAAAAACGCAACCTAACACTTCATTACAAGCATATGACAATTATTTTCGATTCAAACTACTTCAGCATAATAATATATACCAAATCATGTTGTGTGCCAAGTTTCGTGCATAACAAACCAAGTTTAAGCTATTTTACGCGCGAAAGTGACAAAAATCCTTCAAAACACTTAAAAACGCAACTTAACACTTCATTTCAAGCATAAGACAATTATTTTCGATTCGGACCACCTCAACACAATAATATATACCAAATAGTACGGTGTGCCAAGTTTCGTGCATAACTAACGAAGTTTAAACTATTTTACGCGCGAAAATGACAAAAATAGTTCAATTCAGTGAAAATTGCAACTTAACACTTCATTACAAGCATATGACAATTATTTTCGATTCTAACTACTTCAACACAATAATATATACCAAATGGTGTTGTGTGCCAAGTTTCGTGCATAACAAACCAAGTTTAAGCTATTTTCGGAAAATGAAAATTTCAAAGCGTGAAAACACAACACTTCATTTCAAGCATATGACAATTATTTTCGATTCTAACTACTTCAACACAATAATATATACCAAATAGTGTTGTGTGCCAAGTTTGGTGCATAACAAACCAAGTTTAAGCTATTTTACTGCGAAGTGACAAAATCCTAAAACCTAAAGCACTAACACTTCATTTCAAGCATAAGACAATTATTTTCGATTGGGACCTCAACACAATAAATATACCAAATAGTATTGTGTGCAAGTTGTCATACAAACCAAGTTTAAGCTATTTTCGCGAAAATGACAAAATATTCAAAAGTGAAAATAGCAATTACATAATCAAGCATATGATAATTATTTTCGATTCTAACTACTTCAACACAATAATATATACCAAATGGTGTTGTGTGCCAAGTTTCGTGCATAACAAACCAAGTTTAAGCTATTTTACGCGCGAAAGTGACAAAAATCCTTCAAAACACATAAAAACGCAACTTAACACTTAATTTCAAGCATATGATAATTATTTTCGATTCTAACTACTTCAACACAATAGTATATACCAAATAGTGTTGTGTGCCAAGTTTGGTGCATAACAAACCGAGTTTAAGCTATTTTACGCACGAAAGTGACAAAAATCCTTCAAAACATTTAAAAACGCAACATAACACTGAATTTCTAGCATATGAAAATTATTTTCCATTCTAACTACTTCAACACAATAATATATACCAAATAAATTTGTGTGCCATTTTTATTTTACGCGCGAAAATGACAAAAAAAGTTCAAAATCGTGAAAATTGCAACTTTATTTCAAGCATATGAGAATTATTTTCGATTCTAACTACTTCAACACAATAATATATACAAAATGGTGTTGTGTGCCAAGTTTCGTGCATAACAAACCAAGTTTAAGCTATTTTACGCGCGAAAGTGACAAAAATCCTTAAACACACTTTAAAACGCAACTTAACACTTCATTTCAAGCATATGACAATTATTTTCGATTCGGACCACTTCAACACAATAATATATACCAAATAGTGTTGTGTGCTAAGTTTCGTGCATAACAAACCAAGTTTGAGCTATTTTACGCGCGAAAATGACAAAAATAGTTCAAAACCGTGAGTATTGCAACTTAACACTTCATTTCAAGCATATGAAAATTATTTTCGATTCTAACTACTTCAACACAATAATATATACCAAATGGTGTTGTGTGCCAAGTTTCGTGCATAACAAACAAGTTTAAGCTATTTTACGCGCGAAAGTGACAAAAATACTTCAACACACTTAAAAACGCAACTTAACACTTCATTTCAAGCATATGACAATTATTTTCGATTCTAACTACTTCAACACAATAATATATACCAAATAGTGTTGTGTGCCAAGTTTCGTGCATAACAAACGAAGTTTAAGCTATTTTACGCGCGAAAGTGACAAAAATCCTTCAACACACTTAAAAACGCAACTTAACACTTCATTTCAAGCATAAGAATATTTCATTCAACACTCACACAATAATATATACCAAATGTTTGTGCCAAGTTTGGCATAACAACAAGTTTAATTTGCAAATGAAAATATTCAAAGTGAAATAACACACTTATTTCACTATGAATTATTCGATTCGGACCACCTCAACACAATAGTATATACCAAATAGTATGGTGTGCCAAGTTTCGTGCATAACTAACCAAGTTTAAGCTATTTTATGCGCGAATATGACAAAAATAGTTCAAATCAGTGAAAATTGCAACTTAACACTTCATTTCAAGCATATGACAATTATTTTCGATTCTAACTACTTCAAAACAATAATATATACCAAATGGTGTTGTGTGTCAAGTTTCGTGCATAACAAACCAAGTTTAAGCTATTTTACGCGCAAAAATGACAAAAATCCTTCAAAACACTTAAAAACGCAACCTAACACTTCATTACAAGCATATGACAATTATTTTCGATTCTGACTACTTCAGCATAATAATATATACCAAATCATGTTGTGTGCCAAGTTTCGTGCATAACAAACCAAGTTTAAGCTTTTTTACGCGCGAAAGTGACAAAAATCTTTCAAAACACTTAAAAACGCAACTTAACACTTCATTTCAAGCATAAGACAATTATTTTCGGTTCAGACCACCTCAACACAATAATATATACCAAATAGTACGGTGTGCCAAGTTTCGTGCATAACTAACGAAGTTTAAACTATTTTACGCGCGAAAATGACAAAAATAGTTCAATTCAGTGAAAATTGCAACTTAACACTTCATTACAAGCATATGACAATTATTTTCGATTCTAACTACTTCAACACAATAATATATACCAAATGGTGTTGTGTGCCAAGTTTCGTGCATAACAAACCAAGTTTAAGCTATTTTACGCGCGAAAGTGACAAAAATCCTTCAAAACACATAAAAACGCAACTTAACACTTAATTTCAAGCATATGATAATTATTTTCGATTCTAACTACTTCAACACAATAGTATATACCAAATAGTGTTGTGTGCCAAGTTTGGTGCATAACAAACCGAGTTTAAGCTATTTTACGCACGAAAGTGACAAAAATCCTTCAAAACATTTAAAAACGCAACATAACACTGAATTTCTAGCATATGAAAATTATTTTCCATTCTAACTACTTCAACACAATAATATATACCAAATAAATTTGTGTGCCATATTTCGTGCATAACAAACCAAGTTTGAGTTATTTTACGCGCGAAAATGACAAAAAAAGTTCAAAACCGTGAAAATTGCAACTTCATTTCAAGCATATGAGAATTATTTTCGATTCTAACTACTTCAACACAATAATATATACAAAATGGTGTTGTGTGCCAAGTTTCGTGCATAACAAACCAAGTTTAAGCTATTTTACGCGCGAAAGTGACAAAAATCCTTAAACACACTTTAAAACGCAACTTAACACTTCATTTCAAGCATATGACAATTATTTTCGATTCGGACCACTTCAACACAATAATATATACCAAATAGTGTTGTGTGCTAAGTTTCGTGCATAACAAACTGAAACAAATGTTCCAAGTCTCACATCCCCAAATCCAACAGAAGAGGCCAGCAGCACAGAATGCATAGAGGATACAGAAGCTTGCCTGAACTGTCTGACCTTCACATCTGCACCAAATAGTGAGGAGAAGAGTAAGCCAACCCTCTTGGCATGCCAAGGCTTACTAATAAACCCAAGATCATGTAATGATGATCCAATCATGAAGGAAACAAACCAAGGCAGCAGAAGACAGAAAGGGGCAAATCCTTCAGAACAAACAGGAAATTGTGCCTATTCATCTGCACCAAATCTTGGTGAAAGCAAGGACAAGGGATTCAAGGCCATGGACACACTCAGGGAAGGGTTAGGCAACTATACAAACCAAGAAACCAGTATGGAAAGCCCTAGAAAGTCAGATAGGACCATCAAAGCTCATACTGTCACTAGAGATAGGACAACAGGAGAAGCTGTCTGCCAGCAGACCTTGGTGCATGTGCTGAGAAGGACCCAGGAACAACTAGAGGCAAACCAAGGAGGAAATGGCATCTTGGTACATGGGCCAAGCCATCAAGGGCCCAGGGTTGAGCTGATCATACACAGGGAACCTTCAGAACCAGATTGAAGGAGGCCTGGTCAGCAGAAATTAGGAATAAAACTGTTAGGCTATATTTTTGTTTCTGTTGTGTTTTAAGTAATCATGTGATATAGCACGTGCCTTGTAAATAGGAGGGAAAGGTAGTTATTAGAAATATAGCCGTTATAGGGGAAAGAGGCCTATATAAAGACCTCATGGCATATGTAAAAATCACTTTTGACATTCAATAATTTTCAATACAAAGAGGAATTTCAGAATTTCTGTTTTCTTAAGTTTTGAGGATCAAAACTCAACTCAAGGGTGTGGAGCATTCTTGAACTTTGTGATCTAAGAATTGTGGAACGATTCTGAACTTACAAAGAACCCCCACAAATCAGATAGGGAAGTCTGATTGTGAAGATTACAAAATACCAAGGGTTGAAACCCAATATCTCATCAGTGATCAACAAGATCAGTCCAAGAAGCTGATTCTTGGTGTTGATCTGTGATTTTGAGGCTTGTGTGAGGATCACCAGGCCCTGCCAAGGGAAGGACTTCAATCTCAGCATTGCAAGGAAGGATTTCATCCTTCATACCTGCATCAACTTGGTATCAGAGCCGCGTTTCGAGGAGGGCAAGGAACACAAACGCCTGCATCAGAGGCTGCAAACTGTCCTGTGACTTCAAGCATTAGGAGCAATCATCATCAAGAGGAATTGGAGATTGGGAGAAACAACCACTGCCTTGCTGTTATTGGACAGGGAGTGATTCCTCTTGAAATTTTCATTTTCATTTATTCTTTACGTTTCATTTTAGCAAATTGGCAAAATCCAAAAAGAGACAGAACACTGATTTTCAGAATTAGACATTGCTTGACTTTTGCTATTGAATCTAAGTGATATTCTGATTTGGTTATTGCATGATTAGAATTCTTATCTTAATTTTGAGATTCCTTTTTAGTCAGTCCAATACATCCTGTATATCACCCACACCCACAGTCACTTGTGTGCACTAAACATCAGCATCTTCAAAATTGGTTTTGTGTGCATCTGTTCTTAATTTTCTTGATATTCTTGTTGTGATTGTCATCTTTCTTGCTGTAACACCATGAATGGAGAAGAGAGAATTAGGGCCTTAGAGACAGCCATGGAGAGACTTCTGCAGAGGTTAGACCATGTTGACTTAGGTCCAGACCCACTTGAAGAAAGACCACCACAACCCCAATTAATGAGGAATATGGATGATAGGACCATCAAGATTGACATTCCTAAGTTTGATGGTAACACACATGACCCTGAGACTTATCTTGACTGGGAGAATAGATTAGACCAGTACTTTGAGTTTAGGGAAACAGGACCAGAACAGCAATACAAACTAGCCAAGGTCAAAATGATCAAAGTAGCATCCAATTGGTTAGAAGGTCTGCAGAGACAAAGAACTAGGGAAGGGAGGCCTAGAATAAATTCATGGGATAAATTGAAAAAACATTTAAGAAGGAAGTATGTACCCCCTACCTATAGGCATCAGTTATACATGAAGTTCAGTACCCTAACCCAAGGGAACAGGTCTGTGCAGGACTATTTACAAGAGTGGGAGAAACTCACAGTTCTTTGTGATGTCAATGAAATGGAAGACTTGAGAGTTAGTAGGTTCATTGCAGGTTTGAAAGAGGATATTAGGGAGAAGATGTTATTCAACCCCCAACTAACAGTACATGCCACAGGGAACCTAGCTATTGAACTAGAGAAAAGTAATCAGAGGAAGGGACAGCAGGCTAGCACTACCTACACTAGAAACTCTAGGACATTCACCCCTAGAAACCAAACCCCAAGCCACACAGTAAGGAAAGAGTCTGTAGGCACCAACCAGAAGCCTAATCCTACTAGACCAGAAGCCCCCCTCAAACATATAGTGTGCTTCAAATGCAATGGGAGAGGGCACTATAAGAGAGACTGCCCCAATTCTAGGACCTTTACCTTGAGGGAATGGGAAGACATTAGGCAAGACACTAGACCAAAGAAAATACTGATCTCTAGGAATGGTCAAGAAGAAGAAACCTACCTTCCTACCCCTAGAGAGGAACCAGATGGGACCTACATTGAAGATGAAGAGGGGAACTTGAGGACTTTTGAGGGAGACACTGAGTCAGATGAGGAAATGGAGAGAGTGTTGCCTGAGGAAGAACAGTACAGCCTCATCAGTAGGAGAGTTTTTCACACTACACCTAGAGTCAAAAAATCAGATCAAAGAGAGAATATTTTTCAGACTAAGTGTAAGGTGAAGGGAAGGGTTTGTGACTTGATTATTGATGGAGGTAGTGAGTCAAATTGTGTCAGTAGGCAACTAGTGACTGAACTAGGGTTAAAAACCAAACCACACCCCACCCCTACAAGATGAGATGGTTAGACAGTAAGGCCAGTGGGGCTGTTGATAAGCAATGCTTAGTGAGCATCACCTTAGGGACCTACACTGATGATGTGTTGTGTGATGTGCTTGAGATGGATGCTTGCCATTTACTACTAGGCAGACCATGGCTGTATGACAAAAGAACCAAGCACAATGGGTACACAAACACCTACACACTAAGGCATGAGGGTAAAAAAAAGGAATTAGTACCCCTACCACCACACAAGTCTGTTCCCCCTAAGGCAACCAAGCCACCAGTACACTTAATGACTAGGAGAGAGTGTGCTAAGGAGATAGAGGGAGCAGGGGAGGTGTATATACTATTCACCAAGGAAACCAGTGAGGCACGACCAATACCAGCTGAGCTGAAACCCTTACTCACCCAATATCAGGATGTTTTTCCTGATGAGCTACCACCAGGACTACCCCCAATCAGAGGGATTGAGCACCAAATAGACTTAGTACCAGGGGCTGCCTTACCTAATAAACCAGCATATAGGACCAATCCCATAGAAACTAAGGAGCTTCAGAGACAGGTAGAAGAGCTCATGCAGAGGGGCTATGTGAGAGAGAGCTTAAGTCCTTGTGCAGTACCTACCTTGCTTGTACCAAAAAAGGATGGCACATGGAGAATGTGCATAGATAGCAGAAGTGTGAACAATATAACCATCAAGTACAGGTTCCCTATTCCAAGAATTGATGACATCTTGGATGAACTAACAGGATCTAAATGGTTTAGCAAGATTGACTTAAGAAGTGGGTATCACCAAATTAGAATGAAGGAAGGTGATGAATGGAAAACAGCCTTCAAGACCAAATATGGGCTATATGAGTGGCTTGTGATGCCCTTTGGCTTAACAGGAGCACCTAGTACCTTCATGAGATTGATGAATGAAGTTTTGAGACCCTTCTTAGGTAAATTTATAGTAGTTTATCTTGATGACATCTTAATTTACAGCAAAGAGCTTAAGGAACACCTAGGTCACCTTGGGCAGCTGTTTGAAGTTTTAAGGAAGCAAAAACTATATGGTAAATTGGAGAAGTGCAGCTTCTTAATGCATAAGGTTAGTTTTTTGGGATACATAGTAGGAGAAGAAGGAGTGAAGGTGGACCCAACCAAGGTGGAGGCCATACAGAACTGGTCTGTTCCTACCACCTTGACTCAGGTCAGGTCCTTCCATGGACTGACTTCTTTCTACAGAAGGTTTATTAAGAATTTCAGCTACATTATGACCCCCATAACTGAGTGCACCAAAAAGGGGAAGTTTGAGTGGACTGCAGCAGCACAGAAGGCCTTTGAAACCATTAAGGAGCATATGTGCAGGGCACCAGTGCTTAAGCTACCAGATTTCACCAAACCATTAAAGGTGGAATGTGATGCTTGTGGCACAGGCATTGGAGCTGTGCTTGTGCAAGAAGGGAGACCAGTGGCCTTCTTTAGTGAAAAATTGAACCATAGTAGACTCAACTATTCCACCTATGACAAAGAATTTTATGCCATTGTAAGGGCTTTGGAGCATTGGTCCCATTACCTTAGGATCCAACCCTTTGTCCTGTACACTGACCATGAATCTTTAAAGCACATTAATAGACAGCACAAGTTGAGTGGAAAACATGCTAGGTGGGTGGAATTTTTACAAACCTTCAACTTTGCTGCCAAGTATAAAATAGGAAAAACAAATGTTATAGCAGATGCACTCAGTAGGAAATATAACCTTTTAGGTGTTCTGAGTTCAAAAATTATAGGGTTTGAAATGATCAAGCAACACTATGAACACTGTGGAGATTTTGCTGAATTGTATAAAAGCTGTGAACAGGGACCTCAAGGGTTGTTCTGTATCCAGGAAGGCTTTCTGTTCAAGGGGAACAGATTGTGCATCCCCAAGCTACCCCTAAGGACCATACTAGTGAAAGAGGTACATGAGGGTGGGTTAGCAGGGCATTTTGGCATACCAAAGACCTTGGACATGCTAGCACAAAACTTCTACTGCCCTAAGATGTTGGGAACTGTAGGCAAACACATTTTGAGATGTGAAACATGCCTAAAAGCTAAGGTTACCTTTCACAAAGGGGAGTACCTACCCCTATCAGTAGCACAAAAACCTTGGGAGCATGTGAGTATGGACTTTGTGATGGCTTTACCTAGGACTAGAAGGGGAAAAGATTCCATCATGGTGGTTGTTGACAGATTTTCTAAAATGGCACACTTCATAGCCTGTAACAAGGTGGATGATGCCCAACACATAGCTCAATTGTATTTTTCAGAAGTAGTTAAGCTACATGGCATCCCCAAGACTATAGTGTCTAATAGGGATAGCAAATTCTTGAGTCATTTTTGGAAAACACTATGGCACTTGCTTGGCACTAAACTGATGTTCAGCACTGCCTATCACCCACAGACAGATGGGCAGACTGAGGTGACCAATAAGACATTAGGCACTTTACTAAGGGCATTAATAGGAAAAAACATGAGGGACTGGGATTTAAAGTTATGCCATGCTGAATTTGCATATAACAGAAGTCCTGGTCATGCCACTAAGCACTCACCATTTGAGTGTGTATATGGGAATAACCCCTCACTGCCTCTATCATTAATTGATGTGCCTTATGCAAACAGGAAGCAAGGAGAAGCAGGTGCACTAGTACAGGAAATGGAAGCACTACACAGGTAGATACATGATAATATTGAGCAAACCAACAAAAAGTACAAACAGAAGGTTGATAAGCATCTCAGGAACAAGGCAACCATCAAGGAAGGAGACTTGGTCTGGATACATGTCAGGAACGAGAGGTTTCCACAGCTAAGGAAGCACAAACTAATGCCTAGGGCCATTGGACCCTTTCCAGTGACCAGAAAGTTTGGAACCAATGCATTTGAAGTACAATTACCTGAGGAATACAACATCTCTAACACCTTCAACATTGGGGACCTTACATTGTACACACCAGACCAAGAATTGAGGACAATTCTTCCCCAAGGGGGAGGAGTTGAAACAAATGTTCCAAGTCTCACACCCTCAAATCCAACAGAAGAGTCCAGCAGCACAGAATGCACAGAAGATACAGGAGCTTGTCTGAACTGTCTGACCTTCACATCTGCACCAAATAGTGAGGAGAAGAGTAAGCCAACCCTCTTGGCATGCCAAGGCTTACTAATAAACCCAAGATCATATAATGATGGCCCAATCATGAAGGAAACAAACCAAGGCAGCAGAAGGCAGAAAGGGGCAAATCCTTCAAAACAGACAGGAAATTGTGCCTATTCATCTACACCAAATCTTGGTGAAAGCAAGGACAAGGGATTCAAGGCCATGGACACACTCAGGGAAGGGTTAGGCAACTATACAAACCAAGAAACCAGTATGGGAAGCCCTAGAAAGTCAGATAGGACCTTCAAAGCTCAGACTGCCACTGGAGACAGGACAACAGGAGAAGCTGTCTGCCAGCAGACCTTGGTGCATGTGCTGAGAAGGACCCAGGAACAACTAGAGGCAAACTAAGGAGGAAATGACATCTTAGTACATGGGCCAAGCCATCAAGGGCCCAGGGTTGAGCTGATCATACACAGGGAGCCTTCAGAACATGGTTGAAGGAAGCATGGTCAGCAGAATAGTGAAAATGAACTGTTAGGCTATTTTTCTTGTTTCTGTTTTGTTTTAAGTGAACATGTGACCTTACACGTGACTTGTAATCAGGAGGGAAAGTTAG
Source organism: Amaranthus cruentus (assembly GCA_019425755.1). Classification (NCBI taxonomy): domain Eukaryota; kingdom Viridiplantae; phylum Streptophyta; class Magnoliopsida; order Caryophyllales; family Amaranthaceae; genus Amaranthus; species Amaranthus cruentus. Next base: position 7,394,478 of record CM033453.1, read on the forward strand.
TTACTTAGATTTATAGCCGTTAGTTGAGGAAAGGCCTATAAAAAGGCATCCTAGCATGTATTAGAGACATTTTTGACATTCAATAATTTTCAATACAAAGAGGAATTTCAGAATTTCTGTTTCTTAAGTTTTGAGGATCAAGACTTAACTCAAGGGTGTGGAGCATTCTTGAACTTTGTAATCTAAGAATTGTGGAACGATTCTGAATTTGCAAAGAACCCCCACAAATTAGATAGGGAAGTCTGATTGTGAAGATTACACAATACCAAGGGTTGAAACCCAATATCTCATCAGTGATCAACAAGATCAGTCCAAGAAGCTGATTCTTGGTGTTGATCTGTGATTTTGAGGCTTGTGTGAGGATCACCAGGCCCTGCCAAGGGAAGGACTTCAATCTCAGCATTGCAAGGAAGGATTTCATCCTTCATACATGCATCACAAACCAAGTTTGAGCTATTTTACGCGCGAAAATGACAAAAATAGTTTAAAACCGTGAATATAGCAACTTTACACTTCATTTCAAGCATATGAAAATTATTTTCGATTCTCACTACTTCAATACAATAATATATACCAAATGGTGTTGTCTGCCAAGTTTTGTGCATAACAAACCAAGTTTAAGCTATTTTACGCGCGAAAATGACAAAAATAGTTCAAAACAGTTAAAATTGCAACTTAACACTTCATTTCAACCATATGACAATCATTTTCGATTTTAACTACTTCAACACAATAATATATACCAAATGATGTTGTGTGCCAAGTTATGTGCATAACAAACCAAGTTTAAGCTATTTGACGTGCGAAAGTGACAAAAATCCTTCAAAACACTCAAAAACGCAACTTAACACTTAATTTCAAGCATATGACAATTATTTTCGATTCTAACTATTTCAACACAATAATATATACCAAATAGTGTTGTGTGCCAAGTTTCGTGCATAACAAACCAAGTTTAAGCTATGTTACGTGCCAAAGTGACAAAAATCCTTCAAAACACTTAAAAAAGCAACTTAACAGTTCATTTCAAGCATAAGACAATTATTTTCGATTTGGACCACTTCAACACATTAATATATACCAAATAGTATGGTGTGCCAAGTTTCGTGCATAACCAACCAAGTCTAAGCTATTTTACGCACGAAAATGACAAAAATAGTTCAAAACAATGAAAATTGCAACTTAATACTTCATTTCAAGCATATGACGATTATTTTCGATTCTAACTACTTCAACACAATAATATATACCAATTGGTGTTGTGTGCCATGTTTCGTGCATAACAAACCAAGTTTAAGCTATTTAACGCGCGAAAGTGACAAAAATCCTTCAAAAAAAAAAAAAAAAAAAAAAAAAAAAAAAAAAAAAAAAAAAAAAAAAAAAAAAAAAAAAAAAAAAAAAAAAAAAAAAAAAAAAAAAAAAAAAAAAAAAAAAAAAAAAAAAAAAAAAAAAAAAAAAAAAAAAAAAAAAAAAAAAAAAAAAAAAAAAAAAAGGGGGGGGGGGGGGGGAGGGGGGGGGGGGGGGGGGGGGGGGGGGGGGGGGGTATTTTGCTAAAATGACAAAAATAGTTCAAAACAGTTAAAATTGCAACTTAACACTTCATTTCAAGCATATGACAATTATTTTCGATTCTAACTACTTCAACACAATAATATATACCAAATGATGTTGTGTGCCAAGTTATGTGCATAACAAACCAAGTTTAAGCTATTTTACTCGCGAAAGTGACAAAAATCCTTCAAAACACTTAAAAACGCAACTTAACACTTCATTTCAAGCATAAGACAATTATTTTCGATTCTAACTACTTCAAAACAATAATATATACCAAATCCTTCAAAACTTTTAAAAACGCAACTTAACACTTAATTTCTAGCATATGACAATTATTTTCGATTCTAACTACTTCATCACAATAATATATACCAAATAGTGTTGTGTGCCATATTTCGTGCATAACAAACCAAGTTTGAGTTATTTTACACGCGAAAATGACAAAAAAAGTTCAAAACCGTGAAAATTGCAACTTAACACTTCATTTCAAGCATATGAGAATTATTTTCGATTCTAACTACTTCAACACAATAATATATACCAAATGGTGTTGTGTGCCAAGTTTCGTGCATAACAAACCAAGTTTAAGCTATTTAACGCGCGAAAATGACAAAAATAGTTCAAACTAGTTAAAATTGCAACTTAACACTTCATTTCAAGCATATGACAATTATTTTCAATACTAACTACTTCAACATAATAATATATACCAACTGAGGTTGTGTACCAAGTTATATGCATAACAAACCAAGTTTAAGCTATTTTACGCGCGAAAGTGACAAAAATCCTTCAAAACACTCAAAAACGCAACTTAACACTTAATTTCAAGCATATGACAATTATTTTCGATTTTAACTACTTCAACACATTAATATATACCAAATAGTGTTGTGTGCCAAGTTTCGTGCATAACAAACCAAGTTTAAGCTATTTTACACGCGAAAGTGACAAAAATCCTTCAAAACACTTAAAAACGCAACTTAACACTTCATTTCAAGTATAAGACAATTATTTTCGATTCGGACCACTTCAACACAATAATATATACCAAATAGTATGGTATGCCAAGTTTCATGCATAACTAACAAAGTTTAAGCTATATTACGCACGAAAATGGCAAAAATAGTTCAAAACAGTGAAAATTGCAACTTAATACTTCATTTTAAGCAGATTTCCTCTTCTTGATTTTCGGATCTCACGAAATGTATTTGGGCACTCGAATAGATTTTTCACAAAAATATTCTTCTCCAAATTCTTATGTGTCGGTTGCAAGGTTATATTTATAACCTCATGAGAGCCCTTAAACCTATAAGCCCATGATCCCAAATGATGGGAGTAGAGGCACGGTTATATTAGGGTTAGAAATAGAAAGCTTGGAGGTTACTCCAAGTTCTTATGGGCTTTATATCTAAAAATAGATAATATCCTAATTTCAAGGAGGATTTTTAGGATTTACTATTTTAAGGAATGTTTATTTTAATTCCAAGTTAACTTCCTTGTGCTGCCTTAACTTATTCACCCGTACAACAAAATAAAAGAAAAATTAAAATTTATTTTCTTAATATTACGTTGACCCATTCTCTGACCAGTGGCGCTGGGAACACTGCATTGTCTCCGTTTGGACAGTCTTCGATTTTGACCAATCTGGAACAGTTCCTATGACTTCCAACATATGACGTAGACTTGTAATGTTCTTTCACAACTTCTTAGGTGCTATCGACGATCTTTAACAATCGGATATATGACCTATCAAAACAATCTCAAACACGATTTGTTTGTTTATAAAAGTTAAGTCATCATCAAAACTCAAATGGGCCAACACATAGAATTTCTCTTGAGCAAAGAGGGTTCCTGGAATCCTTACCATCAAGGGAAGAGGTGAAAACAGCTGTCTGGGCATGTGGTACAGATAAGGCACCGGGTTACGATGGCTTCAACTTCAGATACATTAGAGAAATGTGGGATTTTATCCAAGAGGATATCTACACTTTTGTCCTTGACTTTCTCGAGAATGGGACTAGTGCAAGGGCGGTTAACATAACCTGGGTGACACTTATCCCAAATGTTGCAAACCCGAGATCCATTGATGAGCTACGACCTATTAGTATGGTAGGTGCACTTTACAAGATCATATCTAAACTACTTGCTCTGCGGCTCAAAGAGGTTATTGCCCCTCTTATTGATGAATCACAGAGTGCATTTGTCATGGAGCGACAGATACTTGATGGGGTTCTAGTTGCCAATGAAACTATAGGGTGGCTGAAAAAGAAGAAAATCTCTGGTGCACTCCTTAAATTGGACTTCCAAAAGGCATATGATTCTGTGAGATGGTCCTTTCTTGAGAAAGTAATGGTGAAGATGGGTTTTGGTCACAAATGGGTCAGATGGATAATGAATTGTGTTGGCACTGCTTCCTTGTCGGTGCTTCTTAATGGATCTCCTCTAAAGCCGATTAAGATGGAAAAAGGGCTTCGCCAAGGTGATCCACTATCACCCTATCTCTTCATACTGGTGAGTGAAGCCCTGGTTTGCCTGTTCAGAAGAGCGGAGGAGATACAGTTAGTTGAGGGTGTCATGATTGGTAGAGATAGAGTGAAATTAAAACACCTCCAATTCGCTGATGACACACTGATTTTCGTCCCAAGGAACAACAGGGTGGTCACCAACTACTTCCGTATTTTGGATGTCTTTGCTATCATGTCGGGCTTGAGCCTAAACTATGATAAGTCCAGTATCATTACATGGTGCAGCAAAGATGTTGATTGGGCTAGAGAAGTTGCTAGAGAGGTGGGATGTACTCATGCAGAATGCCCTGTCACATATTTGGGACTTCCACTTGGTGAGAATATGAAGAAATGTGCAGCATGGAAACCGGTGCTAACAAAGATTGAGCACAAATTAGCATCATGGAAGGCAAAACTCCTCTCAAGGGCAGGACGACTTACTTTGATCAAGAGTGTCCTTAACAGCCTACCGATATACTATATGAGCATGTTCAAAATGCCAAAGGCTGTGGCAAAGCAGATTGTGAAGATGCAAAGGAAGTTCTTTTGGGGTACAAGGGCAAATGATCACTTAACAGTTCCATCGGTAAAATGGGAGTCGATTGAATTACCAAAAGAAATGGGAGGCTTGGGTGTAGGCAATATTATGTATAAGAACTTGATCTTGCTCTTCAAATGGTGGTGGAAATTCTCAGGAGCGGATAACTCATTGTGGAAACGCATCTTAATATCAATTTACAATATCAAGGGCTTAAAGGCATCCACGGATTCTCTATGTAACATGAAAGAAGGAGCATGGGCACACTTATTATCGGATGAGGCAGATACTAAGAAGGTTAGAGAGATTGTCGAAGGTGGGATGCAAGTTATAGTGGGTAATGGAAGGACGACGAGGTTTTGGCACGATAAATGGACATCTGATGGACCACTGAAGCGTCTCTTTCCTAGATTATTTCGGGTTTCCACCCAAGGAGACAATACTATTGAGCATATGGGTGTGTGGAGGGACAACCAGTGGATGTGGCAACTACTATGGAGAAGAAGATTATATGATTGGGAAACCGAAGAGCTTGAAAGGCTAAACCTCATTCTTGAGCAGAATACCCCAATACATAACAGGAGTGACGTGGTCGCTTGGGATGGTGTAGAGTGTCAACAGTATCCAACCAAAAATATTGTTGCGAGACTATTCGAAGCCGATACACCTATAATCCCTAGAGAAATATCATCTTATATTTGGAGTATTAAGGTTCCCCCAAGGGTACATCTCACCTTGTGGTTAGCGTGCCTGGAGAGGTTGAAGACTGGAGATCTTCTTGTAGACAAACAATTGATCGATCCCTCACAAGCTCAGTGCCCGTTTTGTAATTGTGAGGTCGAATCAAACTCCCATGTGCTCTTTACGTGTCATTTCTCTTGGAGTCTGTGGATGAAAGTTCTTAAGTGGTGGGGCATTTCTGGTGCTCTCCCTAACAGGTGTCTCCCATTCATACATTCGTGGAAGAGTCTAGCACCCGGTAGGAAAAGAAGGAAACTTTGGAACCTCATATTGGGATGTGTGCTATGGTCGATATGGTTTGAGCGCAATAAGGTCAAGTTCGAAGGAAGATCAGCGGACTCTGACCTATTAATCTACACATTGAAGACCAGGGTGTGCATATGGGCAAAGGAACTTCTGGGATTGGATATAATCCCCCCTATGGCTGCTGCTAATGATGATATGTGTCTACTATTGTAGTATAGTGCCATGTATAGGAGTTGATATATTATGTATGTACATGGGGAATCTTGAGGGGAGCTTTATGGGTGTAAGGGGTTTTATAGGGGCGCTCTGTTTTTATTCGGCATAGTCCACCCCTATGCTCTGTTCTGGGTGGCCTGGCCCTAGATCCCTAATTCCAATGCCTTTTTCCCCTACATGGCGAGGTTTTTACTTACTTGCGTGACTGGGGCTCCCAGGCCGATTATTGGAGGTTTTTTTTTTTGGACTATACATATATATTTCCAAATTTTCAAATATATATATAACAATATATATATATCCATATATATATATATATATTATATATATAATATATATATATATATATATATATATATATATATATATATATATATATATATATATATATATATATATATAGTCTAGTGTCTTGATTTCGGCAAGATGCTTGACGTCTTGAACATATTACACAACAAGGAAATTGTGTTTATATTTTTTATTGATTTTTACATGGTTGAGAAAGTAACTTAGTTTTTGCCAAAAGTTTACAAAATGTTGCTTTTACATCAAAATTTTGTTTACTTTTCTATCATAAAAATTTCACCGCAATACTTGACACTTTTTTGCGAAAAAATAACAAAGATTCATGCGGTTCGCAGCCAAGCACGATTCATACTTTGGAACTTATACATATATATATAGCATATATAACCTTATATATATATATAACAATAACCAACAACAATAATATATATATACATATATATATATATATATATATATATACCTGCCAACCCTTATAACACCTTATGCTCTTAACTACTGCTATACTCTGCTATACATATATATATAACCCTTAACCTTATATATATACATATATATATATATATATACTTATATATATATGTGTGTATGTATGTATGAGTAGCAGCATGTGTGTAGCCAGCAATAATAGTAGCAGCAGCCATGTAGCAGCAGCAGCCCAGCCAGGCAGCAGC
>CM033453.1:7403756-7425269 GCA_019425755.1 Amaranthus cruentus
CTAACAGCCAGCCAGCCCAGCAGCATGTAGCAGCAGCAGCAGCATGTAGCAGCAACCAGCCAGCAACCAGCAGCAGCAACCCCAGCATGTATATATGTATGCTGTATGCATATGCTGCCTGTATGTGTGTATGCTGCTGTAGCCTTATATATGCTGCACCTGCTGCCTGCCTTACTTGCACACCATATATATACTTATATACTTATATATATATATATATTTACTGCTTATATATATATATATATAACACTTTCTCTGCTACTGCTCCTTTGTGTGTAGTGTGGCAATATGTAGCCAGCCATGTATGTAATAGCCAGCAGCAGCCAGCCCAGCCAGCCAGCCAGCCATACAGCATTTGTAACAACAATGCAAGCCAGCAGCAGCCTTGCCAGCAGCCAGCAGCAGCCAGCAACAACAACAACCTTGCCTGCTGTAACAGCAGCAGCAGCCAGCCCTTATGCCCTTATATTTACGCCCTTATATATATATATGCCCTTGCTCCTTGCTCCTGCTCACTCCTGCCTTACCTTACTTACTTATATATGCTTATAAACTGCTGCTGCTCTCCTTGCCTCTGCTGCTGCTCTTATATAGCCAGCCTTGGCAGCCAGCCTTGTATGGGCATATGTAGCAATGCAGCCAATAGCATGTAGCAGCCAGCCCAGCTGTAGCCTTGTATACAACCAGCCAGCCTTACTCCTTCCCAGCAACAGCCCTTCCTTGCTTGTATGTATTCATACTCCTTTCTTCCTTGCTGCTCCTTCTTTAACAACAGCCAACCTTGCTTGCTCCTTCTTTTCCTCCTTGCTGCTCCCTTGCTTGCTCCTGCCAACAACATGCTCCTTGCCTTGCCTGCCCTTGCTGCTGCTCCCACTCATAGCCAACAACATGCCTCAACATAACAACATAACTGCTGCTGCTCTATATATATATATATATATATATATATATATACACCCACCTTACCCACTTGGCCTTGGCACTTGTGTGTGTGTGTGTAGCCAATGGCCTAGCCTGTATGTGTGTAATGGCATGGCAGCAGCAGCCTTCTTTCCTTGCCTTGCTTAGCAGCCTTAGCCTTGTAGCCCAGCCCACAGCCAGCAACATACGCCCTTGCCCTTGCCTTGTAACAACATATCCTCCTTTTCTTCTTCCTTCTTCCAACCTTGCTTATCCCATAGCAACATATGTATATGCATAACCTTATGCCTGCCTGCTGCTCTTTCTTTCTTTCTCAACATACATATACACTGTAACCTTGTAGCCTTATATATATATATATATATATATATTAACCAGCCAGCCAGCCAGCCAGCATGGCTGCTCAGCTGGCACTGTAATAGCCAGCCCTCTTTCTTTTCTTCTTTGCTCCCCTCCAACATGCTCCAACATATATGTATGCACTTGCCTTTTTTGCAGCACACCCTTATGCTGTATGCCTTGCCTTGCTCCTCCTTATACTCCTGCTTATATGCCTTGCTGCCTTGCTCCTTAACTGCTGTATATATATAGATATATATATATATATATATATATATACTCACCCATATATATATGCACATATATATATATATATATATATATATATACATATACATATATATATATATATATATATATATGCTAATAACATAGCAATAACAACAACCATGCTCAGCAACCAGCCAGCCAGCAGCAGCCAGCCAGCCAGCCATGCATATGTACATATACGTATAGCAGCCAGCCATGCCTTGCATAGCAACCCAACATGCTTAGCCTTAGCCACTTATATGCATGCTCCTTCCCTTACTTGCTCCAACAACAACACTGCTCCTTGCTGCTGCTCTATGTATGCTCCTTATGCTGCTGCTAACAACACTGCTGCCTCCCCTTATGCCTTATGTATGCCAATGTGCCATGTACTCCTCCTTGCTTATGCCAACCCTTGCCCTTAACCCTTATAACATAACTTATATAACTGTACTCTTATATATATATATATATATATACTTATATATTTATATATATATAGTTTTTACAAAACATATTAAATATATTGGTTAACGACATAAGGTTGAGAACGAAACTTATGAGAATTTGCCGGTATGATGTTGCGCAAGAAACATTCGATAAGAAGAGTTCAAAAGAAGCTTCCTTAGGAATATTGAAAGGTATAAGTGTGTAAATATTGAAAGTCAATCAAGGAATAAAGAATGTTGAAAAAGTATTTTCGATATGTTCAATATTATGTTATTTGGATGATAATTTCAATTAAGGGAAGCTAATTGTATTGAAGCTATTGTGTTGAGGTGATAGAAAAGCTATTGAATCGCGGAACAAAAGTTTTTGTTTAAACCATGATTGAATGAGACATTAAGGATAAAAGTTAAATCGATTTGGAAATTTAAGCAACTTAAGCGCAGTTATACTTGGAACTTCTCTATATATATATATATATATATATATATATATATACTATATATATATATATATATATATATATGTATGTAGCAGCACTGCTCCTTGTATGTGTCCCGTATGAGATGTGGCCTTGTGTGTATGTAGCCAGCCAGCCATGCCAACAACAGCCAACATAACCAGCAGCAGCAGCCTTGCTCCTTATGCTCCTTGCTCCTCCCTTCCTTTCAACTGCTGCTGTAACAGCATAACACTCCAACAACAACATGTATGGCCTTAGCAACAGCAGCAGCAGCAACCCCTTCAACAACAACAACAACAACAACCTTATATATATATATATTTATATATATATATATATATATATATATATATATACCTGCTGCTCATATACTCTTCTGCCTTCCAGCCAATGACAAATGAGCAACAATACAGCCTGACAGCAGCCAGCAGCCAGCAGCCAGCCAGCCAGCAACACAGCAGCCAGCCTTGTCACACCATTTGCTTGTAGCCTGTAATGCACAAATGTAGCATGCTCCCCAGCCAGCAGCAGCCTTATAGCCTTTTCTCACTCTGCTGTTCGCTTACTGCTCTTTCAACAACCTTAGCAGCCAACACTTGTAGCAACAACAACAACACTTATGTTAGCAGGAACATTGATGAAGAGTTCAAAAGAAGCTTCCTTAGGAATATTGAAAGCTATTTGGGAAAGATGTGTTTGAAGCTTAAACTGTTGAGGGTCATGTTTTAAAGGTGGATATGAACGTATTATGGCTGAAAATCAAACGATATTGATTGAGTTATAAGTTATTAACGGTTAAAAGTCGAAAGTGATCACGGAAATTTTCTAATAGTTTGAGGTTCAAGTTGTTTGATTATGAGAAATGAAATGTGCTTTAAAGTGATAATTTCAAGGTATATTAGGGGTGATAAGATTTCCTAAGTGTAGTTTTGTTGTCATATGGGAAAATTAGGTAGATAAAAGAGAGTTAATTTTTCAAATTGAGGATACAAAATGGTTGAATTGATCAAAGCAAGTAAAGGTTTATTAAAAAGTATTCGAGTACAACGTAAGAGTTGATGTGCAGATTTAGATGTTCAATTTTAAGAGTGTATCGAAGTTGGGGAATATTTAATGTTGTAACTAGAGTTATATCGAGGAATGTTAATATGTAAGTAACGATATGATCGGAAATAAGTGTCCATGTTAAAGAATGGAATTACTCTAAATTGAGAAGAGTGAATCAATTACTATTTTATTCGGCTTAATTAAATGTCATTAAGCTAATATGGGATTTCGAGTAAGTCAATCTGAGTAATATTATTATTATATTATAATAACATGAACCAAGTATTTTGCTTCTTATCATTTTTAAGAAAAAGATTATTTGATAAAGAACATATTGAATAGATAAATATTTTGAAGTTAAACTAGTTAACATTTAGTTAAAACTATATTTATTTTTGTGTTCAAGTAAATTAGTTAAAACTGATTTAGTAAGTTAGTTTGACATGAAAACATATTTGATTTTGAAAATGTAATTTTGAATAACCTGTATTTGAAGGGAAACTCTATCAAATTTTTCGTACATTATTATAAAAATATTGTTCTTAAACTTGGATGACTGCCAAGTGTAGATGTAATCTGTTTTGAGTAATTCTTTAGGATAATGTTATTTAGGAAAGTTAATTGGAATTATTTGAAGAATTGTTTTAAAAATTATTAATGCTTGGATAACTTATGCAAGGAATTATGGACTAAAATACCAAGCGTTATGATGATATTAGTTTTGAAGATGAATTGCTATGAAAATTTATAAAAAAATGATCAAGTTAATTATAAGAATATACAGTTAAAATGTCAAATGGTTACAGAAGTTAACAAGTTGTACTATTAAAGATTATAAGAAGAATATATTGTAATAATTGAACACTGATATTTTGAGGATTATTGATTCAGGTTAAAAAGCATAATTTATTATAGAAGATATGATATGTGAAATTGTGAAGTGGAAAATTCAATTTTCAATTAAGAAGTTAAATCAAAGCTGGGGAGTTAATAATTCGTATTGAGGAAACGAAAAAGCTTAAATAAGATAAATAGACAAAAAATCAATACATTGAAACATTGATGAATGATTATGTATATCGAGGAGGAAATAAATCATCAATATTGTAGTACGAAGATATCAAAGTCAATTTTTTTTAGTTCTTATAATAATGTGTTGCATCGTTTCTTTTATGCATTTCAAGTTGTTTTGATTTGTGTCGTGTTTCTGCTAAGAAACTGTCAAATTTGTAAAGAGGATTTAAGGGAAGAAGTACCTTGAATTTGAGGAAGTGAGATGACCTGACCGCCGTCAGTGGTAGACCTACAACCACAAAGAAAGACTAAACCAGGGGCTGATGTCTCGGAAAATCCCTCCGATGCGTAATCTGAATATATGTGTTTCGGGAGTAAGATTGCGTAATCTGATTTCGATGGAAAGATGTTATATTTAAAGTAGTGTCTATGGAAGTTGTAACTGCTGGGCGGTTATTCCTGTATGATTGACTTCTAGAAACTGTTATGGAGGAAGTGACATAGTGGACGCACTTTTCCGGGGTAGTGGGCAGTTATGTGTGGAAGTGTCGTCTGACGGGAGAAACCTGTCTAACTGCTATGTGGTTGTATACCTAGATTGACAACTGAATATTGTAAGCGTTGACCCATACATTTGACCTTTGACCCGTTGACTAAGGGTATTTTGGTATTTTAAATAAAGGGGATTTATAATGCCTAACATTGGCCCCACGCATATAGGGTAAGAGAAGAATTCACACCGTGGAAATTGATCTTGGTCTATATGCGGAAAGAGGGTGCTAAGGTATCAAAACGTTGATTAAACGCCCTTGTGTTTTGAACTTTAATGTCTCGGACTCTTGATGTCTAGGACTCCTTATTTCTCGGACTTCTGATGTCTCGGATATAGTAGAGTGTATATTGGTCTACTTAGGCAAATTTGGCCCAAACACTCTGTGGAGCACACAAGAGGGGGGTCCGAATCATGTGAGTCTCGGATCTCTAGGGTGTATTCAAGTATACTTAACTTGATTTGGCCCCCACACTCTGTAGGGCCAATAGGGGGTCCGACTTATAGAAGTCTCGGTCCTGTTAGATTATACATAGGTATACTTAACTGTATTTGGCCCCAACATTCTGTAAGGACAATAAGGGGTCTGACTTATTGAAGTCTCGGACCTTTTAGAGTACATAGGTATACTTAGCTTTATTTGGCCCCAACACTCTTTAGGGCCAAAAAGGGGTCTGACTTATAGAAGTCTCGGACCTATTAGAGTATACGTAGGTATACTTAGCTTGATTTGGCTGTAATCCTTTAAGCCAAATAGGGGTCCGACTTTATGGAGTTTCAGACTTTTAAGCGTCGTTTGGAGTTGTGTTCTTACCATTGTGAATAGTAATCTAAAAACACATTAAATTGGGTAATAAATACTCAACCACCCAATCATTTGAACACTATTCCAAATTTCTTCTTAGAGAGAGAATTTTCTAAGCATTCAAACCAAATTCTAGTGAGAGAAGCTTTGATAGTTGGCGATTTTCTGACATCATACTTGGATATTTATTTCTAAACTAGGTATACCCTAATTTACTCATACATTTCTTGATTTTTTGATTAAATAATCCATTAAAATTCAAAGGATAATCATAGATCTTTTAAAGTGTTCTTGAAGATCTTCAACTTGTTGTTGAGTATATTGTGTTTGATCTTGCATTTTTTTTTTCTTTATAATTTGTTGTTTGTAAATTGGAGACCGTACACTTAGAGGATTTATGTAGAGAACTCCCCCAACTTGACTTGAATAAGGACTCGGAATTCCAAAGTGCAAGGACAAGAGTTGGTTCCGATGAGTCGGATGATGGTAGCCCAAGATGCCAACTGACTCCGCATTATGAACCAATTTTGAGTGATAATGAGTCTGATGTTTCGCCTTTTTACCCACCGGAGACCATATTGCCTTACCCTTGGGAAGTGTCTTAAGCATTCGCTCCCGGGTATTTAAGTATTGAACCTAAACTTTTGGAGGTGGTTCATGAAGATATGACGAAGAAGACGGAAAAAGAGTGTTCGCCTAGCCGGAACCCTGCGAAAAAAATTCCTCACCCCTTTTACATTCCACAAGGGGTGCCGCTTAATTATTTCGTGGACAAGAAGACAATGGATCTATTATACAATGATAGGCGTAGTATGGCTAGGAGATGGGGTTTGATAGTCCGTTACCCTCCTGGTGGGTGCAGAGCGGTGTATGATAACGCATTTGAATTGGGCTTCAGGTTTCCGCTGCATCCATTCGCTAAAGCGGTCTTGGAGTGGCTGAACATAACCGTTGCTGAATTTTATCCCAATGCTTGGGGGTGTATCACGGCTTTTGTTCATGTAAGTAAGGGGTTGCAAGTAGAGCCTAGTATGACGGCCTTTCGCCATATCTTCCGAGCTAGATTATGCAGCTCTAAGACAAATGGCGCCGGATGAGTGACACTGTCGCATCGTAGGGGCTTCAAACTCGTCGGCGAACTGCCTGACAACAATAAATTTTTTAGGACAAGGTTTGGTTATTTGTACAATAGGCACGGCTAGGATATTAAGACCCCCTTTGATATAGATCCTAAGTTAGAGGATTTCAATAATAATGTTCCCGTCTGTAATCATGAAGAGGCTATCATTGTATGGTATACCACCATGACTGTGGAACTAGATCGCAAGCCGATCCTTGTACAAAGAAATTGGATACCCAAATTTGCAGACTTGAAGAAGGAACTTCTCTTATCTGCTTATGATATTAGTTTGAAGCTGAATAATTGTAGGTACCTCGGATCTTCATTTCTTTGTTCGTTCTTATATAAATACTTATCTGATTTCTTTACATAGGAGTTGCCAGGACTGAAGTTTTTATCAAATGCAAGGAATTAATGGCGAAATTTAATACGATGAGCGCCTTTGCCGAAGCCTTGAGGGCGGCTAACCCCCAACCGCCGGTGCCTCGCCCCCCAATCGTGAGTTGCTGAATTAACCTTGTTTTGTTCACTCTTAGAATAAAACTAACACTTCCGTTTTTCTTTCAGAATTCGGCCACCGTTATGGATGGGGTGAAAGATGCCCCGAGCCACGAGGAAGCTCAGGTTCTCCTCGAGAGGAGGAAAGAGATCCCTCCTCCGGAGGACCTGACTGAGAGGCAGGGGCCGGCCAACAAGAAGAGGAAGAGGGCCTCTTCAAAGGCCAAGGCAAAGGCAGCTGAGCCCACACCGGATAATCCGGTTGTGGTGGAAGACAAAGACGATGCTTCCTCTGACTCTACGGAGCAGCTCGTTGAAGCAATTCCCTGAGGACCCACTTTCCCAGAATAACCATTAAGGAGCCCGTCGCTACTACATCTGGTTCATCTTTGAAGAAGGCGGTTCCTGAGGGCAAGGGGAAACAGGACTTGGGAGAAGAAGAGCAGGTTTACTCCAGGAACATCAAGGCACATAAGCCAGGTGTTCCTTTTGTAAACTTGAGTTCTTCTGAACTCGCCGAAAGATTCAACCGGGCAAGTCGTTGCCTGATTAATTAGGACGACATGGACTTTTTAGATTCCATGAGCCCGGTTGAACGGCTACAGAAGGCTCAATCCACCTTGGCCGAGGTGTGCAGAATCAGGTTTTCTGTTTTTATTTAAGTGAAGTATTGTTCCATTACACTGTTTTTCTTCTCATGGGTTGATAAGAATGATCTTCGAGACTTCGAAGATTCAATAGAACGAAGTTGATCAGGAGACAATCCGGACCCTGACTTCTCGGATAGACGAACAAAATGACAAGTTGGCTGAGCAGGCAGCACAAATGGCCAAACTTAAGGCCAAATTGGAGAAGTGCAAGACGTTGACCGAACGTCTTGACTTGGCCGAGCAATGGAGGGCTCGGCTTAAAGAGATCTTGGCGGAGATGGGGGAAAACTTGAGTACTCGGCTGCACTATCACTGAAGATATCTGCCGCTGTAGCTGATCTTCTCAGCGCTTATAACAAAGCTTCCACCCAGAGTTCAAGGGTGTTACATGTTATGGGGGAGACTTTCACAAAGATTGAGCTGGTGACTGAAGCCGCCAGGTACTACAAGTTCAAATCTAAAAGGGGTGGCCGGATCGCCAAAGATTGGTTGTCCTCCGAGGAGTGTGGAGCCTTTATGGCGAAACTCTCTGAGGAGATGATCAATAATGGCATGCAAATGGAGTCTCAAGCGTTCAAATTGGCGGCTGCCGAGCTTGGCATAGACCCGGCTAAATTGGAATCTCTGGCACAAACGAAGAGGACGCATACTCTATCTAAACATGCTCATATCTATCCGGATTGGGATGCCGAAGAAATCAAATAGTGGGGTCAGGTGGTCGAGCCCGAGCTTGAACAGCGGGTGACCAGCACCAACTGGGAGACGTTCTCTTTCGAAGTTCCGGACGTTGATGATATCCCGGATAGGTCTAACTTTTCTTCTCTTGAACATGTGTGTACATACCTTTCCAGGAATCTTTTCGTTGAGAAAGAGATCTTCCAAGAGCTCGCCCTCGAGCTTGGTGCCAAGGAACCCCTGCTCATAGACATAGAGGAATTGTTACGCACCGCGCCTCCTTCTCCGCAGCCACAGCCGAGGTCTCCTTCTCCAATCTCTGTCGCCACTCAACAAGCCGAATGATCCTGATCTTCCTGATGACTTTTGCTGATTATTGATGAACATTTTGTGAACATAATTTATGAACATTTTTAGATGTTTTTGATGAATATTGGCCGGAGTGCCTTTCTTGTAAATAATATTTTGGAGATGTTATATCTCTTTTATACTACGCCTGTGTTTATTTTGCCTCTTTGATCTGTGTAGACTTTTTTCTTGATGAGCTTTTTAACTTTTAGAAGTTCCGGGCTTTTAGAAGTCCCGGGTCGTCTAAGAATGTTTATCCAATTTTATTCTAACACTTTGTAGGATAAATAGGTGGATCCAACTTATAGAAGTCTTGGGCCATCCGAAAGAACAGGAAATCTTGATCATCAAAATTAACTTAGCTCCAAAGAACATAGGTTCTCAAGAACGCATACAGGGGGGGTCAGAGTTCTAGAAGTCTCGGACCACCAGAAATAACTTAGCTCCAGAGAACACTCCAAAGAACATAGGTTCTCAAGAACTCATACAGGGGGGGTCAGACTTATAGAAGTCTCTGATTGCCAGAAATAACTTGGCTCCAGAGAACACTCCAAAGAACATAGGTTCTCAAGAGCTCATAAAAAACATAGAGGGGTCAGACTTATAGAAGTCTCTGACCACCACTTGGTGAACCATCATGAACAACTTTCAATACTTAACATAAAGCACAACTTAAATGAACATATGTTAAAAGGAGGGCGTCAGACTTATAGAAGTTTTTGACCACCACCGGTGAACTATGATGAACAACAACTTGCAATACTTAGCATAAAAAACAACCAAATGAACATACGTTCAGTATCCAAAGGAAATAAGTTCAACAAACAATAAACAATAAGAAACATAGGTTTCTCTCATTGGCCCCTTGCAAGGGGTTGCTTCAGATGTAAAATGTTTTCAGATGATCACCATTCTAGGGCCTTTTAAGGATTTTTCCTTCAGAATCTTCTAGTTCATAGGTTCTGGGCTTGATGATACGGACTATCTTGAATGGACCATCCTAGTTGGCTCCTAGCTTTCCTTTTTCATTGGCCTTCCCAGTTGCTTCTACCTTCCTAACCACATAGTCATGCAGCTGCAATTGTTTAGGCCTGACCATCCGGTTGAACTGCCTAGTCATCTTCTGTTTCTGTGCAAGGGAACGTAGAAGAGCGTTGCCCCGTGTTTCAGGAAGGAGATCCAGGTTTGTTATTTTTTCAGCATCATTTTCCTCTTATGAGTAATAAGCAATCCTTGTAGAGGGAATGCCTATCTCTACTGGCAGCACGCCTTCAGAGCCATACACTAGAGAGAATGGTGTGTGCCCTGTTGCATCTTTGATTGTTGTGCGCATGGCCTATAGAATTCCGGGTAGTTCTTCATCCCAAGAACCTTTAGCCCCTTCTATCTTTTTCATAATGCTAGATAGGATTATTTTATTTGCAGATTCAACCTGACCGCTTATTTGAGGCCTTGACACAGAACTAAATCTTATTTGAATTTTAAACTTGTCACAATATTGAAGGGTGTTTTTGCTTATGAGTTGTAGGCCATTATCAGTTATGATTATGCGAGGGATGCCATATCTGGTAATAATGTTGCGCCATATAAAATGACTTACGTGTTTGTCGGTGATGGTACTTAATGGTTCTGCCTCTACATACTTTGAGAAATAATCCACGGCCACAATGATAAACTTCCGTTGGCCCTTTGCAGGTGGGAAGGGTCCCAAGAGATCAAGTCCCCATTTATCGAAAGGGAGCACAACCTGGATGGTAGATAGATAGTTGGAAGGTTTTCTTGGAACTTTTGCATAGTATTGGGATTTCTCGTATGCCTTAACCAGCTTTTCAGCATCTTCCTTCAGCGTCGACCAGTAATATCCATTTCTCAAGACTTTGTTGATGACGGTCCTGACTCCCTGGTGGATGCTACATCCTCTTTCATGGATTTCCCGGAGGATGTAGTTTCCATCTTCAGGAGTTACACACTTGAGCAAAGGATGTGTGTAACTCTTTTTGTAGAGGGTATCTTCAAAGAATTCAAACCATTTTAGCTGCTTCACGAAAAGAGGGAGTTGTGCCGGATCTTCGAGAAGGATTGAATGCTTGAAATACTGGATGAAAGGGTCCATCCAAATATCTGACCAGTCCAACATTGTGATTGCTTGATTGATGCTGGGGGTAGGAAGGACTTCCCATATGATGTTGCGTGCTTTGGGCCCGTCTGCTGAACTGGCTAACTTCGCCAAGGAATCAGCCTGTGCATTGGCTGATCTGGGAATAAGTGTGATGCTGAACTATACTGGCTCAATTAGAGATTTGACTCGCTGCAGGTACATTCTCATGCTATCATCTTTTGCTTCGAATTCATCAGTAAATTGTCCAACGATGAATTATGAGTCCGAATCAGCAGAAACCATTTTGGCTCCTGAACTGCAGCAAATGTTGATGCCTAAAATCAATGCTTCATACTCAGCCTCGTTGTTCGAAGCAACAAACTCAAAGTGCACAGCATGTTCCATCTTCACCCCTTCGAATGAGATGATGATTATTCCAGCTCCGCTTAAAGTTCTGGTGGATGAGCCATTAACATACAATTTCCACTCTTGGTTGGGATCATTCAGCTTTGACCCTGTAGTTTGTCCTATGAATCAGCAAGAGCTTGGGCTTTTATTGCTATGCGGGGTTCAACTTCAATACCAAAGTCTGCTAACTGATTGGACCAATCAGCAACTCTGGAAGATTGACTCTTCCCTTCTAAGATCTTCTTCTAGGGTTGACTTGTTCGGACTCGAATTTGGTGTGATTGGAAGTAAGGTTTCAATTTCCAACTAGCCTTCACCACTGCATAGACCACCTTTTCGATTTCACTGTAATTGGCTTCTGATCCCCAATAAGCATGACTTGCGTAGTATATGGGGAGTTGCTTCCCTTCCCTTTCAGCCACGAGGATAGCACTCAGGGAATAATTAAATATAGCTACATATAAGAACAACACTTCACTTGCTAGGGGAGAAACGAGTTTTGGGAGTTTAGCCAAATATGTCTTGAGTTCGTTGAAGGCTTCTTCTGCTTCAGGGCTCCATGCAAAGGTCTGCTTCTTAAGAGTTTTGAAGAACGGAGAGCATTTATCCGCTGATTTGGACATGAACCTTCCAAGGGCAGCTATGCATCCGGTGAGGCTCTGGACTTCTTTGACCGACTTTGGCGAGTGCATGTCAAGTATTGCCTGAATCTTGTCCGGGTTTGCTTCTATTCCCCTTTCATCCACCAAAAACCCCAGGCATTTTCCTCTGGTTACCCCAAAGACGCATTTTTCAGGGTTAAGGCGCATGACATGAGCTCTGAGAGTTAAGAATGTCTCTCGCAAATCTACAGCATGATCTTTGGCCTCTTTGCTCTTCTTGGTCATATCGTCCACATAGACCTCTAGGTTTCTTCCAATCTGGTCATTGAACACCTTGTTGACCATTATCTGGTATGTTGCTCTAGCATTTTTGAGTCCAAAAGGCATGACTCTATAGCAGTATACACCAGATTTTGTAATGAATGTTGTGTGCGGTTGATCTTCCTCTTCTAGAGGAATCTGATGGTACCCAGCATTGGCGTCCATGAAGCTCAACAGGGCGTACCCCGCTGTAGAGTCGACTTGGTGATCTATTTTAGGCACCGGGTAGTCATCCTTAGGACATGCCTTATTCAAATCAGTGAAGTCGACGCACATCCTCCACTTGCCATTGGGTTTCTTCACTAAGACTACATTCGAGAGCCAGTCAGAGCATTGGCACTTGCGGATGAAATTTGCTTTGAGGAGCTTTTGCACTTCAACTTTGGCTGCTTCTATTCTCTCTTTACCTTGATGTCTTAGCTTTTGCTTTACAGGCTTATGTCCGGATTGAATGTCAAGTTTGTGACACATGACTTCTTTTGGTATTCCGGGCATTTCTGAGACAGTAAAGGCAAAGATATCTCGGAATTCAGTGATAACGTTCAGCAGCCCTTTTCTCACTTCTGCGTTCAAGTTGGCTCCAATCTTGACCAATTCTCCTTTCCCCCAGACATCGACTTCTTCATGTTTGTCGGAAGATTCTGGCCTCTAGGGAGGGACTTGAATGTTCAGGATGGAGGCCTCTTCTAACTTCCTCTTTTGTCCACATTCTTGAACTGGTTCGTTGCCTTTCAAGGAGTTGATGAGGCATTCTCGGGCGGACTTTTGATCTTTCTCGTATCATCTTTCTCATATTGCAGGAGTAGTTGATGGGTTGATATTACTGCTTTAACCTTGTTGATCAAAGGGAGTCCCATGATGGTGTTGTAGGAAAATTTGACGTCCACCACCGTGAATCGGACTGCTAGGCTCCGGCCATTGTTCTTCTTGCCAATTCTAACAGGGTGGACTATTGTTCCTAAAGGGATGACTATTCCTCCTCCAAACCCAATCAAGGGCCTGTCCATGGGTTGAAGGTGTTTCTCTTCATATTTCATTTGGCGTAAACATTCCATGGTGATCAAGTCAGTTGTGCTTCCGGTATCTACCAGAAATCTACAGAACTTCATCTGGCCTATCTTCAAGGTGACCACCACGGGGTCAGAGTGAGGCTGTTGTAGGGGAACACTCAGCTCCTCATTGAATTTCATCTCCGGACAAGACGGTTGTTCTTTAGGAGGGCCCTTAACCAGAGTATGAATATTGTCCCTTGCAGATCTTATTGTAGGAAATTCTTCAGAGTAACCTCCTACGATCATGTTGATCACCCCGTTAGTGGCACTGGAGGTGTTTTTCGAGTGTAAGGAAGCCAGCTTTTCTGTCTCTGTTTTCTTGTATTCTCTACTATCTGAGTTGTACCTCTTCCTCGCAGAATCACGGTTAAGGAAAAGGTTCAGTTTTCCTTCTTCAACCATAACGATCAAGGATTTTCTTAAGTTCACGGCAGTTCGAAAGTGTATGACCGTGTTCCTTGTGATATTCACACCACAAATCCATATTTCTTCGATATTTTGGCGTGGGAATTGCGGAAGGAGGGGGTAGCTCGTCTCAGATTGCATAAAAGATGTCTCTTCTGTTACGATTGAACCTTGCCTCAAAACCGTCATCTTTAAGCTCTCGCGGAGGATACTTCCTTTCTCCTTCAGGGCGTAGGGGTCATCTCCTTGGAATTGTGCTCTAATTCGGAATTCTTTCTCTAGTCTCAGCCATTTTCTCACTCTTCTGTTTCTTGGAAGTGGGATCTAACTAATGGCATATATCAGAGGCAGTGACAACGCTCCTAGCCTGTTTCATTGCTTCGGCATATGTTTTGACCTGGTTCTCTAGAAGTTGGAATTTCAATTTGTGGGTTTGCATACCATTTATCAAGGCTGAGACAACGATGGATTCTTCCAAGTCGGTAACCGCCAGCACTCCATCGTGGAACCGCTGTAGGTAAGCAGAAAGAGACTCTCCTTCCTGTTGTGTAATGCGCAAGAGATGGAAGTTGGATTTCTCTTGTCGTCTGGATGCCATGAAATGACTGAGGAACTTGGCCTCGAGTTCAGCGAAACTATGGATGCTACCATTGGGAAGTAAAGTGTACCATGTCAGGGCTAGGCCTGTGAGAGTAATCGGAAAGAATTTGCATAAGAGCGAGGGATCCGTCGTGTAAAGGACCATAAAGATTTTTGTAAGTTATCATGTGTTCTTTAGGACATTCGGTGCCCGGAAATGGAGGGATAGCAAGTATTTTATTTTAGCAGGATTTGGGGTGCCCAGAATTTCCGCGGACAAGGGGGAATTCAGCAGCATAGGTGCTTCATTCCCATGGGAGGTACCTTGATTAGCGGGGGATTCTGCCACCTGATCAGCGCTGCTCTGGTCCCTGTTTTCTTGGGGCCTTAGGCTTCTTCTCATCTCGATAAAACTTTAGACATCATTACTTCTCTCCCGTCAAAGGTGATTGAGATGAGATCTCATGTCCCTTCCCTCAGTTCTACGGAAATATTTAGAAGGGACTCTGTTCTGCTCCGTGAACATAGTTCGGAGATCTTGGATTTGTTGTGTCATCGCCGCTAAGGTTGCATTCAGATCATGATTTTTTTGAGGTTGTTGGGCAGTGACATTGCGCAACTGCTCAGCAAATGTGTGTGAGAGGTTGTTGGCAAGGGTTTCGAGATCTTGCCTCGTTACAGCCTGACCTTCACGATGAGAAGTAGAAGTATCAATGCTTCTTGCCATGGAGGCTTCCTTGGTGTTGGTTTTGCATGGTGCCATCGCGATGTTCAGTACTTCTCGTCCCCATAGACGGCGCCAAACTCTTTCTGCTAAAAAACTGTCAAATTTGTAAAGGGGATTTAAGGGAAGAAGTACCTTGAATTTGAGGAAGTGAGATGACTTGATCGTCGCCAGTGGTAGACCTGCAACCACAAAGAAAGACTAAACCGAGGGATGATGTCTCGGAAAAGCCCTCCGATGCCTAAATTAGATCAAGGAGGAAGTAATATGAATATATGTGTTTCAGGAGTAAGATTGCGTAACCTGATTCCGATAGAGATGTTATATTTAAAGAAGTAGTGTCTGCGAAAGTTGTAACTGTTGAGCGTTTATTCTTGTAAGATTGACTTTTGGAAACTATTATGGAGGAAGTGACATAGTGGACGCACTTTTCCAGGGTAGTGGGCAGTTATGTGTGGAAGTGTCTTTTGACGGGAGAAAACTAACTAACTACTATGTGGTTGTATATCTGGATTGGCAGCTGAATATTGTAAGCCCATACATTTGACCTTTGACCCGTTGACTAAGGGTATTTTGGTAATTTAAATAAAGGGGATTTATAATCTCTAACATGTCGATTTATAGTTGATGTGAAACCCGTGACGTTGAGTTTATGTAGTTAAAGTTTAACTTAACTTGGAGAGATCCAAAGCATTTGCGAAGTTGAAATGAGTGTTGTCTTGATTTCGGGGCGAAATCATTTGAAGTTGGGAAGAATATAATAGCCCTGATTTTAAGCATCTCTTAAGTTGGGAAGTTGAAATGAGCGTTGTCTTGATTTTAAGCTTAAGTAGGTTTACTATTAAATTAGTATTATTAACCTCTCTAGTTAATCATCCTTAAGTGTCAAAAAAAAAATAGTGGGAGTTTTATACTTTTGACTTTGAATATACAAGTTTGTTAAATATTGTTATTATATTAAAGAATAGATTTCAATGCTTTTCGTTTTTGTAACACCCCCATAATTAGGCCAAATTTTAATAAGGATTTTAAAGGAAAACATAAACCAAAGCCTAATCACAGAAGCGTTACCGCCACATCTATCCCTGATAAGGAATCAATGTAAGGCTAAACAACTATATAAAATAATTCTATGCAATACAATTTTTACAACGAGAAGTGAAATTATAACTGAGACGTGACTACTAATAAACTAATTGAGTTGAAAATAGTTGTAGACAATAAAGTAATATAAAGCTGAGTTAAAGATCAATTTTATGAATATAAATATAATAACACATAAGCCAATTAATTAATTTGATATTTAATGACGACAACATATATATCCAATTTTAATTTGAGGGAACGAGAACGCCAGTAGGCCGAGGCTTTACCCCTATACCTACTTCATCAAGAGGTCGTCTCCCCAAATAATTCATCAAGGCCAGCAGAGTAGTCTCAGGTAACCCTAGTGTGCACACCCCTTCTACTTCTTTTTTTTTAGTAGAGCACACCCCTTCTACTTGGATCACAACAAATAGAAGGAAGACCAAACATCGTATCAAGTATCAAAAGTAATAATGGTAACCTGTCGGCAGCTATACTAACCAAACAGGGCAACATGTTCATCACTCTTGTACTTGGATCACAACAAATATAAGAGCTTCATTCCCGTCGTTACACTTTACGTGATTTAATACATTTTAATAGTTAGTCATGAGCACAAAATCATATAGTCAAACATACATTATTTATTTTATTTATGAAACAGTCGCATTATTAATGAGATTTCATTAGTCATTTTTGGCGACTAATTTTTTTTTAATATTTGTCCGTCACTTATTAAAATTTAATTAGTGATGGTAGAAATTTGAAAATTTTCTACGATGATTAGAAACTTGTTAATTCATAACGTGGTTATGAATCATAACAAGTAACGTAAACTTTGGAGGTAAAAACTTAAAGTTGAGCAACTACCGATAACAGTTCGAGAAAATTTTAATTATTACCCGAGCATATTATTTAACCATGATGGTAGTAATTTAAATATTTTATACACATATACAAGTGATTTTTAAACATATAATACAAGTTACATAACTTGTTAATTACATGTACAACAATTTTTACCCAAGTCCCAAACCCTCTTTATAGCCCTTTATACACTTACATACTCAAGCAAAACACTCTAACCAAAGTACCCTTTTGTTCTAACCTAGATTATGCATCATTACAAGCATGCAAGAGGCTAATATTTGAAGCAAAGACACTCTAATTTCTGAATAAGAATTCAGCCATAAATCCCCAACACATTGCTCCCAAGTTCATCCATGAACAACCACTAGCATCCTCCAAACTTTCAACTACTAAGACACCTTCTTTTCTCATTAAATCTTCTTCAAAAACTCATCTTAAACTTCTGAAAATTTATGTTTATAAACTCAAATATTCCATAAAAAATAATCTTCATTTCAAGAGCTTTCCATAGACACCAAACTTGAAGAAATCCACAAAGTATAGAGTAAGTTACGTTCATTTCCTTATTCCACTACTTTTTGTAAAACTTGTTCATGTAGAACACTCTTACATAAATCTTTCTATAAACTAAGATCGTTTTAATATGGATATTTTTTTTGTATTTAAAACTAAGAAAATTATCACTTATAAAACCTCTACAAAAAAAAATCGATTATAATGGAAAGTAAAGAAAAGAAAATGTTATTTTCACAATCTTATAAATTTTGTTACTTCAAGGATTTTAAGTAAAATCATGGGACTTGATTAAGTATGTTGCTCAACATAATAAGTACACTCCAAATATGTTAAATCATCACAAGTATTAGTTTAACAACTCCAACTAAGGAATAATGTTAAGTGCATGTTAGAAATCCAAAATTATTATTGATTTTTTTTTTGGATGAATGCAATATTTTTAGTTGAAGAGTTGGAGTTGGGACTTGAAGGGCAAGGACCCGAAGTTGGAACTACTTCTAAGAACGTATAGGAGCTTACGTGGGAGCTTACGAAATATTTATATAGGCTTGGAGTCGAGGTATGTCACATGGGATGATTTTTAAAGGATTTAAGAATAAGTTGGGAAAGTTTTGTATAAACTTGTTTTTAAAAATAAAACTCCCAAACAAAAGTTCTTAAATCTTGAAAAATGATATCAAAATGATAATTTTGAGTAAGAAATGATTTATTACATGTATTATTATTGTGGGCATCATGCATGTGAGTTTTATGAATTGTTGTATGGTTAAAGACATGATTTACACTACTTTGTGAAAATATTTGTGATAGAAATGATTATATGGATTTGGAAAATATTTGAAATGCATTTTAAAAATAATTTCCAGTAGCTATATGTTAAAAAAAAAATCTCTTGAATAATTTTTTTGAAATTTATTTGTTAAATCGATATTTTAAGGGATTTTAATGTGTTAAAATCTCTTATGACAAAACATAGTATGAGATTAATTCTTGATCATAAAAACTAATTATAAAATCATATTATAATGCCTCCAACAAGATTTGGCCAGAATATATTTAGTTTGGAATTTTTCATGATTTTTGAGTAATCGTTAAATTATCTATCGGTAAATTGTTAAATAGTAAAATATAAAATAATTACCAAATAAAGGCACATGGACTTGAAATTTTTAGCACATACTCATATTGACAGTAACTAAATTTGGTAAAAGTTTGAGAAGATTTTGTTGACGTTTGAGGACCTTAATAAATTTTACTCGGTTATTAATAATCGGTACGTTAGAAAACGATAAAATAAAAAATAAATACTAAATGGCGTCTTTTTGGCATGCAACTTTTATGAGACACTTATATGAACAGTAGCTACATGTGGAAAAATTTATATCTATTTTCGTGACCATATATGGACTTAAATAAATTTTATTCGGTTTATTGGCAAAATAACAATGTTAATTATTAAAAATACCCCACACGATTTTAATGGTTATTTAAAATTTTATATTCCTTAAAATAGTTTCTGGAACATCATAAAATTTTTATATTATTTTATTCGAACTTAAATCATTTTAAACCGATTTTATTTGATTTATCGATAAGATGTGTATATAAAAAGATAAAATATCATACATGACATTTATAAGTTTAAATGAGCTAATAACAATATTATATAACTTCTAGAACTTTGGTAAAAATTTATTAAGCTAATAATTAATTATTTACTAATTTATCAAATTCATAAATATTGTTTAATTATTTAAAGGCGTAATATTGTTAATTAAATTTGAGATATATAGATGTATGAAAATTGAAACATTTTAATGGTTTCCTTGAAAAATCGTATAGAATTTTTAATCACGTTTTGTTACGATGCATTTTCACACATGCTAGTGATGCCCTAATATAATACAAAGGTTATTTTTGATGATATGATTATGCTATGCATGTTTTACCCATGTGGGAAAAATTATGATTTGATTTTGCTATGTTGTAAAGAAAATATGTTTTGCTATGTTGCAAATAAAAGATGTTTATCATAAGGAAAAAGTTAATATTTTTGACTTTTCAAATGTTATTGAAATTACAAGGTATATATTATATACAAAAATATTTTTAGCCTAAATGGCGGTACATATGCCACGGCAAATTTTGTGTATGATTAAACGGCTCCCAATGTTGGCGCTGATTGTTCTAACCATTTGTGTTACACTTGGGCATGTAGGGAGCGGTAGACCGACTACCAAGCAGTCACCGGGATGACTCAAGTACCCATGTAAAAAAGTTATGATATGAGTTTTTAAATTGATTTGGATCCATTGAGATCTTATGGTTTTGGATGAAATATGAGAACTTGGAATTATTACTATAAAACCATTGAATTAAGTTTGAATGATAATATGATTTATCAAATGAAAAGCATCTTCAAAATGAATTTACCAAATCAAAAAAGGGTTTTAATAACTTGTTTGCGAACTTAGTGTGTTTTTACTCCCTTTTTGTGATACTATGCTTTGTATGTTTTTCAATGGTTTTGTTTTAGAGTAACCCTATGGCACCTCGGCGAAGAATGGATATCGCGGAGAGATGAACCGAGTTCAAATATGGCTCCCTTTTGTTTAGATCTCTTTATTGTATTTGAGAGACTATTAGTTGGGTTGTTTAGGTTTAGACTAGTTTAAGGATGTATTTGAACTTTGGACTTATTTCGATTTGGTTGTAATTTACCTATATTTTGGACAGTTAAGACTTCCGTCATATTGCTTTGGTTTGGTTCAAGAATTTTACTTGGATATTGGTTTAACCTCTAAGTAACCCCTTAATTGTGCTGGCAAAAGTAAGCTTCCGCTTGATTAATACTAAATTCCAATTAGTGTTTGCCTTCATAATTCAGGGCGGTTACAGTTTATAAACACAATTTCTCCAAGAAAATGTATCTCAAGAGTATCCATTAGAAACCTCATTTATCAAATCACCTTTTTAATCAATTGGTGATAACAACAATTAATATCGTGAATATTTCTCTTTCGACTCAAATCGTATTTTCAAACCATTATTAGAATAATAATATAACTTCCATAAAATAATAAATATTTTTCTTTATAATTTAAACCGTATCGGATTTTTGTTATCAAAATGATAATACAAATTTTATCAAAAATAACAATTATAAATTCAAAGTTTGACAGAAATAATATTTATTTATAATTTGAGAATTAAATATATAAAACATAATATCATACAAAATCATACAACACATTTAAACAAGTTAATATCACTTAGCACATAATACTAACGGGATAATCCTAAATAGATGGACATCGAGAATTACCTTGTGAAAAGAGCCCTAGAACATAAATGTATGCTCCTATCAAACTTCCTTTACGAACTTAATATTTGAATTATAATTTTTGTTTGTAATTTGTAGATAGGATATCTAAAGATTGAAAATACAATAAAAGAGAAAAGGAATTGATAATAGGTGTAAAGAAAGAAGAATGATTTAATGAGAGAAAAAGAATTAGTAAGAGAAGAGAGAAAACTGGTGAAATATCAAATAAGAAAAACAGTTTAGTTTATCAGTATAAAATAAGGTAAGTTAATAGAATTAGAGAAAAAGATGGGAAGGATAATGGAGTAGAATAGGGAGTTATTTTAGGAATGATAGAAGGAAGTTAATTTTAATTTTTTTTTGTTACCCGTGCAAATTAGTTTTTTCCTAAACTCTATTAG
>CM033453.1:7425279-7515223 GCA_019425755.1 Amaranthus cruentus
TTTTAGAATATGTTAAATTGAGTAAGTAAATTAGGGAAATTATTCCAAGAATCCAAACCATAAAACATAGGTTTCCTCAAATTGAAAGAAAATGAAACGAAAATAATATGTTAGTCATTCAACAAGTTTGCACATTGTATCATTAGAACAATCCAATAACAACTTTGCATACTTGGCTCCAAGTACTTCTTGGAACAAGATTATTCAGACAATCAACAATAAAAATTAACAGAAGTAGTAAAGTTCAGTAAATGTCATAGGAAGCAATAAAGTTTGAAGGAATACCATACCAACTCCAGAATGTCATTCCAACTATATGATGCAAGCCAGAAAATATAATGCCACTATTGAATGTATGGAGCAGAGAGTGTTGTTGGAAGGACCACGAGGGGCAAATGTTAAGTATAAGAAATATCCAAAAAGGGCCCAAAACGAATTCAGTGTCAACTTTAAAATTGCAAAGTCTTGTGAGGCATTGACACCTTCTGTACTTGTGTCACATCAGCCAGTAAGAGAAGAAGGAGGACGATCCTAAGGATATTGACGTGGTGAAAGAATTTCTAGATGTCTTTCCAGCGCACTTTAACCTCACTCATGCGCAACTAGGAAAACTTCCCAGGAGGTCACCCATCCGAAGATTGCTCCCCACTAAGCTTGCTTAACTGTGGAGTTCTTAGCAAATGGGCTCCCATGAAAAGAAGATGCACCCTATTTATATGAGTAGTCTATCAATCCCTTTTCAAGATAAATATGGGGTATCATAGTGGTTATCGAGCCACAGGTCGGATTCGACCCAAACTTCTATAAGTCTTCCACTGTGCTTTGTAGACAAAATTATTATATTGTTCACACTGTTTTGGGTTGTTTCATAAATGGTTTAAGGTTGAAGAGTAAAAAGAACAATAATAGAGGAGGAAGAACATGTTAAATGGAAGAGGAAGAAGCAACTGAGTTTTAATGAAATGGAAAGGGGTAAAATGGTCATTTCCATAGTTAACGGAAAATTTAACGTTTTTTGCTTAATATAGTTACGGTAGTTAATTTTTCAAGAGTCGAGTGCTATTTTGTGGCAAAAAAAATTTAAGATTAGCTACCACTCGTCTTTCCTTATAGTTGGTGCTTGCCATGTAGAATTTTCCAAAATTAAATAAAACTCTTTTTCTTTCTTTCCCCTCTATGCTCTTCAATTTCTTTATCTTACTCCATTGTCTCCCTCCTTCTTACTCATTATTACTCCTTTAATTTCTTACTTTGTTCCCTCCTCCATGGATTCAAGATCAAGACGTGCTTGAAAAAGCTTGAAGTGATTATTCATCCATTGTCTCCCTTCTTCTTCCTCATCACTGTTAAATATAACCCTTTTTCTTAATCGTTGTTTCCAGTGGTCGGGAACTGAAATATTTTTAGGAGGCCCCTTATAGTTCAAGGCCCTGAGCGGTTGCTCAAGGTGCTCCTTATGGTAGCCGGGCCTAGTAAAGGGCACTTCAATTCATGAAGTAGTATACACTCTTATTGTATGCATAAAACAAAGCATGGAGTGTTTCACTTAGGTTTGCATTTGATAGGCATACAAGTACACCCACCAACTAGATCAACCCTTGGGAAACAAAGAGGCACTGTTGAATCACGTGAAGAAGAACAAATTGTTGTAACTGCACTTGGCTCGACCAAGCAGGGGTCGAGTGAGCCTATTGTGCTTTTTGACGGTTGTTTCTTGCTATTCTGTTTTAGTAGGTTGCTAACCCAATTTTACCCTTGGCCCTATATATATGTGTAATGCTTTATTGTAAGATGTAGGGCCAATTTTCAATCTGTGGAGCGTTCTGAGCTCGAAACGTTCAAATGGGCTATGGATCTTATAAAAGAGCAGCAATGGAGAGATGTTGTTATTGAAGGTGATGCACAGAATATTGTGCATGCTTTCCAAGGTAAGATCAAACGTGGTTTCCATACCCAAATTATCGTGGAGAATGTGAGTGCAGCAGCTTCTGAAATTCAGCATTTACAATTTAATTTTTGTTTTCGTGAGGCAAATAATGTAGCTCATTGATTAGCTAAGTGGGCATCATCTAATGTTTGTTCCAATGTTTGGTATTATGGTGGTCCTTCTTGGATTACAGACATTGTATTTTCGGATTTAGCCGTTTAATGATATGCCTCACCTTGATCTTTTAAAAAGGATGTAGCGCCAAGCCAAGAGTTTGAGCCTCCCATTATTTATGCTTACCATACTACTTTATTCTCTACACATATACCCTCTTCATTAATGTAATTCCTTCAACTTTGTAATGAGCTTTCAAGCTCCTCTATCATTTAAACACATAATGATACACTAACCTAAGATGGTGGATGTAACCTCATTAATGGTGAACCACCTTAAATCTTGGTGTAAATGTCTTATTACTTTTTATTGTTCAAATCACCTTATTACTTGTATATAACCATGGTTCATTAGTGCAACTTCAAGCCAGGGTCATTAGCCTATCGTGGCACCTTTAGGCCCACGCTTCCGCATAAATAAAAAATTAAAAAAAAATTAAAAAATATATAAAAAAAATTAATAATAATAATAATAATAATAATAATAATAATAATAATAATAATAATAATAATAATAATAATAATAATATTCCTGCAAAAACTAGATAAAAAGATAGTTATGAACAGTCTCCACTCCCCACCATTATTTCTATAGAAACATAAAAGAAAGATGACAGACTACTAAACTATTTACCCAAAGTTATTAATTGATGAAAATTTTTGGCACCTATAAGCGTGGTGAAGCATGGATAAATGCAGTTTTCACACATGCTTCGCCACGCATATAAGCGTAACTAAGGAGACAATTACGTCCCTAAAAATTTTACACACAAGCTAGAAGCCACTTTTACTAAGCTTGGGTTGATTAGCCCGCTTCATTAAGTGTTGTTAAATGTATCAACCTCACATATAAGCATGCCTAAATGAATTTTCATACGTAGGTAGATGTAAAGTTTTTGTAGTGATATGATAAATCTATTCATTATATTATTAACAAATATATAATTATAATTATTTAAGTAAGAATGTATAACATTTTTGTTGTGATAGGAGAAGGGTGGGATTCGTTGCCACTTGATATAGATTCATAGTGCCTAATCACTTGATAAACTGTATTACTATCATCCGACTCATTTGATATTATTCTCTCACCCCTTTAAATATTTGTACTATTCTCCACCCCAAGGTTTGTATTATTTTTAAGGCGAGGCATTCAACACATAATTGTTCTATGATTGTTGTGGTATTCATTGTTCAAGACTGATTTATTATAACAACAAAAAGTAATCAAAAGGAAAAAGAAAAGAAAACCAAAAAAACCAAATAAATTAGAGCATACCAAGTGACAAAAAACCTAAATATGCAAATTTGTCACAACAAGGATATGCTAGAGCGTCTCTTTCTAGAAATTAAATAAATTCTCTTTGAAATTTTCTCTTTCTAAAGCAAATGAACAATGATGTTCATATGAAAGGGTAGGTGAGAGTTCATAGAGAAATACATGCTCTAATATAAATAATATTCATTTTACTTGAAAGTTATAGGGAAACCTACTATAAAACTCTGTTGGTCCAAGACTTCAAAAAATCGGACCCCAATTGGAGATTTTGGGCCAAAATATTCTAAGTTATATTCATGGTCCGATACTTCTAAAAGTCGGACCCCCTTATTAACCTGAATTGGGGAGATTTGAAGCTGAAATCTTCTGATTCATTTCATGGTCCGAGACTTCTAAAAGTTGGACTTTCTTATTGGCGTGAATTAGAGATCTGGGGCCGAAATATTCAAAGGCATTTCATCGTTCGAGACTTCTAAAACTCGGACCCCTTATTGGCCAAAATTAGAGATCTGGGGCCAAAATATTCACAGGAATTTCATGGTTCGAGAGTCGGACCCCTTATTTGCCCAAATCGGAGTTCTGGAGATCCAATCAATTGTTTTCGCATATAAACCAACATCCTTATTCGATCACGTTAAACGTCTCTTCTCCAATAGGCGTGGGGCCAATATTGTAAATAAAATATCCTTTAATGTGAGATGGCAAATTTACTCCTGGTAAAAAGTCAAAATCAAATCATGCATGACCATCGACTTTTCTTCAAGACCCAAGTCAGATGTTTCTATAGCCTAAAACACTAACCCCATACTCCCACTATTTAGGGAACAACTCCCAAATTCCTAGGAAAAACAACCATAAAGACCTCTCTGATCTACAGAAATAGGTTACACAATTCTATTCTTCTACGCTAATACTCTGTCAAAATTTCCTCTCTATTTATATCGTCGTTTTTCGTCTGACTTAAGCATCAGAGCGATTATTTGGAAAATTATCCCCTGTATTAGAAGCCCCGACCATGAGGGTAGGCCCAAAGGGCTACCGCCCAGGGCCCTATTTCAACTATCAGAAAATAGTGGTAGAAGGGGCCTCTAAGCTAGTTTTTTAAAAAGTCTAAAATGAAACTCGGGGCCCAAAAATAATGAGAAGGCGGAGCCCAACAATTAGGAAACAGAGAGTCAGAATTTAGAAACTAGCCCCTTTTAATTTTTATTGGAAAACTAAGACCTAGAGTCTACAACCTCCTTCCTAATTTCAATTATCAAGAGTTGTAACTCAAAATTCGTGTTGGCAACAATGGAATCCCCTTGCTCAACCTTTCACCTTCTCTTGTCCTCATCAATGACATTGGCAATTGTATTTTTTTTCCAAATTTATTTTCCATTCGTCACTCCTTAATTCCCCACTCTTTAATTCTTCAATTTCTCACTCTATCAATAGCATTTGGGTTTGGAATTTCATTGATGTAAGTCTAAGGCCTCACTCTGTCGTTTTCATCGACCATTTTTGTGTTTCTCACAGGTTTAAATCTCGTTTTCCTTTTTTATTTTCAATTGGTTGCCTAATTGTTGCCTTTTTTCTCATTGAGAACTGAGAATATTGATGACTCGATGAGTGAGGGTTTATGCATGGGTGTTGAATCTTGTTTTGTTTTTGATTTTTATCAATTTCAATTTCATTGGTTGCCTCATTAGTAAGTTTTATAATTTCCTTGTAAGTTTTATAAATTCATATTCTAATTTTGTTTTATAATTTGGTTGTAAAACTCAATTTAATGATCTTTTGAGTTTTTTTTCATCTTCTCTTATTGTTATTTAAGGGACCCATTATACTATTTTGCTTAGGACCCTATGAATCCGGGTCGGATCTGGGTCCATGACCTTAGGGCCCGGGTCCGGGTCTGAGTCTACACATTTGAGATCCATATTCAACCCGTAAACCCATTTACATCTTTTTTAAAATATTATATACTAGCTATCATGTGTATAATTATTTGATTTGAAATTTTGTTATATATTTTTGAACATTGCGTGATTTTGAACTTTGTTGGTTTATGTAATTTAAAATGTGGTTGTTGTATCTAGGGGTGTTCAAAACAAGGTACCGGGTCGACCCGGATCCGGAAATCCGGGTACCCGCTTTTTCGGGTACCTAAAATCACGACCCGGTTCCGACCCGGTTTTCGGGTACCCGTTTAAACCGGGTCGGAAACCGGATACCCGGTTTTGTTTATTTGCTAAAACAGTGTCAACACGTCCTGAGCTCCCAAACGCCTCAGATTCTGCAGTTTATTCAACAACATGATGGTATTCAAAAGCAAGACCCGTATGACTTCCCATGGAAAAACTTCTAGATTTTTCCAATCAGTTTTTGAAAAAGAAAGAAAAATCGTTACCTTTTGCATGAACCGATGGACAAAAAAAAATTGCTCCAAGCAAAACCTAAAAATTTATATTGATTCTAAACATAACTTAGAAACGACAAAAAACTTAACAAAACCTAGTATTTGTCTATTCAAGTTATTATGAAATACAGTAATAAGACCTCCAATTCAAATCCATGAAAATTGTACATCATTTTCAATTTCTCTTCATAGCTACATTAAAAAAATAGAACAAACAAAATATCAGGCATTCGTGAGGGAGAGTTGCAGAGATTGGTGACGGAACAAACAAGAAATTGAACAACTAAAATACCGAAGATGAAGGAGACGATGGAGTTGCTTGTGAGGGAGACGATGGAGTTGCTTGTGAAGATGAACAAACTGAAGGAGTTGCAGAGATTGAGGGAGAAGATGAAGGAGTTGCGGGCTGCAGTTGAGAAAGTGAGATGGGTGCGTTTTAGCTTTTAGGGTTTTAGTTTTATTAGGTTAAAAATAAAGTAGGCTGCCTTAAGAAATAACACACTGTACACGCATATTTTTTAAAAAAAAAAATTAATAAACCGGATACCGGGTACCCGGTTCCATCAAAACTACTACCCGTACCCGACCCGAATACCCGGTTTATAAACCGGGTACCCGACCCGAATACCCGGTTTATAAACCGGGTACCCGGCCCGAAATACCCGGTTTTGCTAAATCGGGTAAATTACCCAGTTTTCCAAACCGAATACCGGGTATTCCGGGTCGGGTTTTGCAAAGCGGGTTTTTTTGAACACCCCTAGTTGTATCTATACTTTATGAATTAAAGACTTGATAAATATTTCATTATAGGAACTTAAATGTTCAAAAACTTTATATATTTCGCTCAATTAGTATACATATTAGAAGATCCTCGTTATTCGAAAATGTTTATATAATTTTAAGCGAATGGTCGAAAATTGTACTTCATAATATACTTTTAAAAAAAATTTAAAGAAAAAAATAAATTTGTTCTGGACCCAGATCCAGACCCTAGTCCCTCCAGACCTTAAGGGTCTGGGTTCGGGTTCAAAATTTTTTGACCCTACGGATCCGAGTCCGGGTCTGGGTCCAATAAAAAAATTACGATCTGGATATGGGTCTTGCTAGACTCGACCCAGATCCGACCCATGCCCATAGTTGCAGGTATTTGTTTTCAGTTGATCAAATTATTATCAATCATTGATCTCACAAGTATTTAATACTTTTAGTTCTCCTATAAATCCTACAGTTCCTACACTAAAACAGTCTCAATACATGAACCAAATATGGATGACTCAAACAAGGAATCAGCAACAGACAATGGAGTAACAGCAGCAAGCAATGAACCCTAAAAAGCCTCTGACCAGCATACCTTGTAGACCCTTACCAGAGCAAACCTAGAGGACTGGGGTAACATAGAGCACAGAAATGGAATCTCTACACATGGACCTTTTCATCAAGATCCTAATAGTCTTCTATCAATCACGGAAAGACCTCAAGAAAGGGAGCCCAAGGTCACCCAGTCGCCAGTTTGGCATGTCAGTGATCAGCCCCTGAGTGCAGTTGACCAACATACCTTCCTTGGGTTGCACAGAGCTAACCAGAGTATTCTAGAAGACATGGGGGAATAAATGGAATCTCCACACTAGCATCTTTCCATCAAGACCATAAGAGCCCCTTGATAAGCCCAGGAAGACATCAAGAAAGAGGGTTGAAGGTCGCCTAGTCATGAGTATTCTGACAGTGTTATTTAGTGTTGGCTGTATGTTTGTGGCTTTTAAATGTGCACATGTTTTGCACGTGGGGTGATAAAACCGTTATTTTTAGTTGTATGAATTCCTAGAAGTCCTGAGGCTAGTTCTCTTCATTCTCTAGTCTATAAATAGGAGCCTAAGTCATGTAAATAAGGATATTTCAGATTTGGAGTTTTATTAAACATTGAATGCATTTGTCTTTTGTCTTTTTTGAGTGTGTATGAACATTTATCAATCTTGAGTAGTGCAAAATTATCACCTTTTATAGCTCAGAGTAGTCCTTGGTTATAGGAAGGAATCGATTGCTTTGGAAGGTCAAAACCCAAGTCACTCAATTCAAGAAACAAGCCATAGTGCAGTCTGCCTTGTTTCAAGAACATACCTTTGGGTGCTTGGTTTTTTGAAGTTTATCGCTGTGTCTGGAGTATTGAAGGTTTGCCATTCAAGATTACATTGCATTGAAGGATTTCACCCAAAATCAGTCCAATACAAGAATTATTAATGTCAACTTTCCATAATTTTTAAGTATGCTTTATTAGAAATATTAAGATTTAAAATATTATCTCGCCAAGTGTTAAAAAAAGAAAATGGTACTAATAGGATGACGAGAAGAAAATATATTATTTTAAAATAGATAAAAGGAAAATCAAGTATCTAAAAAAATATAAATATAAATATCCCATTTTAAAAAAAAATAATAATTAAAAGAAAACTGAATCCGTAAATTATTAGAATAATCAAAAAAACGTTTTGATATTTGATAAGCAATTGTAGAACTTCCCAGGCTAGTGGAAAAAATCAGAGCAGAAATTCAATGAATTGAGGCAGTAATTGCAAAAGAATCAATTCTGATGAAATACGGCCACAACCAACACAAATTGAAGAAAATTGGTGAAAGAAGCAACTTCTTTACCCAATGCAATGACTTTAAATAACCTGAAGAACGTACACTACAAGTTGAGAGATACTTCTTCGGTTGTTTAATACTTCCTCCGTTTCATAATACTTGCTACATTTTACTTTTTTACGCAATCCAATGCACAATTTTGATCATTAATATCTTAAACTACACTTATCTAAAAATTATAAAAATTTAATATTATGAAAGTATGCGATTAGACGATTCAAACAAGATCCCACTTGACTATATTTTTACTTACACATTAGTCGCAATATGCAAAATAAGCTTGAATGATGAATAGTGCACAAAATCGAAATGTAGCAAGTATTTCGGAACGGAGGAAGTACTTACTACTAAGTGTGACATGTTACGTGAAAAAATGTCATTATCAGTAATAAGTATTATGAAACGGAGAAATTATAAAAAAAAAAAAAAAGAAAAGAAAAAGAACGCTACTGATTGCTGGGGATATGTTTGGGTGTAACAGACAACAGTAATCGCATGAGAGTACTGAATTTGGAAAGTCGCGGCGTAATGGGTCCCACTTTCCAAGTTGACTGAAACCCAAGTTAGGAGTAAGCATCAACTGATTCTCTGAATTTCAGTCTGTAGCATTATTTCATCACTTTCAGGATCGTAACTACTTCCTTCTTACATTTATTTTTATCAATTTGGCAATTGGCATATACACTTTCTTTTTTTTCTTATCTTATCCCTTCTAACTTCTACCTCTTTTTTTTAACAGGTTTGCTACTTGCTAGACTTTCAGCTTCTATTACACACTTGCACTTATATAAAATAATCAAGCTTATTACTTTTATTTAAAATTCTTTTTTAATTCTATTATTTTACATATTTTATTTATTTTATTATAATAATAATAATATTAACTTTAGAAACATAGTAAGAAGTCTAGCAAATCTACTTTATCTAACTTATGTGTGAGTTAGAATATTTTTAACTTCAGTATTTTGCCTGATCAAATTGACTACATGTAATACTAATATTTACTCCAAGTCTTTTTTATTGTCGCATTTACATAGCCACGGTTATTAAAGATGATATAGAAATCATCTAAAAGTGAGTAGTTGGGGTATTTTAGGTGATTATATTAATTGTAAAGGTGGTAGCTCGGTATTGTAAGTAGTAAAATTGAAGGTATTTTGGACATTGCTTATGTGAACATGTAGTATTTTGGTAAAAAAAAAAATAATTGACAAAAAAAGGAAATGTGATAATTAAGAGTATTAATTTGCCAAATAAAAAAATGTGACAATAAAAAAGACTTGAAAGGAGTAGTATAGTATGCATATAATATCATACATTTTGTGTGATCAAGTATGATAAAATTTAATTCTAGAAAAAAAAGTATGATAAAATTTAAAATATTAAATTTGACCATTATAATTTGCAAGTGGCCGGTAATTATTACTCCCTATGACTTTCTTGATTTGCATCCTTTTACATTTTAATTTATCCTAATATATTTTTTTCTCTTTTTTTTAACATTGGTCTCACTATCATTTCTTTAAATTTATCCACAAACTTATACTTTTTTTTTATTAAAAATATTTAATTTTATTACTAAATTTTTTTATTGTACTAAATCTCATTCAATTTGCATTACGTGCAAAATGAGAGAAAATGGGCATCTTTTAGCAAGATATAATCATCATTCTAATAGGATTTGATATTATTATCTTAGATATCAAATAATTAATCATATTTGCCACAAAAAAAAACCATTTAATCATATAATTAAATATCATATAATTAAAGTATATAATACTACACTGAATTTGAGAAGTCAATTAGAGAATAGATTTATGAGTATTGAAATATTGGACCCATATAGAAGTAATTACTAATTTGGATGACAGCCGTATAGTATGTTGAATAAGTGGATCTTATTTGTTTGCCCACTCCTTAGGAGCTGTCATATTAGGTACCAGTACGGATCCCAGTATATGCCTTCATGTATGCTCGATCACTTGCTCACAGTTTTCATCACAACATTCATTCATCATTGGGCGGCAATATTCTTTCTTCATCCTTTAAGCTTTCAGCTACCTAGCTGTTTAGATTCCATTACAAATATTTAATTTAATTTATCCTTACATTTTTTATGATTCATAAAATGACCATCTCTCTTTTATGATTATTTTGTTGTTATTCAAGTTTACATATATATTTGTTTAGCGCCTCTTGATTGACTTAATAATATCACCTTATTACTTATATATAAAAATAAACATCATTTTGAACTTGTCATTTTTTAATTTGAAGTTGCATTGCTTATATATTTATCATCTCTTTTTTATTTTCCTATGTAAGACTTACGATGTACGTACACTTACTAATCTCTCCCCTAAACCAAGGACCATATCACTTGTGTCCTCTCGTTCAACGATATAGATTGTCTTATTCTGTCGTCACTTCACCACGAGACCTACTTCCTTGAACAACATGTTAAGAATTCTCCATAGTAGCTAGTCATCAAGATTAGATTCTCCCATTAAGAGTTCACACTTTGATTCCTCACACACATGTGCCTTTAGCAATGCAACATGCCACCGTACCACAATGTTGATTTATCATACATGTATTTCCTCGTTTGAACCTACAACTCTGACTTTCACAAACTATTTCATGCTAATTGGAAGTCGGCTAACTTATATACTTGTTAACTTTTTTTCATTTTTCTTATACAACCCTTCAGGTATACACTTAACATTTACACTATGTTTGAATAAAGATAAATCGAAGAAAGGAAGGGAAGGGAAAGGATAACAAAAAGGAAAGGGAGGGATTTGAAGTGAAGGGGTTTAGAGGAAAAATATAGATAAGTTTTGTCAAAAATATAATCTCTCCTACAATAAAAAGATTAGAAGGAAAATACTTATTTTTGTTTCTTTTTCCTATACTTTGCTTTTAAACAAACTAAATAAATTGTCCCTACTTACCCTTACCCCTCCCCTAGTCCCCTTCTTTTCCTTCTTTTTTGTCTCTCTTAATATGTTATCAAAACATAGTGTTGTATGTCATTAGAGGTGCAGGGCCGACCCTAGATATTTGGGGGCCTTGGGCGAAATAGCATATTGAGGCTCTTTTCCTTTGCAATTTATAACTTATATGAACTTTTTACAACCATTAATTTTTGTTTTCTTGACATGGGGCCCTGGGCGACAGCCCCTCTTGCCCACCCTTAGGGCTGACACTGTAGAGGTGTTCAACAGACTGGGCGTGGGGCGAGTCGAAGCACGTTTAAATACGACCCTCTTTGACCCATTTTTAAAAGCTCATAAAATAGTTTTTTTTCTAATTCTTTATAGCTCGTTTGGTCAATTCAACTACGTATATAATATAATCATATAAAAATATTTTTAAAAAGTGGTAAAATATTTTTCATAACCAATTCTTATAATTATCCGA
Organism: Amaranthus cruentus; assembly: GCA_019425755.1. Taxonomy (NCBI): domain Eukaryota; kingdom Viridiplantae; phylum Streptophyta; class Magnoliopsida; order Caryophyllales; family Amaranthaceae; genus Amaranthus; species Amaranthus cruentus. The sequence continues at coordinate 7,437,126 of CM033453.1, forward strand.
CCCGACTCTTTAGTCAAAGGCCCGTTACCCACCCGATCCGTTATTGACGACCCGCCCCGCTAATGATCCGTTACAGTGTGACCCGACCCTTAACCTGTTAGATAGAACCGCTCCATTGAACACCTCTATATGTCATCAATAAGAAATGTTTACCGACATCATGAATAAATTAACAAATAACATAAGAGGAAAAATTAGTTCAATAATAACTAAAGATTTTAAAAGAACTTCAATTTGAAAGCTAAAGAATCTTTTAGATCCCATGTTTATCTACTTATGTTTATTCAGTTAAGTTCAATTTTTTCTATTACTTTCATATTCATTTTGTTATATGTAGTTGAATTCAATTTCATTTATTTTTTGACAAAATGCGAATAGTACTTCTATAAATAAAAGTTGCAAAAATTACCTTAAAACATATCAAAAAATTACCTTAAAAGTCAAGCAACATTAGGGGTATAAAAAGTAAAATAGATGCAACCATCCCTCTACAACAAAATTAATTTTGTACAACACAGAATTTAGTGATATCAAAGAATCTCATTGGTTTATATTTTCAGTGTAATAATTGTTTATTTTTATTTTGAGTTCTACAATGAGATGATTTAATGACATTATATTTGGCCATTTGTGACATATAATTATTACTATAATTTATAATGACATTTATGAGAAATGTCACTAGATACTATGCATCGACAATCTCTAGTATAATTTTTTATTATGCTGCTAAAGCGTTTAATAAATATCACTAAATCCACTATATATACCATTAAATATTTAACATAGTGAAATTTAAATTAAATGTCACTAATTATATATTCCACTAAAAATATTGAAAATACATGTAGTGTACAATTTGACCTAAGACTTGTACTTGATATACATAAAAAAAATAAGCTCTCTAAAATGGAGTCTTAAGCAGTAACTAAAAAAACTAACATTAATGATTGAGTAAGAATTAAAATTATAAATAGAAATTGAAAACATAAATTAATATGTAGAATGAAAAAAAAAAACGAAAAATAGAATAAAAAAATGTTGACTAGAGTAGTTACTTTGCGATTAAACTATAACTAATATCTATGTTTGTAATTGCATGCATTATAAACAGCGAGAAAGAGGCCCCAGTAATAAAGAGGCTAGGCATGAAACTGTATATAGAATAATATTTTTAGTTGTGACCATATGAATAATATACTTGTTCTTCCTTCATTTTAAAATTTTTTAATCTCAATGAGGGTAGGAAAAGGATAAGAAAAAATAATTGTGATTCCCCTATTATGAAAAAGCCAATGAAAACTCAATATGTTTAGCGACTTAAACAAGTCAATTAAATAGTTAACATCTAATGTTTGATTTAGTGGTTGTTTACAGTCAATTACAAAAATGGAAGATACTTGGCATGTGGTAATGTGATGAAATGCATGTCTAACCGTGTATGACTCTCCATCAGTCTATTCTACACATGATTGATCCCACTTTAATTGACATTCAAGCCGTCCTCCTCATACATCCCAATTTTGCCGAATATTCACTTAGTATTTCCGTCCACTGTAAAGGAAAATTCTAAAATTGTTTTCTATGATTAAATATCTCAAAATATCTACTTAGTTTTTGAACTTAATCACTTAAATTAACTAATTTGAAAAAAAATTAATCCAAATTTGTACTAATGAACATGAAGAAATTTACTAAATATGTTGGTGCTAAGAGATATTGCTAAGTTAAAGCGTTATTTTTTTGGAATTAAATTCAAATATGCGACCAGTTTAACTTAGGGTATGAAGAGCCATAAAAATATAGCTTATGGGTGAGAATTTAAATCAAAACCTTGTGAAATATGTTGGTATGGCTATTATAAATCAAACAAAAGTGTTGATGCTAAGAGGTATTGCTAAGAATAGTTGAATATTATGGCTTGAAAGTTAATAATGAATATGACAGAATTTACGAATAATAAGATAAATTTATGCAAGAAATGATAAAGTAAACAATAACACCAAATGTTAACGAGATACACTAAACTTGATTACATTCTCTTCCTTGCTAATGTTTTGTATTTTTTTTTCAAAGGATAGTAAAGCTTATAGTTCAAATTTTTACAAAGATCGAAGAAATTACATCTATGGAGATAATATAAGTAGAAAAATAAGTAGAAGGAGAAACAAAATACAATCTAATCAAAATGATCAAAGGAGAGACTAGTAGGTAGTATGAAGCTCAATCCAGAGATTTGTCTCGACTAGTCAAACCTCCTATGACAGTCAAACCAACATACCTAAGGTAGAACCTCGCCGAAATAAGTGATTCTCGGGCAAGAACCTCCTATGACAGTCAAACCAACATACCTTCTTACTATTTCTAAGGTAGAACGACTTGGAATCATCTGCACAATATGGACATGCATTCTTTCCTGCTGTACTCCATCCCGATAACATCGCATATGCCGGAAAGTCACTAATTGTCCACATTAATGCCGCTTTAAGACGAAAGTTCTGCCTCTTGGATACATCATAGGTCAGAATACCATCAACCCACAACATCTTAAGCTCCTCTATTAAAGGCTGAAGGTAAAGATCAATGTTATGCTTTGGATTCTTTGGCCCAGGTGCAATCACTGTCAAGAACATGTACGGCTTCTTCATGCACAACCACGGAGGAAGGTTGTAAGGTGTCAGAATCACGGGCCACGATGAATATTGTTTTCCCGAGCTTCCGAATGGATTGAAACCATCTGTACACAATCCAAGCCTTACATTTCTCGCTTCAAATGCAAACTCTGGATGATCAACATTAAACTTTAACCAAGCTTCTGAGTCTGATGGGTGACACATCTCTCCCTCTTCACTACGGTGCTCAGCGTGCCATCTCATTTGATGAGCAGTAACATGAGACGCATACAAACGTTGTAATCTTGGGCCTAAAGGGAAGTAGAAAAATTGTTTCCTTGGAATACGTTTATTTCCATTGCTGTCTATTTTCCACCTACTTTGGCCACAAATCCTACAACGTCTCTTATTTGCTGTATTTCCCCAATATATCATGCAACCGTTAGTACAACAATCAATTTTCTCCACCGGCAATCCAAGTCCAGCTATTTGCTTCTTCGTATCATAAAACCCGGTTGTCATTGTATTTGGTTCTGGTAAAGCATCTTTTATTATGCGGCAAATTTCATCATACAATATCTCGGGAATGCGAAAATCGCTCTTTAGATTTGCTAAGGGACCTATCATCGACATCTACGTATACGTTTTGCAACCGGGATACAAGGGATTGTTTGCCGCACTTAACATGTCGAAAAACTGTTTCGCATGAGAATTTGGATCTTCGGGTAATTGCAGAGGCAAAGGTTCATCTGAATGCACATTGTTCTCTTCGATAAAAGGTTGGTGCGTGTCCGGGAATCTACTAGCAGCAACATCATGCACCATACGCACATATGAATTGCCCTGATTGTTTTGCACGGGTGAAAATAATTGCAATTCATTCCGGTGTGCAGGAGTACTACTTTCACCAAGTAATACATTACAATGACATCTCCAATCGTAATAATCCTCCACAAAACCCTTCTTCATCAAATGTTCCCTAACTTCATTCGGATGTTTATACACCCGATTTTTGCATTTTACACAGGGACATCTAATCTCTTCTACTTCACTATTAGTAATCGCAAATTTCAAGAAAATTTCTAATCCTTGCATGAATTGTATATTATAAGCACATAAAATTTCATCCATTACGCAAACCTACATTAATAGTTTATAATTATTTTATTTAAGTAATTACTACACACACACACACACACACACACACACACACATATATATATATATATATATATATATATATATATATATATATATATATATATATATATATATATATGAAACATGTTATAGTACTTAATTATATTGATTATGCAATAAAAAAATGTAATAACTAAAACAAGGTATGAAACATGTTATATTACATTATATTGAATACGCAATAAAAAATATACTAACTAAAACAAGATATTTATTAAAATAATATGAAATATTATGTTAAACAAAATAATATTACGTACCTTAGATTGAAATGATGTTCTTTCGCAACAACAATCGTATAATTTTTGTATTTTTTATATGAAAAAGGAAACAAAACTTTAAAATTGAATTCTACTTAACTCGATCACGCTCAACACTAATCATATGAATTTTTCATTCATGAACCAAATGTTCTTTCACAACAACAATTGAAATGATGGCTACTAAAATTCGAGAGTAAATAGTCGTCTGATTATTTAAAATTCAAATATGACCGTTGCGGATAGTTGGCGACCAAATGGGGACCAGATTGTAGTCGCCAACTGGCGACCAGATCGTGACAAAAGTATTGGGTCGCCAAATGGCATCTGTTGGCGACCAGGAGTGTCTAGTAGCCTTTTGGTCGCGAAATTTGGCGACTCAAAAAATTTGGTCGCTAGATGCAGTCGCCAACTTAATACTTTTTTGTAGTGACTTAAAATACAACTCATACTAGGACTAGTATTTACAAGCAAAAGCAATATGGGACATCAACAAAAATAGTTCTTAGCAACAAAATAAAAACATGACATTAACAATGCGGAAATTCTCGATTAATGCAACCTTCAACAACTTTCAAAGTTTCTATATTAAATTTTTTGTATGAATATAAATATGAATATGAAGGATAGAGCTAAAAAGGATTAGTAATGAAAACAATTATAAAGAGATGCAAATGATGTACTGAGTCTGACCTTTAAAAGGACCTACGTCTCCACTCTTGAGTTCTGATAACTCTTAGGCTATTGCAAAGTTTTTTATTCCCTGTTACTTAGAGTTTTAAGGAAGTACAAGCTTTAGAAGAATGTCACATTTATCTTCCAAACATCCCCGTAGCCCTATAGTATCGACTATATACTCAAATCCTACTGAACTTAAGAAACACTATTTTCAAAACATCCTCTTTTCTGTGTTTTGTAATAAAGATTTATATAAGACATTATGTATAGTCTAGATGGAGGTGAGTTCGATCACCTCGTGGCGTACGCCTTGGCTTGCACATTTGAGAACGAGGTAGCAAGTGCAAGGAGGTACGAGAGCTTGCGTTTCGGGTCAATCCATGAAGTGGTTGATGATGGTGATGCCATGATGTGGAGTGGCTTAATGAAGCCAATAGACGAGGAGCAGCTTGTTTTGAAGTTGGCTCGAGTAGGCGAGCAGCAGTGAAGAAGTCTAGCAACACGGCTCGACCAATCCAGTGAGTTGTAGCAGCAGGCTCGACCAGTCGAGCGACTCTTGCTCGGTCGAGCGACTGGTTCAGCGAGGAGCAGTAACATTCTGTTTTAACTTATGGTTTTTTTGTGGGTTTTTAAGCCTTTGGCCCCAAGTATTCTAATATCTTCTAGCACTATATAAGGAGTATTAGGAAGAGTCTTAGGGTATTGGAGAGAGCTAAATACTAGGGTTTTATTAGGGTTTATACCAAGAGAGTATTATCCATTGTTTTAGGGCTATTTGAGAGGGATTGAAGTAAAGCTTCAATCTTGGCTTTGGAAGAGTGTTCTAAAGCTTGTGAGGTGAGTCTTTAATGTAATATTGTTTATGTTAATGACAAGATACTTGATTTGAGGAGGAGGTATCATTAGATACCTCATTAGATTGGTGTGTTTGCTTTCTCTTTGTTATGCTCTGTTTTGGGTTGTTCTTTGCATCTTGTTTATTGTTCTTGTTTCTTCACTAAAGTCTTAGCCCATTCACAACAGTCTAGATATGATGCCAATGAGAATTATATTAAGAAAATAAATAACTCTTTAAAAATATATATAGCTCTTTTGCCTTATACCGATACATATTGGGGTGTTGGTCTTGATAGTCGTCAATTTACTTTCAAGTATTTTGTTTTTCTTGGTGATAATCTTATATCTTGGTCTTCCAAATATCAACAAAAACACATCAAAGTCTCTTGTCGATTTTGAACATCGAGGTACATTAATGTTGTCTATCTTATTGGTTCTATTATGATGATGGTTCTATATAATTATCCGAAAATCAAGTACATCATCCGTACATAAAAACATTTAGGCCTTGTTTGGATGGAGGAAAATAGAGGGAAAAGATAAGAACTGGAAGAATGGAGATCCTCTTGTTTGGATAGCAAAAAGGGAGGGGGGAATTGGAGAGAAGGGATTTGAAGGGATTAAATCCTTTTATTCATATTATTAACATCTAAATCTCTCCATAAGATTAAATGGAGTTATATACTACTCCAAATATTTACACTATGTTTGGATAGCAAATTAGCTAGGAATGATAATTAAGATTAAATCTCTCAATGTATATAATATTCACAAAAACTTGTATGTATTTAACGGTTGCATGTGGGCAACCACCTATAAATGGGCCAAACACAAAAACACCAAATCTAATACTTAAAAGGCCAATTCCAAAACCTAAATCGATTTAGTTTTAATTCTTAAATAAGGTATTATAGTCAATTACAAGAATTAAAAGACTAAATCCATTGCTTAAAAGACCAATTTCAACATTATCTTGAATTTGGCTTTTAAGTCTCAAATTTGGATTGAAAAGAAAAAACAATATAAAAAAATATATATATTATAGATTGGACATTTGTTGAAGTTAGTTCTTAGAATTGGCAATTTAAATATTAAATTGGCTTTTTACATTTTAAAATGGGCGATTTAAGTATTATATTATACATGAGGCCGTTGCACAAGAGAGCTACCGTATAATATTTATATATTTTTATACTTTTTAAAAATGTTTTTGAAATTACAAAAGAATTTGTTGAAATACAGTTTAAACACTGATCAAAAATTGTATGGGTAAAATTACTAAGCAAGGTTGATTAAGATAAAGCTTGGTCAAAGAAAGTCAAAACCGAGGTCATCTGGCTATATGTCCTCTGGGAGGATCGGCATCTGGGAACATTTGTCTCCCAAGGTATAGAGAAGACTTCAAGTAAATGAAAGGGTTCCCGCATGAGGAACTCACGTGAGTGTTAAAAAATATACTTATCCAATATTTGTATGTAATCATAAGTAGTAAGACACGTGTTGGATAGTGTGTATAAGATGATTGTTAAATTGTAGTTTAACACATGTAAGAAAGAGATAGAGTGCATGCAAGGAATGCTCTAGGGGACCATGAGAGAGAATGTATTCGAGGTCAATCATTTGATATAAATACAAGGAGACATGCAATAAAGAAGGAAAAAGAAAAATACTCGTGTACTCAACAAACTCTGTAAGTAAGCTTTAAAACACATTTTATTCAAAGGTGTGTTCCCAGAAACTTGGTATTACAAATACCTCACGTCCAAACAAGTCCTAAGCCATAATCCACTTGATAACCACTGCGCGTCTTGAAGGACTGGTTAGGCAAATCTTACTTTATCCGATACTGACTTGGGCGTCGAAGAAGGTCCCCGGGAGAACACCTTCCGGGCCTTTTCTAACGATTGTGTTGACATTTTCAGGCTCCGGCCGCTCAAACCCTTAAGATCTTGTTGCATAACGGGCGAAGGATTAAAGACGTTGACCCTCACCAGCACAATCTTCTTAGTCAAATCACGAGACTAAGTGGGTTGTTTACTTAATTAATTGTTCGACTAAATCCGAAAGAAACAAAAATAAAATGAAACAAACTTTCAAAACTAGTAAATCATAATTTCAATGACCTAAATTTTCTTACCAAATCTTTGTAGAGACATGATACTAAATACAATTGCTTGAAAATCAATGAACCTTGAATTGGACAAGGAGCCAACTTCTTAAGTTTTGATATAACATTAACTATTAAGCTATCATTACAAATCCTTCCATATAAAAATAATATAAAATATACAACCACGAGAATTATGAGGTCCAACCACACTTTAATTACTAGATTTGCTAGATACAAATTATAGTGATTTTGATGGAAATATATTCTTATATTTAATTTCTACAATTCTTAATTAAAAAATATTTATGTTTCTTTATTTTAAAATAAAAAGCCAACCGTCGGTTGTAATATACATACTGGAAGAATGATGTTGACAGTGGCGGGATGAAGTTAAGGTGAGGAAAAGCTCATTTACAAGGCATGAGCCACGAGCTATTTCATGAACCATGTTACTTCATTGTTGTTATAAATATTATATTTTGTGCCATCTATTTTTGTTTTTATATTTTTGCATTGATTACACTATTTATTATTCCTTGCAATTTTACAATACTCTATGAAAATTCTCATATTTAATAATGAGTGAAAATATACTCCTTATAAAAACGTGGCAAAAATGTTTGAATAAAATGAAAATTTTTATTAAATGTGTAGATATAAATTTAAAAATTAAGTGTGCTGCTAAATAACTTGCCCAGATTCTCTACTTGTCTTTATTTATATCACTTATAATAAACTTTGAGTTGTTCATTTGAGCCAAACATAAGAAGCGATCATGATGAATATAGTTTTGGAATTATGAAAATAAGAGTAATTTTTTAAAAAATAAAAGATTAAGCGAATATATTGCATATTATATTAGGAGAAAATGTCGCTCGTAATTGATTCAATAGCAAAAATATGAAAGAAGAAAATTTATATATATTTCTTCATTGACTAAGTAGCATTTACAAAAGCTCAAAAAAAAAAAAAAAAGTAGCATTTACAAGATGATATTGAAAGAATTTGTTCCCATCTGATCAATTTAAAAAACATGATCCGACGGTGCATATTTGTAAGAAATTCCTAAAATTAGTAATAAAATGATCATCTAATTGTGACCCAACTATCACTAGAGTTCCATTCGGGCATTTCATTGCAAATCAATTCGTGTTCCAATTGACGTGAAACCCATGACGCATTAGAAAACCCGAAAGACGAAACCGAATCCGAACCCATATTTGATTGCCAATCTGGGAACTCAAATGGACATCTAGGACTAGGTGAAACTGAAATGTCTTCTTCTTGTTCTTCATCATCATCAAATAACCCGGGAATAAACGGATGATCCAACAACATATGGGCCGTCCATCTCTCATTTGGATTTTTAACAAAACACTTTTCTAAAAAATCTTTCCCAACAGAGCATAAATTCTCGGGAATCTTCGGCGATTCTCCGCTAACACCAATTCGATAAAGTAAACCACTGACGTCATTTTCCGGCGAAAATTCCCACGCGGATTTACCGGAAACCATCTCAACAACTGCACAACCAAGTGCCCAAATATCCGCTGGCGACTCAATTTTCCCGCCGGCAATAATCTCCGGCGACATCGACAGAGGAGTTCCTCTTAATTGAATTCCACTATCATCTGATTTTCTCTTAGCTAACCCAAAATCGGCAATCTTCACATTGCCATGATCGAAAACCAGAATATTTTGAAGCTTAATATCACAATGAACAAACCCATTTTCATGAATATGACATAAACCCTTTAGAATCGATTTCGTATATTTCTTCACATAAGGAAATTCGAATTTGCCTCCAGAAAATTTAAGTTGATCAGATAAACTTCCTTTACTTGCATATTCTAAGAAAAGATTGTAGAATTGGGTACCCTTTTCGTAACTCAAAGAATCACCCAAACATTGGATTATATTTGGGTGATTATGGCTCAATTTATCGAGAATTTCTTTCTCATTTTTTAATGAAAATGAAGAACTTGTTTCAGAGGATTTCACAACGATTTGGGTTGTTAAATTTGTAGGATTTGATTTGGGTATTGCTAAATTAACTGTACCAAAACTTCCTCTTCCTATTATCCTTCCTCTTAAAAACTCCATTGGAGTAACCTCGAGCTTTTTTTTCTTTTTTTTTTTATAAAGATTTTAGGTTTATAATTCTCTGTTCTATTAAGGGTGGGGAAAGAGTATTTATATAAGGAAGGTTTAGAGAGAGAAACGGAAAGGGGGGAGGAATTTGGTGTGAAGAAAGATTTTATTATAATATTTTATTTTATATTTTGTGGTGGGATAAATAAAAATAAAAAAGAAATAGGTTTTATTAATTTGGTAAGGAAAAAAGATGCACGTGATAATCAAGGATATAATATCGGCGGACGGCACACACACTTAGAAGTGAGAATATATGAAGGGTAAAAAGGGAAATATAGTTAACATCAATGACACTTTACTTCTACTCTTATTGTTAAACTATCACAATACACGCCATTCTATTTGTGGTTCACATTGTGAAACGAAGCCTTGTGATTTTGGCTAGGACATTCAACCAACTTATCATCAATTGCTTTCATATTGCTCTTTCTTACTCTTTCTTCAATTTTAATAAATATGTAAAATGTGTATAATTTATTTGTTTTTTTAATAAATGGGTAGAAGGGTTCAAATTAATTACTCGACGATTCGATATTGACTCGACTTTGTAACGAATCTGATTTAACCTGACTCTAAATTGAAATAAAAATTCTGCTAAAATTTAATGTAAACACAAGAGTCGATTTTAAAATTGACTCGAAATGCATGACTTGAAAATGACTTGATTGTCTCAATGAACACCTCTATAAATTATTTTCAATAGTTTAATGCTAGAAAAAGCATTTTATATTTAATTTAATAGTATAAAATTTTGATAAATTGGCTCAAGACTATTATTAGAGGTATAATAAATGATACCGTTTGATGCTAGAAATTATCATATATTTGGAAGCCAAATATTAGGAAACTTACTTTTTAGGATAGAATATAGCCAGAATATTAGCAACTGTAAAACTAATTGTTTCGTTTCTTTAATTTAATAATAATAATATAAAATTTTTATAGATTGCGCTCAAGACTATTGGTAGAAGTATAATGATACGTTTTGATGTAACAAATTATCCACTTCCTCCGTTACATAATACTTGCTACATTTTACTTTTTTACGCAATTCAATGCACAATTTTGATCATTAATATCTTAAACTATACTTATCTAAAAATTATAAAAATTTTATATTATGAAAGTATGCGATTAGACGATTCAAACAAGATCCCACTTGACTATATTTTTCCTTACACATTTGTCACAATATGTAAAATAAGCTTGAACGATGAATAGTGCACAAAATCGAAATGTAGCGAGTATTTTGGAACGGAGGAAGTATTATTGTAAGTCAAATATTAGGAAATTTACTTTTTCGGATAGAATATTGCCATAATATTAGCAAATATAGCTATTTTATGTTTTTAATATCCGAATATTGTGTGAAATCAGGGGCGGTTCTAAGGCGTGCGGGTGAACAATTGTATAGGGCCGCCAATTCTAAAAGTCCTTATATGAAAATATATATTAATATAATATTTTAATGAGGTGAAATAGTTGGTGATAGTTTTTACTAATTAATGATCGTAAAATTAAATCTTATTAATTACATTTATTCTCTCTATTTTTTTTAAGAACTTCTCTTTATAGACCGTCTATACTATAGACGTCTCTTAAGGGTCAGCCTAGGGATGGCAATGGGTTGGACTCGAATCGTATTATACATACTCCGACTTTGCTCCGGATAACAGTCGGACTTTATTTTTCAGTCCACCTCCACTCGGAGTCGGATTATGCATACTCCAAGTTTGATTTTCCTCGGACTCGGATCGTAAAGACGGAGTCGGAGTCGGATGACTTTTTCCTCGGACTCAAATCGAATTATTTTCCTCGGATCGAGTCGGACTAGGGTCGAATTCGGACTGAATTGACATCCCTAGGTCAGCCCCAAAACGTGAGACGTCTATTGTATAGACAGTCTCAAGTAAGAATTTGTGATTTTTTTATTTATTTTCAAAGCAATGATTTTAATTAACTTCAATCATCTTCTCTTATATAATTTGATTTTCACACATTCATTCTTTTTTTCTCTTCCTTCTTAAAATTAAAGAAGAAAGTTTAATTATTAACAAGTTAATTTTTGTTATTTTTATATGATCAATAACAACATAGTTAGAAATTGTGTTGAGTTTTGTTTAATTATAGTACTTTAAGATATAATTGTGTTGAATTTTTATTTTAGTTTACGAAAATCTCTCTTTTTAATTATAAAATTTATAAAAAATTTAAATCCGGCCTCAGAATATTTTGCTCCATCCTTGTGAAAAGATTGTAATTTTTATTTTTGATTGGAGCAAGTTAGAGATATTTCAGGGATAATAAGGATATATAAAAGTAATATTTATTGCAGAAGATGAGAATTAAAAAGGAAAACAAATAGTCTTGGTTGAGACCGTCTCAATACAAGACGACTCATCTACCTATCAGCCCAATCTCCATTAATAATTTTAAAAAATGAAAGGGAGGAAATAAAAAACTGTTAGTTTTTGAAAACGATAGTCGCAAAATTTGATTTTCAAACTTTCAAGCTTCAAGCTCGACATTTAGGAAAGAAAATCAAATGGAGGTTTAATGAATAAATTCGACATGTAAACGACTTTACAGATATTATAAAGAGATGCATATGAGGATTTAATGTCAATTTATATATCACAATTTTAATTTTGACATAATCAATTTGAACTTAATGCGATACAATAACTCTATTCAATCTGAATACTGATCTTTAAATTGATAATTGAAGATTATAAGTTCAAAATTGAGTTAGATTATAAAACATTAATTGGCAATTTATATGTCACAATTTTACTATTTAACATATTAAATTGGGAAATTCTACCTGGTAAGCACCAGGTTAAGGGAAACGCCTAATATAACTATTCTTGTTTTCCATTCTACATGGTAAGCACCAAATGTTGTAAAACTATCTGCCATAACTATATTGGCTAGAAAATGTTAAGTGGCCTTAAATCTGGAAGCCCTCTTCATAGTCTTCATCTCCCTCTTCATAATCTTCATCTTCTCCAATCACAACAATGGCTAAATTCTTGCGGTAAAAGGAATAACACATGAATTCTTCAACACATGAATAACACATGAATTCTTCAATGGCTTCCCACATAATTCTTGATTACCCGAAAAAAATTCCGGGTTTTGACCCATGAAAGGTTTAGAACCCGAAACTTGACCCGCTAAATTGTTATAAGACAAATCAATGGTAGCATTCTCTAGAAAATCACCCCCAAAATCTGCCGGAAAGTAGAACGATGAAAACATTGCCCAAATCTGTCCTTGAAGACCATTGTCACACCTACATCTAACAACGTGAATCTCCTTAACGTTCATGTCTGTTGCCAAAATTGGAGGTCTTGAAGAAATTTTTGAGTGTATAGATGATGAAGACATTTTTAATACTACTACAAGCTTGACTTCAATGGCAGTAGAAGGAAATGCGTGAAATGAAGAAGAAAGAGCATCCTTTTATTAGAATTAAACAAGGGCAAATGCGTAATTTCACAAGTTAACATTTCATTAACGTTTTTTTGACCAGTATCGTTACTGTAGATGTTTTTGTCATAGTTGAATGCTATTTGGTAGAATGGCAAACAAGAATACTTATTGTGGGCGTTTCACTATACCTGGTGCTTACCAGGTAGAATTTCCCTATTAAATTTGATCTAAATGCGATAAAATATAACTATAGAATTTGAATGGATAATTGAAGATTATAAGTTCAAAATTGAGTTAGTTTATAAAAATCAATTGTCAAATCATGTCATGATTTAACTATTAACATAATCAATTTGAAGTAAAACTTGTACAATATCTTTATAGACTTTGAATACTTATTTTTAAAACGATAATTGAATCTTATAGATTCAAAATTGAGTTAGATAATAAAAACATCAATTGTCTATTTATATATCATAATTTGACTATTAACATATTCAATTTGAACTATTTACAAAATACATATAAACGTGTTTAACAATAGTGAAAACGTAATCCTCAATCTCATTACTACATTACAATTTTTAGGGTTTTGTGTTCTTGTCTTCTTCCTCCAATCCAATTTTTTTTAAGTAATCTTCAATACTAACATATTTATTAATGCTTTGAATTAGTTTCTCATTTTTTGATTCTTGATCAATATTCATAAAAAAAAAACTAAAAAGTTTAGACTAAATTATTTTAAGGGTTTTGAAGAGGAAGAATCAAAATCTTTGAAAAATGATAAGAATCGAGAGTAAGAATCAGTAATCATAAGAAGAAAAAACAAAAATGGCAAGAATCAAGAAAGTAAATAAAATGGAGAAAGAAGAGAAAATTTTAATTATGGAAAATAATGAGGGGGCTGTGACAGGGAAGATGGAATAAAGGAGGAAAGAGAAGTGAATGATGTATCACATGCGAAATTGGACTGACCCAAAATGATTGTCTCATAATGAAACCGTCTCGATCAATGTTTTATGAAAGGAAGAATCCTCAATAGCTAAACTAATTCATAAACTATCCCAATTGTGAATACTGAATAGTGTAACCAATATATAGACATATATTGACTATCATAATTTATAGAGGAGTTACTTTGTTAGAGACCTTCTTTTTGTGAAATGAGCTCAAAATAAGAAGCTCGGCCATATGCTTATGATCTATTTTACTTTGGCTATTTAACCCCGTTGTATATGGGGCACGTTGCACGATGAGACCGTCTCATATAATAATTTGCGTTAATTTTTTTTATTTTATTTTTTTCGAAGTAAACTTGTCGATTAAAATTAGCTCAAATCGAGCTCAGCCAAAGTACGAAGACAATCGAGAAAAGGAGTCATACAAATTTTTTCGTGGGAGTATTTAGTTTCCCATCGAACAACCATATGAGCTAAAGTATTACCCCATCTAACAAAACTAGTCTTAAAACCATCATGCAAATCAAGAGCATGTTTTCATACACAAGGTGGATAAGAGCACAACCCTTCACTCTGTTGGTAGGGATGGTCATGGGGTGGGTTTGGAGCGGGTCCAACCAGAACCGGACCCGAAACCTTCTAATTTTTTGAGACCCGGATCCGGATCCGGATCCTTAAGGGTCCAAAATTTTCAGACACGGACCCAAACCCTCCGAATCTGATGGGTCTAGGATCCGTAATGGGTCTAAAAAAGTCTCATTAATTTGTCAAATTTGAACCATTTGTAAGTCATTATTTTTTGGGAAATTATCATTGGTGCCCCTGAGGTATGCGTTATTCTCAATGGTGGATAAACTTAATTTTTTTTTCAATGGCACCCCTGAGGTTTAGTGGTAATTACAACCGTGACCTTTTTAAGTATTTTCCGTTAAAATTCCGTTAAGTTTCGAAATTAACCTAACTAGGGTTAGTTTCTTCTTCTTCTCCTTCTTCACTCCTTCCATGGCTGCCATTTACTCTTTCACTCTCCTTCTTCACTCCTTCCATGCTCATTTCCTAATTTTATTTTCCATTCCCATTTACTCTTTCACTCTTTTCCACTATCTTTCCTCTTTCAATTTCCCATCTTTCTCATGATTTTTGGTGGTGGTGCTGATGAAGAATCCAAAACTTAATTTCTGTGATATTTCAAAATTTTCAGGGTTTTGATTTTCTATGGGATACTCATAATCTGGTTGATTGAGTTTTAGATTTGGATTTTGAATGGGCTCCAAATCATTAAGGACTTGGAGATATGCAAACAAGATCTAGAAGCAAATGTTTGTCAATTGAAGGACCAAAATCAGAACCTGGATGATTTAAATCATTCCATTGCTGATTCACAAAAGAATGTCAAAGCAGAGATGTTGAGACTAAAGGAGATCAGAGATAAACTTGAAGATCAGGTTAAACATCAAGCAGGACAGAGATGAAAGAGAAGTTTTAGTCTAGATCCGGAATGCTTTTCGTCGGCAGTCAAGGGCTTACAAATATTTAATACTAATTTAACATCTAAAGTCGCATAGCCTCATCCATATACGCTTAAATTCTATTACAAACACTAGTTCGAGTCCATGAAATAAGGGTAATTGGGTTAGCCCTTAGCAAGTAGCATATATATTTTATATATATATATATATATATATATATATATATATATATATATATATATATATATATATATATATATATATATATATATATATATATATATATATATTATGATTATATGAAAGGAAAATAAGTGTTGGAGGCATAATTCATACTTAGAAGACAAATAGAAATGAACAATTTAATATTTATAATGATCTGAGGGGCGGGTCTAGGGTCCTAATCTCAGACCCGGACCCGCCAATTATTTTTTAGAACCGAATCCGACCCGGATCCGATGGGTCTTAAAAAATAACACCCATACCCTTAAAAAAGGGGCGGGTCTAACAAGGTCCTGGACCCGTGACCATCCCTATCTGTTGGATATATCTGTAATAATACTCAATTTTTGAGCTTGATGAACTGCATAATTTGCGTTCATAAAGCATTTTAATAAAATTTATTCAATTTTTCAAAAGTTTAAAATACAGAAAGAGAATTTTGTCGGTATCAACTAGGGTTGAACAAAGTTTTGTCTAAATCGTAAACCAAACCAGACCAAATCCTAATTTAAGTATTTAGTCTGGTCTACGGTCTAACTAGTCTGCTCTGATCTTTAAAAAAAATAAATTACAATTTCCGGTCCGTTTTAAGTTTTCAAATTTTCAGACCGGACCGGACCGTAAAACCGTAATATATTCCGGTCTTGTGTAAGCCGTACATTGTAGACCATTAACAACAATATATGATATTATGCTTTTAGTTCAACTCTTCTTGGTATCTTAGCACAAATTTAATTTCTCTCTCAAGCTCAAACTCTAAGATGAGGTCGTGGCACAAAAAAGTGAAGGAAGCAAACATCAATGTACATACAAGCTAAGACTTATTTCTTCTGACCAAATTTGGCTTCTGATAAAAATATTCAATAGTAGTACACGTAAGAGACCTATTTCTAGAGAAATATTTCAATGTATTTTTTAGTTGAATTCTTTAGGTTCTTGACTTGGTTAAATTTTTTTGTTTTTTGATTAAAAAATACATTAAAAAAAACCATAGACCAGATCGGATCAGACCGTTGTAGAACGGTCTGGTCCGATCCGGTCTAGCATGTTGACTGGTCTGGTCTGATCTGAAAAATATTTAGATCGAAATTTTTAATGTGATCTGATTTTTATATTAAACCAAATCAGATCGGACTGTGTGGAGCCCAAGTAGCAACGTGTTGGCTTCCTTAACCTTTACTGATGGACTACTATTTGACAAGTACTTAAATTCGAACTAGAGTCAACTTAAATTATTATTGTTAAATTTGAACGTATATCTTATTTAACTAGTTATTTTTGAGCTGCTTTCCTTTTATTTATCATATTTTGCTCTACCTTACTTGACTTACCAGAAATAAAGTTGACTTTGTTTGAATTGTTTTACTTTGTTCATATAACAAATAAATTCACACAATATTTAAAAAGCCTTTTTTTCAAAAGTTACATATTCTTGCTTAATAAAAATTATTTGTAAGGTTGAAAATTATTGCCTTTAGTCATAAAAAAATTTCCCTTATAAAAGTTTAATTCTTACCACTTAAAACAAGAATCAATGTCGTCTTCCTTTAGTTGTTGTAAATTTCTAAGCTACCTTCAAATGGTAAAAGAAATTCGACGAAATAAAATTTTTGTTTGTTAACAAATTATTTTTACTCACTAAAAGTTGTATAGTGTTAGAGAATACCCACTTATGATCTCACATCAAATAATTAAAGAAAATATGATTATCATACAATTTTATAATTATTTTGCTTCTAAATGACAAATGGTAATCTCACGGCCATCTGTCAAATATTTATACCGCCGAAAACCCATAGATTACAAGTTATATTATACTCCTAGTAATTTACTTTTGACATAAGAAATGATACTTGAAGTATAAGTTTACAAAATCAAGTTTGCTTAGATTCATACAAATCATTAACACAAAAATAGTACATCTAATAATTGAGAATTACACGTATGAACAAATGAAATGTATGAGTACAACATAAAGTTATAAAGGACCAAATTAATTGAACTTAAAAGTTACGTTGTTGTAAGGAATTATAATCAATACATAAATAGTGATTTATATAACTACAATCAATAATTAATCATAAGAATATTCTCTTGAATATATTAATATAAACAGGAGATTGGATGTTGAAATATATGCTTATTCATGCACTTTTACGTTCTTAAGATATCATCATAACTTTAGCACTTATAAAACTTTACTTAATTTAGAGGATAGGGAAAAGTTTGGTACCAAATATTTTATTTTACTTTTTATTTTTGAAAAAGTACAAAAAATATAATCATAACAAGCCAAACTTGTTATTGACATTGAGTTTCCAGTTTCCTGTTTGATGTTATATAGTTGTGATAAATGGATTATGTGCAAATATCCTGCCTAAATAAACCAAACAAATACTATATTTACTATTATTAATTAATTGTAATTGTAATTCTACGCATTTGGACCAAAATAAAATAATAGGACTATGTGAAAACAAACTATGGCGTCTAATTCAAACATTGTGTTAGTCAGAGATGATCATCCGGTCTGAAAACGTTTGACGCGGTTTTTTTTGTTGAGTACTATTTTTCTAGTGCTACATATATTGAATTTTGGCATGTTTTTGTTGCAGTTCACTTTTTTTGAAAATTATTTCATGGTATGTTGGGAAAGGAAATAATTAGGTAAAATTTAAACTAATAACCTAATTACTTGAAAAAGTGCTATTTGTTTTCCGATTAAGACTAGTCTCCATTTTCACACTATTTAAATTGTCCGTCCCATTGATATTAAGATATATAATGATAATCATCATACAATATCATCATACAATACTATAAAAATGATGGAATATTCCAAGTGTCATCCTCTAAGAATGCTTGACAAATGTAATTATTTTGGTGGACAATATTTGTTTACAAGACAATATTTACCTAATTTAGAATTAGATTATTTTTAAAATCATACAATACTATAAAAATGATGAAAAATTCCAAGTGTCATCCTCTAAGAAGACTTGACTAATGTAATTATTTTGGTGGACAATATTTGTTTATAGGATAATATTTACCTAATTTAGAATTCGATTAATTTTAAAATTGGAGCTGATCATACAATCATACATCATATCATACAATACTATAAAAATGATGAAAAATTTCAAGTGTCATCCTTTAAGAAGGCTTGACAAATGTAATTATTTTGGTGGACAATATTTGTATACATGACAATATTTACCTAATTTAGAATTTGATTGGAGCTAAATGAGGTATAATATCATACATCATACAAAACTATAAAAATGATGGAAAATTCCAAGTGTCATCCTTTAAGAAGGCTTGAAAAATGTAATTATTTTGATGGACAATATTTGTTTACATGACAATATTTACCTAATTTAGAATTTAATTGGAGCTAAATGAGGAATAATATCATACAATACTGTAAAAATCATCTAATTCTATAAAAATAATGGAAAATTCCAAGTGTCATCCTCTAAGAGGGCTTGACAAATGTAATTATTTTGGCGGACAATATTTGTTTACATGATAATATTTACCTAAATTAGAATTTGAATATTTTTAAAATTGGAGCTAAATTAGGTATAATATGGGGTATAATTTCTATATAAATAACCTAAAATTTGATATATTTAATTGAATGAAAAACTAATGTATTTGATAAACAATTTAAATAAATCAGTATTTAATTTTTGCTTTATAAAGTCATGTATTCGATAAATTTAATCATGATAATATATAATTGCATTATACTTTGAAGTTATATTTTTATATATTTCATACTTTTTTTTTGGTTTCTTATATATTTCATACTTATAAATTCGTGCATTGCACGAGTTTCTATACTAGTGATAAATACTGCTAGTGTATATTTTCATAAATTTTAGTATGACAACCTCATATAGACAATTTTGTGTTTAATCACCAAGTTTAATTATCGTATTAGAACCTTTTTTTAATGAACTTGAGAAAATTAGCATAAATTATGCTTAGCCAAGATTTGAAGACGTTGGGGGTATGAGTGCATATAAATCTTTTCGTTGGCAATACCATTATTCCATCTAGTAATGAAGTGCGCTAACGTCTTGCCGTTTCTCTCAACATAACTACAACAAAAACCAAATAGACTAGAATACAAAAGCAAAATACTATCATATAGCAGGTGCAGAAAAGAAGAGCCCTCCATGTTGTTATCAATGACGGAGATCACTATAATAGAATAAGCCTCCAAGTGCACATAATCAACACCGTGTTTAGCAGCAACTTGGAGACCAAATAGAGCTGCAACAGTCTTGCTCACCTCCACACACCATCACGCACTGACTTTACATACACCAGTAACCATGATGTTCCTTCACGATTACGAATCACCACACCTAAACCATGGGTTCCATCATTTAGAACATGAGCATCAGAATTGAATTTTACTCATCCGCATAGCGAAGGGGACCAAGCCAGGAAGGAAAAGATGCGACTTTGCTTAGGCACAAAATTTTTTGCAGAGTACTCATTGTAGTCAGCTAGTAATATGTTGAAGTTTGCAGGCATTACCATTGGATCACCAATTGTAGCCTCAAAAAGTTGTTTATTATGGTAGAACTAGGCTGCCCATAGAGTTGTACAAATGAAAAGCAAGTCCTCCCTTGTCACATGATCATAGAACCAGCTAAACATGTCAGACAACGAGGAACGAGGGTCATCCATCAGCAGACCACGAGGAGCATGTTGATCCCATGAAGGCAAAACACTAGTGCAGTCACTTCGAGCATGGGTGATTGATTTGCTCCCGTCATTACATCTATCACACGAAGAGGATGAAACATAGTATCTCTGGCATAAAACTCTCTTAATAGCAAGAGACCCTTTATAAGCACGCCAAATGAAATGTATAAGCTTTGAGGACCAGGGATGCACCAGTATGGTTGACCAAAGTTTTTTGAGAGTTGCAGTATTTGTGCTATCTACTTCATGATTATGACTAAGAAGACCAAGCCAGTAACCACTCTTCAAAGAATACGTGTAACACCCCGTAAATTTTAATATTATTTATTTATAATTTAAATCGGGATAAAATAATAATAATAATAATAATAATAATCATTATTATTATTATTATTTAATTTAAAATTTAATTGGGGAAAATTAGTTAAATAAAACCGAGTAAAATTAATAATAGTCATAATAGTTTCGTTCTTAAACTCGAGTCAAACGAAGTTGCACTTCCAACTTTCGGGTTAAAATTTTATTATTATTATAATTAATTTGTGGGTTAGGGTTTTAGATTTTGAAATTTAAAAACCCTTTTTTTTGTAAGAGTGAGCCATCACTCCTTTCTTCTTCCTTCCCTCCTCCTCCTTCCCTCTTACCTTCTCCTCTCCCTCTCACTCTCTCTCACCACCGGCTGCCACCACCACCGCCACTCAGAGGCGGCAGCAGCAAGGCCACGCCTCCCTTCCCACGGCAGCACAAGTCGCACTCCTCCCCTCATGATGTTGGAGGCGCAACACCGTCCCACCACGCAACCCGTCGCGTGCCGCCAGACAACCACCACTCCCCCTTGTGCAAGTTTTCTCACTCCCTCCTTCACCCTCTTGCTAGTTGATTTAGTGTGAGCAATCTCCTCTTTTCTTTAATTGATTTTTTTGTAGTTTAACTTGAGTTCTATTAAGTGTATTGAGTATGAGATTGGTTTTGTGTAATTTCATTGAATCTTATTATGGGTAGTAGTTAAAAGTGTTGTTTTTGAACATGATTTGATGAGGGTTTAAAGTGAGTAGATATTAGAAAGTGTAATTTGAACTTGAATTAAATTAAGTACTATTTTGGGGTTTTTTTTTAAAACTTGTGGAAGCCTTGTTTATGTGACTGGTTGATGAATGGTGGCTAGTTATTGTTTATATGACTTGGTATGATTAGTATTGTTGATAACCATTGTTGTAGAGTAAGTGATAATAATAATTACTAAGAAAAATTAAGGTCGTGATTATTATTAATGAAAGTATTGTCATGGTTATAAAATTATGTGACTTTGACCCAAGTTATACGAATTGTTATTAATTCGTCAAGCTACAAATTTAATTTACTTAATCGTTTTACTCTAAAATCCTTGGAAAAAAAAATAATAATAAATCGCTACTACCATGGGTGATATGATGGTTATTAAGTGTAATGTCATACATTACGTGTTCTTAAAGTTTCCGATGAATGGTTTGACTATAACGCACAAGCGTATGGTTGTGCCCCTTTCTTTTAAACATATCTTGATACAAACTTGACTAGAATATAATGTTATAGTTTGATGGGAATTGATGACGTGGTTCATGGGTGAACATGAGTTGAATTTATTGCATGAGTGCGTTTAAAACGCGTATTCGCTTGAATCGAAATTTGTTTGACTAATAGTATAGTGTATGAAGTCAGTGCTTCTTAAATGATGTGAAGTAGGCTTATTAGTCTTACTTTTAACGTGTATAGGTGCCCGGTTCATAAGAGGGGCTTAAGAACCTCCTTCAAAGTGACTTTTGCGACTTATTATCTTGCAGTTGCAGGTAAGTACACGCAGTAGCTAATTCTTGTATCTTGAATATGTTTTCTCTGCGTAGCAATATTATATGAGCTATGTTGGATATGATCTGCTATTAGATATTATTAAGTTAGTGCTACAAGTGAGAATCAGCCGTAGACATAGTAGAGAATGAGTTATGATATCGCAAGATTAGAATGTTGGATTGTATGAGATTGAAATGGGAATAAGTCCCCTTATTTGAAGAGATATTAAGTTGGATATTTACTGTGACTCCACTGGATTGGTACCCCAGCTGGATTAGTTCCCGGAGGCATGGACCGTCTATATATGGTCGCTGTACGGGGGTATGATCATACTTTGCCATTGGGCGCCGGCATGGCCGTCACCGTCCTTGGTTGAGGTGTTACCATGTGGGTCTTGCAAACCCCAATATGGTGGCCTCTAGTCACATAGAAGATATATGAAACTTATGAAGAGATGGAATATGGTGAAGACATTGAGAAGTATATAGAATTGAGAAATAGATGGAGTAGGTGCTTACACACTGGAGTATCTCCCCCACCTTGTTTTGTTGAATTTAATTGTTGGCTACGTATACATAACTTAATGCTAGTTACTGACGTGTACTGTTGTTTCCTTGTTGATGGCTCATCTTTGATGGCCCTGCTATGACACGTTGGTCTACGACCTTACGTTGAGCAGTAGGGGTATCATAGATAGCACTTGCAGGTTTTTTTGGAAGTTCTTTGCATTGCATACGGGGGGTATTGAGTGAGAATCTTAACACGTGCCATGTAATAACTATTTTGACGCTTTATGAGTTTTTGGATCGAAATTGTATATGTTTTTGGTTGAGGCGCGTGCCCTCCTTTTAATGTAATTCGTTCCGCTGCTAAGATTTATGTTGTTTTACATTTCGTCATAGCATCTCAAATGACTTGTATAGTCGGTATGTTCTTGGAAAACCCTGGCGTTTACATGGGAACCACGATCCATGCTTAGCATGTCGACAGAGGTTTTGGCGATGATCTTTCCGCCGTGATTTTGTTACAAGGCTATCAATGCCTCTTCTTAATGATTGTTTATGGTTTGTTTAATTCTTGTGGTGCGTTAAAATTTAAGGCAGATGCTGTCGAAATTTCCGTTGAATGTTGTTCGAAATTTTTCTATAACCACTTTAAATCAAACTTTATTTATCCTTTTATTCTCTTTTATTTTGTTTTAAATGTAACACCCGAATTTCCTCCGCTCTCTTTCGGTTTTGGTTCTGTTAAGAGGGTTGGAAATTCAGGGGTGTTACAATACGTCCCGCTCTTAATCAATCACCAAAACAAGTTGTCACTAGGCCATCTAAAGGAGAGTGGCACGGCCAGAATGGCTGCTACTGTTTCTTCATCAAAGCAAGTGTCAAGAGCAACATTATCCCAACATGTATTATCAAAATCAATAAGTTCAATCACCCTCATATTTGATTTATTTTCAGACTTAGAAGAAAGTGCAATTAACCCTTGATTGTTCAGAATCAATTTATCCTTCTTTGATGGTGGATACTACTATGGAAGAATTTTGTGTTATCATCCCCATATTTGAGCCAAGAGACTTTTGCTCTCTATTGTAGAAAGGAGGCATTCTTAGCTTCAACCAGATTTTGAGCACTATGGAAGAATCTTGTTCAACCACATAAATAATAATCTAAATAGGAGTGTGGAATTTCTCCTTGAGAGCTAATCTGAGAAGCTTCAGCTTTTGGTGTATTTAAAAGCTTACACACCCGGCCATCAATATTAGATTTCCAAATGTTGTCCACAACTAGGGATGGCAATTTAGTCCGAATCCAACCCTAGTCCGACTCGAATAATCCGATTCGAGTCCGAGGAAAAAGACATCCGACTCCGACTCCGACTATACAATCCGAGTCCGAGTTAGAGACGGACCAGAGGTGGACCTTATTAAAAATCTGAGACTCCAACCCGTCTCCAACCGTGAAGGACATCCGACTTTGAATTTGACTTTTAGACTAATATTTTGTTTCATTTAAAACTCTAGAAGTGACTAATTCAAGCTCTCTCTTATACTAATTATAATTTTCGATTTGAAAAAGTACTTAGTATTTTTATTTAGATTAATGAATCAAGATAAGACAAATGAAATCAAGAGAAATAAAATACGCCAAATTAAAATACGAGAAAACTTTGTTAAATCTTAGTGGTAGGATTATTTTTATTGTTAAAATTGAATTCAACTTAAAGTACATATTATTTGTTAAATTGTATATGAAAAATGTATTTTGTTAATTTTGTATGCTTTAAAATCATTAGTACAATATCACAATGATATTGTTTGATAATAATCCGACTCTGCATCCAACTCCGTTGGAGATCCGAGAGTCCGAGTCGGGCAAACTTGGAGTATGCATAATCCGACTCCGAGTGGAGGTGGATTGAAAACAAAAGTCCGACTATTATCCGGAGCAAAGTCGGAGTATGTATAACCCGAGCCGAGTCCGACCCATTGCCATTCCTATCCACAACCAAAAGGAAATCAGGTTATTGGTCCAAAAATTATAAAACTTGAAGGGCTTTTCCAGAGCAAAAAATTGCACCATGATAGGAGAGTGATCAAAAGTTCCCTCAGGCAAGAAAGCAATTTCAGCTGTTGACGCACTGTGCCATTCATCATTACATAAAGCACGATATATCTTACTGAACAACTAAAAAGAAATCAGGTTAAGTGTAGCATTGTCAACTTGGATAATCTTACCCAACTTACTAGATATCTTGTGTAGACAACGTTCGCCCCAATAATGCATCCCAAGACCCGAAAAGTGCACCCATATAGGGATAGAGGTGAGATTCTCCTCCTCATAGGATATGTCCTTCGACCAAGGTCTCACTATGAATGGATTTTTGTCAAACAAAATGTCGTTAGATTCACAAGCAGTGTTTACACCTTCTAAAGATTTCATATGGACCAAGTAAATCCCCTTAGCCACAGAGCTAATCTTATCAACCTCCTCAGCCTTCCATATCCTCTTCACAAAGCCCCCAAGGACATAGCAAATAACATCTGACTCCCAATATTTTAATTCATCTTAGTATCAGAATAATGAATCTTAATAGGAAGGGGGTATGGTGGGATAGTACCTGAGATAGATAGATTTGAGGTTGGGAGAACAGAGGTTGTGACGTTCAATGGAATAGTACTTGCTGGTTCTGGAACTCTAGCTACTGACCCATTACAAGAAGTCGACCCATGGAGGGTGTTTGTCTAGTCAGCATAACGCCTCTCCTCTTAGAATTGTCGCAGAGAGGACTGAGGGCTTAAAACTTCATGTTGAAGTATTGTCAGATCTAAAGTTGGGGTCTTTGTAGCAGCTGTATTCTGAGACGAGATAACCACCTAAGAAGAAGCCGGAGATGAGACCAACCCCTTGGAAGAAGACGTCGATAACCGCTTCTTCACAACCTGCTTTCGTGGACACCCCCTCTCCTTTGCCATGACAGACTTTAGAGAAATCGAGAGAGGCAACTTAGAGAGACAAAGAAGAGGGAAGAAAATATAAAAAATAAAATTTATTTATTTGTTATAAGTTAGATTCAATCCAACTATTTAATTATACTTCCTCTAATTCTTTTTAGTTGTTTCATTTTCTCATTTGGGAAATTCACCTCTATTGTCTTATTTCCATCTTAAGACATACACTTTTAGGTGGTACCATTATTTTTAATCTTAAAAATACCTAATATTGCACATGGATCTACCATTTTAAGAGGTCCCCTTCTTTTATTAATAATAAAAATACACGAGTCTACTATTTTAGGTGGTCTCTTCATTTCTTAGAATTTATACCCAAATCAAATGTGACAACTAAATTGAATTGGAACGAGTATACATTAATAGTAGATAATTTACCGACCGAGTAGATGAAACAATATCCATCAAAAGCCATTAAACATTATGGTGTGGATACCAAAAAGGATTACATTGATATGTCATAATAAATCCGAAAACCCTTGCACTTTTGAAGATTAGGGAATAGGGAACCAATCCCATTTAGGGAAAATACCCACTTGTTTGACCCGAATCGATAAGGAAAGATCCATGTTTTTACTAAAAGTATCTGTTCCGAGGAAATATATATATTTTTTGATGTAAAAGAAAGTCCAAGATTGCAATAAAGACTATGATTGAAGCAAGTTGGGGTTTTGGACTTTGGTATTTGGTCCGAATGGCATATGCGGTATGGCTCATAACTCGTACCACGCCAATCACTAAGCCATGATCTTGTGGTATGGAGTATTATAATATCTCCCACCCAAATATCTCGCTATTTTCAACCTTTATAGTCCTTCTATCTACTTGATATCATTGCACAACAATTTTTAAAAAAAATTAAAGATAATTGTGTGAATAATTTTTGGAAAATTGATAATACAGACCTATGAACTCCATATTAGGAAGAATTTTATTCTATATAAGAAATAATTTTACATTTTATTTGTGTAATGTAATACTATTTTTATTTAATTTATTAGTCTCATTTAGTTTTCACACTTGTCGAGAAAACATTTTAACGTTTAATATTTATAGTTTTTCTTAATCAAAAATCATGATCCCAATAATACTTGTATTGAGACGAATCAAACAAGATCTCATGTGACTATGTTTTAACTTATAGTTTAAAAATAAAATACAAATTAAGAGTGATAACTAAGTAGTGACAAAAAAATAGAACTAATGGGTAAAATAGAAGGGAGTACTTTTTTTGTTTTCGAAACATAAGAGTTTAAATTTACTTTATTGGATTAGTATTTATTCTTTCTTGAAAAGTCAAAATAATTATATAAATAAAATATTAACTATTTTTCAATTTCAAAATTAGATGCCCTTAAAAAGTTTAAGTTAAAATTATAGAATAGCAGGGAGTTATAAAGACAACTTAATAATTTTTATGTACAACCATAAGAGCTGTAAATATCATTATTAAATTTAAATGTGAACAAAAACAATAGAAAATATATGAAAAAAATTAAAAAAATGTGGAGACATTATTACTCAAATAAAATAGAATTATTGGAAAACTCGTAAAAACAGAGCAATAATAATTTTAAAATATTCAATATTGAAAATCATCTGTCTAAATTTTAAGTGCAAAATCCATAATGATTTTAAAAAATTATGCTCTGATAGAATTTAGAAAATGAGCCTAAGCAACCTAAACAAGGAGGAGAATAAGTAGTCCACTCATAAATTCCTTGAGTATATAAAGTGATGCATACTCTTCTCTTTCTCCGACGTGGGACAACTCACATGTGGATAACACCCAGACACTTCAACATGTCCGTCAATCATGTATTTACAACTAATATGATAGGTAGCTTGAGATTTTAGAATTTTGAGAGTTTTAAAAATATTGATTGCTTTTATATTAACATTTATTAATTAATTACTCTATTTTATCAAAATTTATAATTTTACCGTAGAATAATGGTATTAAATATGCAAATGTTACACATTTAATGAGATGGAAGATTACTCGTATCCCAATTGAATACAGTAATTAGATTGGTATGTGATACACATGACACAAACACACAAATTGAGGTTTGGATCTCTGTCTATTCATTGCTTATTTCTTTTGTTTTTTATTTTTTGAATTTATTAGAGATATAATATTATGTGATTATAAATGTTGAATGCAATAATTGTAGTAATATAAAAATAACAAGTTGAAAATAACAAGTTGAAAATGGTGATAGCTAGCAGAATGTGAAGACATGTGAGAAAATCTTGAGAAAGTCAGTGAATGGCGGCAGGCTTCTTTAAAGACAAAAGGTTCCACAATAAACTTGATTTTGGAAGCCGTCATCTTTCTTTCTTTTTTCTTTTTTGTTTAGTTCAAGGCAGCCTTTTCATTCGTCCATCGGTGTCTACCTTGGAACTAGTGATGGCCACGGTCCGGATTGGGCCGGTTCCGTTTGGGTTCCATCTAGAACTTGATCCGAACATTTCTGGTTCCGGTTCTGGGCGGTTCCAAATGGTTCCTTGGCAGTTCATGAGGCGGTTTCGGCGGTTCCAACTCCCGGGTCGGGTTGGTCGGACCATCTGTTCAATTCATTTTTTCCTTTAATTTTAATATAAAAATATTAAAATACTATAATAATGCGGACGTACCTTCGTTGATTACTGATTATTAGCGAAATACATTGCTTGTCATCGTTATTAAAATATTTACTAAAAAGAACGAAAAAAATAAATTAAAAAGAAACGATAAAGATGATTAATAAAAAAAGGGAGAGAATGAACTTGAACCTAGTATCCCGAAGGAATACTAATAAAGATGATTAGCGTATCCCGAAGGAATCAAAGCCCACGTAGTTCTTTGTCATACCTTTTATTTGTAGTTGTTGAATGTTGATTGATCGTTGTCCGATATTCATGATCCTATTCGTCATCGTCATCGTCATCATCACCCGGTTGGTTAGATGCTTCCGCCGACTCTCCTCCCGACGATGATGCAGATGTATCCATCATCATCCATGGATCATCGTCGTCTTGATCATCATTGTTCTTTAGTCCTTGTGTTCGGACATCCGCTTGATCTCAATCTTTCTTGCAAACACATATTTGAATAGTATGTGGAGCAAGATGAGATCTCTTTTTGTCTAGAACTCTTCTACCTGCACTAAAAGCAGACTCCGACGCAATAGTAGAAGCAGGAATTGCAAGGATATCCTTTGTAATTCTCGGTAATATGGGGAATTTTATTGATTTTTCTTTCCACCATTCTAAAATATTATAACTACTTTGGTCGATTTCAAAGTGATGTTTAAGATAATAATCTAATTCTAAATATGAAGCGGAAGGGGAGGAAGAAGATGATCCTACAAAATTATCATTTTGACATATTATGTTAGCTATTATGGGATTATAATAATTGGGACGTGCACGCCTAAACGTATCGCGACTCGGGTTATATATAATAGAATAATTGATCATAAAGGTCTCTAAAAGCTTTTCACAATTTCCTACATAATTATGTACATCAGTATGTGGGCGATCTAATGCTTGGTAGTAAAATCCTATTATTTTTCTTAGGTTTTCTGTCTTAAAACATGGATCTAAAATTGTCGCAATTCCATAAATATAAGGAAAATCATTAAAATACGCCTTCCACTTATCCATCATATCTGCAAGAATCAGCTTTAAAAAAATATTAATATCATCATGAGAATGTCTAAGAAGATGATAAAAAACAACAATACATTCACTTATTACTAAGTGAACGTTTGGTTCGTAAACATATGAAAAAATCTTAGTTGCGTGGACATACGCTTCTAATAATTTATGTACGCCTATAGCTAGTTCCCAATTTTCATTACTTATACGGCTATCCGTACACTCAATGTACAATTGTGTTATAACCGGACGATAAGCAATAGCCTTCTTTGATAAATCATGGGTTGAACCCCAACGTGTAGGAGTATCTAAAGTCCACTATACTTTCTTTAGTTGATAATGGTCACATAATTGTTTATATATTCTTTTTACTTGTCGTAATCTAAGCCATTTTACTATGTCTCTAATAGGATCTAATAAATCACTTAGGCTTTTAATACCTGCTTGGCAAGATAAATTAACAATATGTAATAAACTACCACCTAGGATACAAGTAAAAGCGGGTTCGTTATACAAAAGTCCGATGCATTTGATATTGGCGGTTGCATTATCCGTAGAACAACAAAATATCTTATCTAATAAATTCCATTTTTTTTACATATTTCCATTAATCTATATTTTATGTTCTCACTCGTATGTTTTTCGGGCATTAACTCAAACGTAATTATTGTTTTTTGAATAAACCAATTACGGTCTATCTAATATGCTGTTACACACATATAAGACTCTAAATGTGGGGGAACTGACCAAATATCGGTTGTTATGCTAACCCTACCATTAAAAGATTTAAACATTTCTACTAACTCATAGCGCTTTGATTCATATATTTTTATGGTTCATCGTTTAAGAGTATTCCTCGGGATTACTCTATATTGTGGTTGTGAAGTTTTTCTAGTGTAATATTCACATGCCTTACTTTCACCATGGTTAAATGACAACTCATCGCAAATTACATATTTAGAAAATTCATCAATCATTTCATTATGATTAAATTTAAAAGGCATACCTCCGCCGGGGAAGTCCGTTGCCCATTGTTGTCGGCTTCCACTTGTGATCCCGCTGCCGTTTGCAGCATGAGTTTCTTTTGTGATTCCATGCTTCTTTGCCAAATATTTGTTGAAAGATCCCGTACCACCACCTAACACGTATTCACAAAACACAATAAATGAATTTTTAATACATTCTAACATTCTTGATTTACAAAATATAAATATCATGTATAAAAACTTAAAAAGTATTTACCTTTGTTGAAATTGTAAGAAACTAAGGGCTTTACCCCTTGACTTTCACAAATTTGACAAGTGCATAATGATATAGATCAACCCAGCCCAATATTAACTATTCCAAAGATCAACTTGTTCAACATTTGGGTATGGTTCTCTTTAAGCTTTAAGCTAATTTTTATTAATTATATGTTTCAAAATAAATACTAATCTCTTACTCGTTCTTTAGTTTAATTTAAATAAAGTTGTGTCATGAGTCAAGTATTTTCAGTCTTTTCTTTATTATTTTAATTTTAAAAATTTTTTTTTTTATTAATTGAGTCTTTTATTTTATTTCGACTATTTTGAGTCTTTTTATGTATTTTTCGTTTTTGCAATAATTCATGTCTTAGAGATGATTAAGCTGGAGAATTTAAATATAATCAGCCGAGAATCATGAGACACACAAAGAATATTTGAAGAATATTTATAAGGGAAGCAAGATCAAACAAATTATCCTTGAAGAATATTTGCATAATTCTAGCCGCTAACAATAACATAATCAGCCAAATATCTGAACAATATTGTGAAGATATTTAGAAGAGTATTGCATGGAGATCCCTTCTACATTTCAGCCTATAATTATCCATGAAGATTGAAGCAAATATATGGCAAATAAAGATGATATGTAGCCGTGCATATTGCATAGTGAAGAAAAATTCTGAATTTTATTTTTATAATATTGTATAATATTTGCTTTCTTAGTATGGTTGCTAAATTGTTTATTATAAATAGGCTTGCTTAGTTCTTGTAATGGCAACTGATTTTGATTAATTTAAAACCTTGATTCAGCCATTCTTAGTTGATTCCATCAACATATCCTTTTAATTTTTCTTGTTACAAAACCCACAAAAATCACAAAAAAACAAATTCATTGAAACCGAAACAGCAAGTAAACGTGTGCATATAGTTTGGTTATTGTTCGACACGTAGCCAACCTATATCACATAAGAAAACATCCGGGTTGTCTATTGGTTCTTTTGTAAAATACAACCACACATGTGAAACAGCTCTACCACTAGGAGGTGGCATTACCGAAAAAGGTTGTCTTACTGGTTCATTTTCATCTAAATATAAATATAAAGACATTATTCAAATACCACAATATATAAGTAAATAATAATTTAAAATTCATTCAATTTGAAGAATAAAATTATAAAACTAACCGATACTTTGGAAATTGAGTCGTTTACCACGAGCTTGTCTTTGTTGTTGTTGTTGTTGTTGTTGTTGTGTTTCAACTGATCTTATTGATGATTGTCGAGATCTAAGTATCCCGATAGGGGTCGTTGGTTCCTCTTCTTCTTCTTCTTGTGTTTCTTCTTCTTCTTCATCTTCAATTTGTATTTCTCTTTCCACTTCTTCAGCATAATCGTGTAATTCTTGGTCATACCCTTCTGGATAATTCGGTTCTTATTTACTAATCGAAGGTGTTTTTGATACTGATGGAGTTGAAGTGGCCTTTCTTTTGGAAATAGAACCTCCCAAAGATTTTGCCACTTAAGTAACTTTTTTAGAGGCTTTTTTCAAAAAAGAAGACATGATAATATTGTAATCAAGAAATTAATAAATAATTAAAAGAATAATTATGTAATTAAGGAATAATTAAAAGACTAATTCTGTAATTAAGAAATAATTAAAAGACTAATTATGTAACTAAGAGAATAATTGCGTAATTAAGTAGAGAGAGTAGGAGAAGAGATGAGTTGTGAATTGGAGGATTGAAAGTGATGGTTTTATATAGGAAAAATGCAACGGCTCTTTTTTGGACCGGTTCCAATGAACCGCTGAGCCAGGTGAACGACACGGTTCCGGTTCCAAGGAACCATTAAGCCGGGTGAACCGTTTCGGTTCCCGGTTCCGGGGCGCTTCCATGGACCCGTTGGTCCGGGTAAACCGGGTCGCGGTTCTTTGGTCCGGTTCTAACGGTTTTTCCGGCGATTTCACGGTTCCAGCAACTTTTTTTACGGCGGGTTCACGGTTTCGCAGTTCGGGCCGGTTCGGAACCTGTCGCGAACGGTTCCAGTTGCGGGACCGGTTTCAAGTGGGTCGGGGCCGGTTGGATTCCGGGCTACCCACCCCGTGGCCATCACTACTTGGTACCAAACAAGACGGATCCTGAGATTTGCGAGTCCCAACACCAAATATTAATTTTAGACTTCTAACTACTAAATATACTATTATAAATCTCTAATCATTAAATTGGCACTCTGTCAGGTTTCTAATATTTTTGGATGGGATTGAAGAAGTCATAGAAGTATCATCTTAACTACTAAATATACTATTATAAACCTCTAACCATTAAACGTGACTCGGCCCGAAAACACAAGCCAAAGCCAAATGTTACCTGACTCGAAAATATATTCTTTTTTTAGTTTTATCGAACCACATTACATGAACTAAAGTTGTACTTGAACCAGTTGATAACTGAAAAGGTAAAACGAACTTGAACCGCGATCGAATTTTTACTAACATATAATTGTTAACCGACATGATATGAACCCAACAAAGATCGAACTGAATCCTATCCGACACGATTTATGCACGAAATTAAACACTATTTGATTAAGATCGAAATAACACAAATTGATTTGTAACCGGACTGATGCAAATCCGAACCGATTATTAACTCCTTTGTTGTAAAACGAAACAATTAAACAAGACGAGCTTGATTTCAACAAATTTAGGACTACTTTGAGTTATTTGATAAGAAACGTTTGAAAACCAAATTCTAGTATTGCAACTTTGTAAACAACATCATCATCATCATCATCATACATATACTAATTCAAAAACATTTGTGCCAAGTGTCACAACACCAATGCATTTTAAAAGCAATTTGCTAAGAGTCATTCTAATAGTGTTGGATAGTTGTTTTGGAACTCATCTCTTCATCTTCCCTAATACAATCTAAATTATCAATGAAGAGTTTTATTTAAAGTGGTTTTTATTGTAATAGAATAATTGATATTGACATAGACCATACAAATTCATATTCATACTAATATTAATAATGTGGTTTTTAGCTTTATAAAAAAATATAACTCATATCATATTCATACTAATATTAATAATATTGATTTTAGCATTATAAGAAAATATAACTCATAAATTGATGTAAGGCTAATCAATGTTAGGAAAAAAAATTTTAATCACATTCCCTAAAGCAATGCAATATAAATTGAGAGTTTACAAAAGAAGACTAATAAAGTTAAAGTTGTAAACATTGAAACTAACTCAAACAATCTAATTTTAACTTATAAATTCACAACAAAAGACTTATCATATATGGTATAATTGTAGATTCTTCAACTTGTACTACTTTTAATGGTCATCAAAAACATATGTTCACTATTTACGTATTCCTTTCCAAGATATAATTCTAACATCCAATTTAAGAGGTAATATCCAATCATACTACTATTCAACTATATAACATTATGCATGATAACATCATTAGCACTTTAATTAAGTATTACTTCTATTATGTATTATGATTACATTTA
Organism: Amaranthus cruentus; assembly: GCA_019425755.1. NCBI lineage: Eukaryota > Viridiplantae > Streptophyta > Magnoliopsida > Caryophyllales > Amaranthaceae > Amaranthus > Amaranthus cruentus. The sequence continues at coordinate 7,471,538 of CM033453.1, forward strand.
ATATAAATTTGTTAATGCTTAATTAATATAATAATTATCATGCATTATCATGCAATTGTGAAATATTCTATACGAGGACTTTGTTGAATTTTGTAAAAGGTCCTACAAATTAGTAACCAAAATAATTTATAAACAACAAAAGTAAACCTACACCGTGCATTGCACGGGTATAATCCTAGTTCTCTATAAATGATAAGATCCCCATGAAATTGACATTAATTATAAATCAATATGCACATTACAAAAAAGCGTAAATATTTCATCAACACTTCAATTTTGATTTATGTTGTCATCGATCACTTATTCAGTATTTCGTGTTAGTAATCTACTAATGCTTCAAGTTTTTGACCTTTAAATTTTGCATCTTTCTTTTATGTTAGAAATAATAATGCGAACCTTTGTGTATGGCAATAGACTCCTTGCTTTGAATAACCATGAAATGAAAAACATCGTAATGAAGATTAATTTGCGACGATAAACATCACTCGGAAATCTTGATATAGATTGAAGGCGACAACGATACTTTCCTTTTGTGATATTTCCCCCACAAAGGTACTTTGGTTATGAGACCGGAAATTCACAAAGAGATACAATCAATCACATCAACCGATTAGTACGAATCGATTGAACTAAAGATAATTCAACATATGGGATTTGGTGTGGATACATCTGAGAAGAGAAAGGTTCCCAACTCTTAGAAAGAATAAACTCCCGCCTAAAGATGTTGCCCCTTAAACTATCATAACAAAGATAGGGGACAATGCCTATTATGTTGCTCTGCCAGAAGCTTATAGGTTTTCTTCTACCTTCAATATTGGGGACTTGGCTCCCTATTATGGACCACAAGAATTGGGGTCAATTCTTTTCAAAGAAGGAGGGAATGAAACATAAAGAGGGGCTACTCAACAGGAAGAGTTGTTGAATGACACAACTACTCAAACACATGAAGACTTGGAATAACTACACAACTTAGCTCCAGAAGCTACTGAAGGGAATACAGACCTTAGTTTCCTTATGACTAAGGCTATTCAGGCTATCACCAAAGAATACCCTTCAGAAGAAGGAATAACATATGGAGGCCTAAGCAAGAGTTCCATTCAACGATTCTCCCTTAAAGATCTAAGGATAACAGGGCCAAAAAAATAGTCTTTTATTTTTCTTTTTTTTAAAAATCAGTTTGTTAGTTAGTTATGTGTAAGGTTGTTGGCTTAAGTCCAAAGGCTATTTTTAGTTTCTTAGAAACCTATATAAAGGGAAGAGACTCATCTTGTTGGGATTCATTCATTTTTGCTAATAATAATTTTCTTATTTAGGAGGAGAGTTCAAAACAGAAATTAGAAGTTTTTTGTCTTGGTTATGTTACTGTTTGTGAGTGAAACAAAAAAAATTCATAGCTTGTCCATCTAACCATTATGAGTGAAGCTTTGGTGAGGTTGGAGGGTAAAGGTGAGGTGGTGAGTGAAGCCATCGTTGTTCTACTCAAGGTCAACCTCAGTTGATCATATCTCTACAATTGTCATTGAACCATTGAGTCATTGGTGCAAGAACAACAAGAATACATTCAAGAACCTGAAAACAGATCTGGCCTTTACATTTGCATGATCACATCCATATATGGTGCAATTTCTAAGGCATAATAATGGAAAAGAAAGAAGGAACATGCCATTTGCAATTATAGAAAAGAAATAAACCTCGCAAAAAGATTCCCACATACAAAACTGAAATGGAGCCAAGCCGAGGTGATGCTTACTTTCTTACCGAAGAATCGTGAAGATGAGCTTGTTGTGCGACAACAAAAAGCCAAGATCGAAAAACAATAATGGAAACAATAAAGATTGAAACAAACAATAAAGAAAATCACACCGAGAAATTTAACGTGGTTCACTCATCATTGTGATTGCTACATCCACCTGCACCGAGAATAAACTTTCACTATAAATTGAGAGATTACAAGATGAACACGAGACACCACAACAATGACTCTCCAAATTTGTTGTCTCTTAGTTTCTCACATTTTTTTCTTGCCTCACACATGAAAAAACTAATACAAAAGAATGGAAATTTATATTAAAAAAGCTTATAACATTAGTCTTTAGGTTAATAACCCACGCACCACCCACATTTAGCCAAAACGTGAGGCAAAAAATGTAGGAAGAAACTGCTCCACTAATATTATGAAACAACCGCCCAAAAAGTAGAGAAAAAAAAAAAGAATCTCGCAACTGCAATATGTCCGCGTCTCGCATAAAATTCGCACCCCATGCATTTCGACCCATCTCTTGATTCATCGTAAAACCCGATCTTAGAAAATTAGTTTTTGCTCCGGGCTGTGTAGGGTAGGCTCAACCCTTGGTGTACCTAAACGTGACATGTGTTTATATTGCCAAGAGCAAATTACCTCCCTAAGGTGTCTGGTGGATCGGCCTTTTGGGAGGAATCCATAAAAGGGGATGTGTTATTTTTGTGATATTATATAAATGTATATTGTGAAAAAATTATCAAAGTGTGACTATTCAAGTGTTTTATACGATTATTTACAAAGTGTGATAATTCAAGTGTTTTATACTATATGAGTAGTATTTTTCATGTGACAACACAAGTATTTTATACGATGTGAGTGTATTTGATTTATACATAATATATAAGTTCTTTATGATTTTGTGGATTTTGAAAACGATAGATATATATTTTAATAGTCAAACGTTTTTAAGAATAACTAGTTTGACACGTTAGAGTTTATTCGCTGAGTTGTGGCTCATATTTTGTGTTTTTGTTTTCCACATGTTATGACAAATTATTTGACGTGTTTAATGCATGAGTGTTGGACGACGTAGAACGTACGTCATTAGTGTATTTTAATAAATTAGCATTAGAATATTTATTTTCCTTAAAACTATATTAGTTTTAAATATTTGTTTTTGACGCCTTACTCTTTCTAAGTGTGGCGGACACCCTGGTTGTACCTTCCGCTGCTGTGAGATATTATTTTTGTGTCATTGTATTTTTTATTAGTGTAAAAATAAGGGGTGTTACGTAACTACTTTAAGAACGCCTTCATCTTAATCTGCTATAGCCCAAAGCTATTCTTCCCATTAAATTTCTCAATCCTTATAGTAGAATCTCCTACCATTGTTCCCCTAAAACAAACTCTTCATAGGATTAAACCTGAGCTCTTGATGCCAATTGAAGTGCGACAGCGGAAGCCAATTTCGAAAAACAATAATGGAAACAATAAAGATTCAAACAAAAATAAAGAAAATCACACCGAGAAATCCAACGTGGTTCACTATCAATGTGATAGCTACATCTACCGGCATCGAAAATAAACTTTAACTATAAACTGGGAGATTACAAAATCAACAAGAGACACCACAATAATTGCTCTCAACATTTTTTCTCTCTTAGTTTCTCACCTTTTGTTCTTGCCTAACACATGAAAAAACTAATACAAAAGAATGGAAATTTATCCTCTAACAATAAAAAACTTCTAAGGCATTAACACTGTTCATTTTGAACAGTTGTTTTGCCACGTTGCTTAAGCCCTCACGCCAATTGGTTTACGTGCCTGCTTATTCTTTCACGCCAATTGGTTTACGTGCCTGCTTATTCTTTCTCTAACAAATGCCTGCTTATTTCTTTCTCTAACAATAAAATACTTGCTTATTAAAATGCCTGCTTCTTTGCTGCTTCTTCTGGTTAAAGACCATCATCTTCCTTACCCCTTCCTCTATACTTCTTCTTACCTCTGGTTAAAACACACCAACTCATAAATGGCGCCTCCTTTTCATTTGCTTCCCCAAGGTTTCTAGGTCGGCCTCCTCTTCATTTGCTGCTTCTTCTGGTTAAAGACCATCATCTTCCTTACCCCTTCCTCTATACTTCTTCTTACCTCTGGTTAAAACACACCAACTCATAAATGGCGCCTCCTTTTCATTTGCTTCCCCAAGGTTTCTAGGTCGGCCTCCTCTTCATTTACTGCCTCAAGGTTTTTAGCTGCTTAGGCTGGTTGTAGCTCCTCCAGCAGCTCAAGAATGGCGCCTCCACCTACTTATTTATTGGAGGTCCTGCAGTGCTCATTTACTCACATTCAATTCTCACCTAACATTCAATTACTTACAGGTTAGTAGTTGCCCAACTTCATTTTTTTTGTTTTTGAACGCTTATGGTTGGAAGCTACTGTCTTCCACGTTAATGGAATGATTATTGCGTTATGTTAATTTCAATTAAGTTATTCTCGGTTTGTAACGAGCTATACCTGCAACTCTTGTGAACGTGAGCTTCTAATTTGGCACTTCTTTGCACCTCAAAAATAAGAACCAATAAAGAGTCATGTTAATTTGTTAATTTAATTGAAAGCTACTGTTAATTTGCCGAAAATAAAATGTCCGACAATCCAATAAAGAGTCATGTTAATTTCAATTGAAAGATAAAGTGTTAATTGATTTTACGTTTTTGTTTGACTATTAACATTTGAAAGCTACTAAAAATGATGATCAAAACAACTCTGTTATGTTAATTTCAATTAAGTTATTCTCGGTTTGTAACGAGCTATACCTGCAACTCTTGTGAACGTGAGCTTCTAATTTGGCACTTCTTTGCACCTCAAAAATAAGAACCAATAAAGAGTCATGTTAATTTGTTAATTTAATTGAAAGCTACTGTTAATTTGCCGAAAATAAAATGTCCGACAATCCAATAAAGAGTCATGTTAATTTCAATTGAAAGATAAAGTGTTAATTGATTTCACGTTTTTGTTTGACTATTAACATTTGAAAGCTACTAAAAATGATGATCAAAACAACTCTGTGAAATTAGGAGGCAAATATTCGCATTATATTTGTTGACACTATCTGGAATCGAATGTAGTATAAATACTTAGACTATTAACATTTGAAAGCTAAGGTTAATTTGTTGTGATCTTTGCGTTCTACATTGCCCGACAATCCAATAAAGAGTCATGTTAATTTGTTAATTTAATTGAAAGCTACTGTTAAATTCCCGAGAATAAAATGTCCGACAATCCAATAAAGAGTCATGTTAATTTCAATTGAAAGATAAAGTGTTAATTTGAAAGTGAGCTTCTAATTTGGCACTTCTTTGCACCTCAAAAATAAGAACCAATAAAAAGTCATGTTAATTTGTTAATTTAATTGAAAGCTACTGTTAATTTGCCGAAAATAAAATGTCCGACAATCCAATAAAGAGTCATGTTAATTTCAATTGAAAGATAAAGTGTTAATTGATTTCACGTTTTTGTTTGACTATTAACATTTGAAAGCTACTAAAAATGATGATCAAAACAACTCTGTGAAATTAGGAGGCAAATATTCGCATTATATTTGTTGACACTATCTGGAATCGAATTTAGTATAAATACTTAGACTATTAACATTTGAAAGCTAAGGTTAATTTGTTGTGATCTTTGCGTTCTACATTGCCCGACAATCCAATAAAGAGTCATGTTAATTTGTTAATTTAATTGAAAGCTACTGTTAAATTCCCGAGAATAAAATGTCCGACAATCCAATAAAGAGTCATGTTAATTTCAATTGAAAGATAAAGTGTTAATTTGAAAGCTTATGTTAATTTGTTGTGATCTTTGCGTTCTACATTGCCTATAAATGCATTACGTATGCAAGTGATCGATCATTTTTAGCTATTGTGCGCATTATATTTGTTAACACTATCTGGAATCGAAATAATATGACTGTTGCATTTTTAAAGTAGCATTTGATTGTAAGCTATTACTTTTATGTTCACCGGTAAAGACCTTTGTTGATACCTCAATTGCAACAAACTTAAGAGATAAAATGAAATTATAATGCATTTATTTGGGAGAACACATAAGAGATAAATTATAGCTTCGACCTATTGGTTACTTTGAGCGATTGAATGTTGTAATAAGATGTTTATTTATTTGGGAGAACACATTGCCTATAAGTGCATTAAATATGCAAGTGATCGATTGATGTTATGTCCACAATATGTTAGTTCTAATTAGCATTGCTGCATTTTGGAAGATTTTTATCTCTTAATTTTGGGTGAATTAGCCATTAAAAGAACAACATGTGTTTCTGCAGTGCAGATTATGGCTAGCTACAAAAAAAATACCACCAATTCTAACAAGAAAATACTTAAGGATGTGACAAAGCTTTTAGGCTTTTGTGATCCCCTTTATGGTACTTTGAATGGTAATTCGGATGTGGCTTGCATAGTTATTTTAACAAGCAATGGAAGGATGCCTTATTTTAGAGTCGGACATGTTTCTATGAACTTGATTGCCTCAGAAGAATCGGCGGCTGCACATTGTCTGCAAACTCTTGTGAATGACTTTGATCTTTGTATTGAACATATGACCACCGACAAGTGTGCACAATGTGAGCAGTGTGAGAAATCCTTTTTAGTGTCCTCAACAAAGAGCACTTGTGAAGGAAAGGGCTCAGTTGCATTACTGTCTGAACCGCTCTCGGATGCCTCTGGGGAAGAATGTTTGACTCCGACCGATCTTGTGTCTCGGATCCCTTGCTGTTCCCTTCCGCCTCCCCCTAAGAAACGCCGAGTCAATTGGTTTCCTATAATAGCACCCCGTAGTCCTCAGCTCATTCATTTGCCTCCTAATTTCCCAGATTTGTTTCCTAAGAAAAAGGGTGGGAATTGAGTCACATTACTTGTATTTGCTGTTGTGCGAGTATTTGTCATTTCTTACAGTATTATTGTTTTCCCCTTAGTAGTAATAGTGGAAGACTAATGTAGTCGATGTTGTTATGCTGTTAGCTTATAAGTAAGTATCTTTTGTATTAGCATTATGTTGCTTGATGTAGCACATCATTGCTCTTTTGTATGTCTCTTTAAATCAACCTTGCGTTGTTATGTAATGGCTATTTCTAAAAGCTTAATAAAATATACTTAGATTCATATTTGCTAATTTTTTTTCCCATCCCTTCATCGTATTGCTTCAATTTAATCTTTTTTTGTTTATTTTTTACAATTGTTGCCTGATTAGTTTTTGACATACATTTAGCTTGCTACGGTTAGTTGTTGTTAAATAATGCATAATACGTGAACTGCGTTTAAGAAAACAATAACATACGAGATTTGGGTTATGTTAAATGTTACTAAACTGAATGTGTTTTATTAGAGTAGTTTCATTAGGTTGATCAATTGGTGAATGGATGTTATATCTGAATACATTTGCTATTGTTGTATGGATGGTGCGCCATACACTGCGTTTAAGAAAACAATAACATACGAGATTTGGGTTATGTTAAATGTTACTAAACTGAATGTGTTTTATTAGAGTAGTTTCATTAGGTTGCTCAATTGGTGAATGGATGTTAGATTTGAATACATTTGCTATTGTTGTATGGATGGTGCACCATACACCAACACTCAAAGGAATGTGCATTTTTTATATACCTCAATTCGATCTTCTGTTCTCCATTCTAATCTTTTGCGTACAGTTGCGGAATCGACGCTTCACATATGGTTGCTGCTTTTTGTGCTGGTTATTTATCGACTACATGTCCTATTATCATTGTCATTTATTCTCCTTGAAGTGCGCAAACCAGATTGTCTTGTGCTTATCAACATTTTACACATCGGTTCGTTCGATCATCTACTTTCAGACCATCTAAAGGCGGCTTGCTACGGTTTGTTTTTTTCCTTGTTCGCTTTTTTCATCGCGTCTTATTGCTTTTAGAAAACATCCAACATCCAAAGCACGCTTGTTTTGAATTGCACATATGTGCGCCCCATTAATGAAGCACATTTCCTTTGGTTGTTGGCCTAAAGATGGTTGCTTTCAATAGGTATTGTTTGGTTCACTTTATTTATCACTGGAAGGGACTTGTCACCTATTCTATACCCATGGATTAATATCGCAGCAGGCGTTTACCACCTAAAGAAACACAAAACTTCTGGGATATCGAATATAGAAGTAGGCGGATTGTGAAATATCCAGAAGCTTCACAAGCTTCAAGTTCCAATGCTCCTTTAAAGAAGAGAAAGCGAAAAGGTGCTTTTGCGTAGTTATGTTTTAGGTTTTTTACAGAGTTTGGTGGTATACTAATTAATAATATTGTTATGCGACTAATAGGGCCCTTGTCAAACAATGATCCAGATTCAACTTTAGGTTCTTTCACGGAGCAGAGGTTCATGGGTAATACAAATTTCTGCCATAGCCGCTATTTCCTATATAAATCCGATCAATCGCATTCATATACATGCTTTGTCTACATAATTGATTTCACATTGTTATTCAAAGTACTATAAAGTTAGCCCTCTTTTTGTAGGTAAAAGTTTCCCGACTTCCCCATTTACACTTGGGGATCCTACATTTTGTACATCGTGTGGGGCTAAGCATTTCGCTTACGAATCAAAACTTTCGTGTTGTGGTGATGGCATAGTTAAGATTGCTGCGAATGAGTATCCTTCGCAACTTATTGAGCTTTTCACGAGTGATAGTGAAATCGGAATCCATTTTAGGAAGTACTGTCGCTTATACAATAATATGTTTGCGTTTAGTTCGCTCGGAGGCTCTATTGATGCGCGTACACACAAAGGCATCTACGTGTTCAAAGTCCATGGGCAACTTTATCACTATGTGCCAGATTTGCTACCTAAAGAAGCCGAGAAGCCTAAGTTCTTGCAGCTATATTTTTTTGATGGCCAATTTGAAAAGGAACATCGCTCTGGTATCTTTCCAGAGCTTAATCCTATTGTTGTCAGTTTGCTTATGGAGATCACAGATCGTAATCCGTATGCACATTTCTTCCGTTCTTTACGACATATAGATGTTCACCATAATACGAGGGTTATCTTGAATAAGAATCCATGCTTAGACCAAAGGTTATACAATGCCCCAACATCTGATGAGGTTGCTGCAATTTGGATTGATGATTTACCATCAAATGAAACAAGGAGTCCTTATATAGTTGTTTGGGGTAAATCATCTATATCGCACCGAATTTTTCATTATTATGGATGTTACGATCCTTTGCAGTATCCGTTATTATTTCCTAATGGGGATTGTGGATGGCACCAAGGGTTACGAAAAGCTTCTTATGATCATAGAACTTCTAGAAACCGCACTCGCAACCCAATTAGTCCGAATTTAGCAAACACTGCCGAAGAATTACTCTTAGATGAAGCAATCGGTAAGTGTACAGAGATTATTCGTTAATTGCTTGATCTTTTTCTCTTATCATGTACTTAAACTCTCATATTCTTAATACAGTTGCTGCAGATGGTTTCAAAGATCGCCAACAAAGACTATCATGTCGCGAGTACTACGCTTATAGGCTTCAGATACGTCCGCATAATTATCTTGTAAGGGCTGGACGCCTTTTTCAGCAGTTTGTGGTTGACATGTATATAAAGATCGAGAACACACGTCTTGATTTTGTGCGCCACAATCAATCACAACTACGTGCAGAACTATACGAGGGAATAATGGACAGCATGAGCAATGGTGAGTTTTGTGCAAAAAATATCGGGCACCGTATCATCCTGCCTCCTTCATTTATCGGTGGCCCCAGAGATATGAAGAAGCGCTATTTGAATGCGATGGCCCTTGTGCAGCGATATGGAAAACCTGATATTTTCCTCACAATCACTTGCAATGCAAATTGGGCTGAGATCAAACAAGAACTTGCAGAAGGTGAGCTCGCTCAAGATAGGCCGGATTTAGTTTCTAGGATCTTTCGTGCAATGATACATGTTATTGAATTCCAAAAGCGTGGTCTTCCTCATGCACACTTTTTGATTATTTTGCAACCTCAGTCGAAGATCACGCAGCCACAACAGTTCGATCAGTTTGTTTGTGCGGAGATACCTGCACCGTCTTACCAATACTTGAGAGGGCTGGTTTTAAGGCATATGATGCATGGTCCATGTGGTTCGTTTAATCCAGAGTGCCCATGTATGGTGAAGCGTGATGGTAAGCTTATGTGTAGGTATAAGTATCCAAGGGAATTTACCACATTCACAACGCATTCCGATGATGGTTATCCAACATATATGCGGCGCGATACCAGTGAATCTATCCGCATACGTGGAGTAGACCTAGATAATCGTTGGGTTATTCCATATAACCCATATCTCCTTGCAGCTTTTGATTGTCATATTAATGTAGAAGTATGCTCAACCATCAAGGCCGTCAAATACCTTTATAAGTATGTCTACAAGGGCCATGATAAAATATCACTTAGCATTGGTTCTAAAGATGAGCCCCCTGTTATTGATGAGATCGAAAGGTTCCAATCTGGTAGATGGGTGTCTCCCCCTGAAGCTGCATGGAGAATTTTTTCATTTGATTTATATGACATGCAACCTGCAGTTCTACCTCTACAACTTCATTTGCCCAATAAGCAAAGTGTTTGTTTTAACACTTCGGAGAATCTTGCGCATGTTATGCAAAGTGAATCAAGAGCCAAAACTGTTCTAACAGAGTTCTTTTCGTACAATGCATCACATCCTTCTGAGCCAAAGTATTGTTTCCCTGAATTTGCGGAGCACCATGTTTGGCATGCACAGAGTAAATCATGGAATAAAAGGAAGCGGAGCAAGGTAATTGGTAGACTTACATTTGTTGCACCTTCAGAGGGTGAACGTTACTATTTACGCTTATTGTTGGCACGGGTTGTTGGTCCTCGCTCTTTTGATGACTTGCTTACAGTAAACAATCAACGATGCTCGACATTTCATGAAGCCGCATTGAAGCGAGGGTTTGTTGAGCCAGATAACTTAATCGAACAATGTTTGAATGAAGCAATCGAGGTCCAAATGGCACATGCTCTGCGTCGTCTATTTGCTACAGTGCTGGTTTTCATGGAACCAGTTTCCCCTGTTGAACTATGGGATCGCTATTACCCTTACCTTTCTGAAGATTATGCACTAAAGCATCCTAATGAACCTCACAAGGTGTTGTCGCGTACTGCTCGGTCTTTTGAAGTCTTCTTGGAGAACATGGGTAAGACTCTTGTAGACTACGGTTTACAACATCTTTATAGGGATACAGACATGGCATTTCAACGGACGCGCGATATAGTTGATGCTTTAGATGCTCCAATTCCAGCATCTTGTATGGAAGCGCGATCATTGTTGAATGTTGAACAACGTGCAGCATACAAGCGCATTATTTACCATGTCAAACAAGGAACGCCTGGGCTTTTCTTCATTGATGGTCCAGGTGGAACTGGGAAAACATTTTTGTATAATGCCTTGTATGCAAAGGTCCGATTACTTGGAAAGATCGTGCTTCCAACTGCAACTTCTGGTATCGCAGCTTCGAACATGCCGACAGGTCGCACTGCTCATTCTAGATTTAAGATACCAAATGATTGCGGCCAGTACATGTCATGCAACGTTGGGAAACAATCAAGTCTTGCTGCCCTTATCAAAGAAGCTGCATTGATTATTTGGGATGAAGCTTCCATGGCTCGTAGAGAAAACATTGAGTCGCTTGATTTGCTTTTGAGAGATTTATGTTTGCCTTCTGCTCCTTTTGGTGGTAAGATCGTTGTTTTAGGGGGCGACTTTAGGCAAACTGTTCCTGTTGTACCAAAAAAAACACAACAAGAAATCATTGAATACAGCTTAGTTTGCTCGCCACTATGGGATTTTTTCACCCGGTTACGACTAACTGAGAATATTAGAGCTCGCGAAGATCCAACATTCTCTGATTACTTACTTGCTCTAGGTAATGGTGAACTTCAAACCGAGGAGAGTGAGCTCATTACCATTCCATCAACCTTCAGGTTACAGTGTGGAGAATCCGCTGCTTGCATGGACGATCTACTACAACAAGTTTATCCTCAGATAGCCACTTCAAGTGCAACACCGGAGTTTTTTACCGAAAGAGCTATACTTACACCTAGGAACGAAGACGTAGATATAATAAATTCTAGACTCATAGAAAGTTTTTGTGGAGATGTATATTGTTATAAAAGCTTTGATACAGTTATTGATGATTGTAACAATATCTATCCAACTGAGTTCTTGAACACACTTTGTCCTGGAGGAATGAGCCCACATGAATTGATTCTGAAGCTAAATTGCCCGGTGATTCTACTCCGAAATCTCGATCCATCAAGCGGCTTGTGTAATGGAACACGCCTTATTTGTAAGAAGTTTATGCCAAATCTTATTCAGTGTCAAATTGCAACAGGGTTTTCAAAGGGTGAGCTCGTCTTGTTACCACGCATTACTCTTAGAGCACCTGAATCATCTGGATACCCATTCCAGTTCCAACGGATGCAATTCCCCATTAAACTTTGTTTTGCTATGACCATCAATAAATCACAGGGGCAGACTCTCCAAGAAGTTGGGGTATACATTCGGCAGCCGTGCTTTTCACATGGTCAGCTATATGTTGCTTTTTCTAGAGCTAGAAAAGCAAGCAAGATTTGGGTCCGTGATGAAAACTCTCAGAAGGATTGTAGTCAACCACCATGTACTACAAATGTTGTTTCATATGACTTATTAAAGAAAGCTGGAATTATACCAGGTTTAGCAATAGTATTTAGCAAATATATCTCACAATGGTTTTGTATACAAATTCTATTTGTTGCCTCTTACACTATCTTACTTCTTCCTTGTTTTTCTGCAGGTCGTCGCCTTTGAGCATCTAATAATACCTATTTAGAAATACTTTTCTTGTATGCTACATTATTCAAGTAAAGAGCAAGGTAATCACCTTTGTATTAGTCATATTTAATAATTGAATGAGTTGCATGTGTGGTATGTGCACTTATTGTGTTTTGTTTTTGTTTGTTGCCTGTGTTGGTTGTTGTCTTGTTTTCTATTTATCTGCTATTTGGGAGTGGGTTTGGGTGTGTCTTTTTGTTGTTGTTGGGTTATTGTGCAGCTGTTTGATGGTTTTGTGTGTAACTGGTGTAAATATAGGGTGTGCTGTTGGTTTTGGTTTTGGTTGTGTACTTTATCTTGTGTGTGTTTTTCTACTACTTGATCACTACTTGATGATCCCTAATTATTTTGTTTTCTTGTGATCTAGGGAGTTTGAACAGGAAAGTGCGCACAATGATCTAGGGAGTCATGATAGCTCTCATAGTTTTCATACACTGTATATGAAATTTGAACAGACTTGTGCACATAGTAGACAACAAACCAGCAGGCTGCTATGAACTGATTGCTTTTGCTGATCAGCAGATGCTATTAATCACGCATATTCCAACAGACGACAGCAGATCAGCAGCTTTAGACACGCACTTTCCATGAAGATTAGCAGCTTCAGATAAGGGACCAGGATACAAGAATCTTTCAGGTTCAAGTGGTATATCATTGAAATATTATTTAATTTTTCTAAATACATATGATTTTGTCTACGGATCTGCCTCACAATGCTGCTGAGCTGATCTGCTGCAGCTGCTGGTCCCTTGAGCTGCTGCTGCTGGTTCTGTCATGCTGGCCCTTTGTTCTGATGCCCTGCTGGTGGAGCTGCTGTCTGCACTTTGTGCCATGCGCCTTCGGTTTTTTTGGAACTGCTCCTGTTTTTGAGACGATGATTGTATTGTGTTAAGAGGTACTGCTGCTTTGTGATCTGTCCAAATGCTGCTGCCTTTGCCATATTCTGCTGGGTCCTGCTATTCTGTTTTCTGCTGATGCCTTGCTATCTTCTACCGCTAATTCTGTTTCTCTCTTGATTTAAAACTACACAGATATTAATAAAACAAACTACTCATATATTCACATTTTTGACAGATGAAGCTGAGCAAGAGAATTCGAATCCACAAAACTTCATGCAGAATCAAGGTGGAGATAAGGGACTAGGATACAAGAATCTTTCAAGTTCAAATGGTATATCATTGAAATATTATTTAATCTTTCTATATACATATGATTTTGTCTATCATTATTAATACTTGAGAAGTATTTTATGGGAGATTGGGAGTGATGAAATGGAGTTTTGTTGTATAAGGAGTCCTTTTGTTAATATGTGTAGCATTTCTCCTGTCTAATTCAAGGATTTGTCCAATTATTCAATCTTTTTCTGATATTAGAATGAAGTTTGAGAAATACAGCAAACCATTTGTTGGTTTATGATTATTAGTATGAAGTTTATGTATGGTAAAGTCATCTGTTATAGCAGAATGCAAAGTGTAGTCTCCGGCTGCTACGGGCTCTAAATGTAGAGTAATACTCTCTGCTACAGCAGACCATTTGTTGGTGTTGCTGCTGCTTCTGAGAAGTATTCATGTTGCTTCGTGTGAGCTGCACTACTGCTGCATTTTGCTGAAATCTGAACCAGCTATAACATAATCGGTTTTCTTGATTTACCTAAAGAATTAACGTAGCCAAGGGAGGACTCACAAGTGATAATTGATTTTTGTACCATCTAATGTATGCTCACTCATTCTAATGTCGTATCCAAATTTCTAACTGGTACTCATTTATGTATGTTTTGAATGGATTATTATTACTCTCTGCAGTTGGGTCAATGCACCTGCTTGTGATAACTGTGGAAACTAGACTATAAGCCAAGGCATGGGTGTAGCAGTGCCCGCAGACCTGCAATATGGAGGCTCACGCGTGGAGCTATATCGGTATGAAATGCATAATTTTGGTTGTGTTCAGTTTGGTGCTTTCACATGTTGTGGGTGAAGCCTTTCTCCTCTTTGCACATGTTGTGGGGAGTAGGAATATGCATGTCTAATGAATTTCCAATTTGTTCTTAATTAACAGTTAATACTCTTGCTATCTACTGAAATCTGCAAGTATCCTAATATATAAAGCCCACTTATGTTGAAGTGCTTGCATGGGAGCTCAGGAAAGTTGTCTGTTGCTTAGCTGCCTGCAAATCTTTACAAGAGTTGGCAACATCTGTAAAATCACTTAGATTAAACAAACATAGAAATTGTTCTTTTGTATGTATGTGACAAGCAGATCTGATGGGTATTTCTGATGGCTTGCTGTTACTTCACTTAGATTAAACAAACACAGAAAAATGATTTTTTAATGGATAGCATGCTTTGGTGGAGTTTAGACTTAGAAAGCAATGAAGAAAATATTTATGTTGAATAAGTTAAATGTTCAAAAATTTAGAGTAATGAATTAAAACCATAATAAAAAAACAAAAAATAATCAGCAATAACATTAATTTGCTTATAAAAAAACATTGAACTGTCCAAAGCAGAAAAAAAACAGCCATATTACAGCAGCTACAGTGGCCTATATTAGCTTCCAGCCCACATAAAAAAAGCAGACTTGATTTTTTTTGCTGCACCAAATCATGCTATTGATTATAGGTTTCTTTTAGCACTTTTTTTTAACCTTAGTACTATAACTTTTCCCAGGTTTTTAGGGACTGGTTATACAATTAGCTTATATATTTCATTCTCACTTGCTCAAACTTCTCACACAGCAAAAGGTTAGTTCTCTTATCCTCCTATTCAGTTTTTGTTTTGAAGCTATAATGTTGAACAAAGATTTTTTTTTATGATTATGATGCACTGATTTAGTGTTGTTTACTCACCAATTATCTGTAACAGAATTGGAGATTGGTATTGGAAGCATATCAAAGCCTTGCACCAAGTTATTCAGGTTTAAATCTTTAACTATCTAATAAATATTGTAATTGAATTCATGTTTAAGTAGAGTTGTATATCTTAATTGAGTTGCTGCATTATTTGAGCAAAAATTCCTTATTTAAAGCATACTACAGAGAATTAGCAAATCCATATAATCCATAAAACCCAGCTATTTTCTGGAGAGAGAAGCTTCCAGACTTAACCTCTCCTGTCATTGTGCAGTTTATTGAAAGCAGTATGGTTCCTTATAAGGGTGAATTTAAGCATTCTATCATTGTGCCGTAATATTTCTGTTTTTAGTTTTTGTATCCTTGTACTTATCACAGAGCAATATTAGCCCAATTTACTAGCTATAATGTTATATCAGAACTTGGCCTGCTGTTCTGTACTAATACAGAAAATGATATGAAAATCTCTTGGGAGAACTTTCTTTTAATTGATGTTATTGGGAATTTTAATTAACTACTACATACTACAAATAAGCTGTAGATCATCCTGAAAATTATCAGTATTATGAAATTGATGAATGAATATAAAACAAACAGATTTTAAAGCATACTATATCCAGAAAATTAGCAGCATGCTAACTTGATTTCATCTTACAACCTGCAAATAAAAATTAGCAAATCCTATTTTCTGCTCCAGATTTTGATCATTGTTTGTTAAATTAATTGTTCTATGGAAATAGAAGATTTGATCATTATAATGTTCAGTTTGACATTGTAATCTTGGAGTTTGATATTTCGACTTGTAGTTAGACAAAAAGAAAGTAAAATCCAGTTCCTCGTATCATTATTAGAGTTGGTCTATTAGAGAATTCTTGTGCATGTTTTAAGAGTATTATGTAAACATTAGTTATCTTATTAAAGCTGTGCAGGTTATTTATTTTACTTTTAGTGGCTCATTTTGTTATTAGAGTTGGTGTTTAGACAACCATATAGTAAATACTTGCTCAGAATATAGTTTTCCTAATCAAGCTGAACTTGCATATTATTACTGATTTCATCAAATTCTAAACATACTAACCTCTGAACCTTGGTCTTTATTTAATAGCTTTATAAGACACAACTTAATTATTTATAGCATATTATGACCATATAAAAAAACAACTTATCGATTAAGTGCACTTTGAGTACAACATTCAATATTAGTGCTAATGACATTCACTTATTGACAGCGATACACAAATATGAAGGAACAATACACAAAGTTCAATGAACTAAACCCCAAACAGGCGAATCACAAAATCAAGTGCAAAGTGATCGAAAAATCTCGACCCTTTCAGTCACCTGGTAAAAAAAAGTACCAGCGTCTTTTACTCCAAGACGAAAATGTATGGGTTGATTTTATATTCAATGACTAAACTTTCAATATCACAAACACTTTTTTCAGCATCTAATCTAATATTTTATTTTTATACCTTATGATGTAGGGTGATCTAATGAAAGCAACATTGTTTGAGGATGATATACAAGCGTACGACGATCTTATCCAGCAAAGTAAAGAATACATGATCTCGAATCCAACAATTCGCACTGTTGATGAAAAGTACCAATCGAAGGTTGGCGAATTCCAGATGACATTCAATAACCGGACTATTATCCAACCCACTGGTTCTTCAAGTGCCTCTGGTCCGACTTATCATGCGCTATCCAACATTCCTCGCGTTGCAAGTCCTTACGATAGATTTGGTATATGTACATTACTCTTGCTTACATACGTAACACTCTTGAACAAGTTGACACATATAGTCATCTCTACTTACTTTTTTAGATGTTCTCGGAATCGTTCTTTTCGTTGGAGACGTGCGCAAAGTTGCTGGCGCTTTTTCCCAACAAAATAGCGTTTGTGAAATTCTAATCACGGATCAAAGGTATTCTTTTCTTAGAATTTGACTTACATGACTATTAATTTCATGTTGCTATAACATTTTTTTCATGTTTGTTTACATAAACAGCTCCCATCAACCCTTGACTATCTCAGCATGGAATGATTTGGCAGATTTCTTTAAAGAGAAGCCAACTTCATATCCTATTATCGGCTTTACTTCTCTCAAAGTGACTTCGCATAAAGGTTGCAATTTACTTACTTTAAATTATATTCCACGTCTTTTTGCATAACACCGTTTTTTTTAAAGCATTTACGCCTTTCTTTGACACGTACTAGGATTTGGCTTATCGACTACAATGTCCACCACCTTCATATTGACGCCGAGTGGCGATAAGGCGGCTCAACTCAACCATTGGTTTGTTTTTACGTCAAACATTTTTTAGTTATTCTTGTTAATTGATACAGCCTTTGAAATTCACTTTTAGTGTATAGCATGTTCATTTGACTTTGCTCTCAAACTTTGAAGGTCACTGTTAAAATCAGAATTGAATTATTAACCTTAGTAATATTCATCAACTCAGTGTTTTGTTTGTCATTAGCTCAATTTTGTCAACTCTCATTCCACCCAAAAGAACAACTTTGCTTTATACAACTTATTATAGCTATAGTTTCATTTACATAGGGCCTCTACACATGGAAAATTGCTTGATGAACGAAAAGCGCAGGTTCTAGAAACTCGCACACCACTGCAACAACGGGGCCATACAACGATAGCTTTCATTAAGAACAAAAAAGTATTACTTCATACTTTATATTAATTCTTATTGTTATCTTAGCATTTTCATACAACTTAACTTACAAAAGTACTTTTTACAATATACAGGCTAACAATACAATACAAGATGAGCGCTATTTTATTAAAGCATTCATCCCCACATGCAGCTATGATGATATTCGTAAATTTTTAGGGTGTGGCTCCTGCAACAAGAAAACAGACACAGATAAGTATAAAGTTTATACTTGTCAATGGTGTCACAAAAAAGACTCCATTTCTATGCCCAGGTTCCCCCACTAATTTTATTCATTAAGCAAGTACATTTTGCTAACATTCTTGTTCTTCTTTGATGAATAATCTCTCTTGCTTTGCCAAATTTTCAGATTAGCTCTAACATTCGATGCTGTTGATGACACTGACTCTATCAATCTCACAGCTTTCAATGATGACGTGGCTAAGTTGTTTGGAAAAACAATTGATGCTTTATATGCTCCCACAACTGTTGTAAGTTTTGCAAATGTTTTTTTTTTTTGATTGAAGAAAAACCGGAAATATTAATATGTTTTTGCATAAACAGGAAGAGATTACTACTTACGAAGAGATAGCAAGTTCATTTAAAAACAAAGCTATATGCATCGAAGTAGGCCCCACAACAGCGTTATCAAAGAACGGAGTCCTAAAGTGGGTGTTAAAATCGATTTTGGTCGAACCGCTTCCAACACAAGCAAATCAGTCACCGATCGGACAGCTCCAAACCACCATTGCATCGAAGCCCATAAACCAAAGTGAACTTGTTGTCGGTTCTCCAACACCTACAAAGTCAGAGAGTGCGCAATTGTTTTCCTCCACTTCTGTTGCTGCAGATCAACATACCTCTCTAACACCTAACTCTAATCCATCTACAGCTGCCTCATCATCTTCACCGAATCCACCAACACAAGAACTTCAAGTGCGTCGTCGTTTAGAGTTTGGACATATGGAATGCAATTCTGAACCTGATGACAGCACTTGCTAAAGATTTACTATGATTGCTTTTGGGTTATTTTGACTTTGGCTAGATGGAATGAAGTTTTAAACACGGCCTCCTAAACTTCAACTATGATTGTATTTTGGGTTATTTATGTTGTGCACACCTTTTAAACGCTTTATGTGCTACGTATTCAGACTTTTGTAGATTTAGACATTCTCTAGATGTATCCCCGTTATGAATCGTGCTTCGATGTAGCTGCTACTATGTGTATTGGTCTAATACGCTTTGTTTGTGAATGTATGCTATTGTGGTTTGTAGCTACTGGTATGTGCAGCCCAATTCTGTTTGGTCTACTACCCTTTGTTTGTGAATGTATGCTATTGTGTTATGTAGCTACTGGTATGTGCAGCCCAATTCTGTGGAGACAAATAATTGCATATTGCTTAGTTTTCAGGCATTGAAGGACAGTCTTCGAAATGCTACTAATGTTGAATGTCTGATGCTTTTCAAACTGCAGAGATATTGAAAAGCAATCTTCAAGAAGCACTAACATTGGTAATTTTTCAATAAGCTATCTATCCCTTTTTTAATTCTCTGTTGTGCTTTTGATCTTGTTCTTGATTGGTCTACACAGTCTCAATTGAGTCATACATATATTGGATGTCATGGGTAATTTTGAACTTACAGTGTTAATTTTGTACAAATAAGAATAATACCACTGATGTGAAAGTTGATACTAACTCCAATGTGAGTGTTATATGTTTCTTTATTGATTACACTGTCAAGAACTATCATTTTTCAGTTTTAGAAACTTCAATTCTATGGTGACCTGATGTTCAAATATCTTTGTTGTCTCTTGTTTTTCCCATAGCTTCTCACTACAATTACAATTGATGAACCTGCACCGGGCTTGAAGGCGATTTTCAGCTTTCGTGTTCCTGATCAGAGATCTGGAAAGGTAACAATCAGCCATGTTTTTTTTTTTTTAAATTATTTGATATTTTCATCTTACTTAATTTTGCATTTTGTAGCTTGTTAGATAATTTGTGTTAGTGTGTGTTTTTGGAAGTTGAGGCTTTGTTTAGTTTCTGATTTCAAGTTTGAATTGAGTTCATTGTTGGGTTCAAATGCGTTTGCTGTATTGTATAGAAGGGTTAGGTGATTGGAATTGGGTTTTTATGCTGTTCTAGGGCCTAAACAATTCATATGGTTTGCTTTCCGGAAGATGTTTTGCTGCATAATGGTGTATATTTGAGTATTGGGTATCACTTATCAGCTATTTTCTTGGTTAACTTTTAGTAAGGGTTTATAAAATGGGAGGAATTTGTCAGGATTTAGCACATTTTTAGTCAAATGGGGAATACGGGCAAAAAGGATGTTCAAATGTACTTCATTTTGTGTGTGCTTAGAACACTTATTTTCTTATATAAGTTTGGTTGTGGTTATCCTCTTTGTGATTTGAATGAGTTCATGGCCGTATATCAAACTTAGACATGGAAATATGATTGAGGTTCTGAAGTTGCCATGCTCTTCCTCAATCCTTTTCATGCGTATTTTTGATTGTTTAAATCTGGAGCAGCCCACTATGTTGGGTCATGGGTGTGGAATGTGTATGTGCGCATGACAATTAACAATCATGAACAATGATATTTGAGTTTGGAGATGCAGTCCACCTAGCTGTAGGGTTTTAGTGTGTATTCATGCTATTGTGCTTATGAGTGCTTGAGGTTATTGTTAAGTCTTGACATGTCACATGAGTGGAACAGGATATGGTTACTGACTGAGCTCAAGCATTGGTCAGACAGCAAACCCCATTGTTAACTTCTCTGGAGTTATTGGAAGCAGTACTCTTGCTTTGGGGACTGACCTTTCATTTGACACTGCTTCTGGAAATTTCACCAAGTGCAATGCTGGGCTGAGCTTTACCAATGCTGATCTCATTGCATCTTTGAATGTGTAAGTTACACTGCTGTTGTTCACATCACTTTGCTACATCCATGAGCAAAACGTAATTGTTGTTATGGGATATGAGTATTACCTCCATTCTGTTTTGATAGTCTCGCATTGTTTATTCATGTTACTCATACAACACTAATCACAACGTGAAAGCCTTAATCAATTGGGGTGAGTTTGGCTAACACCAAGAGACCTTTCTACTGTGTTTGTCCTTAAAAATTTTCTTTCACCATTCACTTTTATCTAATGTTATGTGTTTTTGTAAACCACTTAATCTAATGTCATTAGCTTCCTCCACCCACGTAATCTTATTGTTGGTTAATTTCTGGGATAAAATGTAAGGTAATATCCCGAAGAACTTTTTGAAATCTGTCTATGTAATTTTTGCTTTTTCTGTTTATGACAACCAACTCAATAAAATCTAGCCACATCCCATGATCATACCCGTCCCCAGTCTTTTGTAATTAAGGCTTTGGCATTATTTCGTTGTCCCTTTTTGATCTCATTAAAGACAATGCCGTTCTGAAATGCTAAATGTTGAAACTTATTGATGTTTTGTGACGACTTTTGGGTAACATTGGTAATTTTTCAATAAGCTATCTATCCCTTTTTTAATTCTCTGTTGTGCTTTTGATCTTGTTCTTGATTGAGTCATACATATATTGTTCTTTGCTGATTGTTACCTTCATTCATGAGCTGCTCCAATGATGCTACTGGGCAATTGTTGCAACACGTTGACAATCTAATATTTATATTTGTATTTTTGTTATTAAAGTTTGTAAAATAGCATTATCGAAGTCGATAGTGTAACTTGGGGGACCGCGTGCGTAGCACGCGGCCCCACGACTAGTATTAAAAAAGCTCAGAACATTTGTCATTGGGTTAATAACCCACGCACTACCCACATTTAGCCAAAACGTGAGGCACAAAATGTAGGAAGAAACTACTCCACTAATATTATGAAATAACCGCTCAAAAATGTAGAGAAAAAAAATCGAATACCGCAAAACTGCAATATGTCCGCGTTTCGCATAAAACTTCGCACCCCACGCTTTTCAACCCATCTCTTGATTCATCTGAAAACCCGAGCTTAGACTCGGTTCGACTCATAAAATCTCAACAGAGCGTGAATCAGAAAGTCTAAACAACGAATTGAGGCAAATCCTGATCAACAAAACATCCAACACAATACCCAAATTAAGATCACAAACCTTAAATTTACACCTCAATCTAGTGACAATTCAACAATAAACAAAAAGGACGACGACAACGATGAACCGAATCAAAATAACATCAAAAAATGGGCAAGAAACTCAAAAGAGGATTAAAAATTGAGTAAATCAACAATTAAAATAAAGCAAATGTCATACTAATTACTATACAAGAAAAACACAATTGTAAACTACAAAAAACACAATTCATTATAATCAACCAAAAGCAACCAAAATCAGGAATTGTCAAAACTTATACCTTCACAATCACGGAAAAAAGCTTTTAAAAAAGCCAATGAAACCATACCTTAGGATCGATCTATTGTTATAGTAGATGGTAGCCATATGATAAAATGCAGCTTAATCCTAGTAGAAAAGATCTATTGCTCAGTTGCTTGTTCAACAAATTCTTGTGCCTCTCTATGAATGGGCAAATAGTGGTCGGTCTTTGCAATTCATTTATTACTGCAATTTCAACAGTCAACAATACAACTCTTGAGACAACCCATACCAGCATATACAGTATAATAATAATGTTTACAAAGCACAGCGAAAGACTTATAGCAGTCTGGGCTGAATCCAACCTATGGTTGGATAACCATAAAAAATCAATATTAGAGTGTTTAAAACTTTTTACATAATCAAGTGAATACTATTTACAAAACATTTTGAAATTATTACAATTTAATTTACAAATATCTAATTTACATTATGTATTTGAAAAAGAACTCCTCGCCTCGCACGCAACACATAATACAATTAGTCCTCATCTCCACAACAGAGCTAAGCTGAAAATGGGTCTATCCCCTGTAAGGGATAGATCCACCAAAGACTGTCAACAATTGAATTGTTGAGTAATCCAACAAACTATTACATTTATATACAAGTCATTAACAAACATCTCCAATTTAATCTTTTGCTCATTTGTAACTGCTTATAAAACATTAATTTATCAAAACCCAAACTTTTTTAAAAGACTATTTGGTATCGACTTAAATACGACTAAGAACTACTAGCGAAAAAAACCTTATATATGTTGCGCAACATATGTTGCGGTTTTATAAAAACGCAGCATAAAAGTAGTAGAAAAACTAGGCAAAAAAATAAGGTATATGCTGCGGTTCCCTGACAACCGCAACATATACCATATTTTAAAATTCATAAAATCTCCCATTCATTCAAACAACAGATTCAAAGCCCACGAAATTATATTATTTGTTTTCAAAACCCCCCTTACTTTGACATTTGCTTATTTCTCTTCATCTTCTTCAATCTACTTCAACCCATGAAAATTTGTTGTTCTTCCTCTTCTTCTTCTTTAGCCTTTAACTTCTTCAAAACCCATGAAAAATGTTGTTGTTGTTGTTCTTCTTCAAAACCCACGCAATTGTTTTAGGGCTTCTTTTTTTAAGGTATAATTTCTTCTTCAATACCCACGAAAATTGTTATTGTTCTTCGTTTCTTTAGTTTTTCAAGCTTCATGGTGTTTTAGGGCTTAGTTTTTCTATGCTAGTTATGTGAACTTCACTTAGGTTTTTGATGGTAATGGTATTTATTGTTGTCTTTGTTTTATAAGGTAAATATTGTTGTCTTCGTTTTTCGATGCAAGTTATGTGAATGCCACTTAGGTTTTGACAAATTCGTGTTTAGAGAATGGTATGTGAAGGTATGTGAAGCTATTCTTAGAAGCATACAATATATGGGCTTTTTCAACAATCTAAGGTATAATTTCTACAACCTTTTATTTTTTCAAGCTTCATGGTATTTTAGGGTTTATTCAAGTTTCAACCTTTATACATATGTTGTGTATGAGTTTGTTTTTGTGTATAAGTATGAATTTTAAAGTATGAGTTCATAACTTTAGTGTTGTGTATAAGTTTATATTTGTGTAATATAAGTATGACTTTTTGTGTAATATAAGTTTGTTGTATATAACTTGGAATGTTGTGTAAAATGTTATTTGTATGAGTTATGTAAGTAAAAGTTTATAACTTGGAATGTTGTGTATATAAGTTTGTTTTTGTGTATACTAGTTGTGGAGCCACGTGCTACGCACGCGGTTCCCCAAGTTACGATATCAAATTTTTTAATGTTAATTTATACACTTTTATTAAAAATAATACGATGTTAGAATGTCAATGTGTTGCAAATGTGTAAAGATATATTAAGGTTAAAAATATATAGATAGTAATAGGTAACAACATAAAAATAACAGGACTATGGCAAGCTATGTCATTAATCAAATAATAAATGTAGAACAGAACTCGTTCAATCAAAAACAATAATAAAATAAGTGCATTCATTTGCACTAAGTTGGAAGAAATGAACTTGCTGTTAGTCTTCATGTGCTGCACCAACTTGGCATAACTACCTAAACGGAAGAAAACTTCTCATCAACAATCTACATTTAATAGATTGTATTCAAGAGTGCAACTAAGCAAAACATGTAAATTAATAATTGATTCACAAGCTACAATCCATGCAAATGAACGTGTTCCACCAAAAGGAAATGACAGTAAGTTTGTGCAATATTTAGCCAGTACGAAGTAATTAAACCTGCACAGGCTGGAACTCGAGAAATTTTGGTAGCTCTTTGGGTCAATCGTCAAGTTGACGTGGAGCAAACTTAATATAAGCTAGAATGCAACATTATCGGTTAAGTTAGGATCGGGAATCTTACCGCTCCTCGCAAACTCCTCCTCAACCTTGACTTCAACGTGGATGAACAAAGTGGCGTCACCACCATCATCAACGATTAGATCGGAGCCATCACCAAGGTCATAGTCAAGAGCCCTCTTTGAGCACCATCAGTTAGTACTCGGCATACCCGGAAAGCCGGGTACACAGTTAATCAAGTACCTATTTTAACGACCCGTGTTCTGACTTAATTAATTCAGGTACTCGCATATCGGGTACCTGAATAAATCGAGTCTCTTGACACAGGTACCCGGTTTGATTTGTGGCAAGAGTACTTTGCAAAGTTACTAAAAAAACACATGGGTTTTTCAATAATAAGCCAATTCAAACAATTCAAGAACAAAAAATACGAAAATTTATGAGTAATGAACAAATGAAGAAATGATAGATACATGAAACTATGCAAGAAATGAAGAACTTGAAAAAATCAGTAACATGAAAAAGCCTGAACCCCGTACCAAATTAAAGAGGAAGAAGTAATTTGAAGTCTTGAACTATTCAATAAGCAGAGGGTTCGTGATTTGGAAATATACAAGAATACACTACAAGGCACCTTTTAGAAGGATAATGTAAAAGGATTATGAATGATGAAGGAAGGTCAAGAAAAGAGAAAATTAGCAGAAAGGACTCTAATTATATTTAGCTACCTTCAAAGCCACTAAGAAAATGGCACAGAAAAGGAAAATTTGGCTTTTGGCTCACTAGAATTTTAAGTAAAAGGTCACTCAAGCTCAATCAAGATTTACTGTACCCTAACCTAGCCAACACACTTTTGAGTCTTCTACTACCATTCTATACTTCCTACGCCATTCATTGATGGCTTGATTATCCAATAATAAAACCAATGAACTCAAATAAGAACACCATTTTTCCAATCATTTAATTAACAATACCGACCCACAACTCAGACATAACGACACCTTGTCAAAAATCAACAGAGAAACAAATGTGAAGTCCTCATGATCAAGCCATACAGCCAAACGTAATGATCATAAGTATAACAAACCATAAGAATCAGACATTAGACTAACTAATTCAATTTACTTACTAACCACAGGCGAACAAAAGAAAAAAATCACACTAATAAGTAATTCTCTTTAGCACTCCATGAATGAATCCAATCTCAAATCACACCAACAAATAAATCCCAATAAGCAAATGAAACAAAAAACAATACAAATTTACAGCACCATCACATCAATTAACTCCTAATTATATTATTCAATACACAAATCATTTTAGTTAATGTAAACTTACGATCCTTTCAATCTAGGGAATTGTAGGTTTATGGCGTACCAAGCGCAGAATGTTGTTGAGTATGCTGTACAGGTTATTTCTGATTTATGGTTCTGCGTTGTTTGGTTTCTTTCAATACATGGTATAAAGATTTGACCCTCGTCTTGTAGAAGTCAGCAAGTGTATATCAGTGGCTCTTAGTGTTGTGCACCTGGCTGTCTGCACCTGTTCCTTCTGCCAGCCCAACATTACTTCTTTAGTTATGTTTGTACAAGAAAAACCTATAGTCCCAAACAATTGAAACTTGGTATCTCTAGTTCAGACAATCAAAGCCATGAATATGAAAACACCGAGAAGATAAAAGAAAAGGAAAGTGAAAAACCAGGTGAAGGAAGAAATCAAATGCAAAATCAGATTGAACTGCACTCTAAACAGTTATTTAGTAGGTAAATGCAAGTCTACAACCAATGTGCAAACTGTAAGGTGTTTATATAGCAATATCAAACATTCATATCAACACTTAATACTAAATCATTTACACAGCAAAACACATTTTCTACAAAGGTTCGTAGAAAAATCATTACATATATAAAGGATTCAATAAAATACATCTATTGATAAACTAAAATAGTGCAAAAGATTTAGGCCTCCATTCAACAGTGGTAAGAATCCAAATTTGGCTGAAGAGGGCCCAAAACGATCGATGATCTACGATTTACCTCCTCAAGAGCAGACAGAGATAAAAGAGGCATGGGAACCATTGAATAGCTAGCAAAAAAATCAATGAACAAGAATGGGAAATTTATCATCAATTGTTGTTTCGAAGGGAGCATGTGGTACGTACCTCCCCATGATAATCGGTGAGTGATCGAAGGTTCGACATCTTCAGCATTGATTTAGAAAATTCTCTCCAGAACGTTGAACCATCATCAGAAGCAAACACTTCTACCAACTTAGCAGTCTTGTAATCAGCCATCAATTGCTGATCTACATAAAGTAAGCCTCGCCCCGTGAGCAATCTCTTGTAGTAATGTGAATCAAAACCAGAGCCTAAGAAAATAAATGATGCCAGTGACTGAAAATAAGGCCAGTCAGTGGAAGATTCTATCAAAATCCTAAGTGTGGATGGAGAAGGACTAATATAAAGATTCTATCAAAATAATGAGTCATATTCAGGAAAAATCTGCTGTTGAACTGGTTTTTCTCAAATGATTTGATAGTTCTTTATTATCATCCTAATAAATTCAATGATTTCAAATCAAAACTGAATTTCAATGAGAAAACTATTATTTACCTACATCAAAACATATTTTAATATATACAATAAAGAAAATATTACTACCATGTAAAGTAAAACATTTCATAATCAACTAAGTTATATATCACCAGAAACAAAACCCACCATTAGAAATCTTAGGACATCTAAACACAACAAAAAAAAGTAGCATAAAAGATATAAATAAGTTCAAATCGAAAACTACCTCTTCATCAAGAAATAGGTTTTGAAGCAGGAATTTACATCACGATGATAGTTTTGGTTTGATCTGGATAATTTGATCTATATTGACATCTTCACTCAGTCCGGTTTGTAGTCATACTCTTTTTCAACCCAAAAGTGTCAACATCAACAAGATCTTCAAGTAAACAAGGACAAAGAAAATAAAGTAGGCGATCAAAACGCATATTTTATTTGGGGTTTGCATTTCTCAATTGCAAGTATTTTAATCAAAAAAAATCTGACTATCATGGATTTTGATGAACAATAGTAAGACGAGATTGACCCAAGTTCATCTTGGTTCATGTATTTATGAATCTCAACATTTACTTAGCTATTGCTCACCAAAGCATTACATTAACACTTCATTCAATTCAATATTACTATATAAATTAATAAAGATCATTCAAATAGCTACAACTTTTGATTTTCATTCAATATAATTGTTTATATAACATAACCTCATTCCATCACTCCCAATCTCCCTGAAAACACTTCTCAAATACTAATTATTAAACACAAAATCATACATATCTAGAAAAATTTATTAATATTTCAATGATATACCACTTGACTTGAAAGACTATGGTATCTTGTAACCATCTCCACCAAGATTCTGAATGAAGCTATGCGAATTCGGCCCTTGCTCAGCTTCAATTGTCCAAAATGTGAATAATTTAAACCAAGAGAGAAAAAAATTAGTAACTTCTTTGAACCACAAAGCAAATATGTCGCTACAACCAACCATTTTTCTTGTCAATTTAAAAATTACATGCTTTGGTAATCAAGCAAGTCTTTGTTGATCAATCTCAATAGAATTTGGCATAATAAGTAAGCCAGGAATTCACTTAAAATGGAAATATATGCAAACAAACACCGAAAAGAATAGAAACAAGCAAATGTCAACCCAATTAGGATATTAAAAACAGACACTTTAATACAATTTGATAAAAGAAGATAAAAGACAATACATGACTTTTAATTATCCAAGCGGATAGATTTCAAGTGCCTCAAAAAATCTAAGCTCCAATTCAGTTTGTGAATTCTCATATATCATCAAAACTCACCAAAAAAATAAGTAAAAGAATAAAATGGTCAACCTATATAAGGAAAACCCATAAAACTGCGGGAACACAATAATTTAAAAAAATAGACCCAGAATAAGCAAAACTAGGAAAAGAGATTACCTTCTTGGCTTTATCTAAAACAATTGTGATCTGTATGTTCTAATGATGCCATCCTCAAGATGCAACACATTAACACGATTGTGACACAGACCAGCCCAATACGTTGGGCATAAAAACACAAGACAAGACCTACACTCAACATCAGGATCCTTCTACAAGACCCAGATGACAGCAGCCAAGGTGGCCTACTTGCAATGAAGAGAAGCGTCTGCTTGTTCACAAGATTGCTTACTTCAGAAACTAAAACCATTTTCACTACCTAACACCTTCGGCACCTCTACTATGCCTATATGACAACTCTTGGCTTCATTCTCACACCCACCTAATATCCTCATCTATTTCATCACAAATTTAATAGCAGAAAGAATCTGTTAAAGCACAAGATCCCCAATTGTTTCCAATTATGAAAACAGTAAATATTATCTAGTTATAATCTCCCATATGAATTAGTTTTCCGACACTCAGCCAACTTTCTCCATTCCAATTATCAGAAAGAAAAAATCTTTCATGATTTATTATCCTAAAATTAACCAAAAGCATACAATCACAAGTACAATGCTAAAAAAACATCAGAAACCCCCAAATTTCTTAGTAAAAAAACCCTAATCAATGAAGTATATCCTCATTCATCTAGAAAAAAAAAATTAAAGCAACCAAAATCAAAATCAAAACCCCCAAATGAAAGTAAACATTGAAAAAAACAAGATTGAAAAATTAACAAAAGCAAAAAAACAAAATGAAAGTGAAGAAGAAAATTGACCCTAATCGAAGTAGAAACGCAGCAATAGAATGTAAGTCTCGTGTTTAAATCTCTCTCATCATTCAATTGCCAGACACGTGAAATTTAGAATTAACAAAGGTATAAAACGCCAAACGATGGATGAGATTGATGATATGGGAAGCTTGAGAATTTCTGGGCACTTAGAGCATAGGTTCTCCTCCTCCTTCTTCTTCATTTGAAGATGAAGATTCGTATATAATGATATCAACACAAAGAACAAATTAACAAAAATCGAGAGATTGACAAAGGAAATAAGTGATCGGAACTTACAGTGGGTGACCGGAAGAGAGTCGGACTGAGCACTTGCGTGATTTTGTCTTGCTTCAGAGAGGGAAAATTTAGGGTTGAAGCTTAGAAATGATTTGGGAAAGGAGGATGTCAGAAGAAGGGAACAACGAGAAGGAAAGAAGGAAGAAAGGGAACGCGTGCCAAGATCTCCCGAGGACACATGGCTTAATCAAAATTAAAGAAAACAAATTGGGTCTTGTTGCTTTGCATTTTTTTAATAGTTAGAGGATAAGTATTAAAAAGTAGGGAAAATTACTTTAAAAACTCTCAATTATTTGCGGTTTAAATATAAAACTCTCAACTATTGATTATTATTCAAAACTCTCAACTATAGGCCCATCTTAAATATAAAGCACTGATACATTTTATAACCTGTTTTAACCGATTACCTTTTGTTGAAATGAGAGGGTACGTGAAGGGTCGTGTAAGGTCAAAGGAAGTGAGGTGATTAATAAATACAATTGGGTCTCACTACGTCTCAATTAAAACAAATTTATCCGGTTATAAGTCATCTTGGACTTTAAATATAAATTGTTCGGAGTTTTATATTTAAATCGCGAATAGTTGGGAGTTTTTAATGTAATTTTTCCTAAAAAGTATAAGTATGGATTTTAGCGTTTAAGGCATTGTATAACTTAGAATGTTGTGTATAACTTGGATTGTTATGTATAACTCCTTTGCGTTTTGTAACTAATTTATCCTCTTTCCCAAGAATGTTTTTAAATATTCATGGTATACATCAAAATTGTTTGTGCTATGTGAATCTAAGTTTGTAATTCGAAGTTTGTTTTTGTTATGGATTAAATCATGGGTTGTGCTTTTTTAGATTGTTTTTGTTATATGAATCTCATTTGGAATGTTGGTAACTTTACTAGTTGATAGATATATGATATATGATAGAATTATAGTATTGTGCACATATAAGTATGAATTTTAAAGTTTAAGGCATATTGAAATTGTGTTGTAATTGGTTGCAAATTATAGTACGTTATATAAATACTCCCTCCGGTCCAGTTTACTAGTCCCATTTCCTTTTTTGGCAATTCCTCTTTACTTGTCCCATTTCCTTTTTTGGATATCCATTAATTACAAATATACCCCCCCTTTACCATACTTACTTTACATTACTCCCTTAATTACTCTCAATTAATTCCTTAATCACTCCCTCTCTTTTTAAGTAACCCCAACCCCTCCCATCCCAGAAACCCTAACTCCCTCTCTCTCTCTTCTCCCTCAACGACATTTCATCTTCTTCCTCCATGTTCTTCATTTGTTCTTGAGCTCCATTCCAGAAACCCTAACTCCCTCTCTCTCATCTCCATAAACGACATTGTTCATCTTCTTCTTCATTACCATTCCTGAAACCCTAACTCCCTCTCTCTCATCTTCTTTAGATCTGGGTTTGTGCTTGTTATTTCTGGGTATTTTTCGAGTTTCAATGGCGTCCCAAGACAGTGACCCTACCATTGGACCTCCTAACCCATGGTTTGAATTCTATAATCGCCTACCTCCATCTCCTACGAGTTCTGTTGAAACAGATCCTAATTGGGGAAGAAGTACAACTACTGAAGAGGAAGAAATTCAGGCAATGTTTGATTTACAAATAGATCTACAAGATCTTTACTTGGGGGAGAACTTATTCCCTTCTTCAGATGATGAATCTTTGGATGATGCTGATTTGGTTTCTGATTATGATTTTCGAGGCCCATTTTCTCGTATGGATATATCTTTCCTCTATGACTAATGATGATTTTGTTTATGTTTTCTAAATGGTATGCATGTTTGTGTTGTTAATTTTTGGATGCTGCCCTATGATTTTTCTTGAGGGTAAATGGTTCATAAGCTACAAAAACCCTAGATCTAGTTTATTTGCCACCAATCTAGGGTTTTAGTTTCATAAGCCACCAAACTTAAAGTTTAGGAGGCTATGTTTACATCTGGATTCAGGAGGCAAAGCAAGGATTTAGGTTTTCTATGATGAGTTTTTTTTTTGTTATCTGAGATTGCTTTTTTTTTATTTTGTTTTTTGAAGTCATCAATAAAATCTTGAAATTGACATATCCATTGAAATGTTTACGGTTAAACAATAGCATGATTTTTAATACATCATGTTTACACCTAAACATTTACCCAAAAAATTAACCCAAAAGTGAGTATTTAAAGTAACCCAAAAGTATACCCATGTCTGTCCCATTTACATGTTACTACTTGTTTGCTGGTTCTGTTGTTGTTGGCTCTGTTGTTGTTGGTTCTGTTGTTGCTGGCTCTGTTGTTTGTCTTGGTTGATGAAAAAAAGGATCATCTTCGATCCCCAAGTACAGTAGCATAACATCAAATGTGTCTGCATCCACCTTTGTGTCAAGATAACGTAATGCATCATAAATTATGTCCTTTTGTATCCCCAAATATTCTGGAAGTCTCCCTTCCCTTGCAAGCTTTGATTTGCTCATGTGTGGAATGTGATAATCTATACCCCCTAGATTTTTAATAACCTCAATCTTACATGCTTGTAATGTGATCCAGACATACTTCATTGTGTTTGGTGGTAGACTATCAAATGCTGTTGTGACTGCCTTCACTAACTGTGTGAAGTTGTATGCTGATTTTTGATGTTGTAATGCTTGTATTGACCTAAAAAACCCTAAGTCAAGCACATTCATATCTGGTGAGTTTGGAGGTTGCTGCACTAAGTGGAAGGTAAAGCCATCTGCCGTTGCTGCCTCTCTAAACACATCATCATCATCTAAAATATGTGGCTTAGCGTTGTCTTGTTGAATGAAAATTGATTTGCTTAAATGTGCTGGCCATTTACTTCTAATTGCTGGCAGTATCTTGTGAACAAGCATGTCTCTTGTGTGTATTTTAGTGATGGATTGTACTGGTTTGGTCTCTAGCTCTCCTCTCTTCCTGTTTTTTGATGATCTTTGTGCTGGCACTTCATGTGTAAATGGAAATATGCCTATCTTTCCATCAAAAATCAAGTTACCTTCACTAGAAAAGATTGGTTTTGCTATTGCACACATAAACATGATCTTGGGTATAAATCTTTTTGATTGGATTTCTCTATGTGGCTCTTTTTCATCTGGAGTTAAGTAAAATGTTTGTTGTGTCCTTGTAATGTAAAACAACTTCTCATCTATGTGCACAACATTTGACATGCTATTGAATTTGAAGTTGGTTGTGTGCTCATCATAAATGCAACTAGTTAGACAAAACATTAACCTGTCAAGTTTATTTTTTTCGTTAAGTAACGGTTTGATTGCGTTGGTGTGCTTGCGGAAGTGTTTGTTCTTTTTCCATCTCCAAATTGTGGTTTTGCCAACACCCATGGCTTTTGATATTGCTGCCAAACTTGTCTTCTTTGCCTTTTCAAGTGCCTTAAACTGATTTTCATCAAATTGAATGGGTGGGTTTCCTTTGCTGCCTTTCTTCTTGCTTTGCACATTAATTGGAAGTTCATTCTTCTTCCTTTGTTCTTCAATCTGTTTCCAAATCCTGCCTATTGTTTTCCTATGCACCTCATACTTGTTTGCAAGTTCATTGACGATCCCGTGTGTTGGCTTTCCTTTGCTATTCACTGACACTAACAGCTCATGCACTATTTTACTCCTAATTGAATTAGTTAACTCTCTTTTGGCTCTAACCATGATTACAATTAATTTTTGGTTGGTGGAAATTAAATTGAGATGATGATTGGGTATTTACTTTGATGGCTTTTATAGTGGGTTGACTTGGTGATTTTGTTTTTGGGTTTCAGCTGTTACTTGGCGCTGTGTTTTTTGGTTTTTGGCGCCCAGTTTAAATTTTTGCTGAATTTGTTACTCACTGATGATGATTGTTGTATTTTGGGTTTCTGATGATTTTTGGGTATTTTGGGATTTTGTTGATTCTTGTTTTATTTGATGGCTTTTTTTTCAAAATCAAAAAAATTCTGATTTTTTGTAGCTTTGTGCAACACTAAATGCATACTTTGTTTGTCTTTTTTATAAAATCTGAAGTCAACGAAAGATTTAACATCCGCATGCGTATGTGGCGAGAAGGGTGCTCGTTCTCCGTTGCCGTTCAAAAAACGTTGAAGAAATCAAGGAAGCATTTCGTTTTTTAATTTATAAGTTTATTATTGTAATTTAAATTTTGAAGTTTATTGTAATTTAAATTTAGCAATATTTCGGTTGGTAATTTAATGAATTTAATTTTTTGTAAGTTTAAATTTGTATGAAAATGTGTAACTTAATTTTCCCTCCAAATTCCTTTTCTATCAACTTTATTAAGCAAAAGGGAGGGAATCATTAACATTTAATCCAATCAATTAAAAATACCCAACTACCACCTTTTACATGGACCCCACCACTATCTTAATCTCCGTGCCCAGTCAAATGGGACTAGTAAACTAGACCGGAGGGAGTATTAATTTTAGAGTTTAAGGCATATTATTTTTGTTGTAATATTAAGCTTGCTTTGCACAACAAATTTCTTATGTTCTGTGTTTTGTGTAACTACAGTGTTGGATTGCGTTTCTTGACATGCATCAAGTTATCGATGAAATGAAGGACAAGTTTGATTGTCGTGTTTCAATTGAATTTTTGCGTAAAGGTATTAGTAGATTGTATATATCACTACAAAAAAATGCAACTTTCCAACTAAAACCCACCGACTAACCCAAAACAGTCGGAATTTACCGAATGATTTTCCGACTGACCTACGTAAGTCGGAATTTCCGACTAAATAGCTATTGAATTAGGTATTGTTCAGAATTTTCAAATTGGAAAAAAAAAAAGAAAATTTATGTCTTATACACTAAGCGATAAATAAAAAGCTTGCATGCCTATTTTGAAGATTTTCAGTTTGGGGTCGGCACACAAGGGGTTGGTGAGGCTATTCTTCATTCTGTTAACCGGCTTGTCGAAAGCAAAGGTGACGTCGTTGGTACCTCTATGCTCTTGGTGGATTTTCAAAATGCCTTCAATCTGGTTGATAGGAGTGTGATGTTATTCGAGACCAGGATCCAATGCCCATCTCTCGCCCCTTGGGTGGAGTTTTGTTTTTCCCAACCCGCTCGCCTATACTATGGTGACTCTATTCTATGGTCCTACCAAGGGGTTCAACAAGGTGACCCCCTTGGCCCTATGCTTTTCTCCCTTATTCTACACCCCTTAATCATGGAAATTCATCAGTCTTGTAAACTCAACCTTTAGGCTTGGTACCATGATAACGGCTCTATTGTTGGTGACACCCTTATCGTCGATAAGGCTTTACGCATTATTAAAGAGGAAGGACCTTCTCGTGGTTTATTTCTTAATGTAGATAAGACTGAACTCTTCTGGCTTAGGGAGGATCCCAGGAGTAGATCACAAGGGGTTTTCCCACCTAACATCTCTCGCCCTAATGTGGGGGTGAAACTTCTTGGCAGGCAGGTGAGTACCAATCAAAGCTTTTGTCGTGAATTCTCCTTAAAGATGGTTTCTAAAACCATCGAGCTTATGACAGCTGTTAGCAAACTCCATGATCCACAATGTGAGTTACTCATTTTTCGTTATTGTGCTTGGGTTGGGAGGCTATTTTACGCGTTGAGGACTTGCCCTTCAGATTGGTTCGGTAATGCACAGATCCAGTTCGATCTTGATTTGCACTCTTCTTTGGAAAAGGTTGTTACAGCTTCTAGACCGGGGTTTGGGGACTGGCAATGGAGGTTAGCTACTCTCCCCATTAATTTGGGCGGCCTTGGTATCTACTTGGCAGGCGACATTATCAACTATGGCTTCCTTGCTTCTCGTCTTCAAACTAGTTCGCTCCAAGCCAAGATCTTGGCTAACTGTGCTATTTCTTCTCCGGGTTCGAATTTTGAACGTGCACTTGGGTTCTTTCGGGTTCTTTGTGGCTCCAACACTCTTTCTTTCAACGATGTACACGACGCCCCCCATGTGATGAAAAAGCTGGTGATGTGCTCGATTTAGAGCACATTTATGTCCCTACTTTGGTGTCGAGTCTCGATGTTTTACATTGGTTTTATACGTTTAACGCTCGATTTAGAGCACATTGGTTTTATACGTTTAACACTTTGAAAGATCTTCCGATACTTTAAGAACAAGTTTGGAGGCAGAATTAGAAGCATTCGGCCACCCATTCGGTCGAATTTGAGCTGGCTCGGGCGAATGACAAACCCATTCGGGCGAATGGAAGGAAAACTTCAAGGAAACGTGCCAAAAGCTACTGGAAACCCCGAATGCACATCGATTCGGGCGAATGCCCTAAGCCATTCGGGCGAATGGATCAAAAAGTTCCCCTATTGGTTCTCAAAGCTACTGGAAACCCCGAATGGACTTCATTCGGGAGAACGAAGGCCCATTCGGGCGAATGCTGTCCTCCATTTAGGCAAATGCGCTTTAAAATCAGAACTTGTTTTCATTACGCAAGCTTATTTCCGTAGGGCCTTTTACAGCTTTTTGTTTCCCTCTTGTATAGCCTATATAAACCCTCTAATCTGAATGTAAGGGTCATGTCTCGAGAGATACAAACCCTCTCTTCTATTAGAACATCATTTTAATTGCTTTCTCTTTACTTTTCTTGCCCTAAATTAGATTTAAAGCTTTCTCATTTACTTTCCAAGCATTGTAATCTTTCATTCTCTTTAAGTTTATGTAAGTCTTCTTTCATTTATTGCTTTCTTCCTTTATTTATCTTTCATTTATGCTATTTAATGTTTTGTTCTTTCATACTTTGATTCTTGCTTTGAATCTTGTTTATTTATATCTCAATCTTGTTCTTGCTTTCTTTATTGCTTTCTAGTATAGTTGATAGATAGTCTTGTTGCTTTGTTCTTGCTTATTCTTAGTTTCCTTCTTGCCCTAATGCTTGTTTCCATGCTTTCCTTCATGTTCTTAGTTGTAGTTAGTTTCAATATGTTAGAGTAGTTTCTTTAGGGGTTTTTGTTTGGTGAAACCCAAGGTTTGGGAACGTTGTTCATGTGCTAGATTAGGGTTGAGGTTTGTTGTGGATTGTTTGATTGATATTCGATGCGAATCTTGTCCTACCACTCTTGATGAGACATAGGGCGATTATGGGCCGTTCGCATGGCTATATGTCACCAACTTCCCCTCGCTATCTAGAGTGTCTCGATCGATTCATGTTCGATCTCCCTTGACCTAGCTTTCCATGAGAACATAGAACCGACCTAGGGTGGATCCTTACCATCCCCGTTTTTCTCCTATTGCTTATCTTAATCTTGTTTATTGCTTTCCTAGTTTAGTTTACACACCCTTCACTCATACCCATTACCTTCTCTACACATAGCACTTAATCTTGCTAGTCTTGTCCTTGTGGTTCGATCCCCGACTTACCTCTATACTCGCTATAGTTGTAATAGGGTGTTATAAATATTGTTTGTTGTAGTTCATTTTTGCTTTCTTTCAGTTTTTATTTGAATAATATTTGCTTGTCAGTGGTTACGCTTGGTTTCTGGTGTTGTTTGCATGAGCTATAGCACACGAAGATCACAACTACACCTTGTTCCCTACAATCCCGAGATACAAAGGGTCACTAGACGACCTCCTCCTCCCGCTCTACGTCAATCGTCTATACCCAATCCTTCTACACCAATGGCCGATAATCAACCGCTCTTTGGGTAATTTGGGGCCCCAGGGTCAAGAGAATTTCATGGGGGCGTGGTGCTACCGGATGCCCCAACAAACTTTCGCATTGACCCACAGTATACTATCATGGTGAAGAGTAATTCTTTTTGTGGTTTGAGAAACGAGTGCCCTCTCCAACACTTAGAGGCATTTGCAGAGACATGTCGATTCATGCCCCAATAGCCCTGATTATGTCAAGATGTGCCTCTTCCCTGTTGGTTTGGCGGGGGACACCAAAGATTGGTACAAATGCTTAGAGCCCAACTCCATCACTACATGGGCTCAACTTAAAACGATGTTCCTCGAAAGGTTCTATCCCACGAATCGCACGCAAGATTAGCGCAAAAAGATCGCGTCATTCACACAAGATGAGGATGAGAGTCTAAGTGCCGCCTAGACTAGATTCCGCAGTTGGTGGGCAACTTTCAAAGGTCCCATGCAACGAACCGAGGAAAATGATTGAAGAGGTCGCTAAGAATAGTGCTTGGGGTGGGACAAGGAGAAGCAAGCAAACAAGGGGTACGATCGATGAGGCCAATCTTGATTCGATCGGTGCGAAAATTGAAGCAATCATGGACAAGAAATTGTCCAAGCTTAAGTTAGCCCAAGGAAGTTCTAATGTCTCCGCCGCTAGTGAAGCTAATCCGTTCTCATGTCGTATTTGTGGGGGCACTAATCATGATACATCGTATTGTGGAGGTTTGAATCCGGAGCATGTGCCATCGGTAGAATATGAGGCAAGTACAATTGAGGGGGCCCAAGCGACAAACTTTGATGGGTATAGGTATAATCCCGAATGTGTAGCTGCGATGGGTTATGGGAACCAAGGTCAAGGGTACACTCAATATATTTTATTCAACAACCCGTCCTCTCGACCTCCCTTCAATCCCAACAATTGTCAAGGCAACTTCCACCAAGGTTACAACAATCATGTTCCATACAACAACCAATCCGGTGGTAGCTTTCCTAGGCCAAATGGAAATACGCCTTACCCACAAGTGCCGTGCCCCAAGCTCAATCTACCTTATCCGACCACCCAACCACTTCCAAACCCCGCTCCTAACCAATACTTCATGACAACCCAAATGAGTACCCTTGCTCAAATCAATCAAAATTTAATTGCTCAAATGTCGCAACTTCAAGCTCAACAAAGGGATTTTGAGAGCCAACTTGCACTTCTAGCACAACAACCACCTCCACCAACATTAAACCCATACACCCAACTTCCATCACCTAACCCACCACACAATCCCAACCATCATACATGCAAGGCGATCTTCCTTAGATCGGGGACATCATATCCGGCTCCAGTTGAGACTCCTAGTGATGATTTGGGTGAAGATTTTTCTATGGGTAACGATCTTCAAGAAAATGTTGAGGGGGAGGGGAAGAAAGAGAGATCTTTGAGGAAGTGTTTGAGGAGAAGAAAGAAGAAGAAGTTGAGAAGAGAGATGAAGTTGTAAATGAAAAAGAGAAGAAGTTGGAGCAAGAAGAAAGATGGAAAGAAATCCAAGAGAGGAGGGCTTATAAGCGTTTACATGCCCCACCGCTACACTCTCCATATAAAGCGGTGGACAAGCAATTGCAAGTCCAGTTTTTTAAGTTCCTTGAGCATATGAAGCGATTGGAAATGAAAATCTCGTTCTTAAAGGCCATGGAGCAAATGCCTCAATATGCCAAGTACATGAAGACTCTCTTAGGGAACAAAAAGAGGCTACAAAGCGAGATTGTGAATTTACCGGAATAAGTCAGTGCCATCATTCAAGGCAATAAATGAAAGATAAATAAAGGAAGAAAGCAATAAATGAAAGGAGACTTACATAAACTTAAAGAGAATGAAAGATTACAATGCTTGGAAAGTAAATGAGAAAGCTTTAAATCTAATCTAGGGCAAGAAAAGTAAAGAAAAAGCAATTAAAATGATGTTCTAATAGAAGAGAGGGTTTCTATTATCAAGACATGACCCTTACATTTAGATTAGAGGGTTATACAGACTATACAAGAGGGAAACAAAAAGCTCTAAAAGGCCCTACGGAAATAAGCTTGCGTAATGAAAACACGATGTGATTTTAAAATGCATTCGCCCGAATGGAGGACAGCATTCGCCCGAATGAAGTCCATTCGGGGTTTCCAGTAGCTTTGAGAATCAATAGGGGAACTTTTTGATCCATTCGCCCGAATGCCACACCATTCGCCCGAATGCCACACCATTCGCCCGAATGGATGTGCATTCGGGGTTTCTAGTAGCTTTTGGCACGTTTCCTTGAAGTTTTCCTTCCCTTCGCCCGAATGGGCTTGTCATTCGCCCGAGCCAGCTCAAATTCGACCGAGTGGGTGGTCGAATGCTTTTAATTCTTCCTCAAAACATGTTCTTGAAGTATAGGAAGATCTTTTAAAGTGTGCGAGGCTCTCGGGGATGGCTTGGGACACTCGAGAATGCTTCGATGTGCGTGTCTCATCTTTGAATTTGATGTCTAAGCCTCGAACTCGACTCGTTTTACCTCGAAACCTCCGAAAATACCCGAAATAACCTTAAAACAACGCGGAGACAAGATCAAGGTAAAATCGAGCGTTAAACGTATAAAACCAATGTAAAACATCGAGACTCGACACCAAAGTGGGGACATAAATGTGCTCTAAATCGAGCATATCAACCCCCCAAGCTAAACCTTTGCTAGTCCCTAGCAAAGAGACTAGATAGGAACGACATGAACGCACAAGGCATCCCAAACAACTAACTACAAAGACGGAACTAAACTACGAAAAGAATAAATCTAAGACTCACTGTTGTAGGAATCACGATCGCACTTATCACGTACGACAAGCCCTTTAAACCTCAAGGTCTCTCGAAAAGGACGAGTAAGGTCTCGTGAGGGTTTTCAGAAGGAGACCCACAAATCCAAAGCAAACAAAAATGGCGGGAGGAAATCAAAGCAATACAAGCTGTGCAAGAACAAAACTCTTCCCTAGCCATAGGTGTGCAAGTACAATGGTCTCAAAGAGCGCAATACCAAAGAGAATGACCAAATCCACAAGCTTAAGATCACTAGGGGAAGCTACAACACAAGCTATGCCACTGATAACCGTTTTTTTAGCGCGTCGTTATACACTAAAAACCTGGGCTATGCAAACACATTTATAAACACCCTAAATACAACTATAACGTGTATAGAGGTAAGTTGGGGATCGAACCACAGAGAACAAGGGCTAGGAAGACTAAAGGTTTGGTGTGGGAAAGGTTGGATGGTTGGTAGGTAAGGTGGGTGAACTACACTAATGACAAATATAAGCAATAAAGGAAAGGTTGGATGGTTAGGTCCACCCTAGGTAGGTCTATTGGAAATAGAGATAGGCTAGGTCGAGGGAGATCGAACGAAGGTCAATCGAGACACTCTAGAAATCGAGGGGAAGTTGATGACCTATAGTCATGCGAACGACCCATAATCGCCCTATGTCTCACTAAGGAGTGGCAGGACAAGATTCGACTCGAATATCAATCAACAAACCAACATCAATCTCAACCATCTTCCTAAACATTAAACACAAGACCAAAACCCTAAGATTTCTCTAACCCAAAACCCTAAAAGACTACTCTAGCATAATGAAAGCAAAAGCAAGAAGAAAGGAAAGCATTAAAACTATTCTAGAAAGCATAAATGAAATGAAGCATTAAAAGAAAGCATGAAGAAATCAAAAGACAAGAAAGCATTAAATCTACACTACAAAAGCAATAAATGAAAGCATTAAAGAAAGCATTAAAGAGAGGAAAGCAATAAATAAAGAAGACTTACATAAATGAAAGAGTAAATGTGAAGAACAAAGCAATAAATGAAGAACAATCTAAGCTAGGGCAAAAATAGAGAAGAAAAGCATTAAAGATTAATGAACAAGAGAGGGAGGGTTACTCCCAATCAAGTCATGCCCTAAACATTCAGAGTAAGGCCCTTATATAGGGTGTACAAAGAGGGAACAAAAGCCCTAACATAATCCTACGTGGCAAGCTTCAAAGAGAAAAACACATCGCAGGATTTCAGCGCCATTCAACCGAACGCACTGCCAGATTCAACCGAATCTGGTCCATTCGACCGAATGTGGATCGAATTCGGGTATTCCAGTGCATTGAATTTTTGGCTTGGGCTGGGCACTTGGAGATTCGACCGAATGTCCGTACAGTTCGCCCGAAGCTTGGCCAATTTGACCGAATGAGGCTGCATTCGGCTAAAACAGTGACTTGAAGCTTAGAGTTTGAGCTGCAGCACATAGGTTCGACCGAACCTAGCTTAGATTCGACCGAATCTAGGCTTGGTTGCCTCTTTAGTCATTCGAACGAGCTTCAATTGATTCCCGACCTTCATGATAACTTCGAGGATGACCCGAAACATTCGTGAGAGCGTCGAAACACGTGCCTCTTCTTCGACTTTGATGCCCAAGCCTCGAACTCGATCCGATTTACCTCAAAATCTCCCGAAAACACCTGAAATGACCTCTAAACACCATGGAGACAAGAACAAGGTAAAACCGAGTGTAAATCATATAAAACCAATGTAAAACATCGAGACTCGACACCAAAGTAGGGGTCTAAATGTGCTCTAAAATCGAGCACATCAACTCCCCCAAGCTTAACCTTTGCTAGTCCCTAGGATAACATGAAAGCACGGGGCACCCAAAAACAAACTAAACTACAAAAACAATACTGAACTAAACTACCAAAGCAATAAAACCTAAAACTCACTGTCGTAGGAATCACGGTCGCACTTAGCACGTATGACAAGCCCTTTAAACCTCAAGGTCTCCCAAAGAGGACGAGTAAGGTCTCGTGAGGGTTTTTCAGAAGGAGACCCACAAATCCAATGCAATGCAAATGCAAGGATGCAAGCTATATGCACTAAAAACTACAATGTAAAATCTAATATGATGCAATGCAAGTTGAACGGAAATCTAACCAAAGCGAGTTGTGCATAAGCAAAACTCTTCCCTAGCCATAGGTGTGCAAGTACAATGGTCTCAAAAAGCGCAATACCAAAGAGAACGACCAATTCCACAAACTTGAGATCACTAGGGCAAGCTACATCACAGGCTATGCCGCCCACTACCTAGAGAGGTCACAAGTCTACGCTCCCCGGGTTATTTCTCAAAAGATGTGAGAAATATGCAATAACGCTCATGTGTTTGATTATGGTTCGTGTTTCGCTCATAATCTTCCGACTAAAGATGAGTCGGGAATCAAATACCTAATAGGGGAGAATCATGGGGATTGTGTCATATCTAACTCCAGCACAGAACAAGCTAATCAGACCAAGTCGAACAGGTTAGCACAAAGGGTTGTAACGTTGGCTTAAGGTTAAGGGTGGATACATTTGGGAATGTGGAGCTAAGTAGAGGATAGCAAGTGACCCTAAACAAAACTACCACAAACATCTCATGACAAACCAATGAAAACTATATCCACAACTATCAATGACCCAATAATCTCATATACGCACAATGATCTCTATCATTAAACACTATCAAAACATGTGAAATCTCATAATAACAAGTGTCTCCAAGCTCATCTCCCAAAATGAATATAGACCTTCTCGCTCACATGAATATGTATGTGTATAAGAACTCAATGAAAAATAAGAGATAGGTCTCCTCAAAACATAGAATGTGTATGAATAATAACAATGAAAGCACTAGAGGAAATAGGAGAAAAATAATACGAGCTGGACAAGAAATGAGTAGAGTCGTATGAAACCAACAACCAATGACATAGCCAATAACCTACAAATCATTGTAACACACAACTAACCCCACCATCACTAAGCTATCCTCTAGGTAAGAAAAGGGCATTTTTGGCTCATGTGGAGGCTAAATGATGTGGCTACAAAAGAATAGGAAAAGGCAAAAACTTGGCTTAACCTAAAGTCAATTGCGTTCAGGGTAGGCTATTTGGCTATGTAGCTCAATTCTAACGAACGTGTTATCATCCTTGGTCTCAAGAAAAGCCGACTACGCTGGAGAAGAACCGACATAATACTTAGACCCCCTAACTAGCACACAAAATGAATGGAACTCGTAAGGAGTCCAAGAAGGCTCAATCCTTAC